>CM062804.1:135133963-135733963 GCA_031772625.1 Pinus tabuliformis | reverse complement strand
TTCCTATTACTCGATTCATCTAAGCAACGTCAACCTAGTTCTTGTCTCTGCCTTTGTTGCCCTATCAGGTTGACATGGACGTTGGTACATCGAAACCTTTCATGTTGCAGGAACCTAAATTATTCACGCTCATTTCATATTCTGCCTCCTGTCCCTGTTCTTAGGCATGTTCTCTGTTTGCATTCTTGCAACTCTAAGGAATGAACTCTGCTTGAAACTTCCAAGGTAATTCTTCAAGGGTGAAACTGCTTGAATTTTCCTCTGAGGAGGTCTCTGCTTGAAGGTATGTGCGATGTTCTCTTTCTACATCAAGAAAATTGCAATGACTCTCATATTAAAAAAGAATTTCATTGGAGAATGTAGTTGAGACAACAAAAGTGTTGAGAATCTTCAATTTAGATGACTTCTTGTGACCACAATATCCCATTACCATATCATTCCACACAAGAATTGGAGGGAGTATTGGGGTTCTACAACTTTTATGAAATCCATTATCTTTTATTTGTTTGACCTTATTGAGATGAAAGTAGCTCAATATATGTTTTTGCATGCTCAAGGGAATTAGGGGAAAGAGGATGGAGATGGTAACTAAATATGTCTCCTTGTGAAAAATCTTGTATAGATTGTGATCAACATTATTACAGTGATTTCATTAAAGTATTTTTGTTAACATACTTTTTGAAAATTCATCATGGTTATTTCAAAATACATTTTAAAACTTTTTTGGTAGGCAGTTAGGAGTTAGGATCATATGAAAGGGAACTTTTTTGGTTGCATAAACAGTATTCAGTCCATCTCCAGAGCTCAAGAGCGAGTACGCTAGACAGATTGTGGATTCTGCAACCACACTGGAGAAACGACGAAGTTTGGACGGCCTCCAGAATCTACAATTGCGCTGGACAGATGACAGAGTGTGCACGACGTCCACCACACTGATAATATTTCGGAGAATACAATGTCAGAGAGAGCCACATGGTTATTTTTAATTTGTGGAAGGATGACGAAAAGAGAAGGTTGTTATTGGCTAGTGTGAACAATGTTTTCTCACCCCAAGCCCGCAATGAAAACACCTTCGATGTAATTAAAAGTCCAATAAAAATGGAAGCATTAGTTTCGATGTTTTGCAAGTCTATGTGGTCGTAAAGTGGTAGTGATTGGTTTTTGCACCATTTCAAAACACGACATATATCAACCTAGACAATATATAAATTTCAACTTATAAACTAGCAATTGCATCGAGAGGTGCAAAGGAACGCTGAAAGTTTAAGACTAGACTCTGCGAGCTTTCCGTGAACCTCGTTGTTCAAGTGGTTCAGGTTTCTTACGAGCAACAATACAGAGGGGACAATGGGGGCGATGTTGGAGGAACTGTCTTGTTTCCTTTCCATTCTTTTCCCATCTATTGCAATGTTATATCAAGGCTATGTCTAGACTATTGATCATGCATTCACGGATAACTTTTCCCAATGAACATTGTAATATGTGCATTCACGGATAACTTTTCCCAATGATCATTGTAGATTGTGGATTTTATTCGTTATGATTTTGATGATTTCATGGCTCCCACACTTTCGAACGCATTATGTTTTGCAGCAAGGCAGAACAGTAATTCAAATTATGGTGGGATGAAATTTTTTTTCCCTGGCTTGCTATGCGACATTCAATTTCCATCAAGCTTTCTTTGAGGTTTGCTTTCTTTGAACCTATACCCTTGAGTGGGATCTTTATCTCCTACTCCAAAATGCTTGATTTCATGGGATTTTGAGGGAACTTCTTCCAAATGCTTTCAATAGTGTCGAAGATTTTGTTAGCTGCAAAACTCACAAATGTTTCTTCCATATCTAAACGGTCAGTAATGTGCATGAAATGTCGTGCTTCAGAGAAAGGTTGGATAGCCTATATAATAACATCATGCTAGGATTCATTGCCATCCTAAACGTAGATCATCAATTCGATCAAAGAGATTGCTTGCATCTTCCAAGACTTTTCACTAAGAATCTTGTAATGCTCATCTATTAGATCTGGGGATTCAACTTCTTGTGGGACTAATGTTGAACCTTCAACTTCATTTTGCATAGGCCTTGTTTATTGATTAACTAATATTATTAAGTCTTTGCATATAAATCTACCCACTTCACATCCTTGAGCCATATGCTTCTCTATTTGCTTAAACATCTATTTATTTGTGATATGCAAATCTAAATTATCAAGTCACCGCATTATGTAAAACAATTTTGAAGGCACATGTAAAATGAATTCTTGTACGCTATAGTTAAATCAAAACTTCTATATATTCTTAAATATACAAATGCTTTAGGAGAGGCACATAAATTATTTAGCACTAACGATGCCCTTTATATGGCTCCCACCCCGATCGAAGATATAAATTATTATTTTAATATATAACTATTATTTATTTATTTATTTATATGTTATATATTTCATATCTTGATTTTTTTTATATGTTTATTAATTATATAATTTGAAATATAATAACTATTAATATCAATCATTATTACCTAAATTTTATTTTGATTAAATTCAATCATTTTATTATTTTTTACTTAATTTTATATATATATATATAAAAGTTTGCACTCATAAATACTATGGTGTGTCTCCACACGGGACTGTAAAGCAACTACCAGTGAAATTATTCGAACCATTCTCCCAGAGTTGTGATCCATGATAATGAGAATATGAAACTTATCATAAAGATTATAAAGTTTTACAAAATATTATAAAGTTTTATTGTTCTTTAAAATATATATATATATACCTTGTTAAAATATAAAATTATTTTATAAAATTTTTGTTTATAAATATAAATTATAATTTTTATCAAAAAGATTACTATAATTAAAATAAATTTGGGATTTTTTTATTATTTTATTCAAATAAATTGTATATTAAAATTGTTATTTTTATTATTAAATATTTTATTTTTAGATTATAAAACGTAATAAGTCAATGATTAATTTGTGATTATTTAATTATTTTATTCAAATAAATTATATATTAAAAGTGTTTTTTCTCGGGGGGAAATCGTAATTTTCATTATAGTGGAAAACTACATGTTATAGATGTCATTGGCGTATGCAGAACGAGTGACCGAAGTCATCTATAAGCAGTAAAGTCTATAATAGTTTGTAAAATAAACCTAGAAGTGAGTGTACCATCATGTGTCCGTATGCATATACATATATGTTACAAAATTGCAAAAATTAGTCAAAAATTCATCATCAATGAGTCTCTATTCGGTTGTCTCAAAATAAAACTATAATAAGTTAGGGCCTATCAGCCCTCTGCATGTCCTGATCAATATAAGGCCTGTGGTAGAACTAGTAGATATGCTCCTGTCTTTCCTCACGGATTAGCCATTCCCCTCTGGGATGGTGAGCTGCCTCTTTAAAAAGTTTATTCGCAAGTTGGTTACGCTCCCTATAAATATGAGAACATGAAATCTGATCAAATTAAGATTTTAACAACAATGCATCATCCAATATGTTCCTGAGTGTGTGAACATGGCATGTAGTAATGCAGTTGAACCAATTAATGACAATCTTAGAGTCCCCAAAGACTTGTAATTTTCAACAGTTTTTGTATAATGCAAAGTATAAAAGATGTCGAAGCGATAGGAGCTCAGCAAAATTGTTTGTGCCAGCACCCAAACCCATACAAATACGGAAAATATGTGTCTCAGATAAGTGTAGTAATATGCCCCCTCCACACCCCTGGTCTTGTGCAGAGCCGTCAAAGTAGGCCCATGGGTGAGCTTGATCAATGACCTCTGGAATGATAGTACGAATAAAGACAGCCTGATCATCATCCAGAATTTCATTGTAACTGTTGCAGATTTTCGGGATAATGAGAGGCCATTGAATTTGTTTGTTGTGAAAAATGATGTTGTTTCTGCATCCATATATTCCATCACATGATTAAAGGGAGATTTCGGGCTTTCATGGTGGGTGCTTCGATCCACCAGCTGTTCCAGGCATTCGGTATACTATCTCCTTCCCATCATTGATTTATATTTAGCACAGGCAACACCTGTTCCCAGAGCTGTTGTGTGATGGTGCAAGATAGGAACAGATGGTTGTTCGATTCCTCCTCCCTGCGACATAGTACACACCAGGATGGACCTTGGAAGGAGCGTTTTCTAAGATTTGTTCCTGATGGAGTCTTGTCCATGATTATGTTCCACATCAGGAGATGAGTGCGTGGCGGGCCTTTCAGCTTCCATAACCAACACCACCATCTTTCCAATGAGATGGGCTTATGGGCAGCATGTATGATAGGATAACCATATTTTGGTGAATAAGTCCCCTTCACCACAGGAGCCCATATCAGTTCATCCTCATCATCCCTGAGCCTCACATGAGATTCCTTTAAGGCATCGATGAATTGCCTCCACGACATGCTCCATTGATCCGGTATGCCAAGATCTTCAGCAGATAGCCAAGCTTGTTGAAAGATGGATGTGTGCAATGGAAACCACTCCTCTACAGTTTAGGAATTCTATCAGATCTAGCGGAAGGTTGTATAGGCTTCCGCAACCATTCCATGGGTCAGCCCCTATGCGAACAACCCTACCATTGCCAATATGCCAAGTAAGACTGCATCTTATAATGGGAAGGGTGTGTATGACAACTTTCCATATCACTGATATTCCTTGTGTGTTCCAAGAAAGTATCTGAATCCATTCCATAATAGTGCAAGGCTAGATATATTTGTAGGTAACCACCTCCGACCCTAGGCTATTGTGCTTCAGGAGGAGCCAGCGTAATTTGGATGCAAGTGCCTGGGAAAATGCAGAGAGATTATTAAGGCCCCAGCCTCCCCATTTTTTGGGGACTACAATTCTACTCCATTTAACCCAAGCAAAGGGTTTCCCTTCCTTATGCCCCCTCCATAAGAAATGGCAGCATAATCTTTGTATCCGGGATAAGATACCTTGAGGAATCCAGGCTAGAGACATCCAGTAGACCGAGATGGCTTCAAGGAGAGATTTTATGAGCACCAGACGACCTACTCTAGATAGTAATTGATGGCTCCAATTGTTTAGTTTTCTTTCCAACTTGGCAACTAACCAGGTCCAATCAACTATTTTGTACCCATGAGATTTAATCTTGAAGCCCAGGTATTTCAATCCATCCTCTTGCTATGATCTCTGGAAGGGAAATTTAAGGTGTGCATGATAGGATTCTTGTGGGTTACAAGAAGATAGAGTGATGGTGGATTTCGGATCGTTAATTTCCATCATTATTGTAGAGCAGAATAAATGCAGCACCTCAAAGAGTGTTATTGTCTTGTATGCCTCCATTGAGGAAAATCAAAATATCATCCACAAATAGCAAGTGTGAAAGAGTGCATTGATCTATGATCTTGAGTCCCTTAAGCCTCCCGGATCTTTTTTCCGATAAGATTAGCCTGCTTAAACCTTCCATAACAATTAGGAAGAGAAACGGGGATAGTGGGAAACCCTGTCTAATACCTCATTCCGCATGGAAAAAATTGGACGCCCATCCATTGATTAGGGTACCGAAAGAGAGAGATGTAATGAAACACATGATCCATCTAATGAAAGCAGTAGGGAAGCCCAGATAAGTAAGAATCATCCTTATGAAAAGCCAGCTGACTCGATCAAAGGTGTTGTCTTGAGGGGGCCTAACCCAGGTTCAACATTAGTTAGCCAAACAAATCCCTACACTATTGGCCCTTTCGGCATCAGCCCACGGAGCGCGGACTGAAGTATCACCGACAACAGTATGGGGGGATGTTGGAACCAAGTTTCTACACCTAGAGATGGTTGTGATGTCGGCTTATTTCGGATATGCCTGCCTTCACAAAAGTTGCTTAGCCCTCTATTCCACCATTCAGTACCTTCGTGAAAGGGTACAATTAGCTTTCGCACAACCCTAACCTGTGGCTCAGGGACTTTCACGCTGCTAGGGCAACAAACTACAGTATCTCCCAAACTAGGCTAAGTGTCTTACTTATCTTATTAACTGATCTTAGTTATCTTCGCATAAATAGATGTTCCTACTTGTGTTCACTTAACCAACACATTTACATATATTCGTGCATCATATAAGAATTATAAGTGAAATTCATACCCAACATAAAAAGATGCATAAACAGGAAATAAAGATGCAGAAATTGTAGAATACTTCTCTTTATTGATAATTCTGGACAATTACAGACTTGACCCACCCTGCGCACTCAGCTACAGGGGTCCGTGCACTCAGCTGCAGACTTCTACCCTAGGCCTCTACGCACTCAGTTACAGAGCCTCTACCTACGTTATGACCCAAACTTAGACTTCTACCTCAGAGCTATCTCTCATACATCATATCTTCGTGTGTCTATCTTCTATTCTTCCTATCAAACTACTTAGAGCTTAACTCTATTTATACAATCCCATGGTCCACAGACCATGGGTAAATCGTTTACATCCGACATTACATTTCCAAAATAAGGGTGAACAACCATATGACTCTTTAATACTTACGCGCTCCGCAACCACAAAATGCGGAGTCTTTACACTTGGATTACAAAATTCGACCAAAATATGGGCTTTTAGCCCCAAAACTACCCTTGGGGGATCCCATGCCCAACAGGCCCCCAACACAAACATCATAACTCGCCCTCGAGTCACTTTGCAGGTGTGGATATTTTAGCACGAAGACCTCCTAGCTCCATTTGGATGACCGCAACCTCGACAGTGCACTGAGCAGCCGCCTGCTGGACTTCTTCCACGCTCTGCTTGATGACTGTCGCTGAACTGCCACCCTGAGTCTTCTGTTGAGTTGTCTGCAGTGTCACAAGAGTTCCTTCAATGGAAGTTGTGATCGTATATGCCTCGTTTATCCATGGCTGTAGGCGCGCTTTTAAGATCGTTTCTTTGTGTCAAGCGGCATCCACCTATTCCTTAAGCGCCTTTGCCTCCTGCATCCATGCAAGCCTATGTGTAAGGGCGATCATCTGTGCGGTCCCTTTGACCTCGTCATATCTTTGTTGTAGCTCGCACGCCTCTGTCTCCAAGCGCTCTACATTTGGGTCCTCCTGCAGGGTGGTCAGGACCTGGAATGACTGTCCAAAAAGTCGCGTGCAGTTTTCTATTACATTGTTGACCTCCGCTATTGTTGTTGTAACAGTAGTGGCACGTTGTTCCCTGACTTCCAACGGAGTTGAAGGCTGAGCCCTCAACTACAATGCTGCGATCTGCAGGTTCAGCTCCCGCTAAATCCTGGCCATTTCTATCCGAGCGTCTCTGAATGCTTCGTGCAATCCTGAAATCGCGTAGCTCCCCAACCCGGGCAGTGTAGTTTATAGTCCCGCACCTCCTTTCAACTGCTTGAAGTGCTAAGACTGTGCTAATTTC
Source organism: Pinus tabuliformis (assembly GCA_031772625.1). Lineage (NCBI taxonomy): Eukaryota > Viridiplantae > Streptophyta > Pinopsida > Pinales > Pinaceae > Pinus > Pinus tabuliformis. The sequence continues at coordinate 135,726,579 of CM062804.1, read as the reverse complement.
ATTTAGTCACATGGTCGGATTGCCGGTGTATGGGTTCAAGTGATTTCCATTCACCTTTCCTTGGAAGGGTTCTCTATTTAACTTGACCAGTTGTACCGCTCCTCCGTCGATAATCTTCTTAATAACATAAGGCCCTAACCAATGCACCCTGAATTTTCCAAGGAATTTATCAAACTTATTATCATACAACAAAACCAGATTGTTTACCTTAAATGTGCATAGCTTGATGTGTCGATCATGACATGCCTTTTCATGCTGCTTTTGTACATGTTGGTGAAACCCAGCCAAAAACCTTTCTTCTTCAAGCTCATCCAGCTACACGAGCCTCTCTTCCAGGGCTTTGCAATCCATCATACCTGTGAGCGTTGTTATGCGCAGACTAGGCACAATGTATTCCATAGGCATTACGACTTCCACACCATAAACAAGCCTAAGAGGGGTTTGTCCCGTCAGCTTTTTGCATGTTGTTCGATAATCCCACAATACTGCAGGTATGCGTAGGTCCCAATCACTTTGTTGAGCATTGTAACCTTGGTCAACGCGTTTTCAAGCACTTTGGTGAACGCCTCCACTGTCTAGTTAACATGTGGGTGATAAGGTGTGCTCTTCTGGTGATATACCTGAAATTCCTCCATTAGTGCACTAATCGTCTCATTCAGGAAGTGCATACCACGATCACTCATCAAGATCCTTGGACATCCAAATCGTGTCAGTACATGCTCAAATAGGAACTTCGTGGCCATCGCACCCGTGCAATCCTTCACCGGTTGTGCTTCTGCCCAATGAGTCAAATACTTCGTCGTAGTGATAATGTACCTCACCCCTATCTTCCCTTGTGGCTGAATGGGTCCTACAAAATCTATTGCCCACTTCTTGAAAGGTTGCAACGTCATTTGTGGATTCAAAGGCCATTCATCCCTCCACAATGGCCTACCTGTTCTTTGACATATATCACACGCCTTGCAATATTATTTTGAATCCTGATGAAGGGTTGGCCACCACAACCCTGCGTGTAGACTCTTCTGTGTGGTTTCTCTCCCTGCATAATGTCCTCCTACGGTGCCTCCATGAGCGTCCGCGAGGATGCTGCTTCGTTCAAACTCAGGTACATACTATCGCAATATCTCATTAGTCCCCATCTTGTATAGATGCCCAGCAATGACAGAGAAATATGTCGCGCGCACCACTAATTCCTTCTTTTGTTGGACAGTGTATCCTTCCGGTGTAATTCCTATTGTTAGGAAGTGTATTATATCCTCAAAAATGACCATCTATGACACGTACTGCAAATAGATGCGCGTTAGGCAATCCTTATTCCAAGTTAGTAGGTTCCCCCCTATTTCGATGTGCAATAGATGATTTGGTCCCGCGTTCAATCGTCCAGGCTTCACAACAACTTCAAAATCGTACTCTTAGAACAATAAGAGCCATCTGCAGATTCGCCCTCCCAACACAGGCTTATTGTCTAGGTACTTCCGCATGGAGTGATTCGTATACATTTTAAAATGGCCTCCTAGCAAGTAGTGCCGATACTTTTGGAGCGCATACACCATAGCTATCCTCTCGCATTCAGTGGTAGAATAGTTCTTCTCTACTTTGGATAATCTGCGGCTTGCGAACGTGATAGGATGGTCCAACCTTCGCCTCCATCATGTGTTAGTATTGCCCCCAGTGCTATACATGACGCGTCAACATGTACATGAAACTCTTTCTTCTATTCTGGGAAGATTAGAATCGGCGAGGTAACTATCTTTTCTTTCAATATATCAAAGCTTTTCTTACAATCGTCGTTTCAGCAGAACGGACATCCTTCTTCAACTTTCCGTAGGCGCGGTGATCTGGGCATAACCCTTGATAAACTTTCTGTAATATCCCATATGTCCTAGAGTAGCGTGCATCTGTTTCACACTCCTCGACGCTTCGAAGTTCAGTATCACTGTGATCTTCGAAGGGTCTACCATCAGTCCTTGTCTGCAAACCACATGCCCCAATAGGTTCCCAAAAGGAATGCAAAACAGACACTTTTTGAGATTGAGCGTGATCTGGTATCTTCGACAGGTACCCAGCATCATGCGCAAGCTTGCTACGTGGCACTTAACCAGCCCAAATACAGTCCAGTGATCAAAATATACCTCCAGGAACTTATGAATAAATTCCTTAAATGTCGCAACAACCATGCGCGAAAATATTGCAGGCACATTCTTCAATCCAAACGGTATTATGATGTATTGAAAACAACCCCACTCAGTCGTGAAGGTTGTCTTGCTCCTATCCTCCGGCGCGATTTTGATTTGGTGGTACCCAAAGAACCCATCAATGAAGGAATATGCTTCCTGGCCACCTACATTGTCCAACACTTCATCGTGAACGGAGTCGAGAAAGGATCATGCACACAAGCGTCATTTAGTTTTCTAAGATCCACACATATCCTTATCTCATCCTTCTGCTTTTTCTCTTGCACCACCATAGGGCTTACCCAATCATATTCTTCCACAGGCTTAATGATGCCTGCCGCTAGCATCTTGTCTAGCTCTGAGCGGACCTTCTCCTTGTATTTCAGATTGAGGCGGTAAGGCCTCTTCTTAACTGGCTTCGCGTCAGGTTTCAATGTGATCTTCATCAATCCTAGGTCTCTGATTATTCCTTTCAGAGCCATAAAATTGGTAGGAAATAAGTCCTAGTATTCACGGAGAAATTCAGCGACCTTATCCAACACCGCGTCATCCTAGTAGTCTCCAATCTTTGCGAATTTGGGTTCTGCCTCTGTACCAATGTTCACTTGTTTTGTTTTCACTGGCGTGGTTATATCAGGGTTCTCAATCTGCGGTCCTTGAACCTCGCGGTGGCCTTCTATTTCTGGAATGTTAATCTTCCACGGATCCTCATCCTCATCTTCAACAGTTACATTATAACATTCAAGTGTGTGACTCAGTTGAGTAGCCCATTCAGGTTGAATTAGGTCTAAAGGATCCTATGGTATCCTAAAGATGGCTGCTTTCACCTCTTGTAGCGCCTCATCAATACTGTCAAACCCATCCTCAAAACTAAATGTCATCATGAATCCTTCGTGTAGGATATCCCAGTCGCTTGTCCCATGGTGGAGCTCTATTTCTATATACAAATTCATTGGGATAACATCCAGGGTATGACAGAATAGGTGCACCCACTCAGGTTGGGGCTTTTCTCCATAAGCCTGCATCATTTGGCCCGATGCACGCGCGGATCATTCTGCCTATCGTACTTGTCTGTCAGTCGCATCTTAGGCTTCCCAAATTGTGTTCTCGTCATCCTCCTACATTTGCGCCAATCATCAAAGCTTCCCTTGTGCATACCCCACCATCTTGTGGACGTATCGCATAGTGCCCAGTCCAAGTGATCAGGTGATCATGTTCTAAGTGAAGAAAATGCTCAAAATTAGAACTGCTTAGAATTGGTTGAAACCAAAATGATCGGATAGATCTCATCTTCTTGATTCCGACGCTGTGAACGGTTCGAAAAACTGACACCGTATGGAGGAGTTATCGCATTTTAAAAATGCCTAGTAAACTGCAAATTTTTGAATTTTGGAAAAATTGAAAATATATATATATTCTGAAGAATATTCCTTGGAATATTCTCCAAAATATTTGCTGGAATATTCCATTTGGTTGGACCAATCAGAGGTCGACACGTGGCAAGCCCAGAGGCCGCCACGTGGCCCTGAATTGGCATGTTAAAAATTTTATGGGTCGAGCGGGATCAAACCCGTGACCTCTCGCATATAAATCTACAGGCCTGGCCGTCTGTGCTACATGTTGTTTCTTAACCAATATGGAACACGGGTTGTATTTATTGGGTTAATGTTTATGGTTTGAGGGATAAACCGCCAGCAATTACCCACCAGCGGTTCCGACTGGGTCACACGCCGACGGTTACGGCGACAGTTACGCCAACGGACAACAAACCCGCCAGCACAAACCGTAACCACCGCCCCGAATCATTGTCACATGCGCAGACTCTGTCAATGGTTACGGTCAGTCCAGCGGTCAACTTGGCGAACTGCCAAAAATCAGCGAAAATTGCCAAAAAATAGTGCCAGTTAACTGCCAGTTCCAAGTTTGGTGGAGTTTCCTTAGGCCAACTTGGACAAAACTTCAGTTGGTCATAACTTTCACTAGACATAACTTTTTGGAGTGAAATTTTTTTTATTTCGAGTATTCTGAGCATTCCATAGCCAATGGTACAGGTCACAGAGTCAACAGAGCTGATCTTCAGGTACTTTTTTAGCAGAGAAGCTTGGAGAGCCATAAGGGCCTAGGGAGTGTTGGAGATGTATTGGGCTATGGTTAGCCATTGGAGGTGAAACAAAAGCTAATATTTACTTTTTTCTGTGTTCTGAACTCATTTCCACAACTTATTTGCCTGTTTAGGCTTTCTTATCACTATATAACCAATTTGAGCATCTAATAAGAGCAAGAACATGCCCATTTGGGGGCCTTGGACCCGGTAGATGTAGCCCAGGAGGGATGAACTACCTCATCAGCTGCTTTGTTGTATTATGTGATTTTATCTTGCTGTTTTTTTCAGATTTAATATGCTAAACAGCAAAATGAAATGATACTCCTTCACACATAAGACTCAGAAATTTACCAAAAACACTTTGTTTCAATTGCAAGAAGTGAGTAATAGTTTGCACATATAAGTTAATGGAAATGAATACCTTGAACAGCAAATATTAGTTTCATTTTCAGATCAGATGGTATCAGAGCTCAAGTTTTGAGTATTAGTTTTGTGCAAAGATATATTTGATTGTTTTGCAAGTTTTAATGCTTACTAGGCTTAAACTTCAAAGAGGGAAAGGACAATTGGTTAGAGCACAAGATAATCCTCAACCAAGGAGGGCTAGGGTGCCATTATCTCCACCTTCTAATTCACCCTCAATCGCCTTAGAAGAAGCTTCAAGTATGTATGAAAAGGAAGGAGAAGTTCCTGAAGACATGGATCCAAAAGAAGAAGAATGGGTATTCAGAAAAGCTTTTTTGGACATGACTGAGATGGTAAGAATATTATACCAGGAAAGGAATGATAGGTTGGTTGGAGAAGGGTCTAAACATCAGAAAGAAGGAGAGGGCTCTTCAGGAGGAAAGAAAGGTGATGATAATTCAAAGAAAGGACATGGAGGAAATGGTGATCCACCATCCCCATCGTCATCCTCTTCCTCTACATTGTCATCCTCTACCTCGGTAAATCAATCTCATAAGCTTAAATCTTCTGGAAAAAGTCCATTTTTAAAGCTAGATGTTAAATTTGAATTACCCATGTTTAACGGTGAAGTCAATGCAGAGAAACTTGACAATTGGATAAGACAGTTGGAATTTTATTTAAGGATACAGAACTTATAGGATGACGACACCAAGTTTCGCTTAGCCTCTTTAAGAATGGATGGAGTAGCATTGGTATGGTGGGAAGCCAAGACCAAGGATGAAATTAAGAAACATGGTAAGATTACTTTAACATGGGCTGAATTTATTTCCGCAATTAAGAAGCAATTTTATCCTCTTGCACATTTACAAAAGGCTATAATGAACTGGCAAAACTTTAGACAACTAAAGGGACAAAATGTTCAAGACTACACCCAAGAGTTTAGGAGAAGAGCACTCTTATTAGGGGTAGACTTACAAAGTCAAGACACTTTGCTGAAATATATAGGTGGTTTGCACAACTACCTTAAACATACTATCCTTATGTTCAATCCTACTAGTCTAGACGAAGTTTGTGTACAAGCTACGCATTTAGAGACTAGAGGGAAAAACACTTTTGATGAGGGTAGAAACAAGCCTTTTAAGGGGAAAAACAAAGAGAAAACCTTTAAGGGAAAAGGCAAAAAGAATGCATCTATCAAAAAGGAGGGTGAGAAAGTGATATGTAAACATTGTTCAAGAGAAGGCCATGAAGAGAAAAATTGTTGGAAACTTTATCCTGAAAAAAGAAATCAGTTTAACAAAAACAAAGGAAAGAAGAAAACTACAGCTACTACAACTACACCTCAAGATTTAGGTGATGATTCAGGGGATGAAACCAAAATTGCAGCCATGGGTTTGAAAAGTATGAAGGGAAAGGAAACTGAAACTAAAGCAAGCACTAGTACTTCAAACTGTCATGTACAAGCTCCTAATGAGGAAGAAAGAATTGAATTGTTCCATGTGAGGGTAGTCTCAAAACATACAAAAATTGACACACTATTTGATAGTGGGTCACAAGAAAATCTCATATCAGAAGACTTGGTCAAACAACTTAAACTTGAGACCATTCCACATCCAAAGCCTTATCCACTTGGGTGGATATGCAAGGATGCAAACTTACAAGTCTCAAGAAAGTGCATATTGCGCTTTGCAATTACTGCACACTTTATTGACACAGTTGAACTTGATGTAGTATCGCTTTATATATCAAGAATTGTTTTGGGAAGTCCTTACTTATTTGACAGGAAAGCGATCTTCCATCGCCATGAAAATAAATATCATCTTTTTAAAGATGGCAAGGAGTACATTGTCAAGGCACATCGCAAGAAGGCAAATATAGCGATGGTAAATGTGTGACAGGTAAAAATGCTAGTTAATTCAAGTAAGAGTTTTGTACTTCTTATGATCAAGCCTAAGGTTGATGTGAATCATGAGTCATTTGAAAATTGTAATTCCAAGCTTAAATCATATTTATATGATGTAGTTAATGCACATCATGAGATGTTTCAGGAACCAATAGGTTTGCCTCCTAAAAGGGAGATTCAACATGAAATCCATTTACATCCATATTGTCCTCTTCCTAACATAGGCATGTACCGCATGTCTATCATGGAGAATGTTGAAATAAAGAAGCAAATTAAAGACTTGTTGGACAAAGGTTTCATAAGACCAAGCACTTTGCCATGTGGGTCACCGATAGTGTTGATTCCAAAGAAAGATGGAACTTGGCGCATGTGTGTGGACTTCAGGGCATTGAACAAAATAACGATAAAGAATCGTTACCCACTCCCAAGGATAGATGATTTGTTAGATCAGCTGAAAGATGCTAAATATTTCACTAAGTTAGACTTACATAGTGGTTATCATCAAGTTAGAATTGAAGAAAGTGACATTTGGAAGACAGCTTTTAAAACCAAACAAGGACTCTTTGAGTGGCTTGTTATGCCGTTTGGTTTATGCAATGCACCTGCAACTTTCATGCGGGTAATGGATGATGTCTTATGTCCTTTTATTGATGATTTTTTTATTGCCTACTTAGCTGACATCCTAATTTCAGCAAGACTAGAGAAGAGCATGTCATGCATGTTAAGAAAGTACTTGATATTTTGAAGAAAAATCAATTATTTCTTAAAATGTCAAAGTGTGAATTTGGAAAGACTTCTTTGGTTTATTTGGGACACATAGTAGGAGGAGGTGCTTTGAGAATTGATCCTTCTAAGGTAGAAGCTATTGTGAATTGGCCTACTCCCAAATCCATTACAGAGGTAAGAAGTTTTTTGGGTGCAGCTCAGTATTGGAGGAAGTTTATTTCTAACTTCTCTGCCATAGCAGCTCCTATGCATGCAGTGACAAGTGTGAAGCGTGCTTTCCAATGGGGAGGCAAGCAACAGAAAGCTTTCGAGTCTTTGAAAGAAAAGATAAGTTCAGCTCCAGTTCTTGCATTACCGGACTTGAGACAACCATTCAAGATTCAGACCGATGCTAGTGATTATGCCATGGGTGCAGTTCTCTTACAGCATGGTAAGCCTATCGCATTTCATTATGAGACATTTAATGGTGTTGTTGTGAATTATCCTACATATGATAAGGAGTTGTATGTGTTGGTACAAAGCGTCAAAAAGTGGAAACACTATTTGATGGGCAAAGAAACAGTTGTTCATACCGACCATCAGCCTTTACAGTACTTGCAGTCACAAAGTAAATTGCAGCAGTCACGACATTTCAGATGGATGGGCTTCCTACAACAATTTCACTTGGTAATAAGGTACAAGAAAGGTATTTTCAATAAAGTTTCTAATATGCTTTCAAGGCCTAATATTAGTGCTACTACTTTACTTAGGAATGATTCTATTGTACATGAGAGCTACATAGAACAGTATGCATCAGATGTTGATTTTAAGGATGTGTATGCTAACTTGAGTGAAGGGAATCATGTTGAGGAGAATGATTATCATTTGCATAATAATTTGCTGTTTCATATCGGCAAGTTATTTATACCACAGGGAGAGAGACTAAGTATCATGAGAGAAGCTCATTCTTCTCTTATTGTTGGACATTTCGGGGTAAGCAAAACGGTGGCACATTTACAAAGGTGTTGTTATTGGCTTCGCATGGTAGATAGTGTTTCACATTTCATTAGAGGTTGTTCATTATGTGCTACAAGCAAGCATAGAAATAGGAAGCTTGGATTATATACGCCATTGCCAGTACCTTCTAGACCATGGGAAAGTGTTTCTATGGATTTTGTAGGAGGTCTACCATTATCTAGAAAGCAGCATGATTATCTTTATGTAGTAGTTGATAGATTCAGCAAGATGTGTATTCTTATGCCATGTAAGAAAACTATAACTACTGAACAAACTGTTGATTTATATTTTCAACATGTATGGGTTCATTATGGCTTGCCTACTTCTATTGTTAGTGACAGGGATTCTAGATTTGTTGGGAATTTTTGGTCCAATCTATGGAAGATGATGGACACCAAGTTGAAGAAGAGTATTGCTTTCCGTCCGCAAACAAATGGCCAAACAGAGGTAGTGAACAGAACCATTGTACATATTTTGAGAGGTTATTGCAGCAAGCATACCAAGCTTTGGGATGATCACTTGCATCACATTCAGCATGCTTACAACCGGGCCAAGCACTCTTCTACAAATACTTCACCTTTTGAAGCTTGTTTTGGGTATTTGCCTAAGTCACCTTTAGATTTCGTTCTTGAGAAGGATGTTTCCATTTATGGGCATAGTGACATTGACAAAGCTCGCATTTTCATTGAAAGAATTCAGCTCATACATCAACAAGTTCAAGAACAGCTTGAAAAAAATCAAGGCAAGTATAAGGAGAGACATGATAAACATAGAGTTGATCATAAGTTTCAAGAAGGAGATGAGGTATGGCTGCATATTAGTAAGGAAAGAATGGAAGGAGAAGGTAAAAAGTTGAAGCCTATTCATTATGGTCCATTCAAGATCCTTAAACAAGTTGGAAATAATGCTTTTCAACTAGATTTGCCTTCATATATGCAAATGTATTCCGTTGTGAATGTGGAAAATTTACATTTGTATGAACCTCCTTTAATTGTTGATCATGAAAGTGACATTCAGCTGTCTTACATAGATGATTTCTCACCAGAACTTTTGGATGAGCTGAAAGAGGATGCTATCCTTGACAGAAGGACACGCACTTCGAGGAGGGGAGATGTTGACTATGTTTGGGTTGGTCTTAAAGGCAGCAAACCGAGTAAGGAAAAGTGGATGGAGGTGGAAAAGTTGATGGAGATGTACCCTCACCTTCTTAACAGGTAATTGAAGGCTTTTGGGGTCCAAAAGCTTCCCATTTGGGAGGTGTGATCAGGTGATCATGTTCTAAGTGAAGAAAATGCTCAAAATTGGAACTGCTTAGAATTGGTTGAAACTAGAACAACCGGATAGATCTCATCGTCCTAATTCCGGCGCTACAAACGGTTCGAAAAACTGACACCATATGGAGGAGTTATTGCATTTTAAAAATGCCCAGTAAACTGCAAATTTTTTAATTTTGGAAAAATTAAAAAATTAAAAAATAAAAATAAAAATAAAAATTCTAAGGAATATTCCCTTAATATTCTAAAAAATATTCATTGGAATATTCCGTTTGGTTGGATCAATTAGAGGCCGACTTGTGGCAAGCCCGGAGGCCGCCACGTGGCCCTAAATTGGCATGTTAAAATTTTTATGGGTCGAGCGGGATCGAACCCATGACCTCCCGCATAAAAATCTACAGGCATGACCATCCACACTACACGTTGTTTCTTAACCAATATGGAATGCAGGTTGTATTTATTGGGTTAACATTTACGGTTTGAGGGATAAACCGCCAGCAGTTACCCACCAGCGGTTCCGACCTGGTCACATGCCGATGGTTACGCCAACAGACAACAAACCCGCCAGCGCAAACCGTAACCACCGCCCCAAATCGCTATCACATGTGCAGACTCCGCCGACGGTTACAGTCAGTCCAGCAGTCAACTTGGCAGACTGCCAAAAATCGGCAGAAATTGCCAAAAAATAGTGCCAGTTAACTGCCAGTTCCAAGTTTGGTGGAGATTCCTTAGGCCAACTTGGACAAAACTTCAGTTGGTCATAACTTTCACTAGACAAAACCTTTTGGAGTGAATTTTATTTTGATTTTGAGTATTATGAGCATTCCAGAGCCAATGGCACAAGTTGTAGAGTCAACAGAGCTGATCTTCAGGTACATTTTCAGCAGAGAAGCTTGGAGAGCCATCAGGGCCTAGGGAGTGTTGGAGCTGTATTGGGCTATGGTTAACCATTGGAGGTGAAACAAAAGCCAATATTTACTATTTTCTGTGTTCTAAACTCATTTCCACAGCTTATTTTTCCTGTTTAGGCTTTCTTATCACTGTATAACCAATTTGAGCATCTAATAAGAGCAAGGACATGCCCATTTGGGGCCTTGGACCCCACAGATGTAGCCCAGGAGGGATGAACTGCCTCATCAGATACTGTGTTATATTAAATTATTTTATCTTGCTATGTTTTTCAGATTTAATATGCTAAACAGTAAAATGAAATAATACTCCTTCACACATAAGACTCAGAAATTTACCAAAAACACTTTGTTTCAATTGCAAGACATGAGTAACAGTTTGCACATATAAGTTAATGGAAATGAATACCTTGAACAGCAAATACAAGTAGTTTCATTTTTAGATCACCAAGGCCTGGAAGCGCTGCTTTTCTGGTATCTCCCTTTAAAATGCATCCAAAAAGATATCTACCTCATTTAAACCATCATAAATAAGCAAATTTCTTGCCTCTGACAACACACAATGCAGCGACCGGGTCATCATGTTGCAATTCAGCGTAGTTACTTCATGTAACCGATTATGTCAGCATTCTATTTCTTCGTCGGAATTCGAAGTGCAGGAACTCTCGCGATCCCATGTATTCCGTCCATATGAGGTGGGATTCACCCAGTCTTGGTCTCACATTGTTATCTTATAGATGAAGTCCAGATCATCATCACTCTCATAATCGCAAATTGGTTCCGTATAGCACGAACCTTTAGCAGGATCCAGGGGTATTATTACGTGCAGTGATTTCTTCTCAAAGATCATATTTCGCTACTTCAAATTGATTACCTCATTCATATTAGTAGCCCAGTTAATTCCCAGGAGCACAGGGTAGGGATTGCTATCATGCACTATCTCTATTACTTCAAAATCTGCCAGTGTGCTTGCTCCCTCAATGTCCACAGTCACCCCCTGTAGCCGCCCCATGGGGATGATTTTCCACTGATTCACCATCCTTAGCTGAATCGGAGACCATTACGCAAGTCTCCCCATTCGCTCCCAAGTCTGTTGTGGTAGGACATTCACATATGACCCCAGGTCCAAAATGACCTGATCCATTTCATACTCTCCTATTTGAGCGATCAGTCTCATCTCCCGTCCCGTCCTCGTATTATGCTTGCCAATTTTTCGTACTACGCGCGGCTCACCTAGCGTGGTCCTAGCACATCTATTGATGAGTTCTTGTAACCCTTTCACAGCCTTACTGTCGCACAGTAACTTCATACAGGTTTCCAGGAAAGTTGTGAGCATAGAAGGGTCCATCTTTGGCTCAGGCTTATCCTTGCTTCCTAAGGTGGAGGCCTCAACAAAGCTCTTCTTAGCTTCCATGAAGGCTTCACGAGTGTGCTCCAAGTCGAATTCAGCCTCTTTTGTCGGGGCTTTGCGAACCCATGTACTATCTTCTGGCTGTTTCCCCTTATCATCCCCAGTCGCGATCCCACTCCGAGCACTCCGTTTACGTTCGGATCCTCCTCATGTGGCTCAGACCTCATCATTTGCAGGTTCTGAGTCGATGGAGGTGGTATCCCCCCTTTGTCTCGTATCCTAGCTATCAAAGTAGGACAATCTTTTGTTTCATGATCAAACAGTGTGTAACACTTGCACGACAGACGCGTTGGATTAGTACAATCACAGGCATAGTGTCTTGGTCCTCCGCAATTGTAGAAAATCAACTGTCCTCGACCTCTACCAAGTCCTCCTCTACCTCAGCCTTGTCCACGCCCCTGAACTCTCGTCCACGTCGTTCCTGCATTCTGGTCGAGGGGCCGCGTTTCGGCCTGAACCTTGTAGGCAGGAGTTCTATTCATCATCAATTCATAGCTCCTGCAAGTACGCTCATCATGTCCTACCGACCTACAAAAGTTGCAGAACTGTTGTTGCGATGCTTGTACATACTTCTGTAGCGAGTGACAGTTATCTATGCCATGTTTTCTGACAACCTGACAGATAGCGCACCATAATCCAGGCCCCGCGCTAGGTCCTGCTTGAGCTTTTGGCCTTAAAGGCATCAGTTGTTAGGCCCCTATACTACTAGTGTAACCCCTTATTGTTATTAGTACAACCCACTTATTATATTGATGTACCCATGTAGTGCCCATATTGTTACTCTTGTGCCCCATAGAAACCCACTATTGTTATTATTGTGCCCTTACATTATTATTGTTATGTCGGCTCTGATTATGTTATGACCCCTTAGACTCCTATATATAGAAAGGAGGTATTTTCATTTGTATCATCCAAGAATTGTTCATTTATGTAATGTAAAGGAGGTTTCCCCCTCGAAGAGGCTGAATTCTAAGGCGTTGATCTATCTTTTCTATCTTTTCTTGAGCTGGTTTCATAACATTTGGTATCAGAGCTTTGGATTCTAGGGTTTCACTGCTCCAAACAGGTCATCGTGGAATTTTCGCTATAACGTTTTTTTTGTGACGTTTCAGAAGTCGCAAAAAAAACCCATTTGAGAAGAAATCGCGCTGAACCTTGGGTCCAAATTTCAGAGCTTTTCGCATGATATTTGCGGAGATATGATCTGAGGAAGTTGGTCTTTTTGCAGACTCCTGAATTACATTCAAAACAGGTGACCTGGGGAAAATCGTCATAACTTTCTCTCTAGGGATCGGATTGAAATTTCGTAAGAAGGTACAGAAAGAGGACGGACTGTAGCTTCTTGTGTGTGTGTTTCAGATTCAAAGGTTGAAACAGTGACGCGTGGTACGTCGTACAAGTTCGCTCTACTGAACCAGTCTAAAAGCAAGTCACTGTGGGAGATTTCACATAACTCTTCCTTGGAGAATCCAATTTAGCTCAGACTTGTGGCATTGGAAAGAGGACGCAGAAGGCTACTACAGGTAGCAATTTCAGAACTGGATGATCCAAAATTACAGAGATACATCAGATTCAATATTAGGCTTCTATAAAGTGAAAAAAGGTGTGTAGTTTTTTTTTTAATTTTTGTGTAGGCTTGGTTTAACGGAATTCAAAGGGCATAGTAAAGCATTATTATCGGTAACTGATGCCCTGAGGAAAGAAAATGCAAACACCTAGTAAGGAACCTGAAAGCTCTAGCATGACTCATGAAGAAGAGGAAGAAATGCTACATGATATATCAAAATTACAAGAACAAGTGCAACAAATGTCACGCTCACAAAAGCTAACAGAAGCTAAGATAAGTGGCGTGGAATCTAAGATAAATGGCGTGGAATCTAAGATAAAGGGCATGGAAGCTAAGATGGATGATTCGAAGACAGATTTGAAGAGAGACATGGCAGATTTGAAGATAGATTTGAAGACAGACATGGAAGAATGACCACTCCTCAAACTCTCAAGATAGAAGGACATATCAAGAAGAAAAAGGTGCAAGAAGTGAAAGATCACATCAAGAAGGAAGAAATGAATCCAACCATATCTTGTAATTCACTGGTCAGAATTACCACTCCTCAAACTATCAAGATAGAAGGACATATCAAGAAGAAAAATGTTCAAGAAGTGAAAAATCACATCGAGCGTCAAGAAATGAATCCGACCATATCTTGTAAAGGATTGGAAGAAATTACCATGCCTCAAACTCTAAAGATAGAAGGACATATCAAGAAGAAAAAGGTTCAAGTAGTGAAAGATCACATCGAGCATCAACAACAAGTTCTCCAACTTTTAAAGGATAACGCCACCTCGGTGCAAAATCAAATGAAGCAACAGGTAGATCAACATCATAGTGAAAAATGTTTTGATGTAGGTGATTGGGTATTTTTACTGCTACATCTAAAGCAAGCTATTTATGAGAAGGAAATGTTGGCAATACTACATGCACTTAAAAAATGGCGACCTTACCGAATGGGAAGACTCTTCAAGGATGAGGATGTGGAAGCATTGTTTTGTGCTATTTCTATTATCCAACCAGATTGGATAAACAAAGCAAGGGATGAATGGAAGAAGGACAAAGAAGTATGGCCACTTATTCAAAAGTTGCAAAAGATCCCAATTCAAACAATATTGCCAGAAATTGAAGAGGAAGGAAAAATCATATTGGAACCTGGAGTAGTCACAGAAACAAGAATCTGACAGCTACGAAATCGATCAATTTCAGAGTATCTCATCAAGTGGAAGAACCTACCTGCTGAAGATTCCACATGGGAGGACAAGAATTTTATACAGAAGCATCAAGAACTACTCAAGCGTTGAGGACAACGCTTTTTGAAGGAGAGGGGCATGTTAGGCCCCTATACTACTAGTGTAACCCCTTATTGTTATTAGTACAACCCACTTATTATATTGATGTACCCATGTAGTGCCCATATTGTTACTCTTGTGCCCCATAGAAGCCCACTATTGTTATTATTGTGCCCTTACATTATTATTGTTATGTCGGCTCTGATTATGTTATGACCCCTTAGACTCCTATATATAGAAAGGAGGTATTTTCATTTGTATCATCCAAGAATTGTTCATTTATGTAATGTAAAGGAGGTTGCCCCCTCGAAGAGGCTGAATTCTAAGGCGTTGATCTATCTTTTCTATCTTTTCTTGAGCTGGTTTCATAACATCAATCCTCCCCCTACAAGGTAATTCACAAAGATAGGGCAATGGTCTTTGTCATGATCCTGACTCTTGCATTTCAAGCATCATACTTCCTCGCGTACTTCTGGTTGAACTGTCCTGTCCTGCTTCATACCTTGCATCTGAAGGAACAGATTTTTCCGCTGCGCATGTATCTGTTGAAATCCTAGATTAGGATCTTGCATCGGAGTCTCATGTAGTCTCATGGTAATCTCCAAGGCCTATTCCTGAGTTGTTATCTTCTGCTGTGACAACACACTCCTTAAGTGTGGTAGTAGCAAAGCCACAAACCACTCGCGATGTTTTCCATGCGTCAAATTCATGTTGGCTTCGCGGATTGTACATTTCAACCTCTTATCTAGTTCCCAAGGTGTCTCGTCTGGTCGCATCGCGATCTCTTTGAATCCCACAATTGACTACGCCTCAAATTTAGGCCTGCTAAATTCCCTATTTAGTGTTGCCTAGATGTCTGTTACTCCAGCATTCGGGTTATCATTAGAGTACTTAATATACCATGTTAGTGCACGATCTTGCAGAGCATTAACCAGTGTCGTCTTCCTGATGTGATCATCTGTAACACCTTGAGCTCCCATACAACCCTCACAACCAACTAGAATTGGTCTAGGTCCTCATTTCCCAAGCCTTTGAACAAAGGCAACTTCACTGTATTTGCCATACCGAACCGCGGTGGAGGTGGAGGTGGTACGGATGAAGTTGGAGGCGATGGTGGTGAAGTCAGAGGTGGTGTGGGCGGAGGTGGTATTCGTGAGAATCCTTGTCTTATTAACTGAATAGCGCTTCGCAGAGAAACCTTCGCTATTGCTTCTTCGTCCCTTCGCGGAGGTGAAATCAAGGGGCTATACTCTGGACCCTTATTTCCTTCGTTTCTGTAAATTTTTCTGCTTCACATAGTCCCGAACATCAAGGTAGCTGCATAACCTGTTTTTCGCACAAAAGCATTTTAATCCAAGTATTCAAAGATTTTACGTACTTACCTCGCGGTCCTTTGAAAAGGGTCCCTCCGCCTTGCTATAGCTGACTGAGGTGTTGACCTCGAATTCAGCAACAAATCCTCCTATGATGCAATCAAGCCAATGATCGATAGCGTGGGCGATCTTATCCTCCGATGCTTCCAACCTTCGCACTAGCTCTAGGGTCCACACAATAGGACCGTCAAGTTTCCACCTTCCTTGGCTATCTGCTAGCTTCGTGATCCACTCGTATAGCTCAATAGGGAAAGAGCAAAAAAAGATCTCGTGGATCTCTGTATACAGGTACCGGTCCAACCACTGTTCCTTTGTCAATCACGGGTTTCTATTCTCCTGTGCCGCGAATTCATGGATTTTTCTATCCAACTAGTCTCCAATCTCCTTCTTAGTTGGATTCCAGTGATACGACATCACACATCTCTTATGCAGATTCTGGTCCCGGAAACAGAACCATTTGTTGGCTTGAGGGGGCCTGACCCAGGTTCAGCATTAGTTAGCCAAACAAATCCCTACACTACTGGCCCTTTCAGCATCAACCTGCGGAGCGCGGACTGAAGTCTCACTCGAAGCAGTATAGGGGATGCTAGAACCAAGTTTCCGCACCCAGAGATGGTTGTGATGTCAGTTTATTCCAGCTATACCTACCTTCACGTAGGTTGCTTAGCCCTCTGTTCCACCCTTCAGTACCTTTGCGAAAGGGTACAATTGGCTTTCGCGCAGCCCTAACCTGCGGCTCAAGGACTTTCACGCTGCTAGGGCAGTGAACTGCGATATCTCCCAAACTAGGCTAAGTGTCTTACTTATATTATTAACCGATCTTAGTTAGCTTCGTGTAAACAGATGTTCTTACTTACGCTCACTTAACCAACACATTTACATATATTTGTGCATCATATAAGCATTATAAGTGAAATTCATACCCAACATAATCAGATGCATAAACAGGAAATAAAGACGTAGAAATTGTAGAATACTTCTCTTTATTGATAACTTCGGATGATTACAGACTCGACCCGCCTTGCGCACTCAGCTGCATACTTCTACCCTAGGCCTGTGCACACTCAGCTGCAGAGCCTCTACCTACGCTACGACCCAAACTTAGACTTCTACCTCAGAGCTATCTCTCATACATCATATCTTCGTGTGTCTATCTTCTATTCTTCCTATCAAACTACTTGGAGCTTAGATCTATTATACAATCCTAAGGTCCGTGGACCATGGGTATATCTTTTACAACCGACATTACATTTCCAAAATAAGAGAGGACAACCCTCTGACTCTTTAACACCTATGCGCTCCGCGACTACAAAATGCGGAGTCTTTACACTTGGATTACAAAATTTGACCAAAATATGGGCTTTTAGACCCAAAACTACCCTTGGGGGATCCCGCGCCCAACAAAAGGCCTTTGAGAGATCTATTTTGAGGATGGCACCTTTCAGATTCTTTTGTTTGATGGAATGGAGGACCTCCTGGGCTTTGCCTATGGCCTCGTCTATCTGACGATTATGGAGAAAGGCAAATTTTTCAGAGGATATATTGTCTGATAGGATCGGCTTGATATGATTGGCAATAATCTTATAAAGGCAATTGCAGAGTGAGATGGGCCGGAAGTCGTTGAATGATACAGAGGAGTCCGTCTTGGGATCAATGCAATATAGGTGGAGTTTATGGAATCATACATTCTACCCCTAGATCAGCATTCCTCAATCACCTTGAGTAGCTCTGGGCCAATAAAGTCGAAAAAAGTTAGATAGAATTCCACGAACCATCCATCCGACCCCAGAATTTTATCCTGCTTGAACCACTTCAGGGTGACCTCCAGTTCCCCCATGGTAACTGGTTTGTTAAGGTCCTCCTCAATGTATGGCTCCACAAATCTAGGGAAATGCCCTGCAGTACGAATAATGTATGCAAGTTTTGCACTAGGTGGTGTTTTGTATAGGTGCTTGAAGTAATTGTTTCCCATCTGAGCAAGTTGATTATAGGTATTGGTAGTCTACCCCTGTTTCGTGGGCATATGCCAAATAGTATTGCATGCCCTCCTTCCATTGGAAAATTTATGAAAGAAACTGGTGTTGCCATCCCCAGCTTGTAGCCATATCGCTCTGCTCCTGAGCCTCCATGTCTCTTCCCGATCCAACATAATCTTGGATTTTTTGGCTTCCAATCCTGTTAAGTGTAATTTAGCTTCAATAGAGGTATACCTTCTACCTTTGTCATCCATTAGCGAATCTGATTATCTATCAATATCACTGAGGGTCTGCTCCTCCCTGGCCTTTTTCCCTTTTGCCCAGTCAATAGATAGTCTTTTAAGGTTTACCAAATTACTACAGAAGCCTTCAGCTATACCTTGATCAGTTGTTAGGGGATGATCGCTCCAATATTATGATACTAACCTGAGATATTTAGGATCATTTAACCAGGTCGAGTTAAACTTAAAGGGTGCCCTGGGTTTCTTTTAGGTACCAGCCAATTCCAGATAGAGAGGGGAATGGTCAAAAATCCCTCCCGATCCCATCCACTGTCTGTAATTTGTGATGGTTGTTATCAGATCTTCATGAACGAGAAACCAGTCCAATCTCCTACCTAGAGCTGCATCTCATGTCCTCTTGTTGTGCCAAGTAGGCAGCTTTTTGTTCATGGAGATATCAATGAGGCGGTGTTGCTCCAATAGCAATCCCAGCTAATCCGAGAGTGGATCTAACTATGAATGATGGCCCCGGGATTCTTCATGACCAATGGTGAAATTTAGATCTCCGCCCATCATAGTAGTGTGGTCTATCAAGGGGTTTCTAAGCATCTCATGCCAAAAGTCCAATCTGTTATGATTAGGTGCATATATATTCATAATACGGAGATTCCTGTCCAATTCAGCAGAAAAGATATCCATACCCAAGAACCGATTACCACCCCAAGCAGAGATAATCTTGATGGTTTGGGGATTTACCCCAAGAGAAATACCCCCAATCACCCAACAACATCCAATGCCTGAAAAATCCATCCTGGCAGTATGTTTTGTAGGGTCCTAAAAATCTTCTCAGCCATACCAAGGGTCTCCTGTAGAAAAATGATATCACAAGGCTCACAGCCCATAAGCCTCTTAAGAGCTAATTTTTTGGTAGGGTTAGCTAAACCCCTATAGTTAAAGGATACCCACTTCATGGGGGAACACTTCCAAGGGTGTCATGTGCTCTAAGTACCCTTTCAATAGTGTTTTGTCTGCCCTGGGCCACATCAGCCCCAACAAGCTTGATGGCTTTAGATATCTTGGAGGGCCTCCCCCGGGAGGGTTTGGGGTCGAATTTAGAGGATGAGATTCCCAATCCCAACGATTCAGGAAGAGCCTGAAGGCGGGGGCGGAGGTTGTATGAATGGGATCCTGAAGCAGATGGGGAAACAGGGGGGTCACGAAACCCAGGAGTGTGTACAGCCGGTGGCGTAGTGGAGAAAATGGTCAGAGGGGGGTCAATTGCACAAGTGATGGGAGTGGTGACCATGCAAGGAGTAGATGTAGTAGATTCTAGAGAAAAAATAAAATTACTAATATTCAAAGCAGAGGAAAAAGGGGAAGAATCAGTACCCAAAGATGGAGTAGCCGCTGCAGCAAACCGGGATCTAGTCATGGGTGGGGAGATAGGCAGGACCTGGGCAGAGCACGATGACAAAACAATGTCCCTAGCTGCTGCCATTAGACTATCCAGACCTTAGGGCTGCTCATCCATGATCAGTTCTTCAGACTACAGGTGCTTATTCCCCTTGGATGCAAGAGGAGAAGATGGCGAGATAAGCGAGCAATCTTTGTATAGATGCCCAACCTTGTGGCATCTTCTGCACCTGAAGGGAATTCCTTCATAATCAGGGTTTTCCTGCGCAAGTAGTGCCTCCAATGGAGGGTGATCTTCTCCTCCAGACCTTCCCATGTATCCAAGTGAACCAAAATGCGTGCCATCATCATATTGTCGGTTGATTCATAGGTCTGGTCATGCTCCAAATAGGTTCCCAGTGCATTACCAATGCGCTTGAAGACATCCGGAGACCAAAATTGCATAGGCATCCCAGGTAAGCGAACCCATATCGGCCCAGCACCAATTTGTTCCCTTTTAGGGTCAAATAAGGGATCCCATCTTTTCAACAGAACTAGTGCATATTCAATGTGCCAAAACCTCGAGAGAATCCAATCCGTGTACTCCTCCCTGTGGAACCTGAGAGCAAACCACCCCCGCGTGAGGACTCAGATGGAGGGTAGTTCTTTGAGCAATGACCCCCAAATATCCATGGTCCAAAGATGTAGTTGCTCCACTGAGTAATTTTGCCCTCGTACACGACCCACTAGGACTCTATTGGTCATGTCCACCCCATCGTAAGGCCTTCCCCCGAAGAGAGGTTTATGTCCTTGTCAATAGCCTTCAAACACCGCCCTTTCTTGACCTTATTGGATCTGTGAGCCGTCGAATAGTCACGGAATGGGCCCCGGATACCCTAGTTAACTGTCTGCGGAGTAGGGGGAGTAGATTTAGGGTTAGGTACAGGCATGTTGAAACAGCCTGAAGGGATGGGGGTACTAAGAGGGGGGCAATTAGGGTTTGGTATGGAGCATCCGACTAGAGAGGAGAAATGGGGGATAGATGGCCCGGGATGTGAGATTCCTGAGAAGATGTGGGTGTCGGATGGAGCGGTAAAGTGAGGAAGGTCAGGCAGCGGTGAGTCGAATGAGGGGGATCGGTGAAGGCAGGTGCCGATGAGGTTTAGGGTTGCCGGGGAGAGTGGGGGGCAGTCCAGCCCAGATGCAACGTCGAGATCAACAGAAGGCAACAGGTGGGTTACAGATGACCCAGGATGGTGTAGAGTAGGGTTTGGAGCAGACATAGGGTGGAAATGCGATCCAAAAGAGTCAGAACCCGACATGGCGCAAGGGCGAGTCCATATCTCTTCGTAGGAATTTGGGTCCGAAGTGTAATCGATGGTGTCTTCTTCCATGCCTGCCGTCTAGATGGAGGTCAGAGATGGTTACGGTCATGCACAAAAGATGATTTGACTGCAAAACGATAATGCCAAGATGCCCGCAGTTTGATGATAGGCAAGGTGAAGGCAGGGCGTCAATGAGTGTTAACCGAAACCGCGAGGAGCAGCACTACACAATCGCAGGGCCTCCATTATCGACATTTCCTAAGGATAAGTTTGATGTTATCTATATATTAAAATTGTTATTATTATTAAATATTTTATATCTAGATTATAAAATGTAATTAGTCAATGATTAAAAACTTTTTTTTCCTGGTTAAAATAAAATATGTACAATATCATAAATTTTAATCAAAAAAAATATTTATTTATAAAAATAAATAAATATAAAAAAAATAAAAAAATCATATATCAATTTAATGTATCTAATATCTAATTTAATAACGGTCTTACTATTATAATAATATTTAATAAAATTTATAAAACATGCCTATGTATTAAAGTTTCTCAATATCAAGCATGCATGTTATCACAAAATTGGAACTCGGAAGTCCAAATGCATAGTTAATGATTGATTTGTCATTTTCTTTGTAAAAGAGTCCTGCAAGGTAATGAGGTTTAAATCAGTGAAGAGCATGGAGCACATGTTATGCAAAATATTCAATGAAATTTTATGCCTCGAATCTTATGGGTTATAGAACATCATAATTTTCAATGTGCCAAGCATTGTTTCTCCGTAAAGATAACACAGTTTCTTGAATGGTTGTGCACATTCTATAATAAAGATAAAGATGGTTTTATTTGAAAGGAATTGTGAGTTTTACAATTTACTCATAAGTCAATGAATATTATTGGTTATAGAACATCATAACTTTCAATGTGCCAAGCATTGCTTCTCTGGAAAGATAACACATTTTCTTGAATGGTTGTGCACATTCCATAATAAATATAAATATAGTTTTATTTGAAAGGAACCATGCTTTCTACAGTTTACTCATAAATCAATGAATCAGTTCATTTAAAATTTAGTTTACTTTTGAACATTTAGATAAGTTAGATCCCTTGAAACTAATGCAAAACCCAACATTTAATATTTTTAGGCAAAGCAAATTGTTGAAACCACTACAACATTCAAACCTCATATCCCTTTGAAAAAATTTCAAATGGCATATGGTTGTAAAATTTTGTCTCTTGAAACCTGTCCAAATCCTATGTTTAACTTCATATGAAAGGGAGATCATTGAAACTACTACAATAGACTGCATTGAAACCTCATATTCCTTTGTTGAACTTTTAAAACAAAAATTGACTGTAAAATTTCATTTCCAGAATATAAAACATTTTAAATAGCAATTTCATGTTTTATAATTTGTTTGTATGTAAATCTATGTTTCACCTCATACATTTAAAACGAAGGAAGGTGAAATATATAGACTATTATACCTTATCCTTTTTTTATGAACCATGAATATTTTTTTGGTGAAATGAAGTCACATTCAAAATTAATTTTCTTGAAAAGTGGTGCAAATAGCAATGAATGTGATATTGGGCTTCTGGCTTTCTGGGTAGAGACCCAGACAACAACATTACAAACAAAGTGTCAAAGACATAGAGCATCAAATACAGAGTCAAATAGCACGACATTTTGATAAATTGAGCGATTTAATGTTTCTTTGTGGCGAATTCATGTCCTTTGTTGTTGTTGAACCCAAAATTGCAGAAATCAGGGTACCCAAAAAAATTACAATGAATGAATCCATGGCAATTATGTTGAAGATCCAAAGTATTATCGAATATACAAATGCTTTAAGAGAGTCACATTTTATACTATAAATAACTACTGGTAAAAAAAAACAAACAAACAAACAAACATTACCACATGTCTTATACCATAACAGAACATCAACATTCATTACCATATGTCTTAAACCGTAGAAGAACATCAACATCCTTAAAAGCGACAATTTTCAAATTCATTACCATATGTCTTATACCATAGAAGGACTTTAACATCCTTAAAAGTGACAATTTTCAAATTCATTGCCATATGTCTTATACCATAGAAGAACATTAACATCCCTAAAAGTGACAATTTTCAAAATCCATATAAAAAATGACGTACAAATACTCTTAAACTAATATCACTACCTAAAAAACGCTTGCCATAATATAACTTCAAAATCCTTCCAATCAATAGGATGAAACTCTAGAAACATAGGAGAGGTTCTTTCAAAGTATAAATGTTCTCACAGATGAACAAACTTTACCCCAAGAAAGAAGTTAAGGGAAAGAACATAGTAACAAACACATCTGTACAGAAACGCTACCACCACCACAAAAAAATTCAAGAAATTTTCAAAAATCCTCGGTGTGTTCTCGCCTAGTTACAGAGACTTGGAAACCCAGATAGGGGTTGTTGTCAGTATGCTCACCAAAAATCTTAAACTATCAGTGGCCAATGCTACCAAAATCCATGCTAGTGATAGACCATGGCATTCTTAGTACCTGTCTTTCTTTTTTTAATCTCTTCAAGACTGATCTCACATTCTTCTTGTAGAAGAGAGAGCCTTATTTTATGCTTCCAAGATGTGTGCCTCGATCCATATTTGCTTGAGTTCTTCAAATTTGGCTTCAATCAATGGCGGTGCCTGAACATAATAGCCTAGACCCTGAAACACGTGCCTTGTTTGTACCATATTCGTAGCAATGCCACGTTTCTTTGAGGTCCATCTTCTCCTGCCTCTTTCTTTTCCCCTTCTCTTCCATCTTCTACTTCCCCTTCACTTGGCTTCCACCTTACTCTAATTAGTAAAACACACCAAATTAATCCCTATCGGATTTATCTCAGTTTCCTTATTATTCCTGTGTAGAGGAACTACCCAGTGTTATGAAGAAGATAGAGACTCTTACCGTGAGATTGTTCTGTTATCTAATAATGTTAAGAACTCAATAAAAAGACAGCATGAAATCCAATTTAACATCACATTCTAAATGATTGCCTATCCTTGGCTTTAGAAACACAAAATTTATTCTGTACCTCTATGTCGATGGGTAAATGTGATGGTTGTTTCTAGCAGGTACACAACTCACTCTTTGGCCCATTATTTCCAATTTGCACAATCAATAAACTAATACGTAAAAAGATCGAAACCCTTATCCTACGTTGTAATTTAAATAAGTCCCAAAGAGGAGTTTATCTACCATCTTGGAGATTAGTTGGAGCTCGCTCTCCATGCCCTAAATGATCCGATCCGTTTCTCGATCATCTCCAAATCTTCTTCTTCCTGGTAGACCTTCATACTGTTGGAAATAATACTGAGAGGGGGGTGAATTAGTATTATCTAGCAATTTAACAAATCTTCCTTATTTGATCTTTGAATTATTCTTGCATATCAGTACCATAAAATAATGAGCATGAACAAAGAAAACAGATAGTCACACCAAAGAACACAAGATGTAAGGTGGAAACCCAATGTGGGTGAAAACCACCTGCTGCAATATGTCTCTATCTTTTTTCAAATTAGAAACTCCTTTTACAATGATTTTGTACTGGTGCAGTCCTTTACCAGTACGCAGGCAACAACCTGCAGAGAGCTACAACTCTCTACTTCTTTTCATAAAGCATGAAATGATCATCCAGTACATAACAGTTACTGTCTACTACAGTTATCAGATCAGTAATAACAGAATTAACCCAGAACACCTTATCAACAGATAAATACAATCAATAGAACAGAGACGCAGTTTTTCCTTCTGTGGCCTGCGACCAGACGCAGCTAACCTTTTGCTACACTGCGTCCAGACGCAGATATCCTTCTGCTGCGCTGCGTGCCCACGCACTGTTCCTTCAACTGCTCTGCGTTCTGTTGCTTCAGGGACGCATCCAGAAACACTATCGCGCCGCGTCTTTCTGCTACAGGGACGCACCCAAAACCACTATCGCGCCGCGTCCTTCTGCTACAGAGACGCACCCAAAAACACTGTCGCGCCGCGTCCTTTGCTTCAGAGACGCACCTGAACCTTGATCGCTCTGCGACCCCACGCAGATCTCCAGTTACTAAACTGCGTCCCAGACGCACCTGAACTTCGTCTGCCCTGCGTCCCCACGCAGGTCTCCAGATTCTGCACTGCGTCCCGGCGCGCTTTCCTTTCACCGTACCTGCGTCCCTCCGGGTATGAATGATTTCAAGACTTTAAGTGTAACCCAAACAGTCAGATCTTCAGATCTGATCTTGCGCCAAAGAGATCTCAGTCCTTCAGTAGATTCGCCTTCTTTAGATCTAGATCAGATCTCACCCAAAAGGATATTCAACCAAAGACGTTCTTAGCCAAAATGATCTCCTTGCTTTATATAGGCAAGCTCCTCCTCAAAACATGGAACAATACCATGAGCCGACACGATAGAAACACAAAACCGTCGGCTAGATACCACACAAGAAACCCCCACGTGCTTTTTCTCTGCCTTGAAAAGTGTGCACTGGGTGGACGCACCCCCTGAACGGCTGGACTGCGTCTCTGGACGCGGATCCTGCATGGTGTACCTACGGGTACGCACCTTCTGAACTAGTTTCCTGCGTCCTTCTTAATTTTCAACAAACTGAGAGCCTTGCCACAGGAGTTGCCATCAAGTACAACATCTGTAACATACAGCCATACCAGAAAAACATAATGCCAACAATCTCCCCCTTTGGACTTGATGGCAACCTCACAAACTTTAGCTTCATTCTCCCCCTTTGACATCAAGGGCAAAGGGGTATGCTCCCCCTAAGATCATGCTCCCCTTGAACCAGATCTGTAACAAAGAACCATAATCCTCCATGAAAGAGATAGAGACATATTGCAGCTATTTCCAAGATCTCCTTCTGACCATCCTCCATAATGCCAACAATGCATTATATGCTCCCCCTGAACCTGTACCATCAATCAGAAAAGGTTCAACAACAAGAAGATGCATCAACAACCCCCAGCTTTTGCCTGAGGTACTCAAAGGTGTCCCTGGGCAATGGTTTGGTGAGAATATCAGCAACTTGTTCCTTAGAAGGAACATACTCCAACTTGACTTTCTGTTCAAGCACTTGTTCCCGAAGAAAATGATACTTGATTGGTATGTGCTTGGTTTTTGAATGCATAACCGGATTCTTTGAGATGCTGATTGCACTTGTGTTATCACATAAGATGGGGATAGGTGGCGTACAAGTGATTTGAAAATCATGCAAAGTCTGCATCATCCAAAGAAGTTGGGTGCAACAAGATGCAGCAGCAACATATTCTGCTTCAGCTGTAGACAAGGCAATCGAACTATGTTTCTTGCTGAACCAAGATACCAGTCTGGAACCCATAAAGAACTCACCACCACTTGTGCTTTTCCTATCATCCACGCTTCCGGCCCAATCTGCATCTGTATAAGCATGAAGAGTAAGATCTGTATCTCTAGGATACCATAAGCCATAATTTTGAGTCCCTTGAAGATATTTGAAAATTCTCTTCACTGCCTGAAGATGAGTCTCCTTCGGATTTGCCTGAAATCTTCCAACTATTCCAACTGCATGCATGATGTCTGGTCAGGTACCTGTCAAATATAGTAAACTTCCAATCATAGATCTGTAGGTTGGTTGATGTACTGCTACAGATTCATCATTTGCACTGAGACTACATCCTGTGACCATGGGTGTACATACTGGTTTTGCATCTTCCATGCCATATTTCTTCAAAATCTGTTTGAGATACTTGGTTTGAGATAAAAAGATTCCTCCTTCTTTTTGTTGGATTTGCAAACCAAGGAAATATGTCAGTTCTCCTAGCAAGGACATTTCAAATTCTTTCTGCATGACCGAGGCAAAGCTTTGACTCATAGCTTCTTCATTGCTGCCGAAAATAATGTCATCTACATACACAACAAGTATTAGCAATTTGTTATTTTCAACTTTTATATACAGATTGCTATCTGCTGAACCTTTTGAAAAACCTTGTTGATGAAGATATTTGTCCAACCGGTAGTACCAAGCCCTTGGAGCTTGTTTGAGACCATAGAGAGCCTTTTTCAATCTGCATACAAGATTTGGATCATTTCCAAGGATGAACCCATCTGGCTGTTCAATGTACACTTCTTCTTCCAAGTCTCCATTCAGAAAGGCTGATTTCACGTCCATTTGAAATACTTTGAAGTTTTCAAAACTTGAGAGAGCAAGGAACATTCGGATGGCCTCAAGTCTTGCAACAGGAGCAAAAGTTTCTTCAAAGTCTATTCCTTCTTGCTGCGCATACCCTTTACAAACAAGTCTGGCTTTGTTTCTAATTACTTCTCCATTTTCATTCAATTTATTTTTGAAGACCCATTTTGTTCCGATAACATTCTTATCCTTTGGTCTAGGAACCAGCTCCCAAGTGTTGTTCTTTTCGATTTGCTCAAGTTCTTCATCCATTGCTTTCACCCAGCATTCATCTTTGCATGCTTCTTTCACATTTTGTGGTTCAATAGAGGAGAGTAATGCCAAATAGCTTGAGGCTTCTGCAACTGTTCTTCTTGTTTGTACACCTACTTCTTTCTGCCCCACAATCTGAGATTCTGGATGATTCTTCTGAACATATCTGGATGGAGTCTTTTCTTCTATTCTTGTTTGCTCTTCTGGCTCTTCTTGAGGTTCTTCTTGAGGTTCTTCTTCTTCATCATTTTGTCTTTGAGGATAGCCTTCATCTTCTTCGATGTTTTCATGATGGACTTGCCTAGGAATGTATCCCTTCTCATCAACCACTACATCAATGCTGTCAACAATTCGGCCAAGTCTTTTATTGTAGCACTTGTATGCTTTGCTATGTGGAGAGTAACCAAGAAGAATGCCTTCATCTGCCCTAGGTTCAAGTTTTCCAAGCTGCTCATCAGTATTCTTGATATAGCATTTACTCCCAAAGATTTTGAAGTGCTTTACCGAAGGAGTCCTGCCACTCCAAAGCTCATGAGGAGTTTGAGTGCTGTTCACCCGGACATTTGTTTTGTTGAGAATAACAACCGCAGCGTGTGCAGCTTCACCCCAGAAAGTTGCGGGAGTTCCTGATTCATCAAGCATAGCACGAGCCATTTGTTGGATTGTTCTGTTCATTCTTTCAACAACTCCATTTTGCTGAGGAGTTCTAGCTGTAGAGAATTCTCTCCTTATCCCATGTTCATCACAGAAATCGAAAAATTCATTTGAAGTAAATTCCCCACCTCTGTCGGATCTGAGGCACTTAATTTTGTGACCTGATTCATTTTCAACCAAGGCTTTGAAGGATTTGAATTTTTCGAATGCTTCATCTTTGTGCTTCATAAGTCCTAACCAGACAAACCTGGAGAAATCGTCAATAAATAATATCAAGTATTCCTCTCCTCTAGGTGTTCTTTTCCTGAATGGACCACATGTATCTGTATGTACTAGCTCAAGAGGCCTGCTAGCTGATCCTTCTTTCTCTGGAAAGTTAGTTCTGGTTTGTTTTCCAAACTGACATGATCTGCATATGGTGTTGTCAGGAATTTTGATATCTGGAAGATCGCGAACTGCCTGATATTTGCATGCTTTCCTTATTTGTGAGAAGCTTAGATGTCCCAACCTTCGATGCCATAACCAGTGCTCTTCATCCTTGCTCAGATAGCATTGTTGTTGTCCTTCTTCAAATATGTACAGATTATTTGGAGTTCTTTTGCCTTTGAGTACTGTTTTACCTGTATCAAGATCACGAACAAGACATCCATTTGATCTGAAAATAACCTTGGTTCTTTGATCACACATCTGGCTGACACTTAGAAGATTATGCTTCAATCCATCAACATACAAAACATTTCCAGCTTTGACCTTTTCTTTTAACTGAGCAATCCCT
The DNA here is from genome assembly GCA_031772625.1 of Pinus tabuliformis. Lineage (NCBI taxonomy): Eukaryota > Viridiplantae > Streptophyta > Pinopsida > Pinales > Pinaceae > Pinus > Pinus tabuliformis. Next base: position 135,697,645 of record CM062804.1, on the reverse strand, counting down.
TTTCCTTTTATAGTTGCAGGAGTATCATTTCCAAAAGAGACTTTCTTTCCCTTTTCTAGAGCAGAATAAGATTCAAGTTTTTCTTTATCACCTGTCATATGCTTCGAACATCCACTGTCAATGTACCATAGATTTTCCTGTCCCTCTGCATAAAATGTTATTCCACATCTTTCTGTTTGAGGTTCCTTTATTCTCCATGTTTTGGTGCTTGAGGCTTGCTCCTTTTTCTGCTGAAACCTGCTCCTGCATTCAGATTCTTCATGACCAAAATTATTGCAAATAGAACATTCAACTTCATTTTCAAGAACCGAAAAGTTGTTATAGGTCCTTTTTTGTAATCCCTGTCATACTTCTTTGTTTTTGAGCTTCCCTAGTCATGATTGTTTTATATGCAACACATTGAGCTGCTTTGTGACCAAAGTTATGACAAGAAAAGCATTGTCCATTGAAGAAACTTCTGCGGTTATCGAATCTACCAGCCGACTGATTGTAATTTCTATTTTCATCTATTCTTGGACCAAATTGAGAAGATTTTACCAGTGGCTGGTTCACCCTTAAAATGGATTGCCCTTGATAGTTTCTGTTTGTAATTCGTCCCTGCTTTACCTGATGATCTTCATTGTTCTTTTGCTCATTTCTTCTTGCTGCATCAAGATAACTCTTTGAGGTGGATGCTTGAGAGGTTTCTCCATTGTAGCCCAGACCTGTCTTGTTTAGAGGAGACCGCTGCACATTGATAATCTTATCCAAGGTTTCGGATCCTTTGACAAACTTAAGATTAATAGCTTTTGTTTTCTCAATCTCTTTTCTAAGACCAACAATTTCTCCTTCTAGTTTTTCAAGATGTTTTTCCTTTTCATCAATTTGAAATTGTAGAGTATCAATGATCACATTCTTTTCTTCTATACATCTCTTGAGTCTAGTGATTTCATCATAAAGGTTATCCACATCTATAGCATCCATATAATCATCATCTTCAAATGCCATTAATAACTTATATTCATTACCTCGTTCATCTTCATCACTGTTTGATAGACCATCACTATCTTCATGGGTGTAGTAGCTTTTCTTATTTGCACTTTGTTTCTTGTTCCATCTAGCAGGTTCCTTTCCTTTATCCTTATAAGGACATTTTGCAGCATAATGACCTACTCTTCCACAAGCAAAGCATTTGAAAGGTAGCTTACCTCTGAACCTTCCAGAACCCCTTTGAAGATTTCTGACAAAATTGGATTCTTCTTCCTCTTCTTCTGGAACATGGCTTGCTTCATAGTAATCTTCCTTGCCTGATGCCTTGAAAGCAGCTTCCCTTCTGTCTGATGGACCTCCCTTTCTCATTTCATAAGCAGTTAGAATTCCATGTAGCTGAGACATAGTGAGAACTCGGAGATTTTCCTTTTCTTCTATTGCAGATACTTTAGATTCAAACTTGGGGGATAATGATCTTAGAATCTTTTCAACTACTATAGCCTCTTTTATTTCTTCACCCAAATTTTTCATACAATTAACAATCTCATCTACCCGAAGAAAATAATTAGCCACACTTTCATCATTATACATCTTAAGAGTCTCATACTGAATCCTGAGAGTTTGAAGTTTAGCTCGCTTTACCTGTTCATCTCCTTCATAGCTCGTGACCATTTTGTCCCATATCTCTTTTGCTGATTTGAAGTGCATTACCTTCATGAATTCTGTTTGGGATATACTTCCTAATAGAGTACTGACTGCTTTTGCATTTGTTTCATACTTCTTTTTCTCAGCTGGATCTGTAGGAGTAGCTGAAGGAAAAGCATAGCCTGTTTCTACAATGTCCCAAACTTCTGTACCAAGAGATTGAAGATATGCAGTAACTCTTACCTTCCAATAATTGAAGTTTGTCCCATCAAAAATCGGTGGCCTGATTGATGCTTCTCTCTCGTAGTTGCTCATGATGAACGATCTACCTTCAAGCGATCAAGCTTCTCTGAAGGACCTGCTCTGATACCAATTGTTGGAAATAATACTGAGAGGGGGGGTGAATCAGTATTATCTAGCAATTTAACAAATCTTCCTTATTTGATCTTTGAATTATTCTTGCATATCAGTACCATAAAATAATGAGCATGAACAAAGAAAACAGATAGTCACACCAAAGAACACAAGATGTAAGGTGGAAACCCAATGTGGGTGAAAACCACCTGCTGCAATATGTCTCTATCTTTTTTCAAATTAGAAACTCCTTTTACAATGATTTTGTACTGGTGCAGTCATTTACCAGTACGCAGGCAGCAACCTGCAGAGAGCTACAACTCTCTACTTCTTTTCATAAAGCATCAAATGATCATCCAGTACATAACAGTTACTGTCTACTACAGTTATCAGATCAGTAATAACAGAATTAACCCAGAACACCTTATCAACAGATAAATACAATCAATAGAACAGAGACGTAGTTTTTCCTTCTGTGGTCTGCGACCAGACGCAGCTAACCTTTTGCTACACTGCGTCCAGACGCAGATATCCTTCTGCTGCGCTGCGTGCCCACGCACTGTTCCTTCAACTGCTCTGCGTTCTGTTGCTTCAGGGACGCATCCAGAAACACTATCGCGCCGCGTCTTTCTGCTACAGGGACGCACCCAAAACCACTATCGCGCCGCGTCCTTCTGCTACAGAGACGCACCCAAAAACACTGTCGCGCCGCGTCCTTTGCTTCAGAGACGCACCTGAACCTTGATCGCTCTGCGACCCCACGCAGATCTCCAGTTACTAAACTGCGTCCCAGACGCACCTGAACTTCGTCTGCCCTGCGTCCCCACGCAGGTCTCCAGATTCTGCACTGCGTCCCGGCGCGCTTTCCTTTCACCGTACCTGCGTCCCTCCGGGTATGAATGATTTCAAGACTTTAAGTGTAACCCAAACAGTCAGATCTTCAGATCTGATCTTGCGCCAAAGAGATCTCAGTCCTTCAGTAGATTCGCCTTCTTTAGATCTAGATCAGATCTCACCCAAAAGGATATTCAACCAAAGACGTTCTTAGCCAAAATGATCTCCTTGCTTTATATAGGCAAGCTCCTCCTCAAAACATGGAACAATACCACGAGCCGCCACGATAGAAACACAAAACCGTCGGCTAGATACCACACAAGAAACCCCCACGTGCTTTTTCTCTGCCTTGAAAAGTGTGCACTGGGTGGACGCACCCCCTGAACGGCTGGACTGCGTCTCTGGACGCGGATCCTGCATGGTGTACCTGCGGGTACGCACCTTCTGAACTGGTTTCCTGCGTCCTTCTTAATTTTCAACAAACTGAGAGCCTTGCCACGGGAGTTGCCATCAAGTACAACATATGTAACATACAGCCATACCAGAAAAACATAATGCCAACACATACAATGGTTGGTGAAGGTCTCCACATGCCTCCTTCAGCGGACATTCTCTAGAATTATCTTGATTTCATTGAGGGTTTTGTTGTGGAGAGAAATGAGAACTTCCCTCACATTGGGAACCACCTCGAGGCCAACTATGCTCGTTGTTTCCTTCACCTTGGTTAACAATGACCCTGTGAATCTTGTAGAAACATCTTCCTTGCGCTTCTATTATTGCTCCTGCTTGCTCTCTAGGTTAGTATGAGTTAGAATTTAAGTTAATTACATAATCTAATTTCTCATCCTACTTTGTTTTATTCTAATCCTATTGTTTATTTTTGAAGGTTCAACTTTCCATTAACTGAATGAGGCATTACAACTATATCTTTTATTTCTATCTCTTTTGGTTTTATTTTCTTTCTGCAATCCAGGAAACCTAGACCTAACTATTGGTTTAGCAACCCATTCATATGGAAGTGCCCACACCATGTTAGAGAAAAACGATGTCAGTGGTATGCAAGTAATATTCTGAAATCCCAACTGGGGCCAAAATTTCCATTTTGTAGCATTGCTTGTCATCAACAGTGTGGGGTCATGTTCGAACTCACCATTGCATCATGACCCACTCTAATTTGGGGGCAGGATAAGCCTAGGATGGCGATTGGGGCGAGTGTTTGTTTTCCATCTTATAAGCATTGAGCACTTTAACCACAAGGCTTGTATTGGATCTTAAATTCAATTGGTATTTTTTTAGAATTAGTAAAATATACAACTGTATCTTTAGCAATGATAATAATAGAATCGAGTTTGATATGATGAGAATGGTGTTCGATTCCAGCGACAAAGCCATGGAGAGTTATCCGCCCTCTTTTAGAGCTAATAAACTCATGAACACTTGGAAGATGCACTTTCACTTGAGTTTTGGATTGAATGGTGGTATTCAGGAGTTTCCAGGCCGAATGCAATTCAAGATTTTCGAGGCCCTGAACAAGCCAAAGGCTCAAACATAGTCAAAGGCCTAAAAATTTGGGGTCCACATTTAAATTCAGGGTTCCATCCTTTGATCAGAATTACAACCTGATAGGAGGACTAAATGAGATTCAGGGACTAAAAATACGAGAAGCCCCGAACAACGAGAGGGCTCACAATATAGTTCAAGTAGTTCGAGGGTCTTTGCAACTTGCAGACCTGAATAAGCCTGAATGCTCGAATTAGGGGTCCATTCAAAATAGATTCCAGTTTTGGTCTTTGTGCCAATTTGGGAAATAACAACTTCTCACTATTTCAACTTTCATCTCAGACTTAACCATTTTCTCTTGTAATGTGATAAACCCCTGACTCCATCAATGTTGAGTTGCATCACAATTGAACAAACATTTATTAACCTATTAATGGATATCGCATTGTGCACACAGACAAGGATTTTGAGCTCGTTTTCTAGCTTCTTTATGTACTTGTATGGAATTCCTTTTCAACATAACTTGAGAGGATTATATATATATAATAAAATGCAAAAATTACTTATGTAATATCACTTTTCATATAATAAGATTCTAAATATATCATCACAAAGATTAGTCTTTATCATATCTTTTTTTTTTTTAATTTCAATATGCTATCATTTTCCTTACACAGAGATGGTTTACAAAGACTTGGTTTCATATTTATGGAAGTGTTGTAGCCGCTGCAACAACCCCTCCAAAATTTTCCAACTCTTCTAAATTTCGGAGCCCCTTCACCTTTTCCGTAGCTATTGCCCATCCTTAGAGTCTATTCGGAAGCTGGGAAACCCCAGAAAAGTCTAGAAAAGACTCACATCCCTTTCATAATCCAAACCAATTCGCACAAGTCGCAAAGTCGCACAGGTCGCAAAGGTAGCACAAGTCACAAAAGTCGCACATGTCACATAGGTCGCATAGGTCGCAGGTTGCATAGGTCGCACAAGTCGCATAGGCGCATAGGTCACAAAGGTCACAAAGATCACACAGGTCACACATGTCCCACATGTTGCAAAGGTTGCAAAGGTCGCATAAGTCGCATAGGTCGCAAAGGGCGCACAGGTCGCATAGGTCGCAAAGGTCACACAAGTCACATAGGTCGCAAAGGTCGCAAAGATCTCATAGGTCACACATGTCACACATGTCGCAAAGGTTGCATAGGTCGCAAAGGTCACATAAGTCGAACAGGTCGCATAGGTCACAAAGGTCACACAAGTCGCACAGGTCGCATAGGTCGCACAGGTCGCAAAGGTCACATAGGTCGCATAGGTCACACAGGTCACATAGGTCGCAAGGTTGAAAAGGTCACAAAGGTCGGAAAGATCACACAAGTCACAAAGGTCACACAAGTCGCACAGGTCGCATAGGTCGCAAAGGTCACATAGGTCACAAAGGTTGCACGGGTCACACAAGTAGCAAAGGTCGCACAGGTCGCACAAGTTGCAAAGATCACACAGGTCGCAAAGGTCACACAAGTCTCACAAGCCGCATATGTCACAAAGGTTGCACAGGTCACATAGGTCACACAAGTCACAAGGTCGCAAAGGTCGCATAGATTTCACAGGTCACACAGGTCGCACAGGTCGTAAAGGTTGCAAAGGTCGCACAGGTCATAAAGGTCGCACAGGTCGCAAAGGTCGCACAAGTCGCAGAGGTCACAAAGGTCACATAGGTCGCAAAGGTCACAAAGGTTGCAAAGGTCACCCAAGTCGCATAGGTCGCAAAGGTCACATAGGTCCCAAAAGTAGCAAAGGTCGCATAGGTCGCATAGGTCGTACAAATAGCATAGGTCGCATAGGTCGCATAGGTCACAAAGGTCGCACACTAACCTATATAAGGCCCTGCAACCCATGTGACCCCACATGTGTGACCTAAGACTATAAATATAGGCCTCAACCGATCATTTACTTAGCACCTTTGCAAATGTTTAGAAACAACACAATGCAACAATGCCCAACATGTACGACGAGGATGAAAAGGAGCATGAAATGTGATATAATAATGATAATCTAACAAATCAAGGATAGAAACGATTGATGCCAAGACATGGAACGTATCAACACAAAGATTTGTGACCATGAAATTGCAAGAGATGTCAAGGCTAAGCATTCTTGCTCGTTATTAATTGTGATATTTATATCTTATATTTCATCAAAGTACAATTTTTCTTGATGATTAATTTATGATTTTGTACATGTGTAGGATTGAAGTGGCGAAGGCAAGTCCCTGTCATTTATGCAGGCACTTTAGCCCAATTTGTTGCTAAAATGACTCAAGGGATCGTTGTTTCGGAAATGCATGATCTTGGTCAACAATAGATATTGAAATCAAGCTAACTCCATGGCAGAAGGAAGGTAGAAAGATATTGCCATCTTCTGCAGTAGCATAGAATGTGTTTGTGAATATGAAAGGTCATGTGGAATACCAAAAGTCACCAGGTAGATGAAAAGTCATGAGGAAGTTCAAGAGTCAAGGGTAGGCCAAGAGTCACTCTCACCCTATAAATATACCCTCATGCCTCATTTGTAAATGGGGCTTTTGCTAAGGACTCTTTTGGAGATATATACATTGCTTAAGAGAATTTATGTCCTTCTAATTAATACAAGGAGTGATTGTACGTTTCCACTATTGGATTATTCAAATCTTTTATGTTATAATGCCATGAGTATTTTCTTCACTTGATGGATCAAATGTTCCTGAAAGCTCTTTGACGTGCGGTTTCCTCATATGTTGTCTCATACTCCAAACTTTGTGTTGCTTCGTATGAATGGTATTTGATTCACTAACTTTATGCCCATGCCGGTGAGCTATTTATTTGGTATTGGTATAATCTGTTTGATTGCACCTTTGTTTATGCTCATAAATGTTTGATCATTGTGAACTAATTCACAATTAGTAAGCATTTTATCTTGGCAAACATGAGTCTTATTTGAAGCATGCTAACAGTAACTTTACATAAGATTTATGTTCTTTATAGTCTGGTTATTCATGGTTTATGTGGCATAAAATATTTGTCGATTATTTCCTTGTATTTATTGAGGTACATGCTTTCAATTGAGTTCATATTTCGCCTCCTTTCGAAGCAAGCTCAACAAAAATGAACGGCAGCTGGGCCTACATACCGGAAGGGATCCCTATCATAAACGGTTTAGGCTCTAGTTGGGAACCTACACCGGGGAGGTCCCCCTTGCATTGGCGGAGAGTTCCAGCCTGTCAACAGATTTGGCGCAAAAGGAGGACCAGTTGACAAGTTGAGCCCTTGGAGCCTGCAGTTTAGTCTCATATCTATTAATGGCTCCAGCAAGAAGCTTTCTCTTAGGGTGTTTGTCTATTTTTCGATTTTCCATCCCCCCAAGAGTAGCTCCATCACTTGTCTCAAGTAAAGTTTGATGGTGAGGATGGAACACCTTTAACCGAGTACATTTCTGATTTCCTTGAGTTTTGTGAATCTTTTGAGATCGACGATGAAGAGTTCACTTGTGTGTTTTTCTCCCTCACCCTTGAAGGTCGCGCCAAGCAATGGTGCCACACGTTGCTGGCGACGTCCATTCATTTGTTTGAGCAACTCGTCGGTAAGCTCCAACAAGCATTTGACAGGTACGATTTTCAAGATGTGTTAAAGAGGATAAATGAGCTTAGGATGAAACCTGAAGAATCTTTAGAGGATTTTTCTTTCAGATATGTGCATATTTGCTTTGAATTGCCTGAAAGTGATGTCGACTGGGTGTATTTGAATATAAATTTTCAACGATTGGTTCTCATTTCTTTACAACATTTTCAATTAGAAACAAGTCTTGTTTCGCATGAGTATCATCATAATTTGCAGATGACAAAGTGTCCAGATTCTACTTGTAATTTTGTTTTGCCTATCCCTCTGAATCTGGAACAACCTCGACCCCCGAGGAAGAGATTATTGTTGGTGGGATTTCTCATCCTCCTCTTGACTTGTTACATAATAAGATTGTGGTCGTAAATAGTTCAAATGATGAATAGTGCTCACTGGGAAATCGATCTGATGGTCTCACCTCTAAATCCCTCGTACATCTTTTGGATCTTGAATCTGAAAATTACATAACATCTCTTCCTATTGATGGAACCCCAATCGAGTCCATTCAACATACATCTCACTATATCCTGGGATCTCATTCACCTATGCATGATGGCTTTGGTCTTGTCTCAGGTAAATTTGACTGTCCTATCAAATCCACGGACCACATCAGGCCTGCAAATCCATCTTTCTCTTTGGCAAACATAAATGGGCCGAATGTGGGTCCAGGTCCGATTGGTGCCCCTTCATCTAACCCTGCGCATCCATTCTACCCTAATTTAGTCCATGGGTCTACTGCACTGGCGGTTCCTTCAGATCATTCACATCTTTATCTTGCTCACATTGATTGCAATCATGTACATGGGGGTGATGTTTCACAGTCAAGGGATGCAGAGTCTGAATCCTTTATGCTTGATCTTTGTCACTCGCAGTCTTTAACAGGTGAAGGAGAGGGTCATGCTTCTTGCCCAACTCAAGTTGTTTCTCTCATTAATCCCTTTTCGCTCCTAATCCAAGAAAAGCCTTATGTGTCTGATACCCAACTTGATCAAACTAGTGATTTCAGAAATTCTCATTTTACCAGGAATATATTCACTCACGCTTCTGGTTATTATCCTACTTATCTGTCTGTTGATCCTACGAAGCCACCAGAATTTGCTGACCCACCTTTTGAACGTTTAGGGACTCATCAGGAAGTTGAGGCACTTTAGCTTCCGCTGATGGTTATGTCAGGTTCTCACATTCTTGATGAGACCCCTGAACCAAGTCGAATTAGGGTTTCTGCACATCACGCTCCTCTCAACATCACCTCACTGGATGCAAGCTCATCTTGCAAACCCTCTGATTCAAGCAATGTCTCTCTGAGAAAATATTTCCATCACCTTTCGACTGATGCACATCAACCTCTATATCCTAATTTGTTTGTTGAAGGGGGTGCTCTGGCCATTGTCACGAATATTTTTTATTGTCTCCCAACCAATACAGTCTGTCAACATACACAATCAAATGATGTCTTACAATCCCCTATAGGGGAAGGGGAAAATCTCCTGACCTCCCCTCTACCTGAGACTCTTTCAGTTGATTCAGTTCATTTTTGGGAATCTAAAGAATTTGATCTGTCGAGCTACCGATCTATTCATATTTAGACGATGAATCCAATCCACAATATTTTCACTAATAGTTATCTGGTCACAACCAACAATAATCGTATACACCCATTTACAAACCTTTCAAAGCTACCAATATTGGATGGCGTGTCATTTGAAGGTTTAGAGGTTGGCCAAGATGATGAGGCACTTCTGCTTCCGCTGATGGTTATGTCAGGTCCTCATGTCCTTGACGAAGTCCATGACCAATTTCAAACTAGGGTTTCTGAAATTAGGGTTTCTGTGTTTGAATCCTCAGGGATCTCAATTACACCTAATAGAGGCCCCTCTTTTCAGGGTTATCAAGTTGATCATCCTCTTCATCATGATAGGGTTGTTGATTGGATTAATCTGGCAGATTCCTTTATTAGCCGGCAGCATCTTGCCTTACTTGCATTGGATTTAGGGTTAAGCATAAATGGATGTATGTTATGGTTGGATGACTATAAATTTCACGCTTGTGGTTCGGTTTACTAGGATTGGGTTGCAGTTCGCCTTGAAAGGTCTTCTCTGACACATTTCCCTATAGGTGGACGAGATGTTCTTGTTGTTGTGCATGCTTTACAGGTAAACATGTTATGTTTTGCACAACTCTTTCCACAAATTCTAATTGTTGTCATCTTTGTTTTTGCAGGTTGGGAATTGCTACGGTGGCTGCATTGGAAGTTTGATTTCACATAACCTGACCTATGCTTTGGTTAAATTAGGATTTAGGGTTTTAGACTAGTTAGGTTTTAGTTTTTCTTATTAGTTGGCTGATTGGAATTTGCTTTATGATTTAAATTTTTCATGCTTCATTTTCTTTACTGTAGGTAGTTAGTTCCCTGCATGTTTATTTTGCACTCATGTCCTTGCATTTTCTTATTATTACATGGAATCTGTGAAACCTCTGCATATGCATTACATTGGTATTTTAATTGCAATTAGCTTATCTCTTCTGTACATAACATTACATTACATCATAAGCCCTGTCCACTGCATTACATCATACATATTTTTCTTGCTTAACAAACACTTACCTTGGACCTAACCTGGAAATTCCCTCTATTTCGCATACCACCTGATTGAGCCTCCATGGCTCTGAAGATTTAGAACCTTTGGTACCGTGAATATATTTCTCACACCTTTTTTTCACTTGCTCAAACCTTAAATTGCGTTACTTCGACCTCTTCGCACATGTTGAAACCCTAGGAGAGCTTCCCTAGTCATCAGAAACCCTAGAATTAAAACTCGAGCCCTAATGATTGTGTGAAGTTGTGATGGTCACGCCAATGGGTAGTTTCTCTTAGAACCAGCCATCAAAGTTGCCACCTAGATATCTTTCCTACGAGTCGAATTTACTTACAAGGAAGATAAGAATAGATTTCTCGTGGGGAACCCTAATCAGTTTGAATGACTTATACCCTTAACCTGAACCTTGTGCTCACCATGGTCGTGACTGTTTCAATGACTTGTTTTGTTTGTTCACTTGTTAACTGGAGATGAGATGTGGAAGCTTGACATGAAGGCAAACCTAAATCAGGATATCTTTTAGTTTCTGTCAAACAAGAAACAACCTCTCTTGCTCGTAAAATAAGTCGGGATCCCTCGTCCGCCCTAGCGCAATGAACGCCCAATAATAAGTGTAAATTTACACATAAAAGAAAATGAATTTAAATAAAGGGTAAAGGATCGAGAAAGGATTCCTATGCAGAGAGGTAATGGAACGAATCCGTCGGGGTACTATCCAGGCTCGCTGGCAGCGGAGCAACGTTTGTGATTTCTTGGAGTGACTCCACGGGGTACTGTCCAGGCCTGCTGGCAATGGAGCAACACCAGAAACTTATTTTAAAATTCTAAATATAATAAGCCCTCTGCCTCATTATTTGCATCATCATCGACTATTGGCACGTGTGAACTCCTAATTGGATGTTTACTGACTAACAGGACCTGGATGAGACACAAAGAGAAGGCATATCTATAAAGGTCAAGGTAACAGGTACCCATAGTAATTGTTCAATATTCCCTTGCATTATTATCTAGACTTGAACTATTGTAGGGATGTGGGCAGAGATGTTGAATTCTACCAGCGAATCACCAATTGTTGTAGCATCTACAACAACCCCTCCAAAATTTTCCAACTCTTCTAAATTTCGAAGCCCCTTCACCTTTTCCCTGGCTACTGCCCATCCTTAGAGTCTATTCGGAAGCCAGGAAACCCTAGAAAAGTTTAGAAAAGACTCACGTCTCTTTCATAAGCCAAACCAAGTCGCAAATTCACACACATTGCAAAGGTCGCACAAGTCGCAAGGTCGCACAGGTCATAAAAGTCGCATAGGTCACAGGTTGCATAGGTCACACAGGTCGCATAGGTCGCACAGGTCGCAAATGTCACATAAGCGCACAGGTCACAAAGGTCGCAAAGATCACACAAGTCACACTGGTCACACATGTCGCACATGTCGCAAAGGTCGCATATGTCGCCAAGGTCACATATGTCGCACAGGTCGCACAGGTCGCAAAGGTCGCAAAGGTCGCAAAGCTCACACAAGTCACATAGGTCGCATAAGTCGCACAAGTCACACAGGTTGCATAGGTCGCACAGGTCACATAGGTCGCAAGGTTGCAAAGGTCACAAAGATCGCATAATTCACAAAGATCGCACATATCACACAGGTCGCAAAGGTCGCAAAAGTCACACAAGTCGCACAGGTTGCATAGGTCGCACAAGTTGCAAAGGTCGCATAGGTCGCAAAGGTTGCACAGGTCGCAAAGGTCGCAAAGGTCACACAGGTCGCAAAGGTCACACAGATCGCACAGGTCGCACAGGTCGCAAAGGTCACAAAGGTGACACAAGTCGCACAGGTCGCATAGGTCACAAAGGTTTCATAGGTCACAGAGGTCGCATAGGTCACACAGGTCACGAGGTCGCAAAGGACGCACAGATCGCACAAGTCACACAGGTCGCAAAGGCTGCAAAGGTCGCATAGGTCGCAAAGGTCGCATAGGTCGCAAAGGTCGCAAAGGTTGCAAAGGTCGCACAAGTCGCAGAGGTCACAAAGTTCACATGGGTCTCAAATATTGCACAAGTTTCACATGTCGCAAAGGTCACAAAGGTCACACAAGTCGCATAGGTCGCACAGGTCGCAAAGGTAGCATCGGTCGCACAGGTTGCATAGGTCGCAAAAATAGCACAGGTCGCATAAGTCGCGTGGGTCACAAAGGTTGCACACTAACCTATATTAGGCCCTGCAACCCATGCTACCCCACATGTGTGACCTAAGACTATAAATATAGGCCTCAACCGATCATTTACTTAGCACCTTTGCAAATGTTTAAAAACAACACAATGTAACAATGCCCAACATGTACGACGAGGATGAAAAGGAGCGTGAAAGGTGATATAACAATGATAATCTAACCACTCAAGGATAGAAACGATTGATGCCAAGACATGGAATGTATCAACACACAGATTTGTGACATTACAAGAGATTTCAAGGCTAAGAATTTTGGCTCGTTATTAATTGTGATATTTATATCTTACATTTCATCAAAGTACATTTTTTCTTGGTGATTAATTTATGATTTTGTACATGTGTAGGATTGAAATGGCGAAGGCAAGCCCCTATCATTTATGCAGACACTTGAGCCCAATTTGTTGCTAAAATGACCCAAGGGATCGTTGTTGCGGAAATGCATGATCTTGGTCAACAACAGATATTGAAGTCAAGCTAGCTCCATGGCAGAAGGAAGGTATAAAGATATTGCCATCTTCTGCAGTAGCATAGAACGTGTTTGTGAATATGAAAGGTCATGTGGAATACCAAAAGTCACCAGGTATATGAAAAGTCATGAGGAATTTCAAGAGTCAAGGGTAGGCCAAGAGTCACTCTCACCCTATAAATATACCCTCATGCCTCATTTGTAAATGGGGCTTTTTCTAAGGACTCTTTTGGAGATATATACATTGCTTAAGAGAATTTATGTCCTTCTAATTGATACAAGGAGTGATTGTATGTTTCCACTATTGGATTATTCAAATCTTTTATGTTCTAATGCCATGAGTATTTTCTTCACTTGATGGATCGAATGTTCCTGAGAGCTCTTTGATGTGTGGTTTCCTTATATGTTGTCTCATACTCCAAATTGTGTGTTGCTTTGTATAAATGGTATTTGATTCACTAACTTTATGCTCATGCCTGTGAGCTATTTCTTTGGTATTGGTACAATCTGTTTGACTGCACCTTTGTTTATGCTCATAAATGTTTGATCATTGTGAACTAATTTACAATTAGTAAGCATTTTATCTTAGCAAACATGAGTCTTAATTGAAGCCTGCTAACAGTAACATTACATAAGATTTATGTTTTTCATAGTCTGGGTATTCATGGTTTATGTGGCATAAAATATTTGTCAATTATTTCCTTGTATTTATTGAGGTACATGCTTTCAATTGAGTTCATATTTCGCCTTCTTTCGAAGCAAGCTCAACAAAACTGAACGGCAGTCGAGCCTACATACCAGAAGGGATCCCTATCACAAACAATGCAAGCTCTAGTTGGGAACCTACACCTGGGAGGTCCCCCTTGCTGTTGGCGGAGAGTTCCAGCCCGTCAACAGGAAGTTAAAATGAATTTATAGTTTTCTCTTTGAGTTTAATAAAGATTTGTGTTAGGATTTTGCTTTTGTAAATATAATGTAATCTGACTCTTTAACTACTTTGATATATTTATAAAAATAATATTTAAATATATTCAATTAAATTTAAATAAAATTAATTTAAGTTTATGCTAATTTATTATTTGTGTTTTTAAAACCATTTTTCTTAGTATCTCAATCCTTCTCCTTGAAAGTGAAATATGAGAAACCCTTCCGAGTAGCAACGAAAACGAGTATGTTTTCCTTTAAAAGTATCATCTTACATGAAATCACATAATATTAGCAATAAATTTGGAATATTAAATAATATTTTTTAAATTGAATAATTATTTATGTAATAGCAATTCTTTAGTGTTGGTTGAAAACCATTTTTCTCTTTATATTATCTTTATTTACTATTAAAACAATTTTGAAAATTATTTTTCTCTTTATAAAAATTGTCTTTATTTACTATTAAAGCAATTTTAACTTTATTATTTAGTTAGATACTTTTGTGATTCATATTGTAGATAAGTGTTTCTCGGATTAATCACATTATTAGGATTTGATCCACTTTTCGAATCAACTAATCATTTAGTTTTTAGTTTTACACTTGGTTCCATTATAATAATGTAATACATATATTTATGTAATTTATAGAAATTTGTGTTTTTTTTCTTTGTATTAATTTTCATAATGCTAAAATAAAATTAAAACTATGATAAATAATGCTATATATGTGATATATTTGTTGCAGGTTAATTCTTACATAAAATAAACTATTGTTAAATACATGCATTTTTTTATGGAAAATACTCACTTAACATGAATTTTAAAAATATAAATGTATTATGAAAACATTATTAAGAAATAATTGTTTTTAATGATATGTGTTTTATATATTTTTATGTCATGTTTTGATATTTAAAAACTAATAAAAATTTAATTTACATATTTTTCCATCATCTTTTAAATCATAAGATTATTTATTAATTATATTTACGCAAAGTGTAATTATGCCAAAAAGCATTTCTTTTATTTTTTAATTTATAATATATATATTAATTATATTTACACAAAGTGTAATTACACTGAAAAGCGTTTTCTTTACTAGCACCAAAAAGTGTTTCTTTTACTGAGTTGGAGTGAGCAAACATTGTTCACCCCAACCAATAGCACACATTGATTTTTGTCCTCTCCTTTCAATCAAAATTTAACACGTGGAATTAAAAAATCTGATTTTCGTCCTCCTCCCTGTTATCACTCCTACGAATCTCCAAGGTTGAGGAAGAGTCCAGTTGAGGTAACCACAAACCAACCTTTTGACTTGGTATCTAGCCCTACCAAGCCGGAGAGGGCTCTTTCCACAAAATCGCAGCCAAGAAGGTTTGATGAATAGGGTTTTAGGCTAGTTATGATCTGCAAAAGGTTTTGTTTGTTTGAAATTGTGTTGTTGGATGAGGATTAGGTCAAAGAGACTAGGTCAGGGCAAATAATGGTATGATTGCAGAAATCTGATGGAGCAAGGTATGTAGACGCTCAAACACTTTAAGGTTCTTGAGTGAGATGGATCAGACTGGTGAGCTGCTAGAAAGAGCAAGACAAGCATGTATTCTTTCTAAACTAAAGAAAATGGACAAATTATGAAGATTTCCCGAAAACATAGCATGTAAGATGTATTATGCTCATCAACTTGAAAATCAACACCTCATAGAAGTGAAATGAAACATGAGAGTACAAAACATTCAAACATATCCAACATAAGAAGAAAATATGTCAAAATGACATACCATAGGTATCCCATCAAAATAGTTGCAACTCATTCATTAAATTTCTGCCAAATACTGATTACACTAGTGTCTATGATCAATACAGCAACATCCCACGTGTGACATGAGTCAATAAATGATAGATATAGCCATAAAACAACTTCTCCCATCCTCAGGGGTCAAATCCATGAGCTAAGGAGTCATTCCACCAAAATCTGAATTGAAACCTAGAGTGTAGGGAGGTCAAACTCACTCATCCCTCACTTTTTGGAAACTAATTCATTACATCACAAAAAGAGTTTTCACCTAATGTATTTACCCTAGGTAACTTTAAAACATCATTATTACATTTACATCCATCAATTACATTGGTAAAAACATGATTTGTCAAGGTGAAACTGTCAAAACTGAGAAAATTTACAAAATGATGAAACTCAGAAAATTTGTGTCAAAAGCGCAGCGCCACTGTCCTAAGCGCAACGCCAACTTCAGCTCCACTTTTGAGGGGGTTACCGGTGTCCAAATTGAGCCCAGGATAGCTCATTGGAAAGCCTGTCCTGTCTAGTTTCCATATCTACCTTTATTTTCCAAAATGGTCAAGTTTTGACCCTCCAAAAGTTGATTCTCCCAAGACTGGTCAAAAGCGCAGCGCCAGCCTCCAAAACAGGGCATAAACATGATTTTTTAGGTGTTTTTTTTACCCTTTGACTGCCCATTTGACCCAAAAAAGCTTAGCAAAGTGGTTTTCCTGACTATATTTGGCCTTCTGAATCCAATGGTGGTGGCCATTTTGCATTTGGAAGCCTCTAGGAAAAGCGCGGCACCTAGGCCGTTGCGCTTTTGACACTATGATTGGTGCAAAAACTACCAAAAATGGAAAAAAAACTCCAAAATTTCCAAAATTACTCAAAATTATTCAAAATTTGATCTATGGAAGGCTGATGAGGCATGTTAGGCAATGAGTTATGCCTTAGCAAGGATTTCAAGCTTGTCTTCCTTCTTTTGCTTGGTTAGGGTTTCAAGTCTTGTTTTGACCTTTTGGAGCTTGGACCTTGCAATTTGATTTTTCTTGAAGTAATGTTTGGCCATCTTTCTTTGTAAGTCATTGTCCCTCTTTGGCTTCTTCAAGAGCTTCTCAATATGCTCATTTACCCTTTCAAACCAATATTCTTGGTCCTTATTGGTCATGGTGGCAAACTGCTCATTCAAAGTGAGCTTATTGGGAAGTTCAACCTCTTTTTGCCTCTCTAGTTCTAGAGCTCTTTTCAGCCCTCTAGTCCTGGGCCTCTTTCTTGGAATTTGGTATTCTTCCTCATCAGAATCACCATACTTCCCATATGCTTCATCAAGCATGACCTTTGCTTTATTTTCTTCTCTTTGAGCCTTGATGAGTTTCACCTCATTGATCAGATTTTTGGTCTTTAGCTGCTTGTTTTCCTGCTTAAGAAAATAAATGGAAAAATTAACTCTATCTAAGTTAGTCTGAAGTTGTCTAATTTGGGCATCCTTCTCTTTTACAAGCAAACTGGAAGTTTCATGTTCATCTGGTTGATCCAAGTCAACTAGGTCAAAATCTACCTCCTCACTATGAGGATCATCATCCTCTTGTATGGCTTCCTCATTCTCATCTGCTTCTGTGATCTTTTGCTTGCCCTTATGTACCTACTTTGCTAATGAAGAAGGCAGGGCCCCTCCCCCAATCTGTGGGGAAAAAATTGCCTACTCCCTTTCTGATATGTTCTAGTAAATATGCCTATTTCAGCCCCTTTAGGCTTGCTAACCTCAGCTCTGCTAGGTGACCCTATATGACCATTCAATGGTGATGATGGTGGTGAAATAGAACTGGTGGAGGAATAGATGTAGTGGGCTAAGATGGAGGTGGTATGTCTTCAGCATGATGATCAGTGGTATGAGATGAAGAAGGCATATCTTCAACATGTGGATCTTGTGGAGCAGTGAAAATATCATTGGCAATGAATTTGTCCCATGAAATATGCAACTAGTTAAGGTGATGAAGGACAATGATCTTGTTCAATGAGTGATGGAAAAGGCTATTTATCTGTTGGTCATAATCTCTCTTCTGTACAATGTGGGCCATTTTGTCTATGCTTCTGAACAGATAGTATGGGATATTGAGGAATTTGACCCTTGTGAAGTGCATAAGCAGTCTGATATGGTATGTGTAGAGCCTAGAGAACCTTCCTTCACAAGAGAAGTACTTCATGATGATTTTCATCATGGGGGCATACCTATTAAGAAGGTAGTTGAAAGGGAAGACCCTCCTCCTCTCATTTCTATACAGTGGTTTGATGAATGGTTCATAATATTGATCCTCCAAATCTTTTGATTTAAACCACCTCTCACCCATGTTTGGAATCCCTGTGGCAGCAGCGATGATGGAAGTAGATAAAGTGAAGGTCACTCCTGCTAGGGTCACTTGATTATCTTTAAGGTTTGATGCAAAAAGTCTGCTCAAAACAGGGTGATGCTGAACTCTTTCAATCATCTTGCAAAAATCAAGGCAACCTACATACTGAAAACATGAGACTGCCATTGGTGAAGCCATGAGTTCATTTGTGTTAGTGGGCTCCATCCTTAGGATTCTGCCTCCTTTGTGTGGCCTCCTCTATTCTGTCCTCTTCTACTTGTTTATCCTCCTCTTCTTGTGTATCTTCCTCCATAGCGTTTGGTTAAGAACACCTAGGGATAAGGTAGGTGGGAATGGGAAGTGGAAATAGGTCTAAGGAATAGGGATAGGGCTATAAAAAATTGAGGAGATGAGGAGAGGGATTATGGAGCTGAGGGAGGTGATAGGAGGTGAAAATGTCAAGGGAGTTGGGAATGATAATTAAATTACAGGTTTATGGTAGAGGTTGCCTAGGAATTTTGGAAACCTAGGTCTTAAGGTTTTATGGGAAAAGGGTTTAGGGACTAGGAAATAATAGTGTAGGGGTAGGGATGGGTTTAATAGTGATGTAGGAAGGTGTTGTAGGGTCTATGGGCAACAAATTTGGAATAGGGATGGATTTGGGGTTTTATCACTTGCCCAAGTGCCAATTTTTCTTAGGAACCAAAACACTAAAAAAAATGTTGTTTAGGAGTTCAAAGAGTTGGAAAATTGGTGTGACTTACTTGGTAGAAGAGGAAACAAGACTTTGTTTAAGTTTTGAGAGAATTTGGAGGCGTTTTGGTGCTCTGGGAGCTCACCGGACAAAAGCGCAGCGCCTTGCCCAGAAGCACAACGCCTGTGCTAAAAAAGGCAACGACCACTACTCTAAGTGCAGCACCTCCCTCCTAAGCGCAGTTCCGACTTTAAATCAACTTTTGAGTACCTTCCCGATTCCAAATTGAGCTCATGATAGCTCGTTGGAAAGGTATCTCTCTTGGTTACACAATGGACCTATTAGGAACTGAAAATGATCAATTATAGCCCCTCAAAAATCAATTCTCCCAAGACTGGTCAAAAAGTGCAGAATGGGGGTGCAAAAATGCAATGTGCTCTTGCAGGCAACTTTTGGAGGCCTTCCTCAACTCCAAATTGAGCTCATGATAGCTCATTGGAAAGCTCTTCTAGTCTAGTTGTCATTTGACTTTGACATTTTGATTCTTGGCATGTGGAACTCTAATTTGGTAGCTTGGGAGTCATGAACTTATTACAAATTGGATAACATAAAATTACATAGTGAAAATAGAAAAATTTACATTTGAACTCAAAATTACATGATGAAATAATCATTTCTCTTTACAAATCATCTTCACATGGTGAAGAGATGTTATTTGATCACGCTTTACTTGCTAGTATTATTCAATGGAATGGAGTTTTATTAGAACCTTGGAAACCCTAATGACCTAATGAAACCTTGAAAAACCCTAAAATACCTAATGAGACCTTAAAGGACTAAATTTCAAAATGACATGATGACCTCATGATTGATACAAATGGCATGATAAAATTAACTTTATGGATGATGTACAGTCAACAAGATATGAAACTATGCCAGCAAGTAATCACATTTAGGGAAGAGTGATGCTTTTGGACTAGGACTACCATCAGTGACTAAATTTTTGCATGACCTAGTGGAATGATAAAAAAAAAAAATCTGAGTGGGACCCTTAAAACGATATGAAAAGAGGATTTTTTATCACTGATGGCAGGATGCAAATACTGACACTAACATCGGCCTTATTGGGGATGGCAGCTCCTTGGAGGTGTCAAGAACACCGTAGACCAAGTGCCTAACCATGTGGGCCAATACGGTAAAAAACTAACAACCAAACTGAACACTGAAAACTTCAATCCAAACTATCAGATCATTAGAGCCTTAGGGCCTTCTCCTTGGGCTTCAAACCTTGATGAATTCTATCGTCACTTGCTGAAAACTGAACTTGAAAGAAAGTTGCTACTGAAACAAAATCCACACCCTATTCTATTCTAACTGTTGAAAATGAATGCTAAATTAGGTAAAGGAAAAATGCCAATGAATCCAATCAAGCAACTGGATACTTGATTGTCCTCTATTTACATTATCTACAAAAACTTGAATATTGGCAACTCAGCATACAACTGAAGCTGAAAACTATGGTTCAAAACAAGATAACCATCATGGTCTGATGACTGCAGCAAACTGGCAAAAGGATCTTGAAAAGCATGTGCAAAGGACAGATCTTGATGATCATCAGAAAGATCAGAACAGTTTTCAAGCTGAATTGTTTCCTCTTCATGAGCCAGAGGCAATACATTGGCGTGTTCCTCCACTTTTTTCCCTTCTTCCACCATTGTTGATTGGGTGAAATGATCCTTCCAGTGTAACCAATCCAGTAGATGGTTACTTACTGAAATTTTGCTCTCACTTACCTCGAGCAAGAAGAATGATGTATATGTAGGCAACTCACAATGAAAACTGAAACCAAGATTTATGTTGATAAACAAAACAACATTCATCTTCTCCAATGCTTGCAAAAGATTGTCCAAGGGATCTTGAAAATTATGAAGCATTACCTTTTGTGAATCAATAAAAGGAGAAGAATAAGCATTATTTCCATATGGTTGTAACAAATTAGCAAAAGGATCCTCCATAATATTTTCAATAACATAAGTGTCCATATCTATAGGATCTACAACAAACTCCTTTTCATCAACAGACCTTTCATTTTCTAAACCTTGAGGAAGATTTGTATATGCAAGGGGCTCTAAAACAACTTCTTCTATATCATTGTTCTCCTCTTCATAATCACTTGGAAACTGGCAAGACTATATAATAACATCATCATTCTTAATGGATGGAATATGGATTTGCAAATTAAGAATATTATTTATTTCTTCTTCAATCAAAGGAGGAAGTACTCTTTGTTTTCTTTGGACAAATCAACAATTGTCTTCTTTCCCACCTAAAGTTTGACAAGGATGTTGAATATCTTCATAAATTTCAAGCAAAGGAGTATATAAATTTTCATCAGATTGCTAATTCATTTCATGTGATTCCTTTTGACTATCAAGATGCAAAATTCCTTCATCTTCAAGCAAAGAGGAAGCTATTGTATGTTGACTATGATCTTGTGTATCAAAGTGACTGGCTTCTTCAGACTGTTGTTGAAGGGAAAAATCAGAGAAGGCTTCAATGATTTCTTCATCATCCATACATTCGATATCATCAATACTTTCAAGATATGCAATGAAACCTTCACTATAATCACAACAACTTTGTAAAGAAAGATAAGACTTCACATAATGGTTGGAGAACACATTATGGAAATCTTTTAGAGAACATAAGCTTCCTTCTGGTAACCCTTCATACCATACCCTAGCTTTATCTTCAAGGGTAGCCATAAACAACTTCATGAGACAATCCTCGGGAAACTCAACTCTTAGTCTACATATATCTACATGAAACCTTACTAAATGCAAAGTTGTATCATCTTCTTGTTCATTTTTAAATATAGGAAGATTTGTAAACTAGTCAACATGAGGCATAGGATTTGGAAATCCAGGGATCTGAGATCGATCCATAGGAGCATACCTGGGATTTCTTCTTGCAATAGAACTCATCTTGACAACAATGAAGTCACTAAGAATGTTTTCAAACTACTGGTTCTTGAAAAGTGGAGTTGCCATGAAAATTCTGAACCTTTGGATTCGTCGACATTGGAGTCGCCAAGTGAATTATTTCATCCTTCTTGAGCCTGGTCATTGTTCACCATCGGCAATCAAATCTAAACGTTGTCGTACACCCAGGAAAAATGAATCTTTCGTTCCCTGGCAACAGCGCCAATATGTTATCACTCCTCTGGATCTCCAAGGCTAAGGAAGAGTCCAACTGAGGTAACCACAGACCAACCTTTTGACTTGGTATCTAGCCCTACCAAGCCGAAGAGGGATCTCTCCATAAAATCACAATAATGAAGGCCGGATGAATTAGGGTTTTAGGCTAGTTATGATGTGCATAAGGGTTTGTTTGTTTGAAATTGGGTTGCTGGATGAGGATTAGGTCAAAGAGACCAGGTCAGGGCAAATAAGTATATGATTGTAGACATTTGATGGAGCAAGGTAGGTAGACACTCAAACACTTTAAGGTTCTTGAGTGAGATGGATCAGACTGGAGAGGTGCTAGAAAGAGCAATACAAGCATGTATTCTTTCTAAACTGAAGCAAATGGACAAATTATGAAGATTTCCCCAAAACAGAGCATGTAAGATGTATTATACTCATCAACTTGAAAATCAACATATCATAGAAGTGAAATGAAACATGAGAGTACAAAACATTCAAACATATGCAACATAATAAGAAACTATGTCAAAATTCCATACCACAAGTATTTCATCAAAATAGTTGCAACTCATTCATTAAATTTCTGCCAAATATTGATTACACTATTGTCTTTGATCAATACAACAACATCCCACCTGTGACATGAGTCAAGAAATGATATATATATATATATATATCTATATCTATATCTATATCTATATCTATATCTATATATATATATATATATATATATATATATATATATATATATATATATATATATATATATATATATATATATATATCTATATATATATATATATATATAGATATATATATATATATATATATATATATATATATATGTATATATATATAGATATAGATATAGATATAGATATAGATATATATATATATATATATATATATATATATATCTATATCTATATCTATATCTATATATATATATATAACAACTTCTCCCATCCTCAGGGGTCGAATCCATGAGCTAAGGAGTTGTTCCACCAAAATCTGAACCAAAACCTAGAGTGTAGGAAGGTCAAACTCACTCATCCCTCACTTTTTGGAAACTGATTCATTACATCACAAAAAGAGTTTTCACCTAATGTATTTACCCTAGGTAACTTTAAAACATCATTATTACATTTACATACATCAATTACATTGGTAAAAACATGATTTTTCAAGGTGAAACTATCAAAACTAAGAAAATTTACAAAATGATGAAACTCATAAAATTTGTGTCAAAAGCGCAGCACCAACTTCAGCTCCACATTTGAGGGGGTTCCTAGTGTCCAAATTGAGCCCAGGATAGCTCATTGGAAAGTCTGTCTTGTCTAGTTTCCAAATCTACCTTTATTTTCCAAAATTGTCAAGTTTTGACCCTCCAAAAGTTAATTATCCCAAGATTGGTCAAAAGCGCAACGCCAACCTCCAAAACAGGGCAGAAACATGATTTTTTGGGTGTTTTTTGACCCTTTGACTGCCCAGTTGACCCAAAAAAACTTAGCAAAGTGGTTTTCCTGACTTTATTTGGCCTTATGAATCCAATGGTGGTGGCCATTTTTCATTTTGAAGCCTCTAGGAAAAGCGCAGCGCCTAGGGCATTGTGCTTTTGGCAATGTGACTGGTGCAAAAACTGCCAAAAATGCAAAAAACTCCAAAATTTTCAAAATTGCTCAAAATTCTTCAAAATTTGATCTGTGGAAGGCTGATGAGGTATGTTAGGAAATGAGTGATGCCTCAGCAAGGATTTCAAGCTTGTCTTCCTTCTTTTTCTTGGCTAGGGTTTCAAGTCTTGTTTTGACCTTTTGGAGCTTGGACCTTGCAATTTGATTTTTCTTGAAGTAATGTTTGGCCATATTTCTTTGTAAGTCATTATCCCTCTTTGACTTCTTCAAGATCTTCTCAAGATGCTCATTTACCCTTTCAAACCAATATTCTCGATCCTTATTGGTCATGGTGGCAAACTGCTCATTCAAAGTGAGCTTATTGGCAAGTTCAGCCTCTTTTTGCCTCTCTAGTTCTAGAGCTCTTTTCAGCCCTCTAGTCCTGAGCCTCTTTCTTGGAATTTGGTATTTTTACTCATCAGAATCACCATACTTCCCATACGCTTCATCAAGCATTACCTTTGCTTTATTTTCTTCTCTTTGAGCCTTGATGAGTTTCACCTCATTGATCAGATTTTTGGTCTTTAGCTGCTTGTTTTCCTACTCAAGAAAAGAAATGACAAACTTAGCTCTATCTAAGTTAGTCTGAAGCTCTCTAATTTGGGCATCCTTCTCTTTTACAAGCAAACTGGAATTTTCATGTTCATCTGGCTGATCCAAGTCAACTAGGTCAAAATCTGCCTCCTCACTATGAGGATCATCATCCTCTTGCATGGCTTCCTCATGCTCATCTACTTCTGTGATCTTTTGCTTACCCTTCTATACCTGCTTTGCTAATGAAGAAGGCAGGGCCCCTCCCACAATTTGTGGGGCAAACACCTGCCTATGCCCTTTCTGATATGTTCTAGTAAATATGCCTATTTCAGCCCCTTTAGGCTTGTTGACCTCAACTCTGCTAGGTGACCCTGTATGACCATGCAATGGTGATGATGGTGGTGAAATAGGCTGAACTGATGGAGGAATAGATGTAGTGGGCTAAGATGGAGGGGGTATGTCTTCAGCATGATGATCAGTGGGATGAGATGAAGAAGGCATATCTTCAGCATGTGGAGCTTGTGGAGTAGTGAAAATATCATTGGCAATGAAATTGTCCCATGAAATATGCAACTAGTTAAGGTGATGAAGGAAAATGATCTTGATAAATGAGTGATGGAAAAGGCTATTTATCTGCTGGTCATAATCTCTCTTCTATACAATGTGGGCCATTTTTTCGATTCTTCTCAACAAATAGTATGGGATATTGAGGAATTTTACCCTTGTGAAGTGCATAAGTAGTCTGATATCATATGTGTAAAGCCTAGAGAATGTTCCTTCACAAGAGAAGTACTTCATTATGATTTTCATCATGGGGGCATATCTATTAAGAAGGTAGTTGAAAGGCAAGACCCTCCTCTCATTTATGTACAATGGTTTGATGAATGGTTCATAATATTGATCCTCCAAATCTTTTGATTTAAACCACCTCTCACCCATGTTCGGAATCCCTGTGGTATCAACGACGATGGAAGTAGATAAAGTGAAGGTCACTCCTACTACGGTCACTTGATTATCTTTAAGGTTTGATGCAAAAAGTCTGCTCAAAACAAGGTGATGTTGAACTCTTCAAAGCAACCTACATACTGAAAACATGAGACTGCCATTGGTGAAGCCATGAGCTCATTTGTGTTAGTGGGCTACAGCCCTAGGATTCTGCCTCCTTTTTGTGGCCTCCTCTAGTCTCTGTCCTCTTCTACTTGTCTATCCTCCTATTCTTGTGTATCCTCCTCTTCCACATAGTCTTTGTCTTCCTCCATAATGTTTGGTTAAGAAACCCTACGGATAAGGTAGGTGGGAATGGGAGGTGGAAATAGGTCTAGGGAATAGGGATAAGGATATAAAAAATTGAGGAGATGAGGGGAGGGATTATGGAGCTGTGGGAGGTGATAGGAGGTGAAAATGTCAAGGGAATTGGGAATGATAATTAAATTACATGTTTATGGTAGATTCTGCCTAGGAATTTTGGAAACCTAGGTCTTAGGGTTTTGTGAAAAAAGGTTTTAGGGACTAGGAAATGATAGTGTAGGGGTAGGGATGGGTTCAATAGTGATGTAGGAAGGTGTTGTAGGGTCCATGGGTAGAAAAATTGGGATAAGGATGGAT
Organism: Pinus tabuliformis; assembly: GCA_031772625.1. Lineage (NCBI taxonomy): Eukaryota > Viridiplantae > Streptophyta > Pinopsida > Pinales > Pinaceae > Pinus > Pinus tabuliformis. The sequence goes on along the minus strand of CM062804.1, from coordinate 135,671,644 downwards.
TTAATGTTTTATCACTTTCCCAAGTGTCAATTTTGCTTAGGAACAAAAACACTAAAAAAAAATGTTGTTTAGGAGTGAAAAGAGGTGGAAAATTGGTGTGACCTACTTGGTAGAAGAGGAAACAAGACTTTGTTGAAGTTTTGATATAATGTGGAGGCATTTTGGTGCTCTGGAGGCTCACTAGGAAAAATCGTAGCGCCTTGCCCAAAAGCGCAACGCCTGTGTTAAAAAAGGTAGCGACCACTGCTCTAAGCACAGCGCCTTCCTCCTAAGCGCAGCGCCGAGTTCAAATCAACTTATGAGTGCCTTCCTGAAGTCCAAATTGAGCTCATGATAGCTCATTGGAAAGGTCTCTCTCTTGGTTATACAATGGACCTATCAAGAACTGAAAATTATCAAGTATAACTCCTCACAAATCAATTTTCCCAATACTTGTCAAAAAGTGCAGAATGGGGGTGCAAAAATGAATTGTGCTCTTGCAGGAAACTTTTGGAGGCCTTCCTCGACTCCAAATTCAGCTCATGATAGCTCATTGGAAAGATCTTCTAGTCTAGTTGTAATCTGACTTTGACATTTTGATGACTGGCATGTGGAAATCTGAGTTGGTAGCTTGGGAGTCATGAACTTATTACAAATTGAATAACATAAAATTACATATTAAAAATATAAAAATTTACATTTGAACTCAAAATTACATGATGAAATAAGCATTTCTCTTTACAAATCATCTTCACATGGTGAAGAGATGTTATTTGATCACGCTTTACTTGCTGGTCTTATGCAATGGAATGGAGTTTTATTGGAAACTTGGAAACCCTAATGACCTAATGAAACCTTGAAAAACCCTAAAAGACCTAATGAGACCTTGAAGGACTGAATTTCAAGATGACATGATGGCCTCATGACTAATACAAATGGCATGATAAAATTAACTTTATGGATGATGTATAGTCAACAAGATATGAAACTATGCCAGCAAGTAATCACATTTAGGGAAGAGTGATGTTTTTGGACTAGGACTACAATCAATGACTAAATTTTTGCATGACCTAGTGGAATGATAATAAAAAAAAAAATTGAGTGGGACCCTTAAAATGATATGAAAAGAGGATTTTTTATCACTAATGGCATGATGCAAATACTGACACTAACATCGGCCTTATTGGGGATGGCAGTTCCTTGGAGGTGTCAAGAACACCGTAGACCAAGTGCCTAACCATGTGGGCTAATACGGTAAAAAACTAACAACCAAACTAAACACTGAAAACTTCAATCCAAACTATTAGATCATTGGAGCCTTAGGGCCTTCTCCTTGGGCTTGAAACCTTGATGAATTCTGTCGTCACTTGTTGAAAACTAAACTTGAAAGAAAGTTGCTACTGAAATAAAATCCACACCCTATTCTATTCTAACTGTTGAAAATGAATGCTAAATCAGGTAAAGGAAAAATGCCAATGAATCCAATCAAGAAACTGGATACCTGATTGTCCTCTATTTACATTATCTACAGAAACTTGAAGATTGGCAACTCAGCATACAACTGAAGCTGAAAACTATGATTCAAAACAAGATAACCATCATGATCTGATGACTGCAGCAAACTGGTAAAAGGATCTTGAAAAGCATGTGCAAAGGACAGATCTTGATGATCAGCAGAAAGATCAAAACAGTTTTCAAGTTGAATTGTTTCCTCTTCATGAGCCAGAGGCAAGACATTGGCATGTTCCTCCACTTTTTTCCCTTCTTCCACCATTGTTGATTGGGTGAAATGATCCTTCCAATGTAACCAATCCAATAGATGGTTACTTATTGAAATTTTGCTCTCACTCACCTCGAGCAAGCAAAATGATGTATATGTAGGCAACTCACAATGAAAAATGAAACTAAGATTTATGTTGATAAACAAAACAACATTCATCTTCTCCAATGCTTGCAAAAGATTGTCCACGGGATCTTGAAAATTATGAAGCATTACCTTTTGTGAATCAATAAAAGGAGAAGAATAAGCATTATTTCCATATGGTTGTGATAAATTAGCAAAAGGATTCTCCAAAATATTTTCAACAACATAAGTGTCCATATCTATAGGATCTACGACAAACTCCTTTTCATCAACAGACCTTTCATTTTTTGAACCTTGAGGAAGATTTGTATATGCAAGGGGCTCTAAAACAACTTCTTCTATATCATTGTTCTCCTCTTCATAATCACTTGGAAACTGGAAAGACTGTATAATAACATCATCATTCTTAATGGATGGAATATGGATTTGCAAATTAAGAATATTATTTATTTCTTCTTCAATCAAAGGGGGAAGTACTCTTTGTTTTCTTTGGACAAAACAACAATGGTCTTCTTTCCCTCCTAAATTTTGACAAGGATGTTGAATATCTTCATAAATTTCAAGCAAAGAAGTATATAAATTTTATCAGATTGTTGATTCATTTCATGTGATTCCTTTTGACTGTCAAGATGAAAAATCCCTTCATCTTCAAGCAAAGAGGAAGCTACTATATGCTGACTATGATCTTGTGTATCAAAGTGACTGGCTTCTTCAGACTGTTGTTGAAGGGAAAAATCAGAGAAGGCTTCAATGATTTCTTCATCATCCTCACATTCGATATCATCAATACTTTCAAGATATGCAATGAAACCTTCACTATAATCACAACAACTTTGTAAAGAAATATAAGACTTCCCATAATGGTTGGAGAACACATTATGGAAATCTTTTAGAGAACATAAGCTTCCTTCTCGTAGCCTTTCATACCATACCCTAGCTTTATCTTCAAGGGTAGCCATAAACAACTTCATGAGACAGTCCTCGGGAAACTCAACTCTTAGTCTACATACATGTACATGAAACCTTACTAAATGCAAAGTTGTATCATCTTCTTGTTCATTTTTAAATATAGGAAGATAAAACCATAATAGATAGACATTGGTATGTTGAAAGAGCTAAAACTGTAGTAGATGACATTTGTCATTAGAGAAACCTACTAGAAAAGAAATTGTGGTCAGAATGTCCTTTCAAATCAAACAAGAAAAAGAAGTGTTTTAATGGAGAGATTGTATAACTCAAATATTTAAACATGTAAAATCCATAAATGAACATTTATTATTATTATTATTATTTATTTATTTATCTAGAATTTAAGTTTTCCTTGTGTACTCGAAAACTACTCATATATATGTATATATATGTATATATGTATATATACGAACTTGGGAGAGGGAAGGAGATGGGTCCTTGGAAACGAAGAAAGGAATGGGGTTAGGGTTTCACCTGTTATTCACAGCCTGTGCCTCCCCTGAGGCAGCCTGACCCTTCTACAGTTTTCCCCTGGTCCCCGTACGCCGGTCCATTACTCCTTAAGCCCGTCCGCCTTCCGGTTTTTACTTTTTACTATTACGGTTTTACTCCCTTCCTCCAGCCGGCCTCTACAGCGACACTCGACCTAGGGTTTCTGAAGGTAGCTGACGTGGGTTTTTAGAGACGGTTATGAAGGGGCTAATTGACTACACGGAAGACCCTCTCGAGGGCACCTACATCCGGACTTCTCTGAAGGTTATTCCAGCAAACAACTTCCATTTTGGCAATGAACTCACCGACGCGGTAGCCTCGTTCCCCTTGATCTCAGGACCCTTGTGCTCGATAGCGACTTACTCCGAGGCCACCCCATCTATCCCTGACCTCTCAGCCCAGCCCTTGTCTCCCTCTACCCTCAATTTGTGGATCAATCCCTCGATCCAAGTCTGGGCTTATCTTCAGAAGGTCTCCCCTCCTCCGTTGGTTCCCGCTTCCTCTTTGTAGCATCCATCAGTGATCCCATCGCCCCCGCCTCTGGACTCCCCACTCCGGACTCACCGCATCCCCTTTCCGGCAATTTCACTGGATTCCCCCCCATTTCCGAGGTATTCCCCTCAAACCCTTCCCTAGGCGACCCTTCTCTTGAGGTATACCCTTCCCGTGAAACCCCTCTAAACCCCTCCCCTAATGAAGGCCCCTGCAAAGTAAAGAAGCAGAGGATCCTTAGACCCAAATATTTGGAGGTTTTCTTAAGGCTAGGAGAGGATTTCTAGTGGAGCGAGGCCATGGATACAGCTGAGAGGGTTCTTGTAGGAATAGTTTGAGATTGCTACTACAGTGAAGCCAAATTAAAGCAATGGGTCTCAGAGGTTTAGAGCAACCACCTAGCCGAACTCCTAGTGGTCTAGACTTTCGTGAAAGGATGGTTTGCACTCCGGTTTGCCAGGGAAAAACACACCAATTGGGTCCTTTCAGCAGTCTAGCACATTGAGCAAGCTCCGGTCCTCCTCTGGCGATGGACTCCACTTTTTGACCTAGAAAGAGAACAATTAGGGGTCGACCCTCTCTGGGTCAGACTGCCTGGTCTACCCCTCCAGTTCTAGTCTGAAGACATCTTCAGGCGCATCGGTAACTCTCTGGGAACATACCTTGAATATGACAAGTCCTATCTCTCGACAGGGAAGATGGCGTATGCTCGAATTCTAGTTCACATTGACACTAGTGGCGAATTACAGGAATATATTACAATTCAATGGAGGAACTTCTCCCGCAGGCAGGACCTAAACTACAAAGCGGTTCCCTTCAGATGTAGGAGGTGCCACAAGGTCGGGCATTTATTTAAGGATTTCCCCCTCAATAAGAATTCCAAGATCTGGAATGGAGAGGAAGTTGGCAAGACAGTTCCCTCTAAGTCAGACCAGAATCAACGGAAGCAGGTCTGCAACTCAGATGAAGGAAAGTAGATTGATCCTGCACCAATTGATCAATCTCTCTCACAGGGATCTCCGAAGAAACATGGCAGACCTCTGCTTCAACCTCCCTACCCCCCTCTCAGCAGGGCAAGAGCGGCTACAGGGTCGGTGGTTTCTTCAAGTAAGCAGCATATTTCCCCTCCTCCCTCTTATATTCGTGCTTTTGATGATTTAAGTAAATCTCCAATAGATAATGCTATGAAGGTTTTTGGTTCCCTTTCCCCTCTTATTGTGCCCCCTCGTCCCCCTTTGGTCGTTCCCCCCCCTTGTCCTCTCCCCCCCTTCCCTGAGGCCCCCCCTTCTGCCCTTCCCCTCCCCCTCGCTACCAGACCAGGTCCAAGGCCAAGTAGAAACCAGTCCCTCAGGAACCCTTTGGTTTAGATCCCTCCCTCACCCCCTTTCCCCCCAAACTCCCTCGAGGACGACCCTCCTCTCTCTCAAAGGCACAATTTCGAGCTGGCGGTGAAATTGCTCTGGGAAAGCAATCTACCATCAATGGGGTACTTAGAGCGTTGAACCCCTCGGTTGCCCCCCCCTTATGAAGATAGCTTCCTTCAACTACAGAGGGCTGGCTAGGCCCGATAAGAAGCTAGCCCTTCACCGATTGTTTCAAACTTCCCCTGTCGATATCATCCTCCTCCAAGAGACCCTGGGACCCGCTGACTCCATCTCCCATCTTCTGGAACCCATGTTCATCGGATGGAGTTTCTTTGGGATAGATGTTAATGGAAGATCAAGTGGCCTAGCTATGGGCTTCAATACCCATTCTTTTCATCTCAGAAACAGTTGGGGAGGCCACGGTCACTTGGGAGCTGACCTATTCTCATCAGAGTTGGGACTGGAGATTCGAATCCTCAATGTCTATGGGCCTTGTCAGCATAGACCTGCTTTTTGGGGCCATTTTCTTGACTCTGTTGTTCTCCAGACAGACCTTCTTATTTTGGGTGGGGATCTAAACTTCTCTTTAGGCCTCTTGGAATCTTGGGGGTTTCATGCCTAGAAAGACCCCTTATCTGCCTACTTCGAGAATTTGTTGGCGCTCCATAATCTCCTAGACATTCCCTCTGCCAAGCTCATGCCTACCTGGAGAAACAACAGAGCTAGAGAGGACAATCTTGCGTGAAGATTGGACCGTTTTCTTATCAAGGAAGGGCTATTATTTATGGGCCTCCTACACAGACAATGGGTAGGCTTGGGAGGAGTATCTGATCACCTCCCAATCTTCATGGAAATCAGAGGAGGTCCTCAAAATCCCAAGGGTCCATTTAAGTTTAGCTCATCCTCGCTAAAAGATCCTTCTTACATTTAGATGATCAAGGAATTATGGAAGGCTCACCCCCCGAATGTGTGTGGTAACATTGCAGAGGGCTTTGCCAAAAATATTAGGGGGCTAAAGAACCTCTCCAAAAAATGGGCTCACAACAAACACATAAAAGATTATCAAACCATCCTAAAAGCTGAGAAGGAAATAGTGAATTAGAAAATGACCTGATCCGAGCCTATGGAATGAATGATCAGAAAGCTAGACTCGCAGAGCTCTATACCACTAGAAGAAAAATCCTATTGGACTGGGAAGAGGCATGGAGACTGAGGAGTAGGGCAACCTAGCTTCTAGAGGGAGATGACAACACAAAATTTTATCGTAAGTTTGCAAATGGAAGGAAAAACATTAACACCATCTGGCAACTCTCGGATGAGCATGGTCATCATGCAAACACCTTCCCTCAGCTAGCCACCCTTGCAAACTCTCATTTCAAACATATTTACAAGGCCCCCCCTGAAGCTAATCTTGTTGAAATCATCAAATTAGCCCAGCTTTTCCCTCGATTTGTGGACCAGGAGGCTAGCATGGAGCTGACAAAAGAAATCTCAATGGGGGAACTCGAAGCCACGATCAAGGGATTAAAGAAGTACAAGAGGCCAGGACCGGATGGTTGGGCAATTGATTTCTATTCAGCTTTCTTTGACACTCTGGGAGGAGACCTCCTAAAGGTCCTAGAACACTCCAGAACTTGTGGATCGCTCTCTAAATCCCTCACCTCTACCTTCATCGCTCTCATTCCAAAAGCTGACAACCCCTCCACTTTTGATGACTTCAGGCCCATCTCGTTGTGTAACTGCATTTATAAAATTCTAGCCAAGATCATTGCAAATAGGATGTGGCCCATCCTCTCCATGTTCATCTCGCCTGAGTAATTTTCCTTTATGCAAGAGCGACAAATTCATGAAGCAGTAGGAACAGCACATGAGGTGCTTCATTCGCTGCACTCAAAGAAAATAAAAGGTATGATTCTAAAGGTAGACCTTTCAAAAGCCTTTAATAGAGCAAATTGGCTTTACATCAAAATGCTCTTAACCCACCTAGGTTTTCCTTTTGAGTTCATTAAATGGATCATGTGTTGTATTACCAATATTCCTTTCAGTGTGCTTATCAATGCTGCCTCCCCTTTTTTTTACTCAGAAATAGGACTCAGACAAGGATGCCCCTTATCTCCTCTGTTGTTCCTTCTGATAATGGACGGTCATAGCAGGCAGATAAAAGACGAGCACAGAAGGGGTAGACTACAAGGAATAAAAATTACAACAGACTGCATCTTAACTCATCTTATTTTTGTAGACGACGTGCTCATTTTCCTCAATGGCAGCATTGGTGACCTAACCATCTTGAGGAATATCTTCGCCCTTTTTCAAAAATCTACAGGCATGACTGTTAACTGCAACAAGTCGACCCTCACAGAGAATGGATGCTCTCCCCATGAAATCCATTATGCAATGCATCGTTTTCAATATACTTTGCTTAGGCTAGAGGAGGGGCTTAGATATCTTGGTTACAAGCTGAAGCCTTGGGGGTACAAAATTGCAGATTGGACCTGGCTAATATCCAAATTGGAAAAGAGATTAAACATTTGGTACCACAAATACCTTTCTAGGGCCGGCAGACTTATGCTTATCAAAGTTGTCTTGGAAGCCACCCCGGTTTACTGGATGTCACTGGCTTGGATCCCTAGGGGCATCCTAGCCAGGATCTAGGCCATATGCTGCAGATTCCTCTGGAAAGGGAAAAGATCAAGAAGAATTTTTGCATGGGTAAAATGGGAGGCCATTTCTCTACCCAAGAAATGGGGCGAATGGGGCATAAATAATATAGAAGACTTCTCCTCAACTCTGGCGGCAAAGCTGGGATGGCAATTACTCTCATCGAACAATTTATGGACCAGGGTGGCCTGCTCAAAATATATCGGCCCTGTCCCTCTGATGGATTGGGTCTTCCAATCTCCAAGTATACACCTAGGGGTCTCCATTATATGGAAGGCGCTTCTAAAATCCATTAACATCATCAGGGAAGGTCTCACATGGAAAATCCAGTCAGGTATGAGAGTAAGAATTGGCAGAGATTCCTGGATTGGATGTGGAAACATGCACAGGATGCCAGAGGACCTTCGTGACTTCCTTAGGAACAACAATATTTCATTTATAGGTCAAATAGCTGATATGGAGCGCTCTACCCGTTTCCAGCAAGCTTGGAAATCAGCCCGAGATCTAAACATTCCACCTCAATGGACTCATCACTGAAATGACTACACCTAGGCCCTCTCTGAGTCTCAGATCAGTATTAGGGAAGAGGAAGATGAAGTAGTCTAGGCATTCTCGAAAGTAGGAAGATATAGGCCAAATGAGGGATATTTGGTACTTGTCAGGGAGCGTCGCCTGCAGGACCTAGAACTTTGGTGGAAGTATTTATGGAAACTAAAATCCCCCCCAGGAGCAAGCTACTGATGTGGACAATTCTGAAGAACAAAATCCCCACGGGAGATAACCTGTTAAAGCGAGCTCATCATGGCCCCTTCTGGTGTCACCTTTGTAAATGCAATAATGAATTTGCAATCCACCTCTTTATTGATTGTAAGGCTGCATGCGATCTTTGGCTATCAATGTCGGCAGCAATCCCCTCCCAGACAAGATGGCAGGGCGCCTCGGTCTCGGAAGCCCGGTCATCTTGGTGGACCAGAGCCACCCCTAAAAAACTCAGGGACCTGCCTCTCCTGGTATGTTGGGGCCTTTGGATAACAAGAAATAATCTCATCTTCCAAAACTCCCAGCTGCATTGGCCTTCCATCGCTTCCCGAATCATCTCAGATTACTCTCTCATCCCTAACGACGAAGATATACCCAGATCCAGAACTGTCATTCCGGAATCCATAGACCACTCAAAGCCATGGGCCTATTTTGACAGGTCTGCCTAAGAGGAGGGATGTGGGGAAGGAGCCATTTTAAACCTCTCTATTTCACATTCTCTCCACATTCAAATGGGGTTGGGGGGTGGTACCAACAATTTTGCGGCACTGTCCTCTGCAAAATTCCTCATCCAATATGCCTTACAATCCCAATGTCGTGACCTTCAGGTCTTTGGTGACTCAAAAATTGTCTGTGATTGGATCAGTAAAAAGACAAGATGCTCAGCTTTCTCTATGTTTCACATTCTGGATGAGGCCCATTGTCTTATTACTATTTTTGACTCCTTTATATGTCAACACATTTACAGGGAGCGAAATGTGGATGCTGACAGCTTATCCAAAGAAGCTGCGCACAGGCCTCTCGGCACTTGGCTAATACAGGAGCACAGAGAAGGGCATTTCTATCAGTTCTACCACAGACCTTTTATGGACATAGATGATGCAGAAAGCTCTCAGGGAGCTTAGTTTTTTGTTTCTTTTTCTATTTCACAATCCTCCGTATGTAAATATTCATATGAACTATTTATTTCTAGCTACTTCAGGCACTATTTTTTGACTGATTACAAAACTGGCAGCCTTAGGCTAGTTTTTCTTATTTTTGACAAAAAAAGCAAAATGATTATCTAAAGTGGAAAGCCTCCCTGCGTGGAAGAAAGGCAAAATTTTCTTGCTCTTTTTTTATAACTGATAGGCATAGCCTCATATAGCATATGCTCTTGCATATACAACAAGTAATTTTTATATCTCAATGAAAATTACGTTTTTTCCGAGGGAATATATATATATATATATATATATATATATATAGGTATAGGTATGGTTTCTACTATTATTTCCAAATCAAAATTTGTTAATTTTTTGCTTCCACAATATTTTTTTTGCATTTTATTGTGAATATTATGTTTCCATGAACAAGGAACACCACACATACTTAAAATATTGCAAAGCTTTTCATTATATTGAAGTACGGAAATATATGTATCAAGAATTGCTTATTGTATCTCAAAAATTCTTACAGACAACATAAATGACATAAGGAGTTATGCCACAAAATTGTTTCTTCAAACTAAGAGTACAAAATAGAATAGTGGGAACCATGATGCTTGGAGATCAATTTAATTGAGTAAGTGCCTCATTTCTTACTTGTTAAAGATGATGAACCATTTGTGGATTTTAGGAAATCCATCTCAACCAATATTTCAATCATTTTGCAAAGGACTATTGTATATAAATGGCATATTCGTCCAAGAACCTTTATATAGAGAAGCTAACATAAGCCTTCTTAAAAGGCATACCTGACTCAATTTCTGATCACATAGCTTTTCACAAGTACTTTCACAACATTCATTGACATAGCAATTCAATATATAATTTGATTTTTGCTCATCTTCGCAAAAACTTACTCATAAAGTCATTTCTCCCAAATGTTAGTGATATCTTTAGCTAATAGATACCTCATAATTCTCGTGTTTAGAATTTGTTTCATGCCATTTAAGGAAAAACCAAATAAATTGAACTCCTATTAACTTGTTGCTACAAGAATTGTTATTGTTCTCGAACATTTATGTTAGTGTAACTTTCTTCTTAAATTTAACCTACTACTACATTCTTTAGAAGATATATAGAAACTCAAACTTCTATTATGTTTCATTGTCTATATATTTTGCTTCATTATTGTCTTCCACATTTCCCACTCCTCCTATCGACATTCCTTTGCACCTTTTGGTGCAATTGCTAGTATACCTTATTTTAAAAAGGAAAATGAAACCTTCATGTCCCTTCTTATACAAGAGCCACGTGGTGGCAATGTCATTGCTTTTGTGTTTCCTACATGTAGCTTACATTTATTGAATTGAGACTTCTGTGATCCATATCAGGTTTACAAGAGATTTTTCGGCAAAAATCACAACATCTATCATTTGTCGACGCGTTTCGAACCAACTAGTGTGGTTCATCGTCAGGACTTGTAGCTTACATGTTGAAAATACATCTATACAAAGAGCAAAAGTAGTGACATTTCCACCACGTGGCTCTTGTTACAGTCATGTACTTGTAACAGCCCTGGTGAAAATTCCATGTAATAAAAGTTAATAAAGTCAAAAATAATAACCACGGTTGATGGGACACTTATTCCAAGCTGAATGTTGGGCAAGACATCCTAGTGGGTGTTCATTTGGTTGTTTACGGCTAAAAAAATTGGCAAAGGGAATGACTAAGGCTTTGGAAAGGCATAATGGCATTTTCGGCACATTTATTTATGAAAATAATGGAAATTAGAAGAAAAGGGAGGTGAAAGGTCACAGGCTGCATGTGAGGAGGAAAATGAAGAAAATAAAGGCCTCATCATAAAAAGGCTTATGAGGATCAGTTGGTAACCTTTTGTCAATTGAGTTTTGGAGCTCTCTCATTTTTCTCTCTCTTTCTCTCTCTCACTCTTGGACACTTGAGTTTTCTTGGAGCAACTTTGACATTGGATCAAGAAAGGAAAAGAAGGCAAGAGGAAGCAAAGATCAAGCAGGGAAAGGCAGGATCAAGTAGCTATAGTAGGATTCATTGCAGGTATCGATTTGCATGTGTATTTTCCTTGGTAGATTTTGCATACATGGTACTGCATGTGGTTCTTTTCTATCATGGAATGGGTTTTACCAGGTGTAATAGTGTTCTCAGCCTATCCTTTCCATTTTTGGATAACCATGGTAATGGAGTTCTCATGTTTTGGTTGAGCTGGATTGCCAGATGGATTCGAAGCTAAGTGGGGTGGATCTCTGAATGATAGAGCACATGGCCTAGTGGTCCTTGAACCGCACTGTGGATCACAGTAAAGCCACTGGCCTAATGACCCTTGAGCTAGACTGTGGGTTGTGGTAAATCTAGGATTGTGTTTCCTCTGTGGGCCTAGCAATCCTTTCCGATGAATGGCAGGCTATACGGTAAAGCCAAGAGGTAGTTTGCTCTCCGTTGGGCCTTGTAATCTCGGGTTTTGGATATGCTGTAAATCCTGGAGAGTGGGTCTTGATTTAGGGCCTAGTCATCTGGGTTTGGATTGTGGTAAACCTTGAGAGATTAGGAGACATGAAAATTACTCATGATGTAGGTGGAGAAACTTGGTGGCATCCATGCTTGTTTGGCCTAGTGATCGGGTGGAGATCACGGTAAATCATGTTACGATGTGTTCATTGTATTGACATACTGATCCAAGATGGATTACGGTAAAGGCTGGTTTGTATTGATGAGTGTGAGGTGGTTTAGCCTCGGTATGAAATGGTTGGTTCTTTTGGTTTGAGTCCCACATTCATGCTTGAAATATGGCAAGGGGGTGAATGGCTGAAGGGATATTTGGCTTATCCATTCTATGGTCGAGTGGAAAGTGGTAGTCCCATCTCCGGTTGGTTTTTTGCATTCATTAATGAGAAATTCATTCCCTTGATTTTCATGCGTAAATGTACTGATATGTATGTGGATTTCATGGCTGATATGGTTATGATATTTTTGTCCCTATTATACTGGTTATATGTATGTTTTATGACAACAACTATGTATGGTTCTCATCATGTTTTTACTTGTAAATGAATGGATAATGTATCTATGGCCTAATAGATGATAATGCAACAAATGACATGAGGGAACAATGGTTCATAGCGATTCTCAGATAAGTATGAGATCCCTACACTTAATTCTATTGTTTACACCTGTAAGTTACATGTTGATGATATGTTTGACAAAATGCCTGGCATGGCTAGTAGGGGTCTGATTAAGGTCTTGTTCAACTTATTGTTTTCTCATCATTGTTTCCATGTTCTTTTACTATTCCTGAGTTATCATTCCATTCTGGGTAGTGACCTGGGCTCTGGGCCTGAAAAAAGTGGCTCAAATCCCAGAGTCAGTGGCAGGCAAGCCTGTGAGAGTGACTTTGGGTTTTTGGATGCTCTCTTGCCTATAGCAAAGGAGTGACTGAGGCCTAAGATGTCTAGAAAATCAATGGGACTGAGGGACAGGATGTCTGAGTGGCTCACATGTTTCATGAGGGTTTTGTTGTTGATGTGGATAGGTTGGTTGATGTGTTCCGTCGATTCAACTTCCTTAAGGTCACTTAGGAGGTCGAATCCAATCATAGTAGCTTTTCGTTCCATGTTTACCTGGTTGACATGGTTAGGAGGGTGTTACATTACTTCTTAACAATAATATATACATACATACACATGTTAGTGTGTGTTAAACTTAAACTAGGAAAAATTACATTTGAGAACACTATAAAATAGATAAATAACAATAGTGCGATTACTGCAGTCTTGAAATTTCAAATATAAGACCAGCTTTCAAAACAATCCTTCTCTCATGAAAGGGATGAAAGTGAGTGATAAAAAAAAAAGTTACGGCAAGTAAATTGTTTCATCTCTTAAGAACACAAGTAAATTCTAACAATTTTTTTGCATAAACTAATGCAAAAACAATATGGAATTATCACTTTTGATAAGCTCTTTCTCAATAAACAAGCAGAGTCAAGAGTTCATTGATAAACTAGGAAAATATTTGATTTTGCATCTAATCATCGGAAGGAGGGGGAAGCCACACAGGTCCTAAGGGATGTTGTTGCAAAGAGTCTCGACAATAAGACACCTATGGTGGTCGAAGAAGAAGTGGAAGAAACGGAGGTGGAGTGAGATCCAAACGTGCCATATATCTTTGGCCCCATACAACATTGTGATTGGCTAGCGAAAAATCTCACATTCCCCAACTTCTGCCTAGTAGGCATCCTCAGATTCTATTGGTCACGTGTTTGGCTACGACCCCTTGTGAGAACCTTGTGGGAGATCATTTCCTTTTGAATTCCATCAATAACAAGATTGATTATTTCCATCTTCATGGAATCGATATATTTTATAGGGCGCATTTGGACAGTGAGATGTATGGGTTCTGGGCCAACCTTCTTCTCATTTGTAAGCTCATACTCTCACATACCCTAAGGTGGAATTCATCTGGTGGATGGATATGTTGAAAATCGCAACAAGAAATGATAAAATAGAATCCAGAATATTCCAATTTTAATTTGTCCTTGAATTAAAATTGTGAATTAAATTCGAATTTAGTCTCACCAGCTGCTTGGAAATAATTAATTAATTCATTATGGATTAATTAGTTGGAGAAATTCAAGTAGAAGTCTTTCTAAAGTCATGCAAGAGTTATCCCTTAATTAAGGAGATAAGATTGAGTTATATTTGAGTTGTAATTAGTTAGCTCAGTTTACTGAGTTAAGTCCAGTTAAATTAGTTCCAAACTGTTTGAGGAACTAATTGTGAGTTGTCAATCAGTTGATGCATGCATGCACTCAACCAGTGTACTCCAAATAACTGAAGATTCCCTCATCAGAAACTCATGCCTGTCTATTCTGAGAAAGACCCAGTTGAGCTAAATGTTAAGGACAGTGTACTATCAATTGCATGTTTTCTCCTATAAAGAAAACTCATGCATGCAGTCAAGGTAAGGTTCCTTGAGGATTGCGTAGTTCTAACAGGGTGTAGGATCAGTGTGAGAGATCAGTCTTCCACTTGGTAACAGGAGGATCACCCAGGAGAAACTGCGCAAGGAAATATGAGCTTGGAGGGCAGAGGAGAAGGCTTGTGAGAAGATTTGATTGCCTGTGAGCATCCAGGAGGATTGTACTGAGAGCTGGCTAGCTGTGAGAGCTAAGGCTTTGTATAATTCTGATGTATTTCCACCTTGTATGATAATACAGATAGTGGGGTTTTTAGTTGAGGCTTTCCCCTGAGTATTTTCTGTGTTTCATGTGCATTGATTCTTCTTCTTCTGGTTATATGTGTTCAACTCGATCTTTCTCAATCTTTAAGCTTCCACAAATTGATAGTAGAAGTAGATTATAGTATTTTGCTTTGGTATATTGCATTATTGGGTTAATCTACAGTCAGATTTTCTACATAGATCTCAGAGGTAGATTTGTAGAGAATTTGCAAGAAATTCTACATGGTATCAGAGCTAGCTGATCTATAGAGAAATTTCTATATGGTATCGGAGCCAATTTTATCAGAGTTGTGAACAGTATACGGAGAAGAGAATTCGAAGTTTGAAGTTCAGGGTTGCAGGTGCAAATCGAATTCATATCATACTTCAAATTGAGATGGGACATTATGCGACTAATTGCCCATCGGAGAAGTCCAAGAAGGGATCCTCGGAAGGATCGGAAGGTGAGGCATTAACCTCTCAGTTAGAAATGGAATTTACTCTCATCGCATGCATTGTGTCATCAATGATGGGTTGTGGTTGGTATCTTGACAGTGGAGCCTCATTCCACATGACTGGTGATAAAAGTTTATTCAGTACCTTGGAGGAGAAAGACCTCAAGATTTGCATAGAGATGGGTGATGACGAAAGGTTTAGTGTTTCAGGAGTGGGCATAGTTGCTTTTTAGAGGGAGCATGGAGCTCCTATCACCTTGACAAATGTGAAGTATGTGCCTCGACTGAAGAAGAACTTGGTATCAGTCGCGATGTTGGTGGACAAAGGCTACGATGTTTTCTTCAGTAAGGGAAAGGTTTTCCTTAGACACATCACCACGAGACAGGTGAAACAGATTGGTTCACGATTTAAGCATCTGTATGCTCTTGAGGTTCAAGATGCATGCAAAGCCTTAAGGAGCAAGGCAAATGTTAGAGACTTGGTGGTTGAGAGGGAGAGTAAGTTACCTCTCAACATGCAGCGCCAGAAGAAGTCTTAGACAATTGTGGAGGAGCCACAATTAGAGAAGTGGGCAAAGGTATCACATGCAGCCATACCTTCAGGTGTGAGGTGGGGCGATGTGAAGTGATCGTCCCAAGAAGGTTGAAATTGGGCAGGTTCATTGAGAGGTTTTATCTCATGGATCGTGCCTTGCTACGGGAGCCCAAAGTACATAGTAGCGAGAGGAATCAGTGGGATTGATGCAGTCAGAGATCAAAGTAACAGAGGCTAGAGCAGTCAAATACTTAAGAATGCAGAGAACGATTGACAAGTGTAGAAAGGTAGAGTCAGCATAAGCGCAAAGTTTTCAGTTGACAGAGGCAATAACATTCAAAGACTTTGATGACAGATGCATCATATTGATTTAGGTTGGATGTTTTTTTGTTTCTAGAGTTGCTAGAGCAACAACACTAGAGAGAAGTGTTGCATGCAGAACATTCCAAAGGTTCAGGATTGGGATCGAGTTGAATTCCTTTCTTGTTGAGAGGGAGTGTTGAAAATAGCAACAAGAAATGATAAAAATAGAATCCAGAATATTCCAATTTTAATTTGTCCTTGAATTAAAATTGTCAATTAAATTCAAATTTAGTCTCACCTGCTGCTTGGAAATAATTAATTGACTCATTATGGATTAATTAGTTGGAGAAATTCAAGTTAGAAGTCTTTCTGAAATCATGCAAGAGTTATCCCTTAAATTAAGGAGATTATCCCTTAATTAAGGAGATGAGATTGAGTTATATTTGAGTTGTAATTAGTTAGCTCAATTTACTAAGTTAAGTCCAGTTAAATTAGTTCCAAACTGTTTGAGGAACTAATTGTGAGTTATCAATCAGTTGATGCATGCATGCACTCAACCAGTGTACTCCAGATAACTGAATATTCCCTCATCAGAAACTCATGCATGTCTATTCTGAGAAAGACCCAGTTGAGCTAAATGTCAAGGACAATGTACTATCAGTTGCATGTTTTCTCCTATAAAGAAAACTCATGAATGCAATCAAGGTAAGTTTCTTGAGGATTGCACAGTTCTGATAGGGTGTAGGATCAGTGTGAGAGATCAGTCTTCCACTTGGTAATAGGAGGATCACCCAGGAGAAATTGCGCAAGGAAATAGGAGCTAGGAGGGCAGAGTAGAAGGCTTGTGAGAAGCTTTGATTGCTTGTGAGCATCCAGGAGGATTGTACTAAGATCTGGGTAGCTGTGAGAGCTAAGGCTTTGTATAATTCTGATGTATTTCCACCTTGTATGATAATACAGATAGCGGGGTTTTTAGCTAAGGCTTTCCCCTTAAGTATTTTTTATGTTTCATGTGCATTGATTCTTCTTCTTCTGGTTATATGTGTTCAGCTCGATCTTGCTCAATCTTTAAGCTTCCGAAAATTGATAGTAGAAGTAGATTATAGTATTTTGCTTTGGTATATTGCATTATCGGGTTAATCTACAGTCAGATTTTCTACATAGATCTCAAAGGTAGATTTGTAGAGAATTTGCAGGAAATTCTACAAGATAGTGACATTGTGTTCACTGACGTGTCCTTCAAGCTCCTCTTCGAGTGCATGGAGGAGAGCATGGGAACTCAAGAGATTAAAGCATTGAGGTACATTTTAGCTCTTAGGAGAGAGATCTAAACTAGAGAGTCGTGAAGTAGATTTACAAGTGTCTGGAACCATGAATTAAAGGATATTTTTGAATTCATGTCAACATCATGTCATTGTGACTTTTGTAATCCATATTGTGATTAATTTGGTTGGAGATCAAGTTTTGCGATGTGGTGTGATACAATGGATAATGGTGGTGAGATTGATAGATTGAATATTGTTAATGTCAAAGTTGTTTTAATAATATTACTCATGCATGCTATGTGAAACCCTTGGATCAACCCTCAACTATACTATACTTTCTTAGAGATCATGGTTGAGAAGACATTTGGGCACAAATGAAGTTATTAGAGCAACAATAGAGGACATGCAATTGTGACTTGGAAAGGTAGAAGCTTGATTGGATGAGTTGTCCTTGGCAGGATTGATGAAAGTAGCGAGAGGGAAACCCAACCAAGCCTTCAAAGCCAGGGCATTATCTTGGAATTCCTAGGTGGTGTGGAGCAAGTTGGTGAGGTTTTAACAATCCAACCAACACACGGGCTAAGACGAGGAAGGTGAAAAATGACTAATTATTCACCATGGGGAGTGTCCGAGAAGTAAAGGTGATCCAAGCTACTACCATTGGAAGTGTAGTTTGTGGGGCCATCACCCTGGAAATGCCACTAATAAAATTTAAACAACAAGTGCGAAGTGTGGTAGAGGACATGTTGCCAGTGTGTGAATTTAAGAGGATGACAACAACAATACTATAAAGATATACATATAATGCAGTTGAAAATTTTTACATGTAAATGGACATATGGTTGTAAGACCTCGTAAGGCATGCACACCCTTGGGCAATGATCATTAAAGTTTAGAGTTAGACCTAGGTGATAGGGGGCATGCCAAATTATAACTTGGATATAAATTTTGAGGGGGGTAGAGCCTCGAGGTAAGCGGTGTTAGTTCACTTGGCCGATTTGGCTAAATTTGGTCAAAGGAACCCCAAGTCAAGGTTTAAGGTGGGGATTGTTAGGTAAAACTTGACTCTATGAAAGATTCAAAGTTGTTAAACAATGGTGGTTTTGGTTGCTCATGGTTATGTGCGTGTGGATTGCATGTAATGAATCCTTTAAAAGGATTGCGAAGACTTCATTGTAATGGGCCAAGGATGTGAGCGGTGAAGGCTCACTTCACTGACTTGGCCGATTTTGGCCAAAGGACATTAATAAAATAACCTGTTAGCTGGTTTTTCCCTAAATTAGGGTTTTTTAGGATAAAACTTGTGTATTTTTATTTTATTTTTTTAACAGTATGGAGAAGGGCTAGTAAAGGATATGATGATAAATGGCATGTGGAATGGTTTTAGGACAACATGCATTGTTTACAAATCATTCGATGTTATGGTTTGGTTATGCATTTATGTACAAATGTATAGTGTACCATAAATGTTGATATGCTCAGTACACTCTATTTATATATTTGTAAGTGGAACATGAAGAGTTGGAACAAAATAAAGTTAATTAGCAAAATGTTGCAAATAATCCAAATATAATATCTCCCACAAGTAAAGAAGAAATGAGGTATGCAAGTAGATAAAGCAAGAACAATAATTTGAGAGATGAATGATGAACGATATATTTGAAGGTTACAAGTTTTACATTTTTTAATGTTTGTATGTGAAAAAATATGTATTTCCTTTAATGTGGACACATTGTCCCACTTGGTGTGACGATTACAAATATTGTAGCTATTTTTTTTTCATTTTTAATTAGCATGAAAATTTATGTTGCCATAGTTTCTATGGTAAAGGGTCCCTTGTTTATATATAACCAGTATAAATCTATCTTAAATATGGATCTACCAAACGCCGAGAGAGATCAAATTTCTTAAGATGCAAACCTCCTTTTTAGTGCAAAACTCAAGGAAGTGTTTGCACCTCAAGAAAATTGATCCCTCTCAGCCCTAAGTAGATCTGAAGTTAAGATGGATCTATGATGGTTTTGAGAAACACCTAATAAAATGTTTTAACTATAATAGTTTTTTTTTCACTTATTTTATATCATATATACATAGTTCCATTAAAATATTTTATTTATGATTGACACTTTGGACATTAAAATGTTAATACACGCCGCTCATCTTTGGAAGTAAAAAACATATATCCATGAGTCTCTCTCTCTCTCTCTCTCTCTCTCTCTATCTATCTATCTATCTATATAATATATATATATATATATATATATATATATATATATATATATATATATATATATATATATATGTTACATTTCAACTCGATATTAATTTTTTTGGGGTAAATTATATTTCCTTCAAAACTAAGAGTTACAAAATGGTACTGAAAGTCTTAGGTCATTCTACCACAAGGGGGACCCGACCAAAGAAAAAAATGAAACCTTTATGGAGAGGTACAAGATAATTGAAAGGTAGGATGGTCAAAATATAACATACAATAAAGATTAGCATGCCTATTTGGCCAAAGTAAACAGTAGGAGCTAAAAACCAAGAAGGCAATACCATGACATGCAATCAAGTAGATGGATCAGAGTTTGTGGCAACCACTTTGATGGATCGGAATCTGTGGAAACCACTTTGATGGGGCCTTTATTGTGGCAACCACTTTGATGGGGCCAAAAAGTAGAGGGAACCTTGTCCTTTCTTAGGATCCTTGAAATCTACTTTTAGGCCCCTTAACACCATTCAAAGTTCCCTAAGATATGTAAAAGACTCGGTGAACCGTAAGAATATGAAAGGTGTTTATGTAATCCCTTGTTCATGCGGGACACCCTATGTTGGTGAAACTTGCCGCTCAATAAATCAGAGGATTCAAGAATATGTGGCACACATCAAACATGGGAGGACGCTCCTCGGCATTAACAGAACATGCAGAAAAGAGAAAAAACTACATCTGCATTGAAGTTGTCCGGGTCATTACTAGGATAGATCATTTCCATCACTGTAAGTTTAGGGAGGCTATAGAGGTTGAAATGAGACCAAACAATCTGAATAGAGATGATGGATGGAAAATTAGCAGTTGTTGGATCCCTGACTTTTCCTCTTAAGTTTTTATTTATTTATTTATTATTATTATTATCATTATTATTCCTAATTTGTTGATTTTTAATTTTATTATTTATTTGTATTTTTTGACTACTAATAAACAATTAATTTACTTTATTTTCTTATTACTGATTGATTTATTTATTTGTTTATTTATTTACTTTGATTTCATTTATTTATTTATTTTATTTTTCTTAATTTTTTTGTTGACCATTTATTATTTTTAAATTTTTAGAATTAATTGTTTTGATTATTTAAGTTTGACTCAAATATTATTTTTATTTTAGTGTTTTGATTATTTAGGTTTGACCCAAATATTCTTCTTCTTCTTTTGTCGTTCAAAAGTGCTTTCATTAGATTTTCAAAACAGTCCCCACTCTGTTGGGACGAACAAACATTGTGAGATTAGGGGCTGGAGCGTACAAGTGAGGACAAATTACATACATTATTTTCGATAAGTATTGATGCCTTAGCCTACTAACATAGACACAAAAAGAAGTATGAGTTGACAACAACATGTTAGGGAGAGGGGTAGGGAGGCATTATATGGGGGGTTGTGAAATACCCAACACGGTCATGAATGTGGAAGTCGATGTGCTCCACTCAAGCTTCCAACCTGTGAAGATGGTCGTACGTCATTGACTACGTTGGAGGTTGTCCAGTTCTCCAGGATTTCACTCTGACTATACTGAATATCTGTCAAATATGCCACAATCTCATTACGGTCCTCATCCCTGTGATCCCTAAGCATATCGATATCAAGCTTAAGGTGGAGCAACTTCTTTTCTATAGTGTTCAACGACGTCGAGGCTACAAGGTTGCCTAAAGAAATAGCTGGAGAAATAGGCTCAGCATCCTCAGTTTCTCAACTGGCCGAATTGGAGGAAGATGAAGAGTGCCCAGGCTCGAGACAAACAGGCTGAGCTAGCTAACCCCTCCCTTGGCAAGGACGACCCGGTTTGCGGGGCATGTTAAAATCAACAATAGACAATGGAAAATAATAGGAGGAAGTCGTGAAGGATGTTTTATCCCACCTACAAAAAACGTAGCCAAACCCAAAACCACAAGGCCACTACCCTACTAAAATATAAACTTCCAAATTGCCACTAGAACCCAAAGAGGAAAATGAATCTAAGACCTCCCAGACCAGAGCACAAGGTGGAGAAGCCTTCGCAGGAAAATGCAAGGCATACCACTGGCTGCGAGTGCAACCCCGATTGGGGGAGAGGAGAGAGCAACTTCCTGCACGCAAAGGAGTAATGCCAAACCCATGAAGCCAAATTCCCGAAATTAAAACACCATTCGCACACCTGAGAGAACCCATAGAAGCCTGCACAGACGAGGGAGGAGCCAACAATGGCCACCAGTGTTGTAAAAGCCTTTGAAGGTGAACCACGATTGTCCACGTTCTAAGACCCCAAGGGCAGACCAAGAGGCAGTATACAACTCACGCTCAGAGGCAAATGATAGCTTCCTTGCTCCTCAACCGAAACCAATGCCCCAACGGGACGCCATGACCACAGACCCATTCACCTTCACAAACCTTCAAACCCAAATTCATCTTTCGAATTGCCGAATTGATATGCACGGGCTACCTACCAACGAAATTAAAGACTGGCTGCGAGGAGGGACTCATCGTGCTGCAGCAATGAATACAGATGTGGAGTGTCCAGGCTCTATCAATGCCCGCGTGGAGGAGGATCTGGCCTCGGAGGCCTCACATAGGACAGATGGGAGTTGGGAAGAGCACCCCCATCGAGGTTGACCCAAATATTTTTATTTAAGTTTGACCCATTATTATTTTTTATTTATTTTTAAGTTTTTAGAATTGATTGTTTTGGATTATTTAAGTTTGACCCAAATATTATTTTTATTTTATTAATTGTTCATTGTTTTGATTATTTAGACTTGACCTAAATATTATTTTTATTTTAGATATTCATTTCATTAAAATTTTACTTTTGATTAATTATTTTCCTTAATTCAATATTAACAACTATATTCTAACAATTATTTCCTTATATTGAAATATTATTTAAAATAATATTTATTTAGTCAAATCTAACTGTTATAGTATATTGGCTAATTTTTTTTTTCTTCATCTATTTAACTTGATGCCAAGATCAGGTTCTTCACCTTGTCCTGACGATCAACCACATTGGATGGTTTGAAACATGTCGACAAAGCTCTGATGATGTGATTTTCACTGAAAGCTTTATTTTCATGATATGGATCACAAAAGCCTAAATTCAATTAATATTATTCTTACATGTTATTTATAAACTCCACATTAAGTAGTGAAGGAATTATATATTTCCCTCATACTAAAAAGTAATTTTTTTTCTACTTTCAATTACTTTACCTCTCTATATAAAGTTGATTTAAAATTGTGTTAGAAATTGAATATTTTTTTAATAGTCATAATTGATTTTTTTGTGTTATTGCTATTTTTAATTTGTTAAGGTAAGTATTATTTTTTTAAATATAATGTTACGCGACAACATCTCTTTCACACTCCGTTGTAGAGCGCCTCTCAGCGCAATAAAATGAGTTGTTCTTTCTTTCTTTTTCTTTTTGTAATCTTTGATGTTGCAAAATGTTACATTGCTAATTAAATATGTGGATCATTTACATCATTATGATGAACAAAGTTGTACTCAATTGATATATTTGTCTAAATGATATTGCATCTCAAGAGATTTGATACCTCTTAGCACTTGGTAGATCTAAAGTTAAGATGGATCTAGGTTGGTTTAATTATTAATTATGATTAATTATAATTATAATTATTTGTTTTTTGTTTTTTATTTTATTTTAATTTTATGTAATTTGCCAAAGTCAAAACGCTAAATAGGACATTACAACATCTCTACCATACTAGGTTGGAGAGCATCTCTCAGTACAATTAATGCAATGGTTATACTTAAATAATCCATTATTGAAAATCAATATTATTATAAAAATATATAATTGATTTTTTTACATTAATTGAAATTTTATTAAAAACCAAGAAGGTGCATTTGCATGCCTACAATGTAGAAAAGTTCAATGCTAAAACATATATGTGCATTGTGTTAAGTTGAACAAATCATTGTTTTTCATACATATTTACACTTCGGTACATTTTAGTTATTGTTACACACTAGTGTAATCTAGATGTAGAAATGCACTAGTGCTAATCACTGCAATAAGAGCATCGATGCTCCTAATTACAACAATGACATTGTTCCCATCAACTATACAATTATTGTTGCTATTATTGTTGTCATTTGTTATTGCAAAGATTTCACGATGCAAAAGGATATATTGATATCAGTGCTTGGTCGTATATAAAATATTAGTACTTTCAATTGTAATAGCATGCACAACTACTTTTGAATATATACTACATGTTGATGCTTTCAAGAATATGCATTGGTATGTGCCCATTTTTGTTCCTTACTATTGAGCTCACTGATAAAATCCTTTTAGGTACCCAAATTTTTTAGTTTTGGTGAATATTTGCTAAAACCTCTATTACAAATAACAAAGGTTTTAGCAAAGGTGTTTTTTTATATTTTTTCCCAATCTTGTAACACTAAAAAACTCTACTAAAACCTTGACTTAAGTGACATTTTTCTTGTAGTTAATATATTATAAGCTTTGAGTCCCTAATAATTTGAATCTCATCCACTCCTTTTATCAACTACTAGCCTCATTAACATCTAGAGAGCATTCAATTGTGACCACTCATTTGATCTAGCTCCTAAATCTACCATAAAATAAATTTCATATTTTTTATCTAAGAAAATAACACCTCCAACCTCACTTGTCCTGTGATTTTCTTAATTTGCCACATGAAAGTGTCCCCATGCATGTGATTTATTAATGGATGGACTTGTAACTATTCTTGAAGACTATTTCTTACCTAAGTTCCATATGCTTTCATAAGCATACTTAATTTAAAATAGAATTGAATGGGAAATAATTTTCATCTTGAGAGATCATATCATTCCTGGTGAGCAAAGGGGCCTACAGGTCTATGCAAGTTAGGGCTTTATGTTTGGTAACAATTTTTTCCTTTAACCATATGTCGAAGCATTTAAGTACTATGTCTCCTAGCTATTTAGTTTCATTTATACAAATATTGGACCTTCTCCCAATATTGCTTTTGTAAAAGGGTGATTTATGATCGTTAGGTGAGAATATAAAGTCTCTTCATTGCTTTTGCACAAGATACATCTCCCTCACCCTTGCCAAGCTCTCTTTTGGCAATTGTCCCTAATTGAGATTTTATTTTTTAATATTGGCTAAACAAAAACTCTTTTTTTGAGAGGGACTTTTAGTTTCCATATAGGCTTCAATCGTTATTATTGATCAATTTATTTCACTCCAAGCATTACCTTATATCCTAGTTGAGCTACATATCTTCCTAATGAACCATTTTTTTTACCAAAACATTTAATCATCTTCATCTCTTAACCTTATAGTGCTCTTTTTCATCTTTTCAAAATACGAAGGCCAACATTATGCTTCCCACCCTTGCATACCCATCCTTGTTGATGAATCCTTCTGGCCATGAATCCAAATAGAATTTTTTATCACAATCTACAATCTTTTTCTATGTATCATATTCGTTTTGAATTTAATGAGATTTATCAATATATTAGGTAGACCATAATTTTCACAATTCTCCTGAGGGTTCCCTTTAATTCTCACTCTAGACCTACTACCATCTTAATGGATTAGCCATTTCTCTATTATTGGAAAGGCCTTCGGTACTTCCCTCCAAATTATTAAATCCTCAAGTGAAGATTTCAATGGTAATTTGATCCAATGCATCCTTAATGGACACTAGGTAAGATATTTCCACTTCATTGTCTCATTCCAAAGTCCATTTTCTTATAACAACCTCCATAGACTCTTCCTTGCTAGAGCTTGTCCAAAGTGACACATTTTTTAATTATCACCCCCCAGCCTCTTTTAACTTAGAATCTCATTCCTTTCCACTAAAGAAATACATTCCCCTTCTTTCTTCCTTGTCCATAAGAAGCGAAAACATTTCCTTCTTATATTTTCTCATGCTCCCTTTAGAATATGGGGTAAGAAGTGTCAGTATGAAAGCACTACTTCAAATACTAATTTCACCAAGGTTGATCATCATCCTCTCAAGATAAATTTGTAACACCAATTTGACATTTTGCTTTCTACCACTCTCCTCGAGGATGAGTGTTGTGAAGGTTGAGTTCAAGGATCTTTGATACTTTTCATGCTACTCTTGATTCCTCCACCACCCCTCGGATATCTTCCTCTATATATTCAAAGGAGCCCAAACACAATTCTACTATACATCCATTTGGGCTTGGTCTTTTTTACTTCTAAAAGATTCCAAGGCTGCATTAATCTCTTATTTTGTCATGTAGGTTTCAATTTCTTCATTCCAAGACCCTCATATGATTCTTAAGAAGGATGAAATACTTTTTGTTGTTTCCTTAACATTTGTTGTAGGTGGTTGATCTAGGTGGATATCAGTGGCTACCCACCTATTCCACTGGCTCACAACAAATTTTTCTTACTTTGGCGGTTTTCTATTTTTGGCAATTTTCTGGTCCTAAACTTTCAGAGCCATTTTTGAGGCTTTAAATGGTGTTTTTTGGGGAAGCAAGCTCACTATAAGCCGAAAATTTTACTCCTCGAATGGACCTTTCTAGCGGGCTATTGTGCGTGCCAAACGAAGATTGTATGTCAAAGTTACAACCTCAGGAACTTGACGTTCCAACTTACCACACTGGGGCCCACAAGCATTTGGCGCTTCATCTCCTAGAGTTAGGTTTTTGGATATTTAGGGTTTCTCATTATGTCTCCATGTTAAAAAGGCCTCTTAGTCTCATTGTAACACAATTCAAGAAGGATTGAGTTGTCACATCTCTTCTTAGAGATAAGCTACCATCGTTAGAGCTAGTTTGCTTTCATTTTGCATGTATATAGTTCCAACATTTTCCATTTATTAATTGAAGTCAAGTTTCACCATACCTTTATGTTTTCGTTTTAAATATGTATTTCATTTTGTTCCCTTCATAATTCTGGATCAGTGGTTCTTGGTAAACTTTTTTGAAATCGGCTAATCCCCAATCCTGATTGAAAGCTACTAGCCTCATTCTTAATTTATTTCTTCATTTCCCATATGGTGTTTATAGATTTCCAATGTTTTTCATAGTTGTGGGAGAACTTCCTATTCTCAACCCTTTTTACCAACTAGGTTGCTCACTTTTCATTCTCCCATTCAAATAATTCACTCTTTTTTTCCTCCAATACCTTTAGCATATTTTGTTCATCTTATAAAAAAATTATTAAAATTTTATCCTAATAATTAACAATTTTGGCCTTGACCTCTTCCAAATCTCTGGGTTTTTGAAGTTAACTTTTTCCTGTTCTCGTTTGACCTTTGTTGTTTCATTTATACTTTTTACAAATTGAAACATGTTAGAGTTCTCATCTGTTGGATTAGACTTGTTCTAGTTTTGGATGATAAAATTATTGAATTCCTTGTTTTCCATCCATTTTTTATTGAAATCGAAGGGACACATGAGCTTAATCTCATCTTGTCCATCTATAGAAAAATTGGAAGATGGTTTGAAGAGCAATTCTCTTCTATCCAAAATTTGATTCAATTTGCCTATTAAATTTACCTTTCTACTACCATAAACTCGTCCAACTATTTTAGAAACCCTTTCACCTCCAACATTAAAGTTCCCCCAGGTTGGAACTAATTATATTTCCTTCACAATACATAGTCTTGATCCTTCAAACATATGATTAAAATACTTTACTAGAGGATTTTCCCTTGTATTTGTTCCCCATACTTCCTCACTTATTAGTAAGATTTAGAACCTCTCCTAATATTACATTTTCTCCTTGAAGAGTTTCCCAACAAAAGAATGTCCAAAAAAAAAATCTATCCTCCTATGGCTCATATAGGTTGATTAGGGAAAATGACTTCCATAACTCTATTTTTTAACCTATCTTTGTCTGATTATACTTGCATTGAAAGTACATGAGTTTGTGATATTATAGGAGTTATTCCACTCAGTCACTAATCTCCATTTGGATTCAAAGAGAGTAAATTTTGATGTTTTATAAATGATGAAAATATTGTTTTTGCTCCGTCCCCTTCACACATTGTCTCTTATATTAATTTGATATGCAGTCTTAGTTGAGAACCAATTATTTGAGGAGTAGATGTTTGTGGCTCCCCCATCCTTCTTGAATCAAGGGAAATAATTATTATGGATTAACTTTTTTAAACACACACCTTGTTCTAAAGGCCTTTTAAATGGGATGTTGGTTTCTCTCTAGTATTTATTTTTCACAAAAGGAACTATCTACCTTCTACATTGGGCTAGGAATGATATTATGCTAGTCCTTGTTCTATTTTCCCTCCTCCCACTTTTGGTTCACATTTTTCAGGTCTTATATTGACTTGTGGTTGTTCACTACCTTATCTTTGTTGCAAATTGTAGACATATAAAATGATGATCTACTATCCAAATATCTACTAATAAGCAATGCAAGATTTCCATATTATTTTGGTTTCCCTAGAAACCATGTTAAGAATATCTTAGTTGGAAGACGGGTTGATGTGCCTCTCTCGAGGTTCTTGTAAAGGGTGAATCCATGGTTTTCTCCTTCATTATTTTTGACCTTTAATTGATTAATTTTTGTATCTTCCTTTGAGATTTTACGATTATCAAGGAAAGGAGACAAGGGTTTAGTACATGGAATTATACCTCATGTTTGAGCTTTTGGGATTTTATCCATTGCCTCTTGAATGACATCCCAATTCTACATTGCTTCATTATCCTCTCCTTTATGTAATGTCATACATGGATATTTTATTTCCTCCACCAAGACTAAGCCATGTTCCATGCTCTTTAATGAAAAATCATATAAAACCATCATGTCCATGATCATAGATAACTTTCTTCCATCCTCGCCATTGCTTGGAATTCTTTTCTATTTCTTTCTTCTCAAATTTTCTCCATACACATTTCCTCTTAGATTGAGAGTAGACCCTTACTAAGTGGCCATGCTTATGGCATTCCAAACTCTAGAATGGGAATTTTCTAATAATCCAAAATATGGCTATATTTTTAGCTTGCTAATTCAATTTTTACTTCCTTCATGAGCCTTTCTAGTTATGGATATCTTAGTTGGGGTATTCATTTCTAGGTTGATACCTACTAACATTATTTCCAAACTCCTCCAAAATTGATTTATTCCATGGTTTCAGTTACAAGCCTGATAATTTAATCCACATTAGTTGAGAGAAACTTTCTTCCAACCTATGGTCAAAATCTAAGCTTGTTTTCTCAATGTTAGAAGTCTCAAACCCCAACCCAATTACCCTCCAAAATCTCGTTTGCATCTTCTGCCTTTAAAAAAAATCAAACATGAATTATTCCTTGATAAGAACATGAAACATTGGAATATATCGCATAATTATATTCCATACCTTGTTAACCCATTGTTGATGTGTTTTCATGTTACACATTAATTAGAGTGACATAGGTTCATACTTGAACCTATATCCCTTTCTATGAAAAAACAAATATTGAAATCTTGAACATGATAGATTGCCTTCAATCTTAAAATTCATCTTTTTTTATTTTGATTCATGTACATCGAAGATCAGTGGCTGCTATGTCCACGGAAATATCCAAGTAGATCCACCTGAAGGGATCGCTTCCTATCGGCCCATTAGTAGAGCCTAACCTCAAGAGCATCGAGGAGAATTGACCCTGTGACCTCCCATTATCAAGGTGCTTTAACGACGGGAACTTGACCAATTAAGCTAACCCTCAAGGATTTTTTTTGTGGTTCACTATACCGGAGATTGATACTAGATACATCCATGGAAAACCCACCTATGTCTAGGTGAGTCAGTTATATTTCATGTAGAAATTACTCCCAAGGAACGAGCATGTCAATCTCGATGGGACTAGAACCAGAGTGGGGAGGATAATAGTGACTCCTCACTACCACCCGAGCTACACCTACTTGACTCTTAAAATTCAATTAGAAAGTAATCGGTCACATTAGCATCAAGCATATTTATAATTTCGCAATTATATCATCATCATGAATATGCATATAATACAAACTTTGCATTTAACACATAGCTATCAATCATAGTGCTACAACCAACATCTATTTGCATAAGCAAGCAATCATAAAAAGAAAAATACTCTATATCAAAGTCAAAAATCCCATGGCTCGAAGGTTTCGTGCAAAACCTTTGTGTTTTCATGTGTTATATATTATTCCATGAGCAAGGAAGGTGTCGACCATCAATGTAAAGCAACCATATAAAAAAAAAAAAAATGATAACAAATTATCAATATAACCTACCTTCAATCCACTGAGGCTCTTTGCCACACATAACATACATACCATGGGATTTTTGCACTCCAATCAACACACACACACACACACATAAACATCTAATATTCGACTGGATCGAGCTATGCTATGTTGATGCAAGCAACACAAGGATTTCTCAAACTCAAATGAACATCCACATGTCTCGTTCCAAGAATATAAAATCACACCATTCAACTGGCAGTGTCGTGTACCACAAGTACATAGCCATATATGTAGCCCTGCCACTACAAAGTAATGGCAGCGTCCACGCATTCCTTGCACACCCCGCACTGGAAATTCATTGACCATACACATTCACGTGTTACCAAGCGGTGATACAATGATATGCATACATATATTTACATCAAGCCCTTCGCATGCTCCAGAAAACTAATATAACATAGTCACTGTACATATACACATATGCCCCCTCTAGTGGATCGAAGGCTTCTAACGTTCTACTTGATCGAGCTATGTTACACCAATGCAAGCAACACAAGGATTTTCATGATTCATGTGAACATCTGCATGTCCCATTCCAAGCATATAAAAGAATTCCATTCAATGCTATTCTACCACAAGAACATAACCATACAAGCAACCTTGCTACCACAAAGGAATGGCAACACCCATGCATTCCCTGCATACCCCCACATCAACAAGTCATTGACCATTTGTATTCACGCATTATCGGGTAGCAATACAATGATATGAATACATATATTTACATTAGGTTCTTTGTGTGCGCGTAACAACTGATACAACATAATAATTGTACATATACACATATGGTCCCTATGGTGGATTAACAACTTATGCGTGGTAGGGAAATCAACTACACAAATTAATAGCAGAGCCCCACCCACACCCCCCCCCCCCCCCTCTCTTTTAAAATATTTATATTATAAACACTACACATTGGAACCCAACATGACTACCATGCTCACATTAGGTCCTCACACCTTATCATACCATGTTAGAGTCCCTACTCATATCTAGAGGTACAATATTGAACCTTCTGCAATGATACTCTCTGGCGCTTCTAATCTGAGTGAGCAGTGTTACTTTCTTTTAACCTAACATCCATAGTCTTGTCATGGAAATGGGGTAATGAAATTCCTAAATTTACAACTTCCTTTAATGTAACAACTAATTCTACCATCGCATCTGGTTCGTTGAGAGGTTTCTAATGATATAAATTTTGCCCGAATCTGACTTATGGATCAAATGTTATAGCCATTCAAAACTTTCCCCTTTTTAAACCTTGCCATGTCAGTAGACACTACCATATGGCAACCTCTACCACTTGGTATACCCCCATGGCACATGCCATGTCATCCTTCTCTTGGACTGGCAAGACCAGGCCCTTAGTATGTTTTGCGCCCATTTTTATATTATAATAGATATCGACCTCGATGCTTAATCCCTAGCCTACCACACCTTACACATTACCAACAAGCCAGATGTGAGACAAACATTTTCACGTTAAAGAAGAACCTCTCGTCAGCCTCGACCTGTCAATCTCAACCCCATTAGTCTCGGTCCTTTCCCCATGGAACACCTCTCTTCCTCCCCAAGGTCTCGAGATGACGCCATCCCGAGGTGACATCACTCTAACATAATGTTGATGTCATAACATCCCTGTGGCATTCTCCAAGGGCACCACGTGTCACTCATTTGTAGGATACTTGGCCCTCCTCTATGGCCAAATGTGACAACCATGTGTCATAATATCAGTATGCCACATGCCCCGTGATCCACATCATCGTGCCACTTCAGCCTCTGTCCTGGGTTTCACTACAGTTCTGACCCTTATGTAAAACATAAATTCCTTGTTACAAGATTTTTGACCCCTTTAGTGGACCCTAACCTGAGCCATCACGTAGTCTCGTCTTGGATTGATTTTCTTTGTGTCCATGCTTATGGAACCACCATTTAAAGGCCAAGACCAAGACTGAGACTCGTCCATCTCATGACAAAAATATTGTCATCTCTCTCGCCCCTCCCTACCCTGCCCTCATATCTCGGGCCTGTGTTACCAATGCATACCCCTCTCTCAGGAAAGAATGGAGACCAACCCATTTTATAATAGGAACACTCCCCCCACCAAGCCTTGTGACACTTAGAGTTTGGGTGTTCATACCTTCACTGATATATATATATATATACACACACATTCCTCTTGAGCTTAAACAATGCGTGGCCAACTTCCATATACATGTGTAAATAACATATCCCTTCTAAACTTAAATAACACTCAACCCAACCTTCATATGTGTATAGATGCATTTTAAGCTATATCTCCTAAACTTAACTAATTCCAAGTATTTGGGTTATTCAATCACGCATATAGGCGCAATTCTTCTAGGTGACTCAACAACCCAGGTTTTTCCAACACAATCAACTCAAAGCAAGCATCACGGGAAATTACAACAATATCCATGATTCCACAATCAAACACACACACACACACAAGCATGCATTCCTCATGACAATACATACATTTTTTTAATAGTAACAAGCATATACATTACATTCATTTACACAGGAACATGAATAAGCAACTTATCTTGTAATTTAGAAGTCTCGCAACTAAGATTGGGACTTTGACTCTCCACCCAGCCTTAAATTGACTACATTGTTACTTTTCTTGCAATCAATCACCCTCAAGTCAAATTCAGTTCCTAAGGAGGAGTGCTTAAAGGGTATATGAGCCAGTCACATCAATTGTTACAAGGAATCTAGAGACCACTTCGTCTCCACCCTGAATAATGTCTTCCGTTCTCACCCACGTGTTGTAGCCTTCTAGCCAGAGTTTAAATATGTTGCTACCTA
Organism: Pinus tabuliformis; assembly: GCA_031772625.1. NCBI lineage: Eukaryota > Viridiplantae > Streptophyta > Pinopsida > Pinales > Pinaceae > Pinus > Pinus tabuliformis. The sequence continues at coordinate 135,639,000 of CM062804.1, read as the reverse complement.
ATAACCTTGCCCTTACTACCCATCACCAACTCTTTATCGTTTTTCCATAGCACTTCTCATTTGAATGGTTGTCTTCATTGTTCTCCTTCATGGGTCTCCTTCCCCATTTTCTTCTATGTGACCTCTATCCCCCTCTCGTTGTAGTCTTTGAATCCTCTTGATTCTTTACCCGACTCCTTTTGACACTTGAATGCCCTTATCCTCTCTTTGTCAACTCCATTACTATTGCTTTTTGTTAGTCCCCAATGCACAATCAACGAGACAAGCAAAGGAGTATGGGCTTCTTCTCCATTAATGAAGCCCATACTCTTCCTCGAAATAATTGTTAATTTGTAGTCATATTCATTAAAAGCAAACTAGCCAAAGCATGGATGTGATTAAATATGCATTTCCCTAATTCTCAGGCAATGTCCTCCTTAAGGAAGTTGAATATGTGTCCCTTTCTTAGCCAGTCTTTGTATTACATTATTCCACATTATTTACATTAATACAATTCTTAATAATGTTTACAAGTGTGGTTAACGCTTACAAATGGTGTTAACCACAAGGGATGTCACAATCCCCAACCCCTTGGAGGAACATTGTCCTTGGTGTTTTGTTCCCGAACACAAAATATTAATAGTGAGCTCTATAAACACAGTTTGTTGCAATTTCACTTACATTCATAGTTGCTTACTCAACAACTCAATGGCTATAACATCCCATTAAGTCAACCATTTTATCTATGGCTATTTACAGTTTCACGGTGTTTTCAATGCACTTAATACAACTTTGATGATTTGCTTTCGGAGTGTTGTCTTCCTCCCATGTCTACCACTACTTTCCACCGCACTCAGTTCTCCTTTAGTGAACAACTTAGGCTCATTGCTACCTGAGACACACTCAATGCAACCCCTTATTCTAATCAGTCATGCTCGTGATTATTTTATAATTCATTTTCAGGTTTCGGCGTCCCCTTCTCTGCTTCATCAGCCCTTCGGGCGATCCATCCCTCTGTAATGTTTCCTCACATCATAAGAGTTTCAAACAAAGGCATTTCCCTACTTGAATACATTCATATAAGTAATGGCATACTTCAAGGCAATCAATGGAGATTACTGGGTTCCAGTGTCACCATAATGGCCCTGTTCCTAAATTATTTTACTCTCGCATGCTACTGTTTACTTTGATACCTTTAATGTAGTTGATGTTTGACTTGCAGCCAGCTTTATACACTCATACCGAGTTCTCAATGCTCTTCCTACGTCATGGGCACATGATTTTTCATGAGACTCATCATAGTGAAATTACAATAAGTTTAAAACATACCCCATTAGCATATTTATCCATGAGGTGAACACTGCAATTTTAATTCACTTCATATCAACATAACCAAGTTAGTTCATAAATTCAAATCACCGCAAGTCAGAATTTTACATGAGACTAGTTCATGATCATAATTAAAAATTGTATTGAATAGTTGATACTTATCTTTGGTTTGTTCTTTGCTTCTTTATCAGTGGTCCACTTTTCCCAAGGCTTTCTTGCATGGGATGGTCATTAGAGTCTTACAACCTAGTAGCCATTTGTCATGCTCTAATGACTAGTGCTTAGAGACTCATAGCTAAGTACAACTGCACTACTCATGGAGTCTTATAATCAAGGTCCCAGTTACAACTTGTTCCCATGAGTTAAATAATGTGCCATAGGTTGCAATGCCTTCTTGGCAATTTTCTTCCTAAGCTCCCAGCTCCATCATATCACCTGTGTCACAACATTTAATTAATTTTATGAGATATACCCAAAATTTCAAACCAGAAATTCTAGTGGCCCAATCCTTACTTCATCCAGAAGTTTGATCTCATAATTATGAGACTTTTAATCATGTTTTTGGGTTCCCTTGCAGGTAGTGTTAATCTGTCATGGCAGCTTGTCTCCCACCATTCCAACACTTTACCTGCAACTTGATATTTCAATTAGCCAACGCTTTTCAGTGTTCACACACACACACACACACACACATATATTTGTTCAATTCAAAATTGTCATAATCACATGAAAATAAAATAATTAACAATAAGAATTACCACTTGCTCAATGGGTTTCTCACAGTAACATGAAATCTCATTGGATAAATTCATTATGTTATCCCAAACGTGTCATTCATACATTCATCAAATCACGAATACAATCATTCATTCTTTCACAACAATGATCCCTGATAACAACATGTTAATTACAATGGCATTGTACACGCTCATTTAATCATTAACATGTTTATGAGTATAACACATATTCACATATGTTAAATAGAATCAAGGTTAAGAGAACCTCCTCCATTCATGCAAAACATGCATTCATTTAAAACAACCACTTTTGAAACTCATCCCAAAGGAGTTCTTCACCCAATTCCTTCCTTTACCTTTTACTTTGTTGCCATTGCTAGCACCACCAATTGATATTATTTTTGTTGCAATATAAAACAATTTGTGAAACTCGACATTTCATACCCATGTTGTCCACACACAGATACTTTTCAATTTGCATGTATCTTCCTTCATTTCGGCCCACTGCAATTCACAGGAGCATAGTTACAACGTCATTTCCAGCAATAGTATTTGTTGCCCATTGCTCAATGATGTTTCATGTTGCATGGAACTCAATAATAAACTTGTTATGTCAATGTTTCAAGAGAATTTTGTTTCCAATTTTCACGCCACCTTCATGACTATCATATCGTTGTTTATTTCCAGGCTCTAATTTTCCATTTATGCTCATTCCAAGAGCATAATCACAACATGTTAGCACTAATACTTATCAATAGTTCAACAAGGAATTCATTAGGAAACTTCACAATGTGAAAGCATACTAAGTGAAAATTTTGTTTTCACATTATTCACATGATCGTAATCTTTTTAAAGGTAAATGGTTTATCTTGCTATTGTGACAATTCTAGGTCGATTCTCATATATTTATTTCATTTTCCACTTTTCTCTCACAATTCATGAGAAATAGAATACCAACCATACATAGTTTTAGCTAAGGAAACTCTCCTTTCCCATTCCATTCTCATTGTTGTCAACTTACGATTTATTCATACAAACCCAACCAATCCACCTAGTTGTTCTATCATGTTTTCCTACCTTCAATTGCCCCTTTTATCTATACACCATGATTTATATGGGTCATATAATCCCAGTTGGGTTCCACTCAACTCTTTCCGCTGGCTCCATTACTTTCGTTTCACTCCAAACAATTCCCAAGGCCCCAAAGCATAAAAAGGCAAGAATCAAGAAGAAATGAAAAATAATAAAAGTTCGTGACAACAACACAAAAATCGCAAGCAAGGAAGTACGTCCATGCTCAAATTCAACAATCAAAACAAAAAATAAAATATAAGGCCAATCATGAAACATAAACACTTTAACATTCAATAAACCACAACAATTCAATCCCATGAATCCCGGTGTCCAGTGTCTCCTTCACCACCATATATAAATATATATAGATAGACTAAGTCATCTTTAAGGTTTCTGGCAACCTTAAAACTCCAATGCCCCTTTAAATACTTCAAGAATGGTCTTTTCATTGCTTGTCAAAGACTTTGACGGAGTACTCCCTCATCTCTTCCAGTATTACACATTGTTGGTTCATGTGCCTAAGGCTCACATGATCTACTGTTTTCTTTCTACAACTGAGTCTCCTCATGTGCTACCACACACACTTAGATGCTAGTTGCGCTAATATAAATATACCATTTTTTGTCTTCCTATTCTAATGCTAAGCATGTTTCCCTGTAGCCATTCACCTAAAGCTTCATGTTAGTTACTTGTTCCAAAAAAATAGGAATTCACATACACACATAGAACATTCAATCAATATATATATATATATATATATGTATATATATATATATATAATCATGCTATTACAAAATTTTGAAATTAGTATTTTTTTTTACATAAATGAGTATATTATTATTAAAATTTGTGCCTCGTCATAGCAAATACCTGGGAGTTACATCAACATTTTCACATCTGACTAGATAATAAAAGAATTACATACCTTTGAAATAATAAGACTACATAAGCTAACTATAGACTCAATTACAATCGATTACAAAAAAGAGCATAGGACCCTTGTATCAACATCCATGCAGTTTAATCATTCTCATTGTTGGTCGATTAAGATCATTGTTGATTTTTCCAAACTCATCCTGATTTTGGTCAGTGCTTGTAGGAGTTTCGCTGCTCAATTTGAGTTCCATAATTATGTTGTAGAGGGCATCTACCTCATTAGTCAGGCAAGAATTCTGATTTTGGAGGACTAATAATTCCTCAAGTTGATCCACCTGGTTGTGATACATTTGGCAGAATTTCACCTGCAAGTAATATTTTGCCCTATGGAAGGCTTCATGTGCTGACAAATAATGAGAACAAGGGTTGACTGTTGAGGAGACCTCTGAGTTGTAATATGAGCTCATGGGGAAACATTGTCCAAAATTTTGACATAAGCCAAAAGCAAAGGGAAACCATGAGATAATCCACATAGTGACTTTAAAGCCAATCCAAGAGAGATTAGAGCTTAACTGTTCCAATTCAGCTTTACCAAGGAAGTAATTTTCAGACTTCTTCAATGAGTGAATTATAGTTGACTATGTGACAAACGACACAAACAAACAACACATTTCATGAACCAAATACAAGCACAGAGTTCTAAGGGACTCTGAGTAGTCGAGATATCATCCAACGAAGCCTTAAAAGTTCTTAATTGGAATGAATTATCATTTGAAACCCCAAGACATCAACATAGGCTTCTGGAATCACTAACCAATTCGAGAAGATTTTCCGAATTCGAAATGCAAGTGGGAAACAAAGTTGTACCTTTCTGAAAAGGAGCCCGAGTCAAACTGATGTCATCTAGGAAAGAGTTCCCAAGCATTTTCGAGGTGGCTTCTGAGACAAAGAGCCCTAACCTCTATAATTTCCATGAGTTGGAGTGATGAATCCACAAACTCAACCCACAAAGGAGGGGCAGAAAAATTCTGAAATGAAGCTCTTCGCAAAGTTGCCCAAAATTTGACATCCATAATTCCACACTTGTAACCCAATACTGCACTAAAACCAAATTGACAAACTTTTGATAGAATGGAGCATGTGGAAGAATACACATAGGCATGAATGCAATCATATCAGAACTCTGCCCAAATTTAACATTAATTCCCTTGTCAAGTCACGTGATTTGCACTAGACTGGCATTAAATTTCTCGGTACTTCTATTGAAGAGATCCATCATTATCCTGAGAGGATGGTGACTCAAGATTTTGGACAGAGGAATGTTGATAATACAAGCATGCGAGAAGAATTTCATTGTTATTGCATGGCGACATTTCACAATATTCACCACGTCAAGTGTGAAGAGGATGTTAACATAAGGCCTAATCTTAATGTAATTTGCATAATTCCAAAGGTAATAAGAAACAATGCGGAAGAGGGAAGAGGGGAATCTAGGGTAGGGATAGGGATTAGTGTTAGTTCTGGGTGGAATCATATTTCTATAATGGAAGGACCAAGGTGACGACCAAGCAAATGGGGCCTAAAAACACTTAGGGGATGGGATAAAGTCTTTTAGAGTCATTTATTTCTAACATAGTCTCTTCCAAGGAGTAAGTTATATTAGTTTGCAGATCAACTTCTCCATTGTTGGCTCCAAGAATATGATCTGATTTCATGAAGTGAAAAAAATCGTCTAATTTTTTGATCCTTTGGAGCACCAATCCATGGAAATTATCTTTTGGGCTATTCTCATTATTAAGATATTGAATCGTAAGCAACAAATCTCCTAAAACAATGATATATTTCACACCTTTATCTTTAACTATCCTTAGATCTTGTAGGAATCCATAAATTTATGCCTGATTGCTAGATTTCCTTATAAGACCCCAAGAGAATTTTACTTTCGTTGTTCCCTCATGATTTAGTAAAATCTTGCCTCCCCCTCCTACCACCACTGGATTTTTCTTGGATGCTCCATCAAAATGCAATATCCATTTATCTAGTTATCTTTTCCATGTTCCCAAATCTAAGGGAGGAAGACGCAATTTCTAGCTAGAATGGGGGGATTTAGAGAGAGGGGACCAAGGGCAAGGGGATGATGAAGAAAAGGAACCCACCCACTTAACATTAAGATCATCCATAGAAGGATTACTTTTAAGAGGAATATGCTCAAGGCAAATCGAGAGAGCCTTAATTGTTGCAGACTTAGCCGAGAAGGCGTCGTCGCTTGATCAAATTCTGGATTCCTGATCAACTCCTGACCGACTGGTTCACAACTTCCTTTGTCCTTGCAATTGCACGGGACATCACCATGGGAGCTTATGTAACTGAAGAGAAAGCGATCGCGCGAGCTCAGTACCTAGACTTAGTATACTCTCAGTCGGGTACTCTATATGATTATTTGCCAGACGCCCCAAGGCCTGGAAAGCCCAAGGCTCCGCCCAAACCATCTGTTGATGGAGTCATTGGCTCTGTAAATTCGTCATCGAAGAAATCGGCCGCGAACCCTGGGAAGCAAAAACAGAACGCTTCTAATGGAAATGCTCCTCAGGGCCAATCTAATCCTGGAAGTACCTCCGAGGTAAACGCCGTTCAGTCCACCGCGGCGGATAAATCCTCAAAAGGGAAAAAGAAAGGGAAAGCTAAAGATAAATCTGGATAGCCCAAGCAGGATGCCCCTAAACCTCCACCCGAGGAAGGAGCTAAACGAAAACCTAAGTACCCTTGTCTCATCTGTGATGAGGATCACTACACTAAGGACTACCCAAGGCGGTCCGAAGTTAGTCGGTTATTGAAAGGTGCTCCTGGGACTCCTGTCGTGCTTAAAGAGCCTTTCCCTTCCCAGCAGACTCAAATGGTGGCAGACCCGTCTCAACCCTCTTCCTCGTTCGGTTCTCAAGTGTTCATGGCTGGAACGATTCCCGTCCATGTTTCAACTCGAGCGAAAGATTATCCATCTCGTGCTGGGAAAGAGCCGGAGGTTCCCTCCAGCGCTCCTTCGTCTAGTTCTGGTCCTCTCCACATTGAAAGGCCCAGCACTGAGACGATCCCCCGACCCCCTCCAAAAGGTGTACTCAGGAAGTCATCTTACAACCCTAATGCTCGTGCTGCCCAGCACTATAGCATTGTTGAGGACTTAGCTCAGGCTCCGTCTGCTATGTCCGCTCTAGAAGTCCTCCAGAGCTGCCCCTCCCAGAAGAAGTCCCTGCTATCCGCGATTGGTGGCATCGACCCGGCAGATTCAGATTTGATTTCTTTCGATCTCGAGGGTTTTACACAGAGACTGCCTCACCAAGTCGCTTTCCTTATAGAGGTCATCATCAATAGCAGAACGATTCATCGTACGGTTATTGATGAAGGTGCCTCAACCTGCATCATGTCCGTTGCTTGCTGGAAGGCGATTGGTTCCCCTACTTTGAGTCAATCCCCTACAACGTTAGAAGCTTTCGATGGAAGAGAGTCCCGTCCTTACGGTATCCTCCAACGCTTACCCATCTCTTTGGAAGGAAAGACTGTAGAAGTGGAGGTCGAAGTTGTTGACGCCAATCTTACCTACAACCTCCTCCTCGGACGGAGCTGGACATACGCCATGCAAGCCGTGGCTTCCTCCCTGTTCCGTGGCATTCGTTTCCCTCACCAGGGGAAGATTGTCACGGTGGACCAGCTCTCCTTCTTCGCCTCTTCTTCTGAAGCTAATGTGCCATTCGTGGAGCATACCTCAAAGTCACTCGAAAGCGTGGGTGCCGGACTTTTCAAAGATCCCACTTTAATGGGAGTCTTTCCCCTCCCACCTCCGAATCTCGCCCCTATTAATATGATCTCTGTACGCTCTGATCCGTGGGTTCTTCCTCCTGCTAACCAGGAAGACTCTTGGGGTGATATGATGCCATTGAGTCCTGCCGAACTCAACTACATCGAAATTGTTGCTGCATCGGCTCCCCCTGATGAACCTGCTCTCCCGAGCAGTGTTCCCGATTCATATGATCATTTCCCTTGGCTAGGAGATGAGGCTACTTCGGATCCATTGAAGGAAATATTTCCTTCCGACGAAGCCATCATAGAGACCATGTCTCTCGAAGAGTTCCCTTGGTCAGATCACCACCATCGCTCTTCATTTCTCCCTCCCCATCCGGAAATGACCGCATGTCTCGAGCGGTTTTCTTCGTGTGTCCCATCCCCGCCCCTCCAAACACCCATTCAACTTTATCAAGTGTCTTCAGAGGGCAATATGGGAAATATCACGCAAACCCAACCGATCGACATCTCTGTCAAACCAGGGATCGTCGAGCACATTCATATCGGAGTCACTTGCACTCCAGAGGAAGTTCAACTCTACACTGCTCTATTTCGCGAATTTCGTGATGTCTTCGCATGGTCCTATGACGAAATGCTCGGCATCGACCCTAGTATAGTGGTGCACGAAATACCCACATATCCAGGGGCTAAGCCTGTTCGTCAGCGCTTACGCCCTGTGCACCCCCAAAAGGCTGCAGCCATCAAGGCCGAAGTCGAAAAGCTTCTTAAAGCTGGTTTCATTTACCCCATTCCCCTTAGGGATTGGGTGTCTAATATAGTCCCTGTGAATAAAAAGCAGGGCACTATCCGGGTCTGTGTTGACTATCGGGATATCAATCGTGCCTGTCCGAAGGATAACTTCCCTACGCCCTTCATCGATCAACTGATTTATGAGTGCGCAGGAAGTGAAATTTACTCGTTTATGGACGGTTTCTCTAGCTATAACCAGATCAACATTGCACCCACGGACCAGCATAAGACGGCTTTTTTTTGTCCTTGGGGCACCTTCGCCTACAAGAAGCTTCCTTTCGGTCTAAAGAATGCCGGCGCTACATTTCAACGTGCAATGTCTTATGCCTTTCACGACATTCATCACATTGTACAACCTTATCTGGATGACCTCCCAACTCATTCAGCTAAGCGCCAGGACCACCTCTCTCATCTTCGCGAGATTTTTCTCCGCTATCGACACTACCGCATTAGGCTTAATCCTCATAAGTGTGTCTTCTGCGTAGAATCAGGCCGACTGCTCAGGTTCATCGTCTCCCGAGAAGGCATTCGTCTGGATCCCCTCAAAGTTGAGGCCATTTTGAATCTTCCTCCCCCTGCCTCTTTGCAGCAATTGCAGAGCTTGCAGGGCAAAGCGAATTTCCTTAGACGATTCATTCCGAATTATGCCGAGGTGGCTAAGGGTTTCACACGGTTATTAAAGCGAGACACACCCTTTCATTGGGATGCCATCGCCCAAGAGTCTTTCGAGCGACTCAAGGACCTCCTTGTCTCGGCTCCACTCTTAAGACCTCCGAACTACCACCGTGATTATACTCTCTATCTAGCTGCCGCTGACACGACCATCGGCATGGTTCTGGTGCAGGATGATGATGATGGCAATGAGCACGTTATCTATTACCTTAGTCGCAATCTTTTGGATACGGAAACTCGCTACGCTTATGTCAAGAAGTTGGCATTGGCAGCTGTCTGCATCGTCCAACGATTTCGGCACTATATCCTGTTGCGCACTACGACCGTGATTTTCGACTGCAACCCAATGACCTACATCTTGTCGCGTCAGCTGCTGGGGGGCAAGTACTCGAAATGGATTGTCATCCTACAAGAGTTTGACTTGGAATTTACTGCTGCCAAGTCTAAGAAATCTCTGGTCTTTGCAGAATTGCTCTGTTCTTTGCCATCCCCTTCTGCACCATCTCGTTCGGAAGAGCATATCCTGGATGAAACGTTGTTTCTAATCAGCACCTTCGACCCTTGGTATGGGGACATCATAGTATATTTGCAGATGTCTTCCTTTCGTCCTAATGTATCGAAAGACGCTCGACGAAGGATTCGTCACCAATCACAACCCTATCGCATTATTGGCGATACCCTGTACCGCCTCGGCGTTGATTCTGTTCTCCGCCGATGTTTGACTCTCGAGGAGGCTGAGCGGGTATTGAATGACTGCCACTCCGGTGCTTGTGGCGGCCACATGTCCGGATATGCCACCGCCCAGAAAATCCTCTGTGCTGGTTATTTCTGGCCTTCTATCTTCAAGGATTGCATCCTTGCCGTCCGTGCATGTCATGAATGTCAGATCTACCACCGGAAAATGCGTGCACCTCCTGCACCACTGCACCCTTTTGTTACCGTAGGTCCATTTGCCAAATGGGGCATCGATTATACATCTTGTAGCCCTCGTTCGGCCGGGGGGGCATGGGTATATCATCGTTGCCGTCGATTATTTCACCAAATGGGCCGAAGCGATGCCTACATTGAACGAAGACGGTTACACAGCGGCGCAGTTTTTGTTTAATCATGTCATTACTCGGTTCGGAGTCCCCCAGGCTATCATCACGGATCACGGAAAACATTTCCGTAATCACATGATGACGGAACTAACGACCCAGCTAGGCTTGCGTCAAGATAGTTCGACGCCGTATTACCCTCAATCCAACGGCCAAGTTGAAGCTGTGAACAAAGTTTTGATCACAATGCTCCAACGTACCGTGAATACGCACAAGTCTAACTGGCATCTGATGTTGTTCCCCGCCTTGTGGGCTTACCGGACCTCTGTGAAGGACGCCACCGGTTTCACTCCTTTTCAGCTTGTTTATGGACTGGAGGCCACCCTTCCTGTTGAGTGTGAGATTCCTTCGTTAAAATTAGCTGTCGAGTTGCTTCCCAACACCACTCTGGTGGAGGAACGGCTTCTTTATTTAGAACAGCTAGACGAGACTCGTCGCTTAGATTCTCTAGCTATTGAAGTGCAGAAGAAGAGGGTTAAGGCTCACTTCGATAATACTATTCAACCTCGCTCCTTTGTTGAGGGAGATCTAGTACTGCTCTATGATCAAGCTAAGGATAAGCTGGGGGCAGGTAAACTCGAATCCATGTGGCTAGGCCCCTATATCGTGAAGAGAGTTTTGCAAAAGGGGGCATATGAGCTTATCGACTACGAAGGAAATCCTCTCGACAAGCCCCGCAACGGGCTCTATTTGAAAAAATACTATGCATGATTTCGTGCACCTAGTTTGTACATACGTGTGTTCTTAGCAAGTGTGTTATGTGTGCATGATTTCTTGTTTTGCTTTGGTGTGAAGGCGTGTTTGCCTCTTATTTTGTTTTTTGCTTCTTGTGCAGATGTCTAGTACACCTTATGTTGGTTTCACCGATGGCGCCTGCCGTAGCACTTGCAATTTGTCTTCTGCGGCGTGGGTGATCTACGATCCTCACGGCGAGTTGCTAGATCTTCAAGGCGTGTGCTTGGGCCGTACCACCAACAATGTTGCCGAATACAGTGCTGTAATTGAATTACTAGCCGAAGCAGTTGATCTCGGCATTCGTGCATTGGTGGTAAACCTGGACTCTCAACTTGTCATCCATCAACTCAACGGGCGATATTCCGTCAAAGACCAACGCATTCTAAGGTTGTATTTACGTGTGAGATTGTTAGAAAGGAATTTTGATTACATCACATATCAACACATTCCGAGATGATTAAATACGTTAACTGATGCATTGGCAAACCATGTGTTAGACAGACATTTGCGTAATAGATAAACACCATACAAGAAGACATAGAAAGCATAATAAGACCATAGAATAAGCATATGTAAATTCTTTTTCAAGCATAATTTGCATGTGTGTTTGCATGTGTGCTTTTAAGCTTGCATAAAAAATTAAAATACATGGGTCGTGTGTTGTGCAACTGATACATTAGATCACATTTATATTAGACATTTGCATAGCATATAAAACATCATCACATGAGAAAAGATCCATCCAAAAACAATATATATATATATATCGTGTGGTGCACTAAGGCGCTCAAAAATAAGTGTATATGTCCGAAGTAAGGCCGATGTTCTCAGTACATCTAAGACACGTGTCTCTCAAAAAACATCAGTGGAAATAAAACCTAGATGACTACTGAGCTGGGTTATGCTCTCTATAGCATACAGCTGCCCGTGCCACCCGCCTCAAAAGGCAGTGCATCCTGGGTTCCACCCCCACTATGTGGATCTGAGAAGCTATGGGGACCTCCTCGACCCCCTGTTAATCTGGCACCCCCACCAGTAAACCCTCGAGGTTGTGAGCTATAGTCTTCGTCGTGTCAACTCCTGGAGGAGCCAGGGCCAGGGCTGCAGCACCTTGCCCCTCTCTCCGTGCCTCTGGGGCTAGACCAATGGGTCTCACGGGTCCCACATCTGCACACCATGACATTTATCAAGACATGTACATGAAAAATCAAAAACATTAAAAAATATTGAAAAGAGATCAAGTGTCATACCTCCATCATCCCAATGCTCTCCCGCAGGCAGTGGCATGTCGGGATCACCGCGGAAGTCGATACCGGCATATGGCCAGTCCTCTACGAAAATGACCTGCCGATCCAGCCACTCTCGAAAATACACTCCCCAAGCCACTGGGCGGCCGCCACCTCCGCGCGGCATGACACGGCCCCATCGACTGGCCCTCGTCTCCCGGGGACCTCTGGGTGGATCCACGGCCATGTTCTGTAGCTGTAGGGCCGGCACCCACTCCAGCATGAGCGGAAGTAAGAGCGACCCATAAGCAAACTGCTTCGACTCTCCGCGTCGACAGTTGCTCAGTTGCCTCTTCATGCTGGTCGTCACTGCTGCTGCCCAGTTAAAAATGGTGGGCTGTAAGCACTCAAGAGCCAGTAGTAGATGGGTCTTTGAGGCCTCATGATTGGCCAAAGAACCCGCTGCCCGTGTCACCATAAAGAGTATGGTGCGAAGAACCATGTCGTCCACCGTCGGAATACCCACCTTCCCACTCCGTGTTTTAACAGCCCGTGGGCACACTCGAGCCATGAGCTGGTCAAGGGTCTCACCGCTGGGCCGTTGCCCCTCCAGGATGGGCATCTGGCCCCGGCGTGACAATCCAGTCAAAAAATAGATATCCGTGGAGTCAAACTCAATGTCCCGACCACGGATTGTGAATTTTCCGTCCACTGGGTTCCAAGCTCTGATTAAGAGCTCTAGAAGATCAGGTTGCGCCCTCAAGCGCGGAGTGAGGAAGAATTTTAAGAACCCGCATGCCCGCATTGCATTTCGGCATTCCACAATGGCATAAGCGGCTATATCCTCGTCATCGTGAGCTCTCTCTTGCCAAACAAAGGCCATTATGTCCTGCAAGACCATGAAAAAATATTAGAGCGCTAACCGTTGGAGTTTGTACGTTCATTTTCTTAAAAACAAAATTTTACGGCGTCAGCGCGGCTGTTTTTAAAACAGTCGCGTTGATCATGGCGCCCAGTTGTTTTTTCCTTGGGTCAGCGCGGAAGCACACTTGTTTTTCGCGCTAACCCGAGAGGTGGTGTGTGTAAATTTAATCGATCAGCGCGGACCCGAGCGGGAAATCCGCGCTGACCGAGAGCGCATCAACGCTCAAAGAATTTGCCCAAACGGCCAAATCCCACCATGGAAATGCTGCAAAAAAGGCTCAAAATAAAGCGCAGGGAGAGGAGAACCTACCTGGAACAAGCTGCCGGATGAATGGTGTCCGCACGGGCTGGAAATCGCTCCGTCAACCTTGTAGCTCCACAACGTTCTTCACAACTCAAAATGGTAACAATGGTAAAAAATGACTTTTACCCCCCTATTCATGGTAAAAAAATTCATAATTAACTATAGTTTTTTATAAATGTGGGTTTTTGTCATGTTTTTATCATAGATTTAGCACTAATGTCGCTATATTATGCTTTTATGCATGTTTTACTATGTTTTTTAACATGTCGAACAGGTTTACGCGGGTGGTGTTCTTGTGAAGGTTCTAGTAATCGGCGTGGTCATAACGGTTCTATGTACACTTGGTCCCAAAAAAAAGAACGTCGTCTTCACGCTCTTTTCCGACGTAAAGTAAGAAAAGATGGCCGGGTTCCCTCTCAACTCGTTAAACGGAACGAGAGGCGGTCGCTTTTAAAGCTCTTTTTTCGACCGTTTAACTTAAAAAGATTGCCGGGTGTTTGTCATTTCGCACTCGTTATTGGCTCTAAAACGACGTGCTTCCGACCGTTTGTTTACTTTTTCGGGTCGAAGTCACTATTCACGAAAAGTATTCCTCGATCATACTGGTCGGGCGGTTCTTTCGGGCATTGTTTTATACTTTTTCGGGCTCGAGAGACACAACTTTACGAAAAAGGACCCCCCTGGAGTTTCCTTTTCCGCTGTCTTTTCAGACTCTCTAAACAAGAAAAGACGTCGAGTTCTTCCTTTGTCAGACTCGTTAAAACTTAATGACATTGGACATCGTCGAAACAACGCCTTCCCAAGCATAAGCTATCCCCGTCAAGCTTGTCCTCCAAAAATAATCGGGGTACCTGCCAGAAATGGTGGGGAAAATGAAACTGTAATAATGGTCGTGTCGGCAGTATGTCGCTCTTGAACATGGCACTCATCTGCATTCGTGTCTGGGTGGGGATTTCTCATCTTGTTTTACACTAGCCTCCGTGGGTTTGGGTTATCCTATTTGACCTCTCATCTGCTCATTGCCTTGTCACCATGACCTCTGCTCATTTGATGTCAGATACTGCCAAATCCGTTGTCGTGCCGCCGATATGTTCAAGAGAAGTTGGCCTCTGCAAGCTTACCACCTCCCTCTGATGTCTCACACAAACTATTTTATCCTTCTCTGTCTCGTGTCGATGATGTGGGAAACATTATGGCCCACCTTCGATCAAGGTTACTTCCTGTCGACTTCAGCTCATTATCCGGGAAAGCGACCTAGAGACTCCCTTCAAGTGCCTTAGAGCCTGCATGCCTCAATGGCAGGTTCTTCGTGTTCGATGTGAGGTTTTCATCATTGGCCTCCGATCGGATGATTCTGCGGGTGTTCGACACCAGCTCATTGATTCACACGCCGCGGATTGTACCTATAAGTACCTTGAGGACCATTGTCATTATTGGTGGTACCTCTCGCGTCTGTTAACAGTTTTCATCATTGGCTGGTAATCAGAGGATGTTCATGCATGTTCGACTTCAGCTCATGTATTCGCATGCTTGGACTTGTACTTTGTTCGGGTTGGGATGGAGCGCAAGACCCTGGTTTTTGTCTATTAGGAACCAGGCTGCGATTTTGTGGATTATTATTGCATGACTCATTGATGGATGGTTGCGCCCATACCTAAGTCTTTGGGATGGCTGCGACCATACCTTCTTATCATCATGGTCTCTTCAGCTGGGTGGCTGCGTCCATACCACAGACCTTCTTCGTATGTCTTTTGGATGGCTGCGCCCATGCCTAGACTACATGTAATCGAGATATCAGTTGTACATATGTGCAGGTCCTTCCTGGTGGTGTTCCAGTTCAGCAGTTTTGTAAAGCATTTCACCCCTCCCACTCTCTCGGGCTTCATGCTTTAGGGGGCATCTGTTACGCAGTAAATTGTCACTGTCTCCCTGTCAGTCTCCCTACTGTGTCATGAAATCAAATGCACCATGCTCATGCTCTCTTAACTGGCCAAATGACCCACTTTGCCAAAGTTTGTTTCATCAGCGCGACTGTTATTAAAATAACCGCGCTGACTGGCGGCTGATAGTGCAACTGATGCGCTGCCAGTGCGGAAGCACACGGGTTTTCCGCGCTGGTCGAATTTCATGAGCCAGCGCATCCTATGCTTGTACTAAGTCGCGCTGACACAGCCTGCTCCGTTATTAAGATGCGATATCAGCGCTCCAGTTCAGTGTTACACCCGCGCTGATCCAGTTTGGGCGAATTTGTTCCAACAACCAGCCTTCCAGATAACTCCAGAACTGGTTGTTAGCCTTGTGAGTATCGCCCTCCCTTCTATGGCATGTCTGTTCGTCATTTGGAACCACCTTCCTTGGAGATAAGCTCATCCTCCCACCATTCATGGAGACTCCTTCTCCTATTTAAACCTCCACCATTACCATGAGCAGCTAGTTTTTGGATAGTGTGGAATTCATAGTGCTTGGATTGCTGCTGCTAGTAGGTAGTTGGTGTGACAAGTGTGGATTTGCTAGAGGAAGCTTAAGGAATGTTGTGAGTATTGCTTGTGTGAGAGAGAGCTTTTGTGTTGGGAGAATCTACCTCCAAGGGTGAATGCTTAAGAGACTTGCTGGCTGGACCCTCTAGAGAAGGACTCAGCGTCAGAACTTTGGTTGTACCTTTCTCTGTTATTGATTTAATAATAGATGACTACTGTTATGGTTCCATTCTCATTTTTCTTTGTAATGGTTAATGTGAATTACATCCTTTCTGACTGATGTATAATTGCTTTTATTAGATTTCACGCTTGTGTTTGTCTTTCTCTTCGTATGTGCAGGTATCTATTCACGGAGATCGTGGAGGATCGTGACCGGCCAAAGCGAAGGAGCGAGAGCGGCATCTCTTCATCAAACAATAGCGTTGGAATCCAAGTAGGTGTTCATTGCCTCTCTTTTATTTGCAATTAGGAACTTGCACAGTAGCATTGATTGATTGTTGCTAGACCCATTCTGGGCTAGTAGGGATCGCCTCTAACCGTAGAGGGGATTTACCTCTCCAACAATGCTAAATTATTTTTTTATATGTACAAAGTCAATCATGATTACATACATTCGAAGCACGTTGTTGTTGAGATGCAATTATGTCCATTTCTTTGACCATCTTCTTGTAGACTTTTTTGGACATTCCTACTAGCATGTTTCACATATAAGCTTGTTGATCATTTGGGATTTTCATAATCTTACTATGTGTGTGTGTGTGTGTGTTTGTGTGAAAACTAAATATAACAAAATCAGTATTAATAAATGAATGGTTTGTAACAATATATACATATAATTCTAGAAAAACATTTTTGATTAGGAATATTACCTTTTGAATGATTCTTTTTTGTTGTTGTATGTTTTTGCTATTGCAAGTATGACATGTCTCATTGACCATTGCTCTCTTTCCTGTGTTTAGATATAATTTGATTTTTAGAATCATTAGATTGAATTTTTAATTGTAAATGGAAAGTACGTCTATATGTATGTTCCATTAGATCCCTCATAGTTTTGTAAAAAGACTTCCCCCTTTCATTAACCTCCAGCACCACTCCAGACGAAATAAGGACCAATTCATCATCATTTATATGTTCTATAATTTTTCTTTTCTTAAAATGACTTTGATATTTTCTTTCATTGTTTCTCCATGTAGAACATTAAACATATATTAATTAATAGATTGTTTGAAACATGCTATCTAATATTCTTAAGTATGTTATTAATGAAAAAAAAAAAAAAAAAAAAAAAAAACTCATATTGAATAATATTGAATAGTATTTTTTCATTCACCTAATTCACCATTCTGCAAATTTTTTATCAGGGTTTTATGCTCTTTTGCACTTAGATTAGAAATAATCTTATCAACCTTCTTCATTTTGTGGCTCTGCACGACACACACCAACCAATACATATTAGTTAAACTTACAGATATTTCAAACATTAATTTTGTAAAGAATTTACAAAGAACTTGTCTTCTCTGTTTTTTTTTAATGTGCAATCATTGTCAATCAATATTTTTGTTACTTGACACCTTCTAAGACATTTTTTTTAATCAATATACAACTAGTCCCATTCAATACAGAAGCCACTAAATATATTTTACTAATAAATCAAATAATTTTCAGCAAAAATAGCTCTCGTAACCGGTGTGTTTATCTGAATAAATGTATCAGTGTGTTTATCCCAATAAACACAAGCCACTAGTCCCATTCAATACAGAAGCCACTAAATATATTTTACTAATAAATCAAATAATTTTCAGCAAAAATAGCTCTCGTAACCGGTGTGTTTATCTGAATAAATGTATCAGTGTGTTTATCCCAATAAACACAATGGGCGTTTCCCGGATGCGGGTGGTTGTTAGCTACACAAGGCTCATGGCTTGTCAGCAGGGCATGTGTCCGCCCGGACAAGCCACGTACACCAGGAGGACTCGCCCTAACTATTCCAGCATGCAGCATTTAAGGAGGAGAGTTATGGTTCATTGCAGAGGCGTCCCTTCGACATTTACTGTCCGCCTTGAGAAACGGAACATGGCGCTTCATAGCCGGAAGTTCTCGGACATTCTCCCGCATTTCTCGTCTGCTCCTGTTCTAGTCTTGAGGGAAGTGGCGGAGGCTCATTGTTTCGGCTCTCATTCAGGCTCTGAGAGCGACTGTGATGGTTTAGAGGCCATAGATTTGGGCAATTGGAGGGCATACGTGCAGTCTGGTTGCGAACCTGGGAGATTGGCGGTGTTGCAAACCTGCTATCCGCAGTCTAGTTGGAGGATTGGGAGTCTGGTTCAGAGGGACAATCCGCGTGAGCACACTCGCCACCCGCTCATTTTAAGTATGCAGCGTGAACGCCAAAGGGGAACCAGTCGGCGTGGCAGCTACAGTGGTAGAGCCCCTTCTCCCTCTTCCTCAATTGAAGAATCTCCTGAACGCAGACGACCGAGGGGAAGGCCCCCGGGCAGAGGAAGAATGGCGGAACTTCCAGAGAGAATGGAATGTGGGCACACTGAGCACCCAATGGTAAGATACCGCCTTCCATGCACTTTGTCCAATTCCACTTTCTTCGTAACAGTTTCAGTGGAGCATTGCAGCAATCCATGGGGTGAAGATGAGGCTCCTCGTGCCAACCCTTCGCGTATTCCTGGGATTGTACCCACAGTGGACATGGAATTTCCCGCCGTTGATATGCTGAGGCCTGTACAAGATCCTGGAGCAGGCCCGAGTGAACCTGTGCAGCGCAATGCTGGTAAGGCCATCCACCAGCCTCCCTGCTGCAAGATGGAGGACGAACCGCAAACTACTGAAGAAGATTAGCATGCCCAGCTCGCGCTCCAGGTTTCAAAGCATGAATTTTTCTCTCTGTCAGCTCCCTTCGCGATCATATATGTGTTGGCACTTTGTCACTATGTATCTCTGTCCATCTCTGTTACGGTGTCGGTTATCTACTATTGTCTCTTCCTCCATGTGTTTCTGTTGTTTCAGTTTCCTTGTGCTTCAGTCCATGTGTCGGTTACATGAGTGTCGCTCTGGTCTCAATCTTTTGTAATCCTGGAATGAATACTCCTGAGTCTACTGTCTGTCCCAGGACAAGTTTTACAGGGCCTCGGCCCTGTTGTAATACTGCTGATGTAATTTTTGCTCTTGCTGTAATATAATAGCTCAGTCTTATTTAGAAAAAAAAAAAAAAAAACACAATGGGCGTTTAATTATTCGACACCATTAGGGAAAATCAATTTTTAAAAATAATTGTAAATTATGACGGTGTGATTTGTAATGCTAAATGCACCGCAATGATTTAATGATGCTATTTGGAAGAGGCATCTCGGTGTGTTATGTTACACCGGGAGCAACAATGAACAGACTGGACAAAATCAACTATGTTATAATATATCGGTGCACTGTATTACATAGGGCGCACCGTAGAACATATAACCGTTTTTTTTAAATGGATAGGGTCGACAGAGTTTGGATCTAATTCAATAAGTGATTCCCCTACTTTACATGTCAAAGGCCCTGTATAGTGTAAGTACACAAACTCATTAGATGTAAATGCTTAAAATGAAAGACCCTAATTGTGAAGTGGTAGAAGAAGTTAAACCCTAAGGTGAAATTTTGTAGGAAGAAGCAAGGGTTTAAGGTAAGTATTGATTTTTTTTTATGAAATTTAATAAAATTTTAATAGCCACAGAGATGGTAAAAAAATTTACTAGTAAAATTTATATTAAATTTTTTATTATACAAAGATTTTAATTTATTTTTTCTAAATTGTAAATAAATCTATAAGAAAATTGTAAAAAAATTTAACAGTAAAATTTAAAAGTTTTGTTATCCAGGGTTTTAAGTGAATTGCCATACCTTTCAAATTTTGATCTTTCTATATTTTTCTTGCAAATGATCTCTTTTGATCGAACCCCAACTTAAATCGTAAACTGTTTTATTAGTAAAATAAACAATAATTTTATTTTTTTTATTATACAGGGTTTTGAGTGAATCACCATACCTTTCAACTTCTGATACTCTGAATAGTATTGTTGTTCCTGCATAGTGCTCCTCGTATATCTCTCTTGCAAATCACTCCCTTGAAATTTTGGGTAAAATAATGAAATAACGAATAGCTTTTTACAGTTTAAAAAACTTTTTGAAATTAAATCAATTGTTACTCGTTTTTGAATTAAAAAAATAAAATAAAATAAATAAATAAATAATCGGATTTTTTTGTCCTAACATCGGTGCGTTTATAAGAAAAACGCACCGACATTTCAGGGGCACCAACTTTTTTCAACACACCGACATTGCAAATTTTTTTTTGAAATCCCAAAATGGTGTCATTAATTTTTTTAACACAACGATGCAGTTTCAATTTAAAAGCATCGGTGCTCTAATTGTTTTAAGAGCACCAAGTTGGCTGAATTCATTTTATTTTCTAAAATCCGGAAAGATGTGTGTAGCGGTGTTGTTCTTTTTTTAAGATGCATTGGTGTGTAGCGTGTTGTTCTTTTTTTGAAATGCATCGGTGCATTTTTGTACAAGAACACCGATATGATAACCTTTTTTTTTAATCGGAATGTTGAAAATCGGTACGAGTATTATTTGAATGCCCTGACGCTAGTATTTTTTAAACGCATCGATGTATTTTTTATAAGAGCACCGATATATATATATATATATATATATATATATATATATATATATATATATATATATTCAGAATGTCAAAAACAAGTGCTAGTATTATTTAAACACATTGGTGCGCTTTGTTCTGATAAGTGCACCGATCTGGTTCAAAAACTATCTAAAATTTTGTTTTCACATAAAATGGCATATTAATCACAAATTATCCTTTAAGATGTATCCACATGAATTACAGTAGTTTATAGTATACATTTTCCGCTTAAAGTCATCTTATTCTTGAAAAACAATGTGACAACTATATTGAAATTTAGATTGTGGTTATATGGTTATCGAGATTAATTTTAGATATGCAAACAAAATTTTATTTTTTATTTTTCTCAAATGCATGGACAAAATATCAATAATATAAATGGTCTATTCTTCAAATTCTAGCTCGTTCCATATTGCTCATCAAAGTTCTTCATGGTGTTCTCCCTTTCCATCTCGAGTAAGTCCAGATTTTATTTATATTTCAATTATCTAATTGATTTTTTTTTAATCCATATCAATTGGAATAAAAATGTATCCAAATTTGCAAGATCCTAATTTAGAATCGAGTTCAGATACAAAAAATATTCCATCATTTTAAAAACATCAAAAGCTCTTATTAGAAGCAACATATCGCAAGAAGTTGGTAGATGAAAATGGACAACCTCTTCACCCTGCCAATTGAAACATGACATCTTACAGCCACAATACTGGATCAACAATGGTAATAATTTTTTGGTATAATGTAATTTCAACAAACCAATTGCATTTACGTGCTTACTAATATCATTGATATTGTACTAATGACATTCAATATTTTTGAAATTAGGATTCTAGTGATGATGAGCGACCAACCTACCATCTTCCGATGCACCCCACTACAACATCAACTCAAGAGAAGGTTGCATTAAGAGAAATACTCGGAGAGGAAGCATACAGAGAATGGTTGAATCAACCACCTATTTAATTCCCATTACGTCCATATTCACCAATTAGGAATGACTGTAGCAATAGTAGTTCTTCATCACAAGTTGGCAATGGAGGCAATCAAATAGAGTTTGGTATGGATGATTACTTACGGGATACGACTGCCATGGAAGCAATGTTATTAGGTGCATTCCAAAACGATGAGTTGGGGGATTATTCTCATATTAATGATACCTTATTCGAAAGCTTGAAATCTTTCCACCACCCCTCTCTTTGGACCCGACGACAAGTCAAAGTCTACTTAATTGGGGACAACGATGTTGTTGTACAACTTGACAGAAAAGTTTGGCATGTCAAATGCATGTTTCTTGGAAATATTGAGGTAATTCACCTGCATGATCGATCAAGTCCCTTACATTTTGATAAATATTATCATACAATCAACATCACAAAAAATGGTTGATTTTACGAACATTTGTCGGGTTGAAATCGCATGACCATTTGAACCTTCTAAGAGTACATATGTCAAAAACATGATTTTTATATTTTTATTTTTATGTAACGAGATATTTTATAATTGTTTTTGTATAATGTATTATTTACTATGTAGTATCATTATCCTCTTCTCGTGTGTGGGTGTGTGAACCATGACTTTCCCCAAGACCTATGACATGCCATATCTAAATTATCTGTATTTGTATGTTGGATCGCATCAAAGGAGATTCATATGGCTAGCATTTCACGGTGGCGTCGAGAGATAGTTGAGATTGTTTGTATGTTTGAGAAGGAACTGTCGACGAGTTCCATGGACTTGCAGGTTCATGTTTTAATTCACATAGTAGATGAGGTTAAATTAGCTGGGGTGGTTTCTTGTCGTTGGATATTCTTCTTAGATAGGTACATGAATAAATTGAAAGGTTTTATTTGACAAAGGGAAAAACCCGAGGGGTCTATGGTAGGGGGGTATATATCGTATGAGTCTTTCTATTATCCCAGTGAGTACATCAAGAAGATGAACAACACACGAGGTGCGATGCTTTGGGATGACGAAAGGGATGAATACAAAAGAGAAGGGAGGCTTCTCGAAACAAATGGAAAGAGGCGCATGATAAAGAGTAAGTGCAGGCTTATCATTTGTCAAATTTCTACACAATAAATATTCACAATGAACTTCATATTAATGCATATTTTGATC
Organism: Pinus tabuliformis; assembly: GCA_031772625.1. Lineage (NCBI taxonomy): Eukaryota > Viridiplantae > Streptophyta > Pinopsida > Pinales > Pinaceae > Pinus > Pinus tabuliformis. The sequence goes on along the minus strand of CM062804.1, from coordinate 135,616,169 downwards.
TCATACGTACTATATATATATATAGGTTTGATTTCATCAACAAATTTGGAAATTGAAGCCATCAACAAATTCATTCTTTACAATATGGAAGCAACATAACCGTGGGTTGCATTGTATGAACATAAGAGGAGGAAATGGGACAGTGATAGGAAATAATTCAAACGGTTGAACAATAGAAGTGTGCCTTATCCTGATCATTTAAAATAAAATATGCCAATGACATGCCCTAATAGTTGGGTTGCAGATCAAGTCAGAGAAAAATACAGTGCATCTGGTCATTACCTGCGCGCTAAATAGGATGCACTAAACATATGGATTGGGTGCAACAACTCGATAATTATACTATATTTCTATACAATTTTAACTTCATAATGCACCTCTGACTTGTAACATCTATAAATATTTTATATTTTTAATTATGTTTAGGGTTATTAGACACATGACATTGTGATTTTTTCACTTTTTATAGGTTCATTTGTTCCCATCTATGTGGAGATATGGACATCATTTTTGCACAGAGGATACTGATGATGGATGCATGACACAAGACTGTGGAGTGAAGGTCGAGTTCGACAAATCTAGTCGTGCTAGCCACCGTGATCAAAACCTAAAGCAAGGGACATTAGGTTACGTTGCAAAGATATAAGAGATCATTCAAGTGGACTTATCTTTGTTCCAATGTGTTATTTTTAGGTGCAAGTGATGGGACACCTTTGATTAGAATAATGTAAAGGAAGATCGTGATAGTGGACCGATATCTATCAAATCTAGAAATATGTGGCATGAAGCTAGGGAGCCTTATGTTTTCCCAAAACACTGCAACCAGGTGTTTTTTTACCTAGATGTGTTCGATAGGGATTGATGGTTCATATTAAGACAAGACCATAGATCAATACATATTTTTGAGAACAATAATGTTATCATGCCAAGCGAGGAAGATAATAAGGTTGATGATAATAGAGAGTGATATGTACTTGTGTTATTTCTTCATTTATACTATTGTTGTATGTTTTTGTTTTCTTTATTTCACTAATTATATTGTTTTTTATTCATATTGTTGGCATTTTATAATATAATGGGTAACATTTACAAACATTTTTACACACTCTTTTGCAGTGGAAATATTTTTACGCTGAAAACTAAGTATTTCCAATTGTGTACAATATCTATGATAATAAGGATTCAACATCACAATTCTTCTCAAATTGGAAAATGAGAAGAAAAATAGTGAATTTAAAAATAACATTGAAGATTTAGTCTTTATTTAGATGCTTATTGGTTTATTAATCATTTCACATGTTTTTTCTTCTTGTTTAGTTCAAAATTAATATAAATCATCATGTAGTGATAACTCTATGAGGAATTTAACAATGAAAAAAATGTGTATTAATATGTAAGATTAAATTCTTGACATGAGAGGTAGAGTCACGTTTATTATATTTAAATTACAGTTTTTGCAACATTGTGTAAACTAAAAGGAGGTCTTATGCATGTATACAATTATTTTACCTTTAATTACTTTTTCCTTATGAGTATTGAAGTATTTTATTAATTAAATTAGATTGATTATTAAGGAATATCTAAGCAATATAATAATATTTATCATAATTTTACAATCATAATTTCAACCATACTAAACTTTGTAATTTATAAAAATATTTTTGCATTTTTTTAATGTAAGTCGTTTTGCATGCAATTTCACATATAAAAGTTTGATATAAGTTCACCAAAACATAATCTACAATAAATATTATTTCATAAAATAAACATCAGGATGATAACCATCTAACATTAAACATAAACATCATATAAGATACACATTCGATTTCACTACCATCATCTAATTATATATACCTATACCACATATAAACGTCATTAGCTAGCACACAAATCTAATTATCTAATAGGGCATCATCATCGTGATCACATCTAACAAAACATAAACATTATAATCTAACATCGTCACCACACACATCATCAAATTAATATACATCTCATGTTAAATAATTGTTATCACATACACATCTATCTGCAAACACATTAAATGAACATAGCTAACATGACCTAACAATATACACATCAACACCAACATATAAATTAAGTACATAAACATGAACAAAAAACATGCACCATATATGTATATAACAAGTCAAATACCTACATCAACTCAAATAATTGTAATCAAATATCTTATACAACAAACATAGCTGTGCGAGTTGTCTAGTCTGCAGTAGAAGACGATGGGAGGACGCCGTCGGTGTCACAATAATATTATTCCAGGATTCCAAGTTGAAAAATAAATTTAAATTGATTTGAATATTTAGAAAAAAATGTAATCGAAATTTTTAGGTTTTGATTTTTGTTTTCAATCACTATGATGAGTATTCAATCAGCATGATGAGGTAATGCTAACAAGAATATATTATATACAAAAGTTCGGTAATAATAAGTGATAAGGCTACATAATAAGGTGTTGCATGTGATATATTATTAAAATCTATCCTACCGAAAATGATCATTGAAGGTCACGAGCCCAAGCCATAGACATCATGTCATTGAAAGTCATGAGCCTAAGCCATAGACATCATTTCATTGAAAATCACGAGCCTGAGCTATATACATCACGACGCTGGTTTGAAGGACATCAATTGTACGATACAATAATGGAGTGAAAAGCATGCTTGCGAGTTTTCATGGTGTTTGGTGTGTGATTGATAAGACCTGTGAAACCCTAATCTGATATCTTTTCTCTATACCAGTACCTTCTCATTTCACTCTTATTTTCCATTTTTACCGACAACGTTTAACAAAGTATAAACTTTTCACAGTTCCATTTTGAAATCCATGGTGTCATGGCAATTTGTAGTAGGGACCTCTGAGATCCAAGTAAGACACCTGGAGTGCGTATTGTTAGACAACAATTAGGTGTTCTCCCTTTCTATGGCCTCCCATGGTTCGACCATATTGTATGGGTCCACCATTTGCTTTCACTCCTGCTCCCTGTGCTGACGTCTCTACTACATGATTAACATATAAAATACATCAGCCTCATACATAAAATACATTTTTTTTTAATTAAATGAAAAATGTATTTATACATATGGAAACATAACTTTCAATTAAAAAAAATCATCGATGCACCCAAAACACAGTTATGCACCAACTCTGGTGCATTGTCAAACACAATCGCATCGACAATGGTGCACACATATGTATGACGCATCGATGTTGGTTCACATATTTAAATTTTCATCACGATGCATCACAATTATGCACCAATGTGCACGTATAAGTGTTTCGCACAGACATGGAACATTCAAGTTAACGAATGCACCGATCTATAGCTATATTTTTAAGTATTATTTTTGCGGTGTGTTTGGTAAATATAAACGCACTTGTCATAACATGCCAACGTACAATTTTTACCTTTCCTGGTGCGTTTTCATTTACGAAACGCACCGCAACAATATCAGTGTGTTACGTTCACGCATCGAACTGTGGTGCACGTTGTAAATTTACATGGTGCATCGCTCTCGGTGTAAGTTAAACATATCGAGCGTGTTGTGCAATGATTTTTTTTCTTTCAAAATAATGGAAAGTTTAAGCTAATTTGCAATTCTAATCGCTAAAAAATTAAATTAGAGAGAAACATAGACATTACCTGGACATTTGGTCATTGGGGAGACATTGTTGATACATAATGGAGAAAAACAAAAATTTACCACGTTTTGAAAAAGTTGGAAAGTCAGTCAGTGAGCATGGTATGAAAGGATGGTGAGCAAGAGAAGCACCGACGTCAGGGTGCTTGCATGAGGCAAGAGTCGCATCAGTGCTGCAGAGCTCTCCAATACTATAGATAGTAAAAATGAAAGTTACGGTCGGAGGGTTTTTTTTATTTAACCCTCCTTCAATGCAGAAGATATCCAAGAACACAACGTTTTTTTGTTTTTGTTTTTTAATCTATAGCAGTGCTTTTGTTAAGACGCCCCGAGGCATTCTAATATAGGTACTGCACCGGTGCTTTGTTTGAATACATCACCACTCTTCTTTTAAAAATAAAAAAACCCTCCTAGCAATGTTCTTTAGAAGACACCCCAGGGCGTTTAAGTACATTTATGGCACCGATGCATCGTTGGAAAATAACAACACGTTTTTTTGAAATTTAAAAACTATAATGGTGCTCCTTCTTGGTATGCACCAGGGTGTTTTACTACATGAAGGGCACCGGTGCTGCGAGTGTATATAGCAACGACAATTTTTAAAAGTAACATTTTCCTGTGCTATTGATTGTTCAAGCATCGTTGGTGCATTGTGTTATTTAGCGCGACGTGTTTTTATTTTTATTTTATAAAAACATTTTTTACACGGTGCACCATGTTCTATGCGACATGATGCTTGTATGGATAGTAAAACATCGATGTGTTTATAAATTGTAGATGCACCATCCAAAAAACATCTACTAAAACATCCGTTCACCCACCTCCACTAGTGACTTTCCCTACAAACAGATTTTTGGGCTAATTTTATAGGGGCTTCCACAAAAACCTATGCTAGAAGGTATTTTCCTTGTAGTGGGGAGGGCCATCCAGACATATTAAAGAGAAAATTTCGATTGAAGGGAGCCTAGGTAATGTCTGTGCTAGGAGGATAAGCAATCCAGTATGCTAACATGCCATCGAATTCTATGAAACAACGGACACAAGGCAATAGACCAAACAACCTTGGCGTAAGGACATTCTAAAAAGAGATGAGGGATGGATTTGAAACTAGCCTTTTTACCAAGACTATTGTCATCAATTAAAATCAACCTCTTTACCAAGACCAACATTGCTAATTAAAAGCAGCCTCTTTCCCCAAGGCTAGCAGTCGTGACCTCTACAATCTTCAAAGTCAACTAGAAAGTAATTTGTCACATTAGCATTTGAAATCTTTGTAATTTCACAATTATATCATCATCATAGATATGCATATAATATATAGTCTGCAATCAACACACAGCCATCAATCGCAGTGCTATAACCAACACCCATTTGTACAAGAAAGCAATCATTGGGAAACACATCACTTTATATCAGAGTCACAAAAATCCCATGCCTCAAAGGTTCAGTATAGAACCTTTGCCTTTTCATGCATTATACATTATCAGCAAGGAAGACGTTGACCATTAATTGGTAAGCAACCATAAAAAAGGAAAAAAAAAAACAAAAAACAAATGACAGATATAATTGTAACAACGAGCCTCCAATCCACCGAGGCTCTTTCCCACACATAACATACAAACCATGGTATTTATACACCCCAATCAACATCTCTCGCTCTCTCTTTGATGTAGGGACATTAAAAAAAAAACAAAAAAACAAAAAAAAAACGACTAAGATCTTAGGAGTTTTAATTTTTCGTTTTGAGGAATAATCAAATGTTAATTTCTGTTAAAACAAATTAGAAATTAGATTCTGTTAAATATTAGTGTAGTTATGAGTTAGTTAATCAATCCAAGAAAATGAAGTTAGTTGTGCTACAAATAGTTTTGATCTTAGATTTTCGAGAAAATGTAAGAAAATAACTCAAAAAGTCCCAATTTGGGAGTTGGGTGGAAAAAGTATGAAGGATTATGTGTAATTTTATCTAAAAGGTTGAAATATGTAATCAGTTTTCGATGAAATGAATATTTTTATGTTCATATTTTAAAATGTTTTGTTTAGCTAGGGACAATTAATTGTGGTGAATGCATGGAACACTGGGCTGCAACCTAGATGTGCATGTAAAATAATAAAAAATGGACAAGGCAATGTGGTTTGCAAAACATAGACACCTTCAACTTTGAGCACTGTGATATATATATATCTATGTATGTATGTATGTATGTATGTATGTATATTCCAATGGATCGAGATATGCTACACCGATCCAAGCAACACAGGGATTTCCCCAAATTATATGAACATTCGCATATCTAGTTCTAAGCATATAAAAGCACATCATTCAACTGACAGTGTCGGCACACCACAAGCTCACAACCATACAGGCAACCCTGCCACTATAAAGGAATGGAAACATCCATTCATTCCTTGTATACCCCACATCCACATTTAATTTTTGTTCAAATTTACTTCTATTAAATAAATTAAGTTCCTAAAACTAGATGGCTAGTAGAAAATATAATGTTATGAAAACATCAAATAGATAATATAGTCAAATCTGAAAATGCACATTCACATAATAACAAACTTTATAAATTGTATTAATTATTTTCAAAATGAAATAGTACATTTCATCCCCAAAACAAAGGTGTACTTGAGTGTTTTTTCCTATCATGTTCCATGTATCTCAAATTATACAGATTTAATAACTCAAATTATACAAGTATAACAACTCAAATTATATAGAACTCTATGTATTTAATATCCAAATAGCAGAAATAGAATACTCCCATCATCAGACTTCTGCATTTTGCTATTTTTTATTTTGCCTTAATATTTTATCTCTAACCAGTGGAAATAGAAGGCTCCCATTTATTAGAATTTTGCATTTCTCTATTTAATAGAATGACAATTTGCAACAGCCCCGTGGATCTATAATTTAGAGCAACATGAATCTAAAAATAAAGTAAGAATAAAAGAGAACCTAGTCAGACTATAAATGGAATTGAACCAATATTTGTCAGGCAAATGGAAAGTGAAATACAGACCAATGCCAATAGGGTACTTGTTCATCATTACGTTTATGGAGTGTTAGGTCGTCCACCAAGGTTTCAATCTATATATCATAGGCCCCACCTAGATGCCATGAATTTTAAAGGGAAATCACAACATGCCAATTTTGATTTTCTTTTGAGGTGGACAGTGATCCACCGCTGAGGTTGAGGTCTATTGTGTTAAGCCATCTACCATGGTTCCGTTATAGTTGTGGTCTATCCCAACGTATGGAATAGGTTTCAATGTAAAGATAGTTGGTGCAAGTCGATTTTGATTTTGTTAGCTTTGCTACATTTTTTAAAGCTGGAGGCCAACTTTGCCCGTGGTCGTGCTCAAAGAAAGGCTCGTGGTGGTCACCCTCACCTTCCCCTTTATCTCTCTTACCCTCCTTCGTCTTTACTTCTCGTGTTTTCGTTCAAAACCTCAGTCAAGTCCTTTCTTGTCACGGGCTTGGATACACACAAAACCTTGTAAATCCGTGACTGCACGCTTACTTGCCTTCGTAGTGCCGCCCTCCAACCCCAACCGTTGATCTCTGCCGGTTTGATCTAACGACTCCCGTTGTAGAAACCCGTGCAGCCATTCTCCACCGTCCGATCATCTTACCCCGCAATTGGACGACGATCGCACCTCCCGCTTCCATTAACTGCCCGCGCGTTAACTCGCGATCGCAGTGGTTTTGTTCACGTCCCATCTGCCACGTGTCGGCCAGTGAATCGTATCACGAGCCCGCGTATGAATACCGCCGTGGCTCCACAGGCAGTGCGATAAATACCGCCCGCCCCCGAAACCGCCTTCCCCCCGCTCGTTATCATTCGTGTGTCTTTCGCGCCCGATCGCCGTCAGATCTATCCGCCCGCGATCCGACGGCCCACATTGGTTTGACCCTGTTTGTTCCCTCTTCTCTCCCGCCGATAGATCTCTGTCGTCCGTGCACTGGATCCCACGGCTCACAGCTTTCTTTTGCCTCGCCTCCCGATACTTCTCGCCAAGCGTTGTCCACTGTTCATCCGCGTGATCTGACAGTCGTTTTTCCGTCTCCATTAGTCCCGACTATCCGCATCCATGACTGTTCTCTGCTGCCGAAGAACGAAGGCGATCACCTACCTGTACCCTGCGTAGTTAACCCTCAACAACCACATTTTAAAGAAATCATGGCCGAGGAAGAAAAGTACAGGAAAGAGCAGTTAAAGGCATTAATCAGTCATGGAGCCTTATACACATTACACTCCATCTGCTCAGAGAAGGACGACCGAGCAGCAGAAAGGTCGATTTGTTCATTAAAGCAGCAGATTGTAGCAGAGACTCCATCAGAGAGTGAATGTGGTTGGTGGTTCGTTATGACCCCTCCACGCATAGCCTAGAAAAATATCTTTGTAATAAAACTCTATATATACCCAGCAAACAGATGTAATCAGGGTTGATGGATATTGTTTTGATGTAAAAGTTCAACTTCTGGAGACTGTAACTACTGTGATACCTGTAGCGTCTGGTCTTCATTTTCAGCTAATGCAAGCTTCTTTTGCTGTTAATTGCTCACTTTCCACTTCTTCTTTGTTCCAGGCTATGCCTGTTATGCATTTTTCATGTGCTTTTGATGTTTAGCATTAGAGGGGATGTCATCCCACCTCTGTGTTAGAATCTAGTATGTATTATTGAAGGTGTATGCAGGTTTCTGTTTTCTTGGTGCCAGAGAGATGTCATCCTGTCTGTGCATTAAGAAATAGATTTACAGACATTTCTACTGGTTGTAGCCGGCCATCACATGGTCTTGTGCATCTGCTGGTGTGATCAGTATTCTCCGTGTTCACCTATTCCTTAAAACTGTGAGTAATTGGTGGTCTAAAGCCTTGTACTCTGGGGGTGTTCACCCATGTCTGGGGTTAAGCATAGTAGGAGTGGTATCTGGCTTGAACATGCATCATTCCTTCCATTCATCCACCATTTTCCAACATTTTTGTTGAGTTTGTAATGTTCTCGAGCATCTTTGAGATACAACCTAGGAGAGTTTCTTGGGGTGATAACAGATTTCACTGGCGAATTCGTTGGTGTGAAATCAGAGTGAACCGTCGACCAATGTTCCATTAGCAACATTGTTTGCCCTATAAGGATGACATTAGTTTTGAAGAGATGAGACCGATGACAGTCCCAAGTTGTAGTTTCATAAGGTTTACTTTAACAAAAAAAATGAAATATACATGAATGAATAAATGATGTGAGACTTAAGAGTTAAAGAACCAACCGTGATCTGGAATTTCTGTCGTGGCTAAACTTGCAGCTGCCCTGAATCTATAGGACTTGTGGACTGCACTTAGGCTTATCGTCAAATTGGAAAATAAACCTCGAGTTGGGCTCTGCCCAAACATTCAAGTGAATCTAAGGACTCACTTTTGCATCTCTAACCGATTTTTTCCCAATAGACACCTACCCATTTTGGAACATGACTAGCCTCTTATGGGCTCCCTTTAGGTCCAGACTCTAGAAGAACCAAGAATTTACCCACCACCTTTCCCAAGTTCATGTCGCAGTTCAAACCTTGGCAACCCATGTAAATCATAATCTCTAGTTGTGCATTTGAAATGTCAAGGAAAGAATTCTTGGAAAGTTTCACTAACTTGGAATGCTTCAATGAAAGCTTGCCACCAAGTTTTGGACATTAGGGGCAGGAGCGTTGACATAAATGAGAGCAACCGCCTCTATCTGGACTGGGGATTTATCGAATATAATCTCGTAAAAACAAGGAAGTCTCAAAGAATGAATGCTTGCTCTTGTGTGTTTGGAGGCCACAGGGATTCTCAGTGCCAAACCTCCTGCCAAAACCTTCACGAATGGGCACATATCCATTTATACCAAAAAATAATAATCTCACAGTGTCATGATATGAAATATTTTTGAATACACATGGTCTCGAGGCTTCGGAAATTGACTCTCGTAAATTTCTATGATAAATTTCCCCCACATATATACACACCAAAATAATTTACCAGACTGACCTATCTAAGTGACCATAGATTTGGTTGTCACATAGGCTAGAGGAAAAGGACCATCTCAGTAGTAACTCTATACACCAACACTTGGAGTGTGTATTGTAGGACAACAGTTAGGTGTTCTCCCTCTCTCGCCTCCCATTGTCAGACCATATTGTATGGGTCTGCCATTTGTTCCTACTCCCTCTGTTGGCGTCTCTGCTACATGATTGACATATAAAACACATCAACCTCATACATAAAATGCACATTTTGTATTAATAAATGAAAAATCTTTTTATAAATATGGAAACATAACTTTGAATTAAAAAAAATCATCAGTGCGCCCAAAACACAGTCATGCACCGACTCTGATGCGCCGTCAAACACAACCACATCGGCAACGGTGCGCACATACGTATGATGCAACCATGTTGGTTCACAAATTTAAATTTTAATCGTGGTGCATCACACTTATGCACCTATGCGCATGTATAAGCATTTCGCACCAACACGGAACGTTCAGGTTATTGAATGCATTGATCTATAACTATATTTTTCAATATTATTTTTGTGGTGCTTTTGGTAAATATAAACACACGTGGCGTAATGCACCGACTTACAGTTTTTGCCTTTCATGTTGCGTTTTCATTTACAAAACACAAACCAACAATACCAGTGCATTACGTTCATACATCGAACTGCATTGCGCCTTGTAAATTTACAGGGTGCATCGCTCTCGGTACGAGCCAAAATGTATCAAGCACATCGCGAAGGGATTTTTTTTTTCAAAAACAATGGAAAATTTATGCTAATTTGAAATTATAATCCACTAAAAAATTATATTAGAGAGAAACATAGACATTATGTGGACATTTGGTCGTCGGGGAGGCATTATTGACATGTAATGGAGAAAAACAAATTTTACCACGGTTTGAAAATTTTTGAAAGTCAGGCAGGGAGCACATTACGGAAGGATGGTGAGCAAGAGAAGCACTGACATCAGGCCGCTTGCATGAGATAAGAGTGACACCATTGCTTCATAGCTCTCCAACAATGTAGATGGTAAAACTGAAATTTATGGTTGGGAGGGTTTTTTTTATTTAACCCTCCTCTAATGCGTCATTATAACCGCACCGGTGCGGAAGATGTCCAAGCGCACTGGTTTTTTTTTGTTTTTGTTTTGAAGATGCCCTGGGGTGTTCTAATATAGGTACCACATGTAACAGTCCAAAATAAATATAAAATTAATTTCCTAATTAAAATAAGAATCAACAAATAAGTACATACCTATATTATCTGTGATCAATGTCTGCCAGATGACAACAATATTTTGGGGACGACTCTCCACCCAACCGTAGGCTCAATTGTGCAAGGATTTGCTACAACTGGCCACCCCCGAGCCCTCAATCAACGTACTACTGCCAGTGACTCCTAAGTCTTAAAACTCCATTCTCCCAAGAGAATGCAAGATAGAATCTCAGAATGATGGAATGCAAGAATGCCTCTCATCTTCCTCACCATCTATTAAATAGAACAACATTGGAAGGGGAACCACATGCACACACTCCATGTGTCTACATGCAACTTTCTTTTGATTTTTAGCTTTCTTGTTTTATTTCTTTACTTTTCTTTTGATTTTTAGCTTTTCTTGTTTTATTTCCTTCTTTTTGATAGTTTTCTTGTTTTATTTCTATTTATTCTTATTTAGAGTTTTAGTATGGTTATTACTATTTTTATTTTTATTATTTTTAGGGATATTACACCACATTGATGCTTTGTTTGAATATAGTGCCACTCTTTTCTTAAAATTTAAAAACTTCCTAGCGATGCTCTTGATGCTCCTTAGAAGATGCTCCAGGGCGTTTTAGTACATTTACGACACCACTGCATCGTTGGAAAATAACACCACATTTATTTGAAATTTAAAGACTACAACAATGCTCCTTCTTGGTATGCACCAGGGCGTTTTACTACATGAAGGGCACCGGTGCTGGGGGTGTATATAACACTGACAATTTTTAAAAGTAACATTTTTCCAGTGCTATCGAATGTTCAAGCATTGGTGCGTTGTGTTATTTAGTGCACAATGTTTTTTTTATTTTATAGAAATAATTTTTCCATGGTGCACCATGTTCTACGCGCCACCGGTGCTTGTATGGATAGTAAAGCATCAATGTGTTTATAGATTGTAGATGCACTGTCCAAAAAAACATTCCCACCCACTTCCATTACAAACAGATTTTTGGACTATTTTTATATGGCTTCCGCAAAAACTTCCACCAAAAGGTCTTTTCTTTATAGTGGGGAGGGCCATCCAGGCAAATTTAAGAGAAGATTTGGATTGACGAGAGCCCAAGTAATGTTTTTTTCTAGGAGGAGAAGAAATTCGAGATGTTAACATGCTATCGAATTCTATGAAACAACGGGCCCATGGCAATAGATCAAACAACCTTGGTGTAAGGATGCTCCAAAAAGAGACAAGGGATGGATTTGAAACTAGCCTTTTTACCAAGACTATCATCAACAATTAAAATCAACCTCTTTACCAGGACCAATGTTGTTGATTAAAATTAGCCCTTTCCCCAAGGCTAGCAACCATGACCTCTACAATCTTAAAAGTCAGTTAGAAAACAATCCGCCACATTAGCATTTGTCATCTTTGTAATTTCACAATTATATCATCATCATAGATATGCATATAATACAAATTCTGCAACCAACACATAGCCATCAATCACAGTGCTACAACCAACACCCATTTGCAGAAGAAAGAAATCATTGTAAACCGCATCACTCTATATTAGAGTCACAAAAATCCCATGCCTCGCGTTGATTTGGGGTAGCATTGAATGTGATCTAGCCACGAAAATTAGTGGAGAGGCTAAGGCACATGAGATCTCTAATACCCATAAAGGGTTTGGGCAAATTCTAAACATTTTGAGAGATATTAAAATAATTGATATTTTTAAATGGAGTCCCTAAGTGCAAACTTAGGGAAATTAAAATATTAATGTGAATTAATATAAAATTGTGTTAGAATGGTCCAAAAGTCATGGATCAAGCCAGATCTAATCTTAGTCGTTGATTAGGGACTTAATCTCGGTCGTTGATTTGTCAACGAGAAAAGTATAAGAGGAGGCTTGAGGGTCACTTGGAGAACACACCAAGAGATCAAGATTTAGACTTTTTGGGGTAGGTTTGCTAAGAAAGTTGAGAGAGTGATTAGACTTGCAGTTGAGGGGCAATGAATACAAAAGCAGAGAGGCAGAGATAACATCGGGAGAAACAACGCAGTAGCTAGAGAGAGACACACAAAAGCATCCAAGGGTTCACGCAGAGCTAGCCAGGAGCTGCGCAATGCCTTAGAGGACTAGCGTGGGTGACACAGAGGGCCAGAGGACTGATGCAGTGCCTCCAGAGGCTAACGCAGGCCAAGCCATGATGATGTTGGGCTAACATTGGGCCAGAGAGAGGTTGACGCAGTCCCTAGAGGCTGATGCTAGGGTTTCGTGGGGCAGATTGGAGCTACCAGCGTGTTTATCTGGGGTTTCAGCCGGAATATCTGCTTCCAAGTAGAGAGGTACTACTGCCGAGATTTTTCTTTGTTGGGTGAGCCGGATTTGACACCAAAGTTGTATTTTGAAACTACTTAATAAATCAAACCCTTAGATCGCTGCATCGATTTTCCCGCAATTGGGTTTTTTCCGAGGACATTAGTCCAAAAGCAACGGTGTCACTTGTGTGCTTGTTTCTATTTCCTTCAGTTGATGATCTGTAATGTGTTGAGCATGTATTTGTATTTATTTCCAGTATTTACATGGTAAATAACTTGTTAATTAACAAAACAAGTAGGTAGGAATAAATCAATAAAGTGCATGAAGGGTTTCTAACGTGTCAGACTTAGAAATTCCAACATGGTATCGAAGCATGGTTGCAGATCACAAGAGAAATGAGGACATCAGCCGAACAGAGCAGTAGCAGCAAAAAACAGCTGTCCCGAGTGACAATAGCTATTCCTAGCAGAGTAGCAACAAGGAAGGGGTGACATAGTGCTTGGGTCATCAAGATTGAGCCAGGAAGAGGCAGTGCAGAGGCTGAGGGAGGCAAAGGCAGGCTCATGCAGAGGCCAGGAGGGCTAACACAGTTGGCTGAGGAGGCTGATTTGCCGGTGCCGAGATTGCACAGAACCTAGGAGCTCTACCCTTTAGTTTACTGGGGTTTAGGAGGTTGTGGGTAAGTTACAGAGTGAAGCTGGTGTGGTATTGTAGTCAGAACAATACCTAACAGGGAAAGGCCAAGGTAGAGGGAGTTGCTGCGGAGGTGGATTAATAGCCAAGGAATCCAGATGAGTGTTGTAGCAGGCACAAACGATTGGAGAGGGGCATCTCGACATTGGCAGAAGGGTTTCCAGGAGGGAAATCGAGGCTCAGAGGGAGTCATACCAAGAACTTCCATGAGGGAAGTAGAGGAGAAGCGAAATGGCACTACATGGAGTAAGAGACCAGGACAGACTGGACGAAGCCTCAAACTTCATAGTCTGGAAGGCCAGAATCTTATCTGTACTAGACAGGAATCATGTCAAGCACTTCGCCTTGAGGACGATAGCTATCCCAATTGACCCGGCTGATAACGAAAGGTACGAGGATGCAATGGCGAGGGCTAAGAGTATCATCCTTGACGGGGTCAAGGATCATATAGTACCACATATTACCGAGAAGAACATGGCACATGAGATGTGGGAGGCCCTAACCAAGTTGTATCAGCATACTTCAGTGCAAAGGAAGATGCTACTAGAAAATTAGCTGCGGTCATACCAGATGAAGAAGGGAGAACAAATCGATCCATTCCTCGGCCAATTGAAGGAGATCCGAGATCAGCTGACTTCCATACGGGCAATTTCGGATCCAGAATTGATGGTGAGAACAGCCTTGAACGCAGTCTTAGAAGGCTGGGAGGTGTTTGTCCAGAGCATATTGGGCAGGGCGACCCTTCCAGATTGGGAGGAAATGTGGGCTGCTCTTTTCCAAGAATAGATCAGAAGGCTGAGCAAGGCGGGAAGCAGCGACAAGGGGTTCATAATCAAAAAGGAGGAGGAGGAGAATGTTGCCTTAGAATATGAAGGAAAGTAGGAGAAACAAAAGAAGAAGGACCTCTCTAAGGTCAAATGGTTCCACTGTGGGGAGCTGGGTCATTATGCGACCTAGTGTCCAAGGAAAAAGAGTAAGGGAGAGGCCTCCGAGACTAAGGTAGCGCTAGCAAGGGTAGAGAAGGAAGTGGAGACAGACGATGACTCTGCCATGAGTGCTCATATTTCACTTCGGAAGAGATGGGGATACATCGAGTTGTAGTTAGGAGGACTACAAACGATGAGGGGCAGGATCCTCGAGGTACCCAGCCTCTTGGATTAGACCTTGCTATGGAAGCCCCGAAGAGGAGTAGCAGTACTGACGATGTCAATAGAGATGGATGCGGATGGAGCGACAAAGGGAGCTATAGTGCAGGATTCCTAGGACAACACGAGGCTAGCAGGCTGCAACAGTGCGAGAGACACAGGGGTGTTGCACCAATGCAGGATGGCACATAAAAGTGTGCAATGGTGCAAGATGCACAGAGTTGTTGCAGTAGCGTAGAGGTTAGAGAGGGAGCACTTGTTTGTGCCAGAGGGAGCTTCATCATCAGGAGTGTTTCTAGCTTGACATAGATGTCAGAGTTGGGAGATCAGTTACTTAATTCTCAATAATTGGGTTGCAGTGCAGCAGTTAGCAGTGGTAGTGCTATGGGTAGCACGATGCAACATGATGAGAGGGGTTGCAGTGCAGATGCAACAGTGGAAGTGAGAGGGCCATAAGTAGTAGCAAGGATGCAGAGGGAGTTGCAGTACGGATGCAGCAGTGGCAGTGGTAGGGCCATGGGTAGCAATACAGGATGCAACAGTGCAAAGGATGTTGGGTAACAGGCCTAGCATCAGCACAGGGACCGATGCCGGATGATTAGAGTGATGCTCAGTGAGGTGTATTACTAGAGCACAGTCCTCGCTAAGAGGGAGTGTTGATTTGGGGTAGCATTGGATGTTCTCTAGCCACGAAAATTGGTGGAGAGGCTAAGGTACATTAGGTCTCCAATACCCATAAAGGGTTTGGGAAGATTCTAAACAGTTTGTGAGATATTAAAATAATTAATATTTTTAAATGGAGTCCCTAAGTCTAAACTTAGGGAAATTAAAATATTAATGTGAATTAATATAAAACTGTGTTAGAATGGTCCAAAAGTCATGGATCAAGCCAGATCTAATCTTAGTTGTTGATTAGGGACTTAATCTCGGCCGTTGATTTGTCAACGAGAAAAGTATAAGAGGAAGCTTAAGGGTCACTTGGATACCACACCAAGAGATCAAGATTTTGACTTTTTGGGGCTGGGTTGGCTGAGAAAGTTGAGAGAGTGATCAAAGTTGCAGTTGAGGGGCAGTGAATACAGAAGTAGAGAGGCAGAGATAGCATCGGGAGAAACAACGCAGTAGCCAGAGAAAGGGACATAGAAGTAGCCAAGGGTTCACGCAGAGGCAGCCAGGAGCTGTGCAGTGCCTTAGAGGGCCAGAGGACTGATGCAATGCCTCCAGAGGCTGACACAGGCCAATCCAAGCTGACGCTGGGCTAACGCTATGCCAGAGAGAGGCTGACGCAGTCCCTAGAGGTTGACGTTGGGGTTTTGTGGGGCATATCGGAGCTGCAGAGCTGTCGTAGTGTTTATCCGGGGTTTCAGCCAGAATATCTGCTTCCAAGTAGAGAGGTACTACTGCTGAGACTTTTCTCTGTTGGGTGAGCCGGATTTGGCACCCAAATTGTATTATGAAATTACTTAATAAATCAAACCCTCAAATAGCTGCGTCGGTTTTCCTGCATCGGGTTTTTCCAGGGACATTAGTCCAAAAACAACGATGTCACTTGTGTGCTTGTTTCTATTTCCTTTAGTTGATGATCTGTAATGTGTTGAGAATGTAATTGTATTTATTTCCAGTATTTACATGGTAAATAACTTGTTAATTAACAGAACAAGTAGGTAGGAATAAATCAGTAAAGTGCATGAAGGGTTTCTAACGTGTCAGACTTAAAATTTCCAACACCTCAAAGATTCAATATAGAACCTTTACCTTTTCATGTGTTAATCACAATTCCATGGGCAAGGCAGACGCTGAGCATCAATGTTAAGCGAACATAAAAATTAAAAATGATAACAAATGATAGATATAATTGAAACAAACAACCTCCAATCCACTGAGGCCCTTTCCCACGTATAACATACAAATCATGGGATTTTTACACCCCAATCAATCTCTCTCTCTCTCTCTCTAATGCAGGGGCATTTAAAACAAGAAAACCTGTTAAGATCCTAGGAATTTAAATTTTTTGTTTTGAGGAATAGTCCAATGTTAATTTCTGTAAAAATAAATTAGAAATTAGATTTTGTTAAGATTTAGTTTAGTTATGAGTTAGTTAATAAATCCAAGAAAATGAAGTTAGTTATGCTACAAGTAGTTTTGATCTCAGGTTTTGGAGAAAATGTAAGAAAATAACTCAAAAAGTCCCAATTTGGGAGTTGGGTGGAAGAAGTCTAAAGGATTCTATGTAATTTTATCTAAAAGGTTGAACACCGTAATTAGTTTTTGGCGAAATGAATATTTTTTACGTTCATATTTTAAAATTCTTTGTTCAGCTAGGGACAATTAATTGTGGTGAATGTGTGGAAGATTGGGTCGCAACCTATGTGTGAAGGTAAAACAACAAAAAACAGACAAGGCAATGTGGTTTGTAGAACCTAGAGGAAACCTCGACCTTCAACTCTGAGCATTGTGACTTTCCCATATTTTTATTCCACTGTGTAGATATAGAACAAACCCTTGGTAACATATATTTCTTAGCATTATTATTGTTTAGCACTGATATTAAGGTGGAACAATGTGTTACCAATTCAAATCGTGGAGAACAGGTCATGTTGATACACCTAGAACAATGGTAAACTAGAAAAACCAT
Organism: Pinus tabuliformis; assembly: GCA_031772625.1. Lineage (NCBI taxonomy): Eukaryota > Viridiplantae > Streptophyta > Pinopsida > Pinales > Pinaceae > Pinus > Pinus tabuliformis. Next base: position 135,598,478 of record CM062804.1, on the reverse strand, counting down.
GAAATTATCACCTACATGTATTCTTGTTCACTTTGTAGAGTTCCTATGATAACAATGTATTTCCTATTTAGCAAGTAGACTTCTTGTTCTTTAAAAAAACATTTTTAGACCTTGTTTTTTTTGTAGAAGAAAATGTTCGAGTTTGATTTGTTTCACTATATAAGAAAGGGTGAATCTTATCACACCTTCTAAGCGTGGTTAGAACACAGTCATGCTGTCTAAAGGAGAAAGACAGTCTCTCTCTCTCTCTCTCGATATATATATATCTATATCTATATCTATATCTATATATCTATATATATATATATATATATATATATATATATATATATATATATAGATATATATATATATATATATATATCGAGATATCCTACACGATGCAAGCAACACAAGGATTTCCTCGAATCACATGAACATTTGCATGTCTTGTTCCAAGCATATAAAACCACGCCATTCAATCATGAGTGTCGGTGTACCACAAGCCCACAACCATATATGCAACCCTGCCAGAACAAAGGAATGTAAACATCCATACATTCATACCCCACATCGACAAGTCATTAACCATTCACATTCACACGTTACTAGGTAGCGACACATTCATATGCATACATATATTTACAATGTGCCCTCTACATGCTTATGACAATCGATACATCATAGTCATTGTACATATACACATATACCCTTTATGGTGGATCGATGTCTTCTGTGTGGCGAGGGAAATCAACACATAGATTAATAGTAGACCCCCCCTCGCTTTTAGTATATTTATATTATAAAATTACACACCACCAACCAATGTGACTACCATGCTCGACATTAGGTCCTAACACCTTATCATATTGTGTTAGAGTCCCTACTCGTCTCCATATGTCCAGTGTTGAATCTTCTGCTTTTATACCACTCTGTAACACTCCCTCCTATGACCTTGGAGCTTCCAAGCTGAGAGAGAGGTGTTATTTTCCTTTAACTCGACCTCCATAGTCTTGTCATGGAAATGGGGTCACAAAATTCCTCAATTTCTTGTTTCCAATCTAACAACTAATGGTACCATTGTGTCCGATTCGTTGAGAGCTTTATGATGATATAAATTTTGCCTCAATCTGAGTCATGAATCAAAAGTTATGGCCATTCAAAACTTGCCCCTTTTTAAATCTTGTCATGTCAATAGGCACTATCACATGGTTCCCACGTGATGCCCATGTGGCAAGCCTTGCCACATGGTATACCCCTGTGGCACATGTCATGTCATCCTACGCCTGGGCCCAGAAGGGCAGGGCCTTAGTCTGTTTTGCGCCCCTTTTATATTAAAATAGATCTCTGCCTTGACGCTTAATCCTCAGCCTACGCACCTTACACATTACCAATAGGCCCAAGGCGGGACAAACATTTTCACATTAAAGAACGAAAGAACTTCACATCTGTCTTGACCCCTTCAATATTGGCCCTTTCCCCATAGCGCACCTGTCTTCCTCCCCGAAGTCCCAAGATGGCATCATCCCGAGGTGACATCATTGTGGCATAATGTTGATGTCATAACATCCACACGAGCTTCTATGAGGGCGCCACATGTCACTCATTTTTAGGCCACATGGCTTTCCAATATGGACAAATGTAACTGCCATGTGTCATATTGTCGACACACCACGTGTCTCCTCGTCCATGTCACCATGGCACTTCACCCTTAGGCTTGGGTCCCACTAGGGTCCATGCCCTTGTGCAAAACACAAATTCCCTATTATTAGACTTGTGGCCCCTTTGGTGGAGCTCGACCCAAGCCTCCACGCAGTCTCACCTCCACCTAATTTTCCTTGTGTCCATGCTTATGGAACTACCTTCTCAAGGCCAAGATTGGGATGGAGACTCGTCCGTCTCATGGTGGAAAATTTGCCATCTCTCTCGCCTTGCCCTACTCTCGTATCTCAGGCCTTCATTACCAATCCATGATCCTCTCCAAGGTGAGAATGGGGACCAACTTGTTATATAACAGGAAATGCTCCCCCTATAAGGCCTTGTGACACTTAGAGTTTGCGCATTCATACCTCCATATATATATATATATTCAGAGAGAGAGAGGATGCCTTCGATCCTTATAATGTAGCGAATCCCTTCTAATCTTCACTTGTATAAATATGTATATATAAGTCGAAGCTCCCTCGACACAACCATTACGACCTATTTCTCCTAAGCTCGAACAAGCACTTGGTCTCGCTCTCGTATGTATGTGTGTGTGTTTATATATATATATATATATATATATATATATATCCATTCCTCTTGAGCTTAAATAACACACCGCCCAACCTTCATATGCGTCTAGATGCATTTTAAGCTATCTCTCTTGGGTTTAACTAATTCCAAGTATTTGGATTATTCAGTGATGCATATAGGTGTAATTCCTCTAGGTAAGTCAACAACCTAGGCTTTTTTAACACATCCACTGAAAGTAGGAAACAAGAGAAATTACAACGATATCCATGATTCCACACACACATACACACACATATATTCACCTTTTCAAGACGGAGACTCATCTGTCTCGCGTCAGGAAATTTATCGTCTCTCTTGCCGTGCCTTCTCTCATATCTCAGGCCCACGTTACCAATCCATGGCCGTCTTTGAGGTGAGAATCGGGACCAACATGTTATATAATAGGAAACACTCCCTCATCAAGCCTTGTGACGCTTAAAGTTTAATCGTTCATCCCTCCATATATATATATATATATATATATATATATATATATATATATAACACTCAACTCAGCCTTCAAATGCGTATAGATGCATTTTAAGATATCTCTCTTGAGCTTAACTAATTGCAAGTATTTGACTTATTCATCCATAAGTCAAATCTCTCCCACTACATCCTTGAATAAGCATACATTCCTCATGACAATACGTGCATTTTCTTAATTACAACAAGCAAATACATTGCATTCATTTACACATGAAGATGAGTAAGCAACATATTTTTTAATTGAGAACTCTCGCAACTGAGATTGGGACCCTGATTCTCCACCCAACATTAGATTGATTGCAATGTGACCTTTCTTGCAATCAATCACCTCGAGCCACATTTAGTGCCTAAGGAGGAGTGCTCAAAGGAACTATAAGCCTCAACCATCAACTGTTACAAGGAATCCATCGACTACTCAATCTCCATCATGAATAATGTCTTCCATGCTCACATGCGTGTTGTAGCCTTCCAACCATAGTCTAAATATGTTGTTGCCTAATAAACTTGCCTTTATTGCCCAATGCTAGCTCCTAGTTTTTCCACAATGTTGCTTGTTTGAATGGTTGTGTTCGTTATTCTCCTTCACAAGCTTCTTTCCCTATGTTCTTTTCTATTCCCCCCCTCTCGTTACAATCTTCAAATCCACCTCTTTCTTTTCCTGGCTCCTTCCTTGCTTAAATGTCCTCATCTTCTCTTTGTCAATGTCATTACTCTTGCTTGTTGTTAGTCCCCAGCGCAACCACGAGACAGGCAAAGGAATATGGGCTTGTCGTCCATTGAGGAAGCCCATACTATTCCTGAAAGCAAATATTAATTTCTAGTCAGCTTCATTAAAAGAAAATCAACTAGGCCATGGCTGTCATTAAATGAGCATTTCCCAATTTCCCAAGCAATTTCCTCCTCAAAGCCGTTGAAACCATTTCCCTCTCTTAGCTAGTTTTTGTATTACATTATTCCACATTATTTACATGAATATAATTCATAATAATGTGTACAAGAGGGGTTAACCATAGGGGATGTCACAAACTCCTTGTAGCAAGAAACAAGTTGTGGACTAGGGTTTTTCTCCATAGATTGAAATTAACCCTCCTCATTATCCAACCCTAATTTTGAAGACCTAACTTATTATACATGAGGTAGTAATTTTCCCCTTGTCTTGAAAAGAGACTTCAATAGGTCTTCTCCTCCCTCCGCCATGTTGTTAAGTAAATTTTATTACTCCATAACTTGCCCAATTCACCCACTATTCATATATGGATCTATAAAATCCCAAACTCATCCAACAATTATAATAATTTATCTTCGACCTTCTCTAGCTATTATACATTTTGGAGTTTTTGGGTGCTATCTCTGGAACAATTCTTGGTCAAATCGTGATATTTTGTTGCTTAAAATGTGTTTTTGACTGCATATATAGATTCAACACCATAAAAAACCCATTGAACACTGAAATTGTGCAAAATTCACAACTCAAACTTGATATTTATAAATATGGAACCTAAAAATTAAAATTTTTGTTAACCATAATTTTAACTTTGAGCCTTCTAAGATTTTGCTGCACCCCTCTCGAATGGCTGAGAGTTGAACCATATTCAACACAACCGAACTCAAACCCAAGCTCCTCTATTTACTATTAACTATTTGGTTTGTTAAATTTTGACCATGTGTTACCCACTTCAATTATACCAATCCGATTATTCCAGCTTAAACCCAGCACTACATTAAACCCAGCATTACGTCAGACCGAACAGGCTGCAAATGGAAGCCGTGAAATCATCAATGGAGGAAGAGAACTCAGCTGAGCTCACTGCAGTGGACGCTGGACCAAACCCGAACCCTAATCCCAGCACCCCCGATGGCCAGGCTGAAGAACTTCAGAACCTCAAACGAAAGCGCAGCGAAGAGGCTGCCCCAGACCCCTTCTGGAAAACCAGTCTCTGTTCATATTTCAGGCGCCGATCACAGGATTGCAGGCACGGTGATAACTGCAGGTATGCCCACAGCGAACAGGAGTTAAGGCCCCGTCCGGATGATTCATGGGACCCTACTTCCGAACGGGCGAAGAAGCTTCTCCGGAAGCCGGAAAAAGCACCAGAAGAAAAGCCCGAGCTTTGCTCTTCCGAAAACTCTGATGGATCGCCTGAAAAGGGCGAACGTGACTCTGGCCTCTTTAATAAGTGGATTATCAACCTGCCGGAGCACTGGGGGGTGGTCGACTTCAAGAAGCTTCTCGGTGACCTGGTAAGAAGCATAGTTTAGAGGGTTAGGGTCAGTGTTTCTTAAATTCCACTATTTTCAGGTCAGGGTCCCTCTATTTTGTATTCTGTTGAAATGGGGATATTTACATAACTTTATAGGGACTTTGACAGGAAAATTTGTAAATTTAGGTTTTTCGTTCGTTCAGTTGAACTTGGAACATTTTGGTTCGCTGAAGTTGCTTGATTATTTTCCGAATACGTTCCATTTTGTTTCAGAAATACTATCGTTCTATATATATTGTTTTTTAAAGTTGCCTCACCCGAGGACCAGAACGTACTGTATAACAGGGGTTTTGTTAGTTATAGGTGTCAGATACGAGGGATATTAACGACGCCAAATTTACTCGGGACTTGCAGCTAGCCTCATTCCTTTTGTGACACATACCATTAGGGTGGGCCATATTATAGATAGAATGGAACGTTGTTTGGTGGCTTAATCCTCTGTCAACCTCACCATTTAATCAAGGCTTGTTTAGGGCCAGGCCATATCACAGTTAGAGTGGAACGTTGGTTGGTGGCTTAATCCTCTGTCAACCTCACCATTCAATCAAGGCTCCATTGGCAACACTTGTATTTTTTATTGTTTATTTAGGGCCACTTTGATGACACCATACACATCTCTTCCTCTTATATATGTCATTTCAAATTATTGGTTGTTTTTAGACACTATTAAACCAACTTGAGTTTGACTCCGAGTTGGCGCAGTTTAGAACTTAGATGCAACTCCATGCTTATTAGCTACCCATGTTTTCATCGTGGCTTGGGAGTCTTGCATTGGCCATCTACAAATTTTAGATCATCATTCTCTATCTGCTTACAACATTGAATACATTGATTGAAAGACGTGCATTTGTCCACATCATATCTTTTTTGAAGAAAATGTTTCCTTTAGCTAGTGATATAAAACAGTAGGTATATATGGCATTTTATACCAAAATTAGTTGCTTGTAAGCAACCACCATAAATACTATTAAAATTGGGCAGGTTTTGAGAACCAAAATCATTCTACTACAAATGACAATAATTGAAGTCTTGTCCAATTGACTTGCATCCCCAAAACCACAAAGGTGCAAGCTCATCACTCAAGCAACAACCCATATAGTCCAACACTAGGTGGAGCATCATCATGATCATTGCAATCAGACCCTATCCCTTAGTGATAGGACTCAAGATTAAGAATTGTTAGCACCCAACCATCATTTTGGGTTTAGGCTTTGGAGGCTTTGTAATTTTTGAAATGGGAAGAGCTAATGTGGGGAGATTATGATTTCGATGGGTAGGGAGAAAAGGTCAATTATTGTGTTGCTACCTTCGTTCCCTAACAACATCACCAAACTAGTGGCGAGGCCTTCCCTCATGTTGATAGGATTGTTTAGAAATATTTGAATATGCAACAAAGGAACTTGGCGACTCCCTACTCATAGGGCAAGGGGCACTCTCCAAAATTAAAAAATTGTCTTAGGTGGGCCATGTCTAATTTAGTATTTTGAACTTGGACAATGATTTGCAGGTACAAATTTGGATTATTTAGTGGGTTTTCATATTGGTAGAAGCTTTTAGTTGGTTGAGTATGATTAAACATAACATATTCTCTTTTCTTCCACATGTGAAAGATCAATTTCATTCTAATTAGTTGTCGAGCTACTCAGAGCTCCACAGTGAAGGGAGTTCACCACCCAAGAGGGCTGCTTTGCAAGCAATGGAGGTGGGAAGGAACTCATCACACAAGGTAAAGATCCAACCCTAATTAGACTTAGTAATGTGATAAAACTTGAACAAGCATGATTTTCAACTCTACGACAGACAATGTTTAGGTTGAGGAATACATAGGCAAGTCAATTATTCTAATAGCCAAAACCCTTGGGATAAGTGACCATGCAAAAGATGCTTTCTTAGACTGTGCTAAAGGCTTCCACATGTTGCGAAGCCAAAATAAATATGTTTGTTGTTTTGATTTTAGTCTCTTGTTCAGGTGACCATCTAAGATGGATTTTTTTTTTAATTTTCTTTTCTGTTTGGCATAGCCACTTAAATCTGCATCTAGGATGATTTTTGACATAGTAACCTATGCCTACATCTAGGGTGGGCTTCTAACATAGCCATTTATATCTATTAATTAGATTAAATCTAGTGAAATCCTTTGACTTGTTCCTCATCCAAATTTTCCACCAAGCTAGGGAGGATGCGGGCCATGCAAATCTTTATTATGTTGTTTTCATTGGTGATTCTTCTTGAAAATCTTGTGTATATTTTATGAAGATAGAGTATGGGGTCTTTAACAATTTTTGAGAGGTCAAAACTCTTATTGAGAACTAGACAAGAAAGAAGATCAAGTTATTGACGTATACCTTCAATGATTTTGATCACTCATGAAGAGAAGCAGAGATTAAGAGGGAGTTTATAGTACCTTAAACCCATAGTACAATGGGGTTGCAGAGAGATAGAACAGGTGTATAGTGGATACTTCCAAGTCTATGGTTCATGACTTAGATTTGCATATGTTTTTGTGGGTAGAGGCATGTTGTATAAGTCTACATACTAAATAAGCGTCATCATAGAGTGTTGAAGGACAAGACTCCAGAAGAAGCTTCAAGAAAGCTAGTTTCTCATTTTAGGTTGTTTGAGATTTTAGCTTACATTCATGTTCCAGTGGAGAAGAGAACAAAGCTTGAACCCTCCAGTTTGAAGGGTATTCTAGTTGGCTACACTAAGCCCTCTAAGCTTACAAGATATATGTTCCAACTTAAAGGAAGATAGTAATGAACCAAGCTTTTACGGTAGATGAGGAGGCATGTCCTTCCATGTCCCAAAAACTCTAGCAATGATTGAGGAGGAGACAACACTTGTTGCCCCAATCATATTCATAGGTTTTAGGGAGTTACATGTTTAGGACATAAGGTTCCAATATAGGTATAGAGAGAACTTTATCACCCCAGATAGCTAGGAAGTTGAGGTGGGTTACACAAACATCTTAGAAGATAGAGGAGAAAGGTGGTGCTCCAAAGACTTCTTTCGGGCAAGCCATCCTTCGAAGAATTTACCCAATTAGGTTGCATTGATTTCTTCCATCTTTGATGCAAAGCCTTCAAATTTTAAGGAGGTAATAAGTGAGTAGGAATGGTAGGATGCCATGGTGGAGGACTACAACTCCATCATGAAGAATGATGTGTGGGAGATAGCATCGAGATTGTAGGGGATGTTAGTGGTTAATTTTAGGTGGCTGCACAAAGTAAAAAACATAACTGATGGCAACATAGAGAAGTAAAAGGCTCAATTCATATCTAGAGGATTGTTAGAGAGAGGGAGTTGACTATTAGGAGACCTTTACTCAAGTTGCTAGGTACACTTAAGTTTTATTAGCATCATTACATCTTTAGCATTTGTTTTTGGTTGGCAATTATATTAGATTAATGCTAAGTCAACCTTCCTTAATGTCCTAGTTGAGGAAGAGGTATACATTAATTAATTGAGAAGGTTTGATGTGTATAAGCAAGATACATGTTTGTAGGTTGAAGAAAACACTTTATTGGTTGAAGCAGTGTTATCGGAATTGGACTGAATTGGTTTGAACCGGCTGGTTTGGCCGGTTGGATGGCGAAAAAGGTTTGCAACTATTGTGGAAAGGACATTAAAGGTGGGGTGATCCATAGGATTTAGGAACACTTAGCTCATTTGAGTGACCAAGTAGAACCTTGTGAGAAAGTCTTTGATGACCTAAAAAATCAGATGATGGGCTTGATTGAAGCCTTCCTAGTAGAAAAGAGCAAGAACAAGAAAGTTAAAAAGGACATAAGCAAAAGTAAAAAATATGATGCTCCTTTCATGGATCCTAGTCTTGAAGCACTGTTGTAACTGCTACAACACCCTCCAAAATTTTGCCTTCATTTAAATTTTGGAGCCCCTTAATGATCATGTGATCTGTCATTTCAAGTCATCAAAGTCATACTTGGTCATATTTTTCCAAGTGTTCAAGTCTTCTCCCAGAAAACCCTAAGTGTCGGTGCACTCTGCATTCACAAGCCCAAGTCATGTTTCCTTCATAACACACTTTCTCAAGATAGACCTAGCGCACTTCTTGGAGATAGTGGAGCGCACTTCTTCAAGACAATAGAGCTCACTCCTTGTTGACAGGTAGAGTGCACTTCTTGTTGATAGGCAGAGAGCACCTCTTGGAAGTAAGCCTAGCACACCTGCTAGAGACAACTAGAGTGCACTCCTTGTTGACAACATGAGTGCACTTTCTAAAGATAGCGCTATTGCACTCTCCAGTGGCAGTGATCACATCCTTATTACTTTATTTTGCGACATGCAATAGGTGCACTTCCAAACAATAATTTGCCCACATCTGTGCTCTCCCTATATAAAGAGCCCAAACCATAGCTCATTTCACACTTGTCTTTTTCTTTGGAGCTCTGTGCACTTTTGGAGCACAAGGATCATTCTTCACTCTTGGATGTAAGTGTGTTTTCTTTCGATTAAGTTTTTCATTTGTCGCACTTCAAAATTTTGCTCTTACATGTGTTGCTTCAGTTCTTGCTTGATTGTTTTTAGTGTCTCTTCGCATTCTTGGGCTATTCGCATTCCAGTCATGATTGTGGTTGTATATATGTGTGCGTGCATGCCAGTATTTTCATTCTTATGATCCCTCTTGCTTGATCTCATTCAACACTTAGCCGATTTTTGAGCAGATCTTGGTTTTATAGCATTGCGCCAACTATAAACTTTGTAAACACGTCACCAGTGCATTGCGCTCTCCTAGTCCATAGATCATCGAACCCTTGCTTCTTAGATTTGTGGCGTGTGCCCAACAAAGGTCTTGTTTCTCCTCAATAGTGTACAACACACTTCCATATCACATTCTACTACCCTCTGTCCACTAAAGATGTGATCTGCGCTCTTCATTAGTCTCCTTGCCTTAGGTAGCGTAGAGCGCACTTCTAGATGACAAGCATGCAACCCCTTGCCCACTGAAGATGCGAATTGCGCCCAATAAAGAGCCTCTTTGCTAGCAAGACGACACTGTGCATTTCCAGTGACTAAGCTTTTGGCCATTGTCACCTACTCTTGCGCCTTGACCCGAAGCCAGTCTCTCTTCTAGCCGTAGTGCAAAGAGCACTTCTAGTGACTAGTGTGACCACCATTGCCTCCAGCCTATACTCGTGCTTAGAACCAACACACTGTTCCTTCGTAGTGACTTCTTTTGCACAAGTAAACAAGATAGATAGGTGGTTTTGTGGGACTGATTGTGTAATTGCCATGAGTGAATTCCAATTTCCAGGTACTACAAATTTGGACCCTATCAGTGTGTCATCTTCCACTAACACTATGCCTGTAGTCACATGCAAGGGGCCAACAAGAGAGGCTACTGAAAGCAGTATCGAAGGTGTCGTGGATAGCTCGAGAGCTAAAGTACACATTATGTCAGATTCAAAATGCTTTAGTGATAATTCCACCACCTTAGTATGGTAGATGATATTCAGAGAATTTATCAAGGATGAGTTCCTAGAAGACCTAGAGGACAAGGAAGTGTATGTCAATGTCAAAAGGTCCAAATTCCACAGGATTGCTAGTAGATATCCAGTTCTACCTTGTGTGGAAGTGATAAGATGGATATTACAACATCTTGACTCCAAAAATATGATCCTTAGTAGTGCAAGTGGGCAAGAGCATGCTACATGTCCATTCTTATTATAAGCTGCCAAAGCCAGAGGGATACTTGAATTCAAAATTCTATGCAGCTTGTTATTCTTAGTTTGATACAAAGGACATTTTGAAGACATGGTGGCAGGAACTGGGCAAATTCTGCCAGAAGCCAAAAGGAACTTACAGAACAAAGTCATTGAGGAAAGTGTATCAATATCTCATGGCTATGTGTTGCAGGTTGTATCGATGGGAAAGCACAAAGTTCTTTGAAGAAGGTTGGGTATATCTAGCCTACCCATGTGCTGCTGAAGGAAAGATCTTCAATTGGTTAGACCTACTAGCCCAACAACTGTAGAGGAATGTTGCTAAGGCGAAAAATGTTTCACAAGGTGAGTAACCCGAGTTTTACATGTCAGCCTACTTGCTTGATGGGATCTGTGCTCAGAATGAATTCCCGGGTCTAGAGTGGAAGTGGACCAAGCAACAACCTCCTGTCCACACTTATTGTAAGATACTGTCAGAGGTCAGCTACATGGGAGTGTATGAGAAGATAGCTGAGAACTTCTTTGTGGTGCTATATCAGATGATATTTGAAGTTGAGGCATGTCGCATGACAAACAAGGCCAGAGAAGCTGTTGTTGAAGTTGCAGATTGGTTTACATCTTCTCAGGCCACATTTATTAGAGTCTTTGAAGCTTATAAGACTCCATATTTTATGTCGAAGTATGTGACGGATAAGGTAGTCATGCAAGAGATTGGTTACCAACTATGCACATGTTTGTCACAACAATTGTAGAAGTTGAAGAAGTCACCATGGCCTATTATTCCTCTACAAATAGGGTCATATGAATTAAAGAATTTGAAGGCAACAAAGGCAAAGATTGAAGAACTTAACTGCCTTAGATTCGACGAGATGAGCTTCAACCGATATGACCCTAGAGGTGTTTTCAAGCAACACTGTGTAAAGTTGAGATACACCTGGCCATATGCTTTTGTCTCCTGGGAGGATGAAGATAAGACCAAGAACTGCTATAATGCTTCCAGTCTGGTTGGACCGGGTGATGAAGCAGGTCTTTCTCATACAATACATGTGCCAGATACTGATTAAGAAGGGACCCAACACGAAGTGGTTGCTCAGGATGATTTCAAGCCGAAGAGAATGCAAGGACATGATGTTGAAGAAGAGAGGAGTAAGAAATTCAAAGCTGATCCACGCACTAAAGGTGCAATCGAGGTTGAAAGGAAAATGAAGGAATTTGAAGAACCTAGGAAAAGGGAACAAGAGGAAGAGCACAAGTAGAAAGAAGAGCAAGAAAAGAAGAAGCGAGAGGACATGCAAAAGAAGAAAGAAGAATTGAAGAAAAGAAGAGAGGAAGCCTAGAAGAGGCAACAAGAAGAAGCTTTCAGAAAACAAAGGGAAGAAGAAGAGCAGCGAAGGCTACAGGTTGAGGAAGAAAACAAGAGGAAACAAGAAGAGGAGTTTGCAAGGAACTCAAAGGAAGATTTGGAGGCCCAAGACACAGATGATGATTAAGATGAGGAGAACTAGGCAGCGCACACTGAGCCAATCATAGCTCCTCTAAAGGTTTGACCTTCAACTCCTTTGACTGGTGGGCATCTTCCGTTTAGTGAGTTGGGGATTCTATCTCCACCTAATGATAGAATTTTGGACATCTCCAATTTCACCTTTAATGAGCTGAAGGATAAGGTCATTCAAGAAAGGAGATATTTCCCAAATGAACCAGATCGATTTGTTTCAATCCACACAAAAAGGGTTATTGTATTAAACATCGGGACCAATCCTAGAGTAGTCGCCTCAGCAAATGCAGGCTTTGCAGTAGCCATGAAGAAGAACACAAATTTCCTGAAGCAAAAGAATGAACAATTGAAGAAGGAATTAGCTAGTGCAAAGCAACGAATTGATCACCTCCTTGTTGAAAACCAAGGGATGTCTTCCACAAATTCTAGCAGAGAAGAGTTACAATCAGCCATAATTGAAGAACTCAAGCCTTTGGAAGACACAATGAAGCAAGTGTATGAAGAGATGATCACTTTGCATAAAGCAATGGCGCCTCTGTATGAAGTTCAGAAAGGATCACAGGAAAATCTGAGGATCTTAAAGATAACTTATACAATTATAGATACGATCTATAGGAATGGGGTGCCAAGTATTTAAATGTACCAAAAATGTTGGTTAGAAAACACATATATGAAGCTAAAATGGATAAAGCGAAGATAAGAATGTATATGCAGACCTATGACAAACTCAACAACCATATAACCAACACTATGTCAACATATACGTTGTTGCACAACATATTGGAAGCCTTGGTGCAGGTACAAAAAAAAATTCTATAGGTGCACTTGGGGAGGTGAAACACATGAGTACTATTAGGCTGGAGCTAGAAGAATTCTTGGACCGTATCAGATAGGCAACAACCTAAGATGACTTGGAGGTGACTAAAGACTTTGTTCTGCAATATGTAGCTGAGCCAATCAAGTTACATATGAAGCTAGTCATGTTGTGGAACAATGTACAATCAGGCTCCAAAACCATATATCTAGATGCTTTGGAGGGAAAGATCAGATACAATCCAGATCTACCACAAAAGGTTGAGGATATAGCAACAAAATATAGAGATTGGTACCGACATATCATAATAGAGCTTCATGTCATAGTCACTGTGTTACAATTTCCCTAATGTGGACACAAATGTCTATTTTGTTCTATGGGTTTTCCCACAATTTTTTTGAAATGTAATTTTGTATTCTAAAAATAATAAAAATGTAAAATGTGTGTGGAAGTCCAAAAGTCACATGTGGAATGTGAAGAGTCACTATGAAGTCGAAAGCTCATAGGGGAGCTCAAGGGTCATAAGGGAGCTCAAGAGTCATGAGGAAGCTCAAGAGTCACATGGGAGGTGAAAGGTCACCTCATTTGTTATAAATAGACCCTCATGCCTCAAGCAAAGGACTTTTAGCCTTGGCTTCTCTAGCTAAGCATAGGAGAGAGAGATCATTATTTTGAGGAGCAAGTTGTGGCTTCATGTTCCACTATTGGAACAAGTGAGACATATTTGTAATTGTGTATCTTGGCAGTTCCACTCTATTTTGAAGCTCTCAGTGCCGGGCGTACTTTCATTCATGTATCATAAATGTTGTAAGACTTTTCTTTTGATGTTTGCAATATATGTTTATGTTTATATGTACTAAAGAGAGTAAACTATTTTGTTAGCTTTAGTACACATCTTAATTGAAACGTGTGTCTTATTTGCTTTCATGATCGTTGTTATTTTGAGAACTACTTTCCAAACTTATCAATGATTCTTTCTATACATGTGTGCCTTTATTAGAGTGATACTATTATTATTCTTCTAAAGGCTCACCTCATTTTATTCTATTCGTGAAAGTACTTTATACACATTACAATTGTATGTTTCATAATGCTAACATTGCTTCCTTGTCTCAAAAGTTGTATGTATTCTCTCTTATGTTATGATTATTGGCCAAGGAAATTTTTTAAGCTTATTATAATGGCAGCCGAGCCGATTTCCCTGATGGGGATCCTATCCCAAAAGGCGTGAGGTCTAATTGGGACTTCATATTGGGGAGACCCGCTCGTGTTGGCGGATTTCCAGCACTGTCAACAAGTACATATCCCAAGTTTCCCCATTAGACTTGGAAATGAGCATGCTTCTGACCCTAGTTCATCTAGTTTGAAAATGGCACATGTAAGGAATCTTGACTCTTTCTTTGTATCTCACACCTCCCTCAATGCTCAACCCACCATTGATGCCAAATGGACAAAGATAGAGAGGGAGGTTGCTTGGGAATGCTTTGCCAGAGGGTGGTATGATGCGAACATACCTTTAAATGCTACTAATTCTCCATATTATAAGCCTATTGATGCTATCACTTTTACAAAATGAAGTCCAAAAAATAGATTACCTTATAGAGTTCAAGCACTCATGGACTAAAACAGGGTGCACAATTATGGTTGATGGATGGACTGATGGAAGATCCCACACTATTTTAAATTTCTTAATTGCTTGCCCAAAAGGCACCATGTTTTTGAAATCTATGGATGCATCTGATCAGGTGAAAGATGCACAATTATTATTTCGCCTTTTGGATGTAGTGGCTATGAAAGTAAGGGTTGACAATGTTGTACAAGTGATCACAGATAATGCCTCCAAGTAAGTTGTAGCTAGAAGGATATTAGAGGAAAACCACCCCACCATTTGGTGGACTCCATGTTCGGTAAAATTGAGTGGGTGAAGAAGTGTGTGGAAGAAGCAAAATCCATCACTAGATACATCTACAACCACTCATGGGTTTTGAACCTTATGAGGAAACACATTGAGGGTAAAGAGCTTGTTTGGTCAACCATCACACGATTTGCAACAAACTTTCTTTCGTTGCAATCCCTTGTTCAACAAAAAGGAAACTCGAGGAAGATGTTTGCTTGTTATGAATGGAATGCCTCTCAGTGGAGCAAAAAGGCTAAAGGGAAAGAGGTGGCTAACAAAGTGTTTGAAAAATCTTTTTGGAGAAAGGCAGAAGAGATATTGCTATTTAGCGAGCCTCTTGTGAGAGTGTTGTAGATGGTGGATGGTGATAAACCCGCCATGGGTTTTGTTTATGAGGCCATGGATCAAGCCAAAGAGGCAATAAAGGCAGCATATGGGGATAAAAGACAAAAGTATCTTCCTCTATGGAGAATCATTGATGAAAGATGGAACAAACAACTCCATAGACCTTTACATGCAACTGGCTATTACCTAAACCCAAGGTATGGAATTTAAAATTTTCAAAGTTTATAAGTTTTGTTATTCATTAGAATTTAGAAAATCTTTGCCAAACATTCAAAATTAATCGATGAATGCTATGTTGCACGGGTTCCCGAACCCAGGGGTGGGGTTCTCGAACCCGTCCCGGGTTCCCGTCCCCACGTTCCGGGTGCTGGAACGGGTACCTCTGAGAAGAACCCTGAAGAACCCGGTTCTTCTTGAAAGAACCCGAGACTTCGAAATCATAAACCGGGTTCTTTTGATACATCGGAAAGGATTGGAAAGTGTCGATGTAGATGTAATATTCCCAACTCAAATATACTCAATTTTCTCTTAAAATTTCTGAGTTTTTAATTGAGTTTCAATGAGTCTTAATTGAGGTATTTTATCAAATAGTTGAAGGACAACTGTTGTACATGTTGGTTTTATATTTTCTCTCAAGTGACATGGACAGGGGTCATTGCAGCAATGGGAAAATGCTTCAAATAACTAGACAACTTATTTATAAACTCAGAATTAGACTTTCACTGCTGTTACAGCTTAAAATGATGAAAATTTCTGAGCATAAACAGCCATGCAATTAATTAGACACCAATAGATGTAGTGAAGGTCAAAACGGTGGAACCTGGTAGCATTACAGCAGTATATAAATGGAATATCAGCCTTTAAATAATAGATCTTCAGCCATTAAAATCAGTGTTCTACAGCAGAGATGGATCAGCAATAAACATAGCTTGTTCTCTTTAAAATCGTAGTTTAATAAGGCAAAGTTTGATATTGTTTAAGAGCAAATTTCCCAAATTTTACAATGCCATTGCGAAGGACACACCTGGAACATGCTCCATCTCATAAGAACTTAAACTTGCTGATTGTCAGAGCTTTTGCAATTAACTTGATTTCTTGAGTAGGCAAGCTGCTACAGGATTTGGCAAAAATCTTGAAATCTGGACAGTGAATAAGGATACATAAATTGGGCTCTATTATCTCTTGAAAGAGGATATTCGATTAGCCTTTAACCTCTGAAATCAATACGGTTAAATCATAAATATTTTAGTTTTCTTGTTTAAAGTTGAAAAATATACAAATTCATATATATTATAATTTATAAAATATAATATATATATATATACCAACCTCTGAAATCAATACGGTTAAATCATAAATATTTTAGTTTTCTTGTTTAAAGTTGAAAAATATACAAATTCATATATATTATAATTTATAAAATATAATATATATATATATCCCCGACGAACTGCGCACCCTGTTTCAAAAAATGACGTCCTCGTCCCCGTTCCCGAACCCACGTTTCCTGGCAACATAGGATGAATGTTTTTGTCTTTTGAACTGTAAATATTTTGAAGTAGGTGGGGAGGTAAAAGAGGGATTGTACAAATCCATTGAGCGCATGATCCAAAATCTCAAGACCCGGGACTAGATACATAGCCAACTCTTCAATTTCCACGAGATAGTTGGTACCATTGGCATGTCTATGACTATAAGAAGTAGACAAAGGATCCACCAGGTAAGAAATATCAAAGTTTTGAAATTATCTCACTCATTAAAAGGTTTAAGATGTTCAGTCCAAGTTTCAAACTTTCAAAGTCATTTGCTAATACTTATTTTCTTTCAACTCTTATTGCAGCCTATTGGTGGCAACAATTTGGTAGCCAATGCCCTAATTTGCAAAAAATTGCAATTCAAATATTGAGCCAAACATGCAGTGCTTTGGGGTGTGAATGGAATTGGAGTGTTTTTGAGTGAATACACACCAAGAAGAGGAACTATTTGGAGCAAAAACAGTTGAATGACATGGTTTATGTTCAGTACAACCTTAGGTTGAGGCGAAACCAGTTGTTGAACAAGACACTTGAATCAAGCAACATAACTTTGGATGACTTTGATCCATCATCAGAGTGGGTTGTGGAGACCCAAGAACCAACATTTGACAATGAAGATCTTTCTTGGATGGACTTGGACCCACCTCCACCTTCAAGGCCAGGGGAATCAAGTCAAAATCCCACTATAGATTCTCAGTCTACTAATTCTAAGGATGAAGATGAGGGGGAGGATGAGGATGATGATTTTGATTAGTACTAGTAGTATTGTAGTTTAGTACTATGCTTATTTTTGGACTCTAGAGGCCATTTAGAGCTTGTATCTTGATGTATTTTGTTTCAGAGATGTATTGCACTAAGTGCTATTTTGGTATTATGCACTCTTGTTATATAAACAAGACTTTTTTATATTTGCATATAAATGGTTTGAATTTATATGGTTATATATATATATATATATATATTCTTTAAAATTTGAATATTTTATGTAGTTTTGGTTGACCATTTTTTCGGTCTAGCTTTTTTATTGGTTCTGGTTCTAGTTCTCGGTTCGAGGGGTCTAACTGTTTTCGTTCTATACACATCAAGAAGAGGAACTATTTGGAGCAAAAACAGTTGAATGACATGGTTTATGTTCAGTACAACCTTAGGTTGAGGCGAAACCAGTTATTGAACAAGACACTTGAATCAAGCAACATAACTTTGGATGACTTTGATCCATCATCAGAGTGGGCTGTGGAGATACAAGAACCAACATTTGATAATGAAGATCTTTCATGGATGGACTTGGACCCACCTCCACCTTCAAGGTCAGGGAAATCAAGTCAAAATCCCACTATAGATTCTCAGTCTACTAATTCTAAGGATGAAGATGAGGGGGAGGATTAGGATGATGATTTTGATTAGTACTAGCAATATTGTAGTTTAGTACTATGCTTATTTTTGGACTCTAGAGGTGATTTAGAGCTTGTATTTTGATGTATTTTGTTTCAGAGATGTATTGCACTAAGTGCTATTTTGGTATAATGCACTCTTGTTATATAAACAAGACTTTTTTATATTTGCATATAAATGGTTTGAATTTATATGGTTATATATATATATATATATATTCTTTAAAATTTGAATATTTTATGTAGTTTTTGGTTGACCATTTTTTCGGTCTAGCTTTTTTATTGGTTCTGGTTCTAGTTCTCGGTTCGAGGGGTCAACTAGTTTGATGATCGGTGTGGTTCTGATAACATTGGGTTGAAGTAGGCATTGTGTGCTTGGTAAATCAATGTCATTGATTACTTGTTAGGTTGGGCTT
Source organism: Pinus tabuliformis (assembly GCA_031772625.1). NCBI lineage: Eukaryota > Viridiplantae > Streptophyta > Pinopsida > Pinales > Pinaceae > Pinus > Pinus tabuliformis. The sequence continues at coordinate 135,579,895 of CM062804.1, read as the reverse complement.
CACCAAAACTATTGCATCCATCAATCTTTATACTTTATTTGATAGATTTTGATCTAACTGTTTTCGTTCTATAGGTAGATGACCTAGAAGTTGGTATTTAAAGGGAGTTTAGAGAAGCCCATTGCATGGTGCAAGGCAAAGTTAGCACAATAATTTGATGCAGAGGACATTGGATTGATTTCTTGGCTACAAAGGTGTGGCAGAGTCAAGGTGAGTTGTTCCTTGGACAAGATAAGTATGTAGTTGATATTTTGAAGAGATTTCAAATGAAGGACTATAATCCCTTAGTTACCCCTATTGTGCCAACTTTGAAGTTTCATTCTGACATGGATTTAGATTTTGTAGATCCTTCCATGTATAGATAGTTGATTGGATCTTTGATGTATGTGTGTAACACCAGACTTAAAATATGTTTGTAGTGAACACTTTGGGCTAGCACATGGTTGAGGCAAGTAGATTCACTAGGTAGTTGCAACACATGCGCTTTGTTACTTGAAGGGCACAATACATCATGGTTTGAGGTTTGTAGGAGATGGTGGGTTGATGCTATTTTGGTTCATTTATTTTGACTGGGCAAGTGATGTAGGTGATATTGGAAGAGTACTTTAGATTGTTGCTTTAGTTTGGGTTCAAGAGTGATTTCCTTGTTCAACAAGAAGTAGGGTTCAGTGGCATGGAGTTTAGTAGAGGCAAATGTTGGCAGGAAAAGTTCCCTAAGGCAAGGGTTGAAAGCCTCAACAGAGCAGGATAAGATAATCAACAAAGAGCACTCAAACAAGCATGCCAAACATACGAATTATCGAACATGGATTTGGAAACATACCCGAAGGTCCTACATTTGAAGATGTTCCTGTAGGGTCCAAACCCTCTGCTTCCTCCAAGATGTGCAGACCTGCAAATCAATCACAAAAGCATATACATAATAGATAATTCAATGTGCATACATAGTAATATGTTAGATCATCATATATAAACATATAAACTATCATTCATAAGATGAAAACATATATCAGGAACAAGACATGAGCTTCTTTATTGATTAACAACAATAAGTACAGGAAAGATACAACCTGATCCAGGCCAAAGGCACCGACGAAGCCTTCCTCCGGATTTGTCTAGCCCGAGCCACAAAGACAACCTCTCTAATAAGTGCAAGTAGATGCTAGATAAGGATGCTGAGCATCTATGCAAAGGAAACCAGGGTTTCCTAGAGACTGGGAGTGCAGGAGGCACAGGAAAAGCAGACTTGATTTGGGAGAAATCGAGTATAATGTCAATATCCTTACTCTTCAAATTGGTTATTTTAGTTAGGCCACGGGCTGTTGTAGGTGGGCTCTTGGTAAAACCCGTAAACCCCGCCCGAAAAATAGCATTTTATTTTATTTTTCCATATTTTAAAAAGTATACACAGGTATAGTGTTATGGGACCCACGTATGTACACGATTTAGTATGGGCAGAGTCACATATGAAATTTGAGATACTTCTTTTTACTATAAAGTCAAGTCCGCATAGGAAAAGGGACTGCCCAGGGCCATAAAAGAGCATCAGCTTGATGGATATTGATATCATGAAAGCGATGGAGGCGGTGAGTGAAGCTAGGGTTTCAGAGTTTCTGATATGCGCCGCCGCGGATACAGTAGATCTGCATTGCTTTGGAACGGATGGATGCTGGATCGATGAAGACCCAAAACTCGAAGCCTCTCCTTGGTACTGGGCCGGACTGCTGAGTCCAAAGCTAATCGAGGTAGGCGATCTGAATATTTTCTATGCCCTAGATCCAAATGCTAGTTATTGTTTCTGCAGAGCTCTGATAGCAGCTGCAGTTGGCTCAACGATTCTTGCATGGGCCGAAGGAAATCCAGGGTACGGAGTCTCAGTAAGAGAAGACCCTTATGATGCCGGAAAGGCTTATCCCGTGAAACGACCCAGCAAATCGATCCAAAACTTTCCAGACCAATGTGGCAGCGCATCTGGGGAGTTTACAAGATCAAGGATCTACGTTTTCTGTAAAAATGACACACTGCTCTTAGAGATCAGGACGAGCAAGGCTCAGATCGCATGGGGCAAAGGTAGGAGGGGCCTGCAGGATGCAGATCTGCGCCCTCTCTTAGATCTGCGATTTCTCGTTGCAGATCACGTTGAAAATGTGTGCTGCCGCACAGATCGAGTTTTATCCTCCCTGATCCATGGCAATAAACTGAGATTCAGACATGGGATCTTAACCCTGAAGCTTGAGATCCCCTCTGCGCAGGAAGGATTTGGGGAACTTCAGAAGAGAGGGCAGAAGCAAAAGGAAGCTTCACAAAATGATATTTCTTCAGATCCAGAGTACAAATCTGAAAATCGGGATTTGAGCAAGGCAGACACAGTAGATCTGAAACAAATCTTCATCAGATCTACAGAAGGCAAACACATTTGCCTGCAGATCTGGGAGCGGATGAGTATTTGGGAGCTAAAAAAAGAGATACAGGTCAGATTGGGAATTCCAGTGGCACTCCAAATCCTAATATTTTCTGGGGTATGCATGCAGGAACAACATTCCCTCCAGTACTACAAGGTTGCACAGGATTCAACAATAATCCTCAACCACCGCTTGCGAGGTGGATCTAAGGGATCTACATCAAAACCTACAGGATCCTATCGTGACGCAGCAAAAGGGAAAGAAACTCAAAAGGGGAAAGCACAATCAGCTGTTAATACACCTCCAGGGCAGTATATCGTGGATGAAGTACCAGAGAGCCCCTCCATTCCGCTGGATATCCTAGAGGTACAGGGCATATTCTCAGATCTTCAAAAAAAAGCAGTTATTTGTAGATTCAACGGCTTCTGGCCCAAAACGGATGCTTTGTACCAATGGATCCACACGGTCTGGACAACAAATTGCCAGATCCATCTATGCTCGAAGGGTTTCTTCATAGTTATCTTTCGAGTTGAAGAAGAAATGGAAAAAGCACTCACTGAAGGACCATGGTTCTGGGGCAGTGCGGGATTATTTGTCACCCCTTGGTTCCCGGAGTTTGATCCAAATACCATGGCGGTATCAAGGATGCCGGTATGGGTAAGAATGCATAACCTTCCGATCCATTTTTGGCACTTTAAATCCTTATCAGCTATAGGAAACACCCTTGGGAAAATGTTAAAGATTGATACTGAGAGACATTTAAAAGGAATCTTTACTTTTGCTAGAATATGTGTTGAGGTAGATCTCAGTCAAGGGTTACCAGAAAGCATCATCCTGCATTTCAACAATACTCAGTGGAAACAACCTTTGGACTATGAGAATACAGCTTTCAGATGCAGGGGATGTCAACAAACAGGCCATCTGTTCAATGCATGCAAAAGCCTTAACAAGAGCAAGCCACAACAAAGGAAGCACAAAGGATGGCAGAACATAGATAATGTCATAAAGAAGAGAACCGCGGGAAAGAAAGCTCCCTCAGTAACAGAAGACGAAGAAACAGAAGCAGATGAGGATGATACCACCATAGAGGAAGTTGAAATAGAGAACCAGAAGGAAAATACAGCAGACAACAAGGATTCACAGCCACCCTCAAATCAGGCAGAGACCCAGCAAAATCAGGCAGAGACGACAAGCGTGGATCAAAGCATGGGAGGCATCAAACGACAACATCACTCAGACACTTCAGATTCAGATAAAGAAACAGGGCATCTGAATGTAACAACTCAGTTAGTCATTGCTTCAACCGAGGCCACTGTGGGAGAGTGGCGCAAGGTTGAAAAGAAAAAGGGGAGAAAAACCTGAAGCGTGAGTTTAACTCATTGCCGAAAGTCAGGTCTTTTCCCCTTTTTTCCCTTCTCGTTTCTCTTCTTATTTTCTTTGTGCACGTTAGTTTCCTAACGCTGCGGACCATATGGCATCTCAATGTTTGCTCTATTGCATAAGCTGGTGTAACTTTTCATTAATTATTTAATAAAAGGTTACCGTTTTTTCCTTGGAAAAAAAAAAAGAGCATCAGCTCTATAGGAGCGTTGAATGATGCTATAACATATGCCCCCTAATTTATGAGGTCATAAGGGGAACATGATGGCCGAAATATATTAAGTATAGAGAGAGGAGTCATCCGAAAACCCAGGAGGAGATCACTAGATTCCAACCCATCGAATACCTGTGGAAGGATTTAGAAAGAAAACTCATGTTTGAGGCGGGCATACCCATGCTCAGAAGTAGTAAAGCATGTCCGCTGATCAAGTATAAAGCGGATCTAGAATGTATACATAAGTGTATAGAAGGAGTTGAAGAATACATAAGTGGATCATCAGATCATAGCCACGAAAGAACACAACGGAGCTATGTCTCAATATCACATATAGAAGAATGTCTGATCAATGATGCTAGAAGATTGTCTGATCAATGATGTTGCATAATTGATCCTCATAAAAGTACCAAGTCATATAGGTGGAATAGTGGTACTGCATAAACTCGGGTGCCAACATATAAGATGTTGTTGTGAAAGACTGCAACATATAAAGTTGAGAGGTGTCACTGGCAAAAAATTGAAGGAGATGTCAAGTGAACCAAGACGCTGACACAAGCCGAGGTCTTCACCGACCGCAGATGGTACATTTCTACACTATGGGAATAAATGAGCTGAAGTCGACCATGTGAGAAATCATTTGATTACCGGTCATTGATGTATACTGTTAACAAACGCGAGACAACTCACCAATAATGATAATGAGTGTCAAGGTACCCTAGTACAATCTAACAAGTGTGAATAGATTTGTTGAAGTCAAACACTTGAAAGAATCTATCAATCAGGAGAAATTGATGTATTCTCGCCGTCGATAGCGAAGGAGTCTATGCCGCTGATGACTGCAAACCCTAAGGTATTGAAGAAAGGACTCTAGAGCTTGTTCCCAAAGCAATGAGTTGGAGTTGATGGGAAAATATTTGCTGGAAGTAAGGCATTAAGGCATCCCACATCAACCAACGCGAGTGTAACCCGCAGGCCAATAATTTGGAAGAACTTAGACAAAGAGAGATGAAGTAACCATTCCGAAGTACATTTCGGCGTACACAAGATGTGGCTAGCGCATGAGAAAAATCCTCTGAACCAACCAATAATGAAAGCTGACACAGAGGTGAGGAATCCACCAATAGGGTCAAATGGAAACCAAGGTACTGCACGAATCCCAATGTGTGATAATGTAAGCTGATGTCAAACATAAGGGAAACCACTCAGTCAAAGACCCATAATGCTGATCGATGTTGAGCACAAGGTCACCTATCAATGATGTAAATAGGGCCAGGGTGCAACTCTAGGTCTACTCTCAAAGAAATTTGTCGGAGTCAATAAGAGCAGACCCGCCAGTAAGAAGTCAATGGGGACCTTCTTAACCAACATGAGTAAAGGACCATGTCGTTGATGTGATGTTGAGAACAACTTAACAGGCTCGGTATCGCCGATAGTAATGAGTCAAGAGACACTGCAGAATGGCCGACAACAGGTTTACTTCCCTTGAACAAAATCACGACTTGATGTGACTTTATGGCAACATAAAATAACTTTGTATAAGTTTGCAATGCAGGAGGCATTAACAAACTCTCCATATGATTGGAAGAGATAACCAATTGGTGGAGGACTGACTCAAGGAAAAGGTTATGTCTTCCCTAAAGTCAAACTAAGTTCCATCTGCTGTATAATCTAGGGCAAAGTAGTGTAGTGAGATTCTTCGTTACTTGATAACAATTTGTGGAGTCTTTTTAACTTTTTCCTGTTAGCTTATTCTTCTTCTTCTTATTAGTGCATATGTGTGTACTTCATCAAACTGCTACTAAAACATAAAACAAGAACAAAAGATGTTGGCTCTCTGCTAGGGCCAAAACCTCCCTACTCTTGAGAGGAAAAGCCTTTAGTGAATTTCTCTTATTGAAGTTTCTTTTGATCAATGCCAAACCCTAGACCCTAACAATGAGATCCTCCAAGCACAAGTCAACTCTCCACTCCTTTCTGCAACATATACCTCGACACTTCTTTCGACACTTCTACCGACACTTTGTTTCTCGACAGTTTGTTCTCCTACTTCCGACACTTCTTTCTTCTTTTAAATTGTTAGTAAACCTTGTTGCACTTGCTCTAGAGAACAAGCCTTTGATGAGAACCCTTCCAAATGATGATTCCTTCACCTTCTTAACCAAATAAGCTTCTTCTTCAAAGTGTAGGTGCAGACTGGATGTGACTGTCCAACAACCCTAAATTCTTGCACGTGTGACTGTTTATTTGCTATTGTAGCCTCTTTCCTTCCTTGCTTGAGTGCCCTTCCTCTTCGCTTGAGGGTCTTTCTTCTACGCTAGAGTAGTAGGCCTAGTTTTAGCCCCAACCGAAGGTAGATAAGTGACTGTGGTTTACTGTTGTCCTAGCCGCAGGGACAACTCTCAGATTTCCGCACGTGTGACTGTAGCAGCCCTTGGAACAACCTTCAAGACTTCGGTGGTGTACCCTTTCTCTTCGCTATCTTTGGAGACCTTCTTACTTCGTCTTACTTGCTTTCTCCTTCGCTGATTTCAGAGCTCTTGTTGTGCACTGTGTGAGGAGTGGACTTGACTGTCTCTTAGGCCGACTTGTCTGGCTGCTTGTAGGCCGACTTGTAGAGTGGACTTCGGATGGTTCTTTGGTGGAGTTGTGAGCTTGAATGAGCTTCTTGATGGTGCCATTGCTAGGAGGAGACTTGTGACTTTGCTTGGAGGTGTTCTCTTGACCATAATACATATACATACAAGGTATAACATGCCCTTAAGGTCTTCAACTTATTCTTTTGACTATTTGACTCACCTATAGCACTTTAAATAGTGCTAGACCTATTTCAATGAGCAAGAAACTCATTGACATGTATTATAAAAATAATATTTCTTTTCTTGAATAAGTACAAAAATAAAAAATACGTTTATGAAGACCAAACTTGGTTACCTTTCCTTCAACACCATCCCAGTGGAGGAAAGACTCATTTTAGTTGGTTGTTATTTAAGACAAGGGAAGTGGAAGTGCAACTGATGATGTTTTGACGCAAAAGAAATCAATAGAAAACCTAGGCTACATGAGAATGCAACACTTACTTTTCTTCAATGAAAGGATTTTCTACAAGGGTTCTATGAGAAACCTAAGAAAGCAAAAACTCCTTTCCTTTTTCTTTTAAGCACTCACACATTGAAAACATACCAAGAAAGACTAAATGATGTCTAAAATGCATCTACCCTAACGCGCACTAGAATGTAAATGCAAGATTCAAGAAAACGCTCAAAGATGAGCAAATGTGATCACAAAGACAAAAGCCAATCTCAAAAGAAAAAGCACTCCTCAAAGCAAAAAAAAAACTCTTAACCTTTAAAACAAGAATTCACACATTTGCTAAAAACTCAAAAGACTACAAAGCCAAAAACAAAAGAAAAGAAACACAAAGAAAATGTTTTTCTTTTTCTTTTAAAGATTTTAAAGAACCAAAAAGTTCAGAAAAGGAAAACAAGCAACAATTTCAAGACCAAAAACATGAAAAAGACTCAAATCCCACTAGTCACCAACAATCACAAAGATAAAAGACTAGAGCAAGATAAGAGACTTAATCACTTCAAATGATTTGGCCAGAAAGATACAAAAGACTCTGAAAATCAGAAAGATTCCAGAGAACTGAAATCTCTCATTCATCCAAGAATCACAAGCCCTTTTCGAAAACAAGGAAGAGAAAGCAAAAAGAAGCCAACTTCTAGGTTGCAAAAGAATCAAATCAAAGACTAAGTTATCAACAAGCAACAAGACTTGTTCCAGAAGCACAAAACAACCAAACACTTCACAAAGAAGATATGGAACCCAACTTTAAACACAAAAAGCCTCAAAGACTACAAACCCTAGGTTGACATAGGCATTTCTCAAGCAAGATGAAAGACACCAACAACAACAAACATCAAGGTGATTCTAGGCTTCATAATCATCAATAAATCATAAAGAAACTTTGTCAAGACCTCAACAAAAGCCATATATATGAATAATTTTTTTTGTCAGATTTGTACGCGACTATTTAAAGACATTGCTGCGTGTATACGCGACTGTGTCTGAAAAAACACGCGTATACGCACATTTCTTTGGAAGAAACTGTGTATATACGTGATTGTTTATAAGCAAAAATGCATATAAATGGAAAACTAAGGAAAAAATAAAAAGAAAGCCCATATCTAAAAGATCAGGCTGAATGACCAAATTACTTCAGACTCAAGAAGGCTGGAAAAAACCAAGAAACAACAAACTAAACCCATATCAAAGTAAAACAACCCTTCTAGAAAATACTTATGGTATTCCCCAGCAGAGTCGCCAATTTTGTTGGTGGGAAAAGTTCCCTAAGGCAAGGGTTGAAAGCCTCAACATAGCAAGATAAGATAATCAACAAAGAGCACTCAAACAAGCATGCCAAACATATGAATTATCAAACATGGATTTGGAGACATACCCGGAGGTCCTACGTTTGAAGATGTTCCCGTAGGGTCCAAACCCTCTGCTTCCTCCAAGATGTGCAAACTTGCAAATCAATCACAAAAGCATATACATAATAGATAATTCAATGTGCATACATAGTAATATGTTAGATCATCATATATAAACATATAAACTATCATTCATAAGATGACAACATATATTGGGAACAAGACATGAGCTTCTTTATTGATTAACAACAGTAAGTACAGGAAAGATACAACCTCATCCATGTCAAAGGCATCGACGAAGGCTTCCCTACGGTCCGTCTAGCATAAGCCACGAAGACAACCTCTCTAATAGTTGTAAGTAGATGCTAGATAAGGATGTTGAGCATCTATGCAGAGGAAACAAGGGTTTCCTAGAGACTGAGAGTGCAGGAGTCACAGGAAAAGCAGACTTGATCTAGGAGAAATTGAGTAAAATGTTGATATCCTTCTTCTTGTATCAATTAGGCCTACCCAAGGGGTGTATATATACCACTTCAAATTGGTTATTTCAGTTAGGCCACAGGCTCCTGTAGGTGGGCTCTCGGTAAAAACGGTAAAACCTGCTCGAAAAATAGCATTTTATTTTATTTTCCATATTTTAAAAGGTATACGCGGGTATAGTGTTATGGGACCAGCGTATGTACGCAATTTAGTATGGTCAGAGGTGCATATAGAATTTGAGATACTGTTTTTAGTATAAAGTCAAGTTTGCATAGGAAAAGGGACTGCGCAGGGCCATAAAAGAGCATCAGGTCTATCGGAGTGCTGAATGATGCTATAACAGTAGAGTAGATGGTAGCGATCATTGCTAGTTGTGAAGTCATTTGGCTTTGCATACAAGTGAGATTTTGGAACCTACTGTGGTTTATTGTGACAATCAAAGTTGTATCAAACTCTTTGAGAATACAATGTTTCATGACTGCTGCAAGTGCATTGATTTTGGATATCATTTCGTCAGGGATAGAGTTCAAAAGGGAGTAGTTGCTATAGAGTATGTTAACAAAAGTTTCAAGATATTTAAAGGGAGATTGGTTTTGGCGGAGAACACATTCCTTACAAAGAGGGAGTGTTAGAATTCTTACATGTTACTTAGTGATTCTTCGAGTGATGTGCAACAAAGAAGACAGCAAAGATGGCAGTTCCATTGTTTCCTTACAATAATAATGAGCATGATTAATGAGGGCATAGTTAGGTAAAAATATAGGCTATGTTTTGGTAGAGAGTACATGCATGTGCCACCTTCTGTGAATTTCAGTTTATGCCTATTCATTTAGTTGTAGTGATTCTTAGTATATGTAAAAGCCTGAAACCCCTTAGCATCAAAATCATAAATACATTCACACAAGCATAAGACAGAATATAGATAAAACCCCCAAGGTAGGATAACACCATCAGATACTCCTTATGGAAGGAATCACTTCACAAGCCATTCTTGTTAGAATACAATATTTGACATCCAATATATCTCAGCAATGATACTTGTGTTTATTCTTTCTCATGAGTATTTCTAGGGTTCCATGCCAACTAACCTTCATTATTATATTTATTTCCTTAACTGTCTAATGGGCCTATTTACTACCCCTGAACTACCAAGTGAGCCTTATTCCATGATTTATGGCCACGTTACATAATTTATTCCTCATGCATTCCAACGTAGGTACCCCATATTATCCCCCCTAGGTACATTACATTTAATAATTCTAACTTAGATGGACTTGGTTTATTTTTAGAGTACATTACATTTTCCAGTGTAGATGGAGTTAGTTTATTTTTGGAGTGTTCCTTATGTTAATCTTCAGTTCAACTTCTAATTCAATTCTAAGTTTATTTTAATTCTAGTTTTATATGCATGGCCTTTTAAAGAGGGTGTAGATCTATAGTCTAGATGCTATGGGAGTGCTCTTGCATGGTAGTTTACAGTTTAAGAAGAGGGCATAGTTCTCAAGAGAGATAATGGTATAGATAAATAGAAGCTTTTTCTTTGTGGGAGAATAGAAAACCAAAAAACTTAGAACCAACACTAGATTTTAAGATGTCAAGGAAATCACAAGAAGGTTGCTTGATGTATTTACGGGAATACTATTTGATCTCAATTTTTTGACTAGGGAGAGTTGAGCGATAATTATGTGTTAGCTGAAGAAGCATTACCAATTCTAGGATGTATTCTGTTAAATTTCCTTAACCTCAGCAAATAGGCAAAATATTTCCTAGTAATTCCTTGCTGTACATTAAATTAAACTGCAGATTACTGAATATATTGCACAGCTGGATTTTAACAGTAAATAAATTAAAAAAATCAGTGGAAGCAAAATGAGCCAATTTTACACATGCACACACATAAATTTCTGCCCTTCAAATTTGCCATTCATTAAATAAATATCTCAGCTTAGAAGGGCTTCTTTGCTAGGAAAATGGTCCTCTGAGGAAAAATACAAACAACGACGATTACAGAAATTTTCTGGGCACCTGTACAAGCTATACGACCTTTGAAAATCCTCCTAAGCACCCTCACGGCCTGCTGTCTTCTTCCCTATGCAGCATTTACGGCCTGCCTATCACACAATGACTGCCGCATGCTGTTTATATACTGCCCGTTGCTTGTGCTACTTGGTAGCTCACTTGCACGACACACATGGCACCTGCTACACATGTACAACTGTCATTCTTCTCTTTTATATCCATCACTGAAATACCTATAGTTCATTTGTTTGAGTCTACATTTCCCACCAATTGTCCATTAGTAGCCTCCACTTGTTTAATTTTTAAAATTGTGATTCATGTTGCTAAGTTTGTTTGCTTCTAGTATTATGTTTTTCTTTGCCTGTTTTTGCGATAATATTAGCCCCCACACGTTGAATGTTTGAAATTGTGTTACTTGTCACTAAGCCTGTTTGTTTCTAGTATTATGTTTCTTTTCTTTGTCTATTTGCTACTTTTTGGGAGATTGCCTTTTATTGAGAACAACCCTATGTGACATTGCTGCTCATAATAAAGCATTGAGATATTTAGCATATTTATAAATTTGTATCATTAAAATCAAAGAAACCATCGACAACAGTTGTAGTTGTAATTTTGGGCATTGTCATTTTTGGAAACGTAATCCTTTGGGATTATGTCAATTTAGATTATTCACTTGTGAGGAAGGCGAAAAGCCACAAGTGAACATGAAGAGTCAAGAGGAGTCCAATAGAACTCTTGGAATATGAACCCAAGGGTTAGAAGGACATGTTTTTATATGTATAGTGGTACTGGTATCAGAGCTTTGGTAGCTTAGCCCTGTCCCTTTGTTTTCTTGCACTTTGCCTTGCAATTAACATTAAAATCCAGCTCTATCAAAGCCTGGATACTCTTCAGACCTGTCAGGTCTGCACTTCATCTGCGTGTGACTTGTCTGCAACCCATTTGCGCCCTAGTTGTGTGCACTTTCTTAGACAGTGCTTGTAGCCTCTGCTCGAAAACCATTACTCTCACTTTGCTTGACTCTACGTTGCCTCGACTTGCCTCCTTTGCCTGTCACATCTATCATTATAGCTTGTCAGCGAGCAGATTGAATGTTATCTTGTTGGTTTTTGAATTGCACTAGAAATGTCTGCTGGAATTTCATGGTCACATTCCTCATGCTGGCTGAGTTCCTCCTCACACGAAAACTGGATGCTAGTTGTCTCTGTTCAGAGAAATTGATAAATGCTGAAAACTCGACGCTGGGTATTTTTGCTCAGAGTAACTGATCTTTGTTTTTATCTCTTGCTCTCGGGGAAACTGATCACTATTTACTTCTCTTCTTTGTATCCTTTTTTCTTTGGCGGTGATGGGCTATTATAGAGAGGAGAACCTAGGGTAGAGACTCGAGAGTTAATACGACAGGTTTCTTTCCTCTAGTAACTTTGAATGATGATAGATTACTTTTGTTACTCTACTATGGCGACTCTACTATGACATTTAAGCAGTGTGAATGGCGATTGACCTCTTCTACAACTCTACAATGGCATGACTCTGCTATAACATGCTATGGCTGCTCGTTTATTTGTGTTATATGGCGGTGCTTCTTTGAAATCCTTTCCTCAATTTGTGTTATGAGGTGATTCCCTTCCTTCGATATGGTCAGGCTACTGACGAGCATGCAAAATAAGAGAAACTTCCATGTATAGAGAAATGATATGGGGGAGTGCTCACAGTTGAGGGGTTGATGCTTTGATGGCCCAATGTTCAAATCATCCAAAATCAATAGCAATTATTTACAAAGTCATTTATATGGGGAAATTGGGTAACTTTTTTGTTGATGATTAAGCAATGGAGGGAAGCAGTGATGAACTTGTGTAGGATTTCTTGTGCAAAGTGCTTGAACATGGTTATTTCCCTGTTTTATGAATACTCGTAGATGCACAAGCTCACCTGTGAAGGCCCAAAGGTTATTTACAACAACTAATAGTGATATTGCTATGAAAATTCCTTGAAATGCAGCAACTAGAGTTTATTCTTCCAGTTGATTAATTATGCAGTTTATTTTGTTAAGACAAAATAACGAATAAATCACACTGCGATTTCTTCACAATAAAAACGTTGCGGAAAATTAAATTGGGAACTAAGAAAATAGAGCACACACACAATAAAATTGACACCATTATTTTTGGACAAATGTCCCCGGAAAAACCCAATGTGGGAAAACCGGTGCCGCAGATGAGGGTCTAATTATTATTCTTTAGCAGCAAAATCTGAGGACAATAAACTAGATGCCAAACTGGCAATCCTCTTAAGGGAATTTTTCCCTTCTCCATGAGCAATCCTGCAACAAATTGGACATAGAAACTAGCTCTCCAAGTCCCTTGTGCAGGGCTCTATGCAGATGCACTCCCTGGATTTGCCTCTGAATCAGACATCTTGCTTGCTGTTGCCTCTGGAAGTGATGCTTCGACCCTCTAGAAAATTATCCCAGCCTCCGGCACCTGAATCAACCTCCTCTTTAGCTATATCGAACTGCCTCCTTGAGGCTCCGCGCTAGCCCCACTGCAACCTCCTGTGGAATAATTCAACCTCTCTCAGCTGACTCTTCTAGCATTGGAAATCTCTAGAGGAATCTCTGCTGCTGCTCCTCTGCCTCTGCTACTGATCTCTAGCTCGAATTGTCTTCCCGGCTGAATCTATGTTCTCTAGGAATTTCGATTTGCCCAAATCACCCACTTACTTGATATGTCTTCTCCATCCCCATCGTCCCACTCTTATAATCTCTCGTTGGTGAACCAATCACCATGATTAGATCCCCACCAACGACTAAGATCATCTCAAACTCAATTCGTGTGAGATTCTAGAGCGTTCTCACTTTTCTCAATTAGTTCCCTTTAATTAATCGATTTTGCTAAGTTAGACTTAGGCATTTCTAATTATCGATCAATTCATTTAATTGAGCTATCTCTGGGTGTTTTCTCCCGAAACTCTTTTTGGGCTCTAGAGATCTTGTGTTTCTTAGCTCCTTTGTGACCAAAGTTGAGACTAGAACACCTGTCCGATGCTACAAAAACTAACACTCCCTCTTAGCGAGGAAGGCATTCTCTCCCATAACATCTTCCCTCATGCTGTTGATGTCTGACATCTATAACAACCTGTCACTGTCCACCAAGCTACTGTGCATGCTCTGATTCATCTGCCACTCTGTAGCTGAACCACCCTGCATCTGCGCTACTGTTGACACTGCACTGTACTCTTCTACCGTTGCCAACACTGCTTTGCGTTGCAACTGATCTCATACTGCTGCTACTACTGTAACTACTGCAACTGAGAAATAAACTATGTCACTGCTACTGAAAAAGGTTCTCCACTATACCCATTTGTTCTTTGAAATATACGAACTTAGCTCTCCCTAGAGCTTTCGTGAATATATCTGCAACTTGCTCTTCTGTGGGAACATGTAGTAGTTGAACTGCTCCACGCTGCATATAATCTCTAATGAAAATGATATCGAATATCTATGTGTTTCGACCTATTGTGAAACATTGGATTTTCAAAGAGCTTGATGCAACACTGACCATCCCAGTACATACTGGTCGCCTCCAACCTCTGATAGAGCAAGCTCACCAACAACTTCCAAAGCTATATAGATTCATGTGGCTGTGCTAACTACCATATACTCTGCCTTTGTAGAGCTCAATGGTATTGACTTCTGCTTCCTGCTACACCAAGAAACAACACCTGATCCAACACCGAAGCAACACCCAGATGTGCCCTTCTTGTCCACTGAAATGCCTGCCCAATCAACATCTGTGAATCCACATAGCTTGACCCCATCACCTCGAGTATACCTCAATCTATATTCGATTGTGCCGCACAAATACCTTAAAATGTGCCTCGCTGCTCTCCAGTGAAGTCTCTTAGGTCTCACCATAAATTGCCTGAGAGTGTTGATTGCAAAGTAGATATCTGGTTTGGTGTTAACTAGATACATGAGGGGATCGATAAGCTGTCTATACAAGGTGGGGTCAATGTCCTCATCCTCTGATGCATCGATCTTCCTCCGGTTGGTGATCATAGGTGTAGAAATGGGTCTACAAACTTGCATCTTGAATCTCTGTAGCATATCTCCCTTGATCAAGGAAGATCTCACCATCCCTCTGCCATACTTCCAAGCCTAGGATGCAATGCATCAACTCCAAATCCTTCATGTCAAATTCTGCTGCTAGGTTCCTCTTGCAGTGCTTTATGAGCCATGATGACCTGGTCAAGAAGAGTTCATCCACATACAATACTAGGATGTGTGGCTCTTCTTCTACCATAAAATAGTAAAGGTTCAGATTTGCATCACTCTTGACAAATCCCGTCTGCTACAAGTAGCTGTCTTTCTGACCATGCCGTGCCCTGGGAGCCTGCTTGAGTACGTATAGAGTTTTCTTTAGTCTGCACACATGCGTGCCCCTCTTATGTGTCTTAAAGCCCTCTGGATGTTCTATATACCTCCTCTATCACCCAGTCGAAGAAAGTTGCCTTGATGTCAATCTAGTGAATCTGCCATCCCACTTGCACTGCTAGAGATATAACCGACCGAATAGAAGTATATCTAGCAACTGGGGTGAAGGTCTCCTCATAGAATATCCCAATGTTGCGAAAATCGAGATCGGGATTAAAACGAGGGGAAAAAATTGGGAAAAAATCATAAAATACAAAATATTCAAAATTTTTCAAATTTTTTAATATCTAAAGTATCTACAACATAAAATAAATACATTGACACATAAATATGATAAAAGAACTAATATATAAGATGTTTAATATCATTTCTAGTGCTACATCACACATAATAGTGAATCATGTCTTGAATAGTAAGTCCTAACTCTTGAGTCTCAACTCAGCCTCAAAATATGAAGAAAAAATATAATAATGTATCTCATATCATGTGTCATAATGTCATATGCAATGAAATGAACCAAATAACTAATACTACTGATTTCCTCTGCCCCTCTTGCGAGAAAATGCAATAGCTTTCACTTTCCCTCTAAATGTAGATGCCGGTGGAGTTGGCAGTGGACTCTGCTGTGCTCTAGAAGCTGAAGAACTAGGAGCTACAGGAGGTAGACCACGTCCAAGCAAACTCCAACCAAACACGTCCAAATGATATAGTGACCGGGAAACTCAAAGTGATAAAAATAGCAGTGGCACAACATATAATAATGTGAACATGAAATATAAGCAGATACTCAAGAAATGCTAAGCCATTTTATTATACTGAGTAATGGAAAGAGTACAGGAGGTGATCAGACAGGTAACACCTTGACTTGCACAAGGCAAGTGAAGAAATACACTCAGAATAGCAAAGGAATGGCCTCTCTCTGAACTGCGTCAAAGCTGCTGGAGAACCGCTGTGCTGCTGCCACTGCTGGAAATCAAGTGAGGATTTGGGGCTATTCCCCTCCTCAGAAAACGCTGAAACTCTGGAATCAGACTCTACTCAAGAAACCCAGAAAAACCCAGAAAGCTTTTCTGAAATAGTCGACCCCCGAAAATCATCCCCTTGGGGATCTACGCTGTGCCTCAAGGCTCTGCGTTGCCACTGAAGAGAATCCTCCAAAACTCCACCTGAAACTCTGCCAAAATCCTCCAATATGCAAGGGCTGATCCCCTGCTCAATCTCTTAGCTCAAATCCTCCGCAAAACCCCTCAATCCGGAACTCCCACCAAAAGAACTGCGTCCCTCTCTCAAGACTGCGCAGTTATCCAAAATGCTCAGTTCCTCCTCCCTCCAAAGATCAATCCTCTTGCTAAAGACTGCTGAAAACTACCTTGCCCGAGCAGGCACTTGAAGTCCCCCGGGGCTAAGGGTGAGATCTCCGAACAGAGACATTCGATGCATTAAACAATGCTGCAAACCAGCTAAATAGCCAGCGTGCTCTAAGTCGAAGCGACTAGCTCAAATGCACATAATCGAATGACAAAATGAGGTGGCTCCCATCTCCTTTATAGCGTTGGCCTCTCTCAATCCCAAGGCCCACCTCCTCCAGCGCAGTCCCTCTCTTGCCACGTGTTCCTTTCCATCTGCGCAGTCCCTCCAAGTGTCTGCGTGGGCCCCATCTCTGCGTGGTCCTTTGGCCTCCCTTAGCTCCCCTTTAAGTCACAACGTTGTGCTACTAGGGAGTGACTTTATTATAAAGGTGAGTTATGTCCCCCTTTTCCTCACCTTTTTATTTATAAATAACTATAGAAGGCAAAATTGAATAAAATTGAATATTCCAATTAGCCATAGCTAATTAGGAATATTACACTATTGGTGGCAGGGCTAGCCTGGGTAGGTGGTGTCACTTCCTTCTCCTGTTGCTCCTCCTCCTCCTCCTCCCCTTCTACGCCTTCCACTATCTCCTGCTCTAATCATTTTTCGACAGACTCCATGAGAGGCCTCTCGGCCTCAACCCTCCATGCAATAATGGTGTCAATCCCACCCAATGAGATGGCCTCCATATCAGGTATCCTTTCAAGTTGCCTCACCCACAATCGAAGATTGTAGTAGACGTAGACCATGTCATTAAGTCGTTGGGACTCCAACCTGTACAAAGATCATAAAATAATAATTATAAAAAACTAATTGGAAATTTGGAATATTTTAAGTTTTAAGTTTAACCTGTTGTGCTTTTTGTTGTGTATTTTTTCAAATACACTCCAGTTGCGCTTGCATCCTGACGAGCTACATGTTTGGCTGAGGATTCGAATGAAAAGCTTTTACAGATGAGGTACTCTGGCACCATAACGAGTCCACCATGCATTTACGACAAAATTACAAATAAGATAAACAAAAGAAAAAAATGAAATTTGAAAGTTGAAGCAAAGTATGAAGTTATGAACTTGAAGAGACAATGAAATTTGAAACTGTTGACACCTAATCCTCTGCGGTTGGGTGAACCTGGAATGTGAACAGTCATCAGAAGATGAACTGAGCAGTCACATTCTTGTAATAGCAATAGCTACCTAATGTAATAAATCGAATCAGTTTTTCTGAGTTTTCTGCCAAACTGGAGTTACTCCTGGCCTGACATGGTATCAGAGCCAACTCCTTGTTTTAGCTATTATGCTCCTTGTAACTCCTCTGTCCTGACCTTTGCCTCTGCCTCTGCTTTATTCCCTTCTGTTCTGAAATAATCTACCTCTGCCACTGCGCTCTGTCCATAACGCTTGTCTCTGACCTGCATAGGCCTGGCCGCATCTGAAATTGAACAGTCAAGGTTCGAATCTCCATTATGGCGCCCATTCGCAACATTCCATTGAAACGCTGTTGAATTGACTGTGTATGGTGGTATTGAACGTTGTCCCTCACATTGACGTTGACGCCCAATTCTAGCAGATACTTGAGGCGCTCCACATCAAGCCTCGAACACGTCCCCTGTCGGTACCTTCTTCAATGGCAACGAAGGTTCCTCCTCGTGGGGTTCGTAATAGAGATTGTCCATAATCGCAGGACGTGGCCCCGTTGTTTGGGTACGCTGTCAAGCTGTAGCACAGAATGTTGAGAAATTTCGGGCTGCCTGCGCTATATCTCTATTGGTAATCGTATCAAAGCATATCAATATATTTTTATTTTGCTTCACGTTTGGTGAAAGTCCATGGAAGCCCATATATGTTACGAGAGATGGTTGGAAACAACCCAGTTTTTTTGAAAAATGAAAAATAGCATCCTTGATTAATCGCCTGCATCAAGAAGTGCTCTTTGGAATAGTATCGAATGCCTGTTTCAAACAAATGCTGCTGTTTTCAAATAAGTGTTGCCGCTGTGGCTCAATGGTGTAGCACTGTACTGGTTTAAGGTTGGCGGAATGATGCTGCTGTTTTCAAATAAGTGCTGCCTGCGCGTTTTTTAAATTACTGCTGCGAAACTCTCATAAGTTTTGAACGCGGTTTTGAATGCTGCTGACATATATTTTGAATTTTTCAAATAAATACGCTTGCTGCCTGATTCAAATAAGTTCGAATGGTATTTTTGACATGCCTGAATGGTATACGATCAAAAGGTGTGGTGAATGGTTTCAATACATTTTGAATAGTTCGAATTTCAAATAAGTTTTGTGCGCTGGCCTCCATAACTTGGTTCACCCATAACTTGGTTTAATGCTTTGCCGAAGTTGACCGCTGTAAATTACAGTTCAAAGAATGCGCATGACCATGATATTTATAGGTGAAGTTTTATGAGATTTATATAAGATTTATAAGGTGAAGTTTTATGAGGGTTATATGATGGACTTATATGAAACTTATATGAGGTTTATGTAAGGTGAATTTATACAATGATGGATTTATAGGGGTCACATTGTGGATTTGAAATCTTTTGAGTTGCCCTTTTGAGTACAACTTCATTGTATATCAGCAGAAAGTTTTTTTTATCAGCAGAAGTTTTTTATCAGCGAAAGTTTTTTATCAGCAAAAGTTCTTTTTATCAGCAAAAGTTTTTTTTATCAGCAGAAGTATTTTTTTTACAGAATACATTCAATCATCTCTATGGTAGGAATAGTTCTCACTGGCAAGGAGAACTACCCTGAATGGTCCCGGATGATAAAACACACCCTCATCTTCAATGAGTTGTGGAAAGGAGTGTGTGTCGGAGAAGGAGACAATGACCCAGTGCAGCCTACATCAGACAAAGAGCTCGTCATTTGGGAAAACAAGAACAACAAAGCCTATGCATTAACCGCAGCATCTGTAAATGAAGAAGTAAGTCGCCATATTTCATCATATTCAATTGCCTTTGAAGCTTTACAAAAGCTGAAAGAACTCTATGACTCACATTCTGCACTTGAAGTTGTTCAGCTCATGATTAAACTCTTCACTCTTGAACTGAAAAATAATGATCCTCTTGCTCTTGCATCTGAAGTAAAGTCTATAATGCATGATACTAAATCCACTAAGGTTGAGCTGGATATCCCTCTTATTGCTTTTCTCAAGGCACTCTATTTTACCTACTCCAATTATCTTGAGTCTTTACAAGCAAATGGAAATCTTAAAGATATAACCTTTGACTCTCTTGTGAAAAAGTTTGCTGAAAGAGAGAAAGCCTCTGGAAAGAAGACAGCTCCTGAATCTTCTGAAGAGACTGTGTGCCTTTCTCATAAAGAAAAGCATCCTGCTCAAGATTCTACAAGAGGAAGAGGTGGACGAAGAGGAAGACGAAGATACTTCAGAGGCAGGGGGGGCAGACATTCTCAAGGAGAAAAGGCAAACTTACATTGCATTCGCTGCAAACGAAATGGATCACATGATGCTTCTACATGCAAGCTACCATGGGACAAAATTGAGCAGAAAAGAAACCAGCAGAAAGGTAAAACTGATGATACAGACAAAGGTAAAGCACCTGAATCCGCTCACTATATTGAGGCACAATGTAACATTGGAGTAAATGAAGATTTGTTTAATGCTTCACTTGCTTCTTCCAAAAATGATTGGTTGCTTGATTCAGGAGCAACCTGTCATATGACTCATAGAAAAGATTTTTTTGAAGATTTCACTGACAATGTTGATGGAGCAGTGTACTTTGCAGATCAGTCAAAAATCAAGCCATCATGGCTTGGCACAATCAGGCTTAAACTGCCTGGTCTTCCAGACTTTCTTCTGGATCATGTTCTATATCTCCCACAGCTCAAGAGAAACTTGCTGTCCTTGGTCCACATCCGCCAGCAAGGTCACTCCATTCATATGTTTGATGGCAAGCTTGAGGTAAGAAAAGCATCTGACCACTCACTTGTCATGAGGGGAATAGAAGAAGAAAGGCTTCTCAAACTGCAAGAAACCTTTGCTCATGCACAACAGTTCTCATATATTTCTCATCATGAAGAAGGTACACTTCCATCAAGTTTATTATGGCATGCTAGATTTGGACATTTAAACTATGACAGTCTCCGCTTATTGAAGAAAATGGTGTTGCTGGTTTGCGTACAATTCCTAGGAAACATAAGCAATGTGATGCTTGCATTCTAGGAAAGCATAGCAAATAGTCTTTTCATGATTCACATTCAAGAGCACATAGGAAGCTTGAACTCATTCATTCAGATTTATGTGGTCCAATGCTTGTTCCTTCTGCAAATGGAAATAAATTTATCATGACATTTATTGATGATTACACCAGAATGTGTTGGGTTTATTTATTGAAGAACAAATATGATGCTTTTCAAACATTCAAGAATTTTCATAAATGGATTGAAAATGATGCACAATCTCATATTGGGTCTATTCGCACTGATAATGGAAAAGAATATACATCAAATGAATTTGAAAACTATCTTCGCCGACATGGGATCAAACATCAAACAACTGTGCCTTATAATCCCCAACAGAATGGTGTAGCTGAAAGAATGAATAGAACAATCTTGAATATGGTACGATCCATGCTTTTCTTAAAAAATGTAAAGATAATGTTTTGGGCTGATGCTGTTCTATGTGCTGCATATATAAAGAATAGATGTCCATCTAATGCTATAAGAAACAAGACTCCTTATGAATTGTGGTATGGACATGTTCCTTCGGTAAAACATCTCAGGATCTTTGGTTCCACCTGTTATGCTTTGATACCAAAGGTACATAGAAACAAACTTGGTGCTAGAAGTCGTAAGTGTATCTTCCTGGGGTATTCAAACACCTCTAAAGCATACTGCCTTTATGATGAAGTAAATAAAAAGTTTGTTGTATCTAGAGATGTCATTTTTCTTGAATCATCCAAATCTGACAATGTTGTTGAGCGGCAACTTGATCGCTTGGATAGATTCGCAAAAACGAAATCATTTCAAGAATTTGATAATCAGATTCCACATCTTGAAGGGGGGATTCCTATACTAGAACAACATGTGGAATCTTCTTCTGAAGAACAATCTCCTCTGCATGAAACTCCAACTACGGATGATGCTTTAAGTGATGTAATTGATAGAATTGGGAGACTCAATCTTGATTCAGTCCCAACTCAATCAACAGAGCAGCCTGGACCATCTCAGAAAGGTCCCCCAAAGTGGCTGACAAAGACACTTGAAAGTGTTCATCCTGATGAAATTGGAAAAACAGGAACCAGAAATTCAAACCGACAAGATGGAGGTGATGTAGATGACTCTAATTCATCTGTTGATATGGATGTTACTTATGATTGTGAATTGAACTTGTCTACAGATTTTGAACCAATTTCCTTCAAAGAAGCTTCTTCTCATGATGAATGGAAAGAAGCGATGAAAAAGGAGTATGATGCCCTCATAAAGAATGGCACTTGGAAGCTGGTTGATCCTTCATTTGGAACCAAACCAATTGGCTGCAAGTGGGTCTACAAGAACAAATACAAAGCTGATGGCTCACTTGACAAGCACAAAGCTAGGCTTGTGGCAAAAGGTTTTGCACAGAAGGAAGGGGTCGATTATGAGGAAACTTTTGTCCCCACAGCAAAATGGGCCACCATCCGGACACTCTTTGCACTAGCAGCTCAGAACGGTTGGAAAGTCCATCAAATGGATGTAAAAACTGCATTCTTGAATGGAGATCTAAAAGAGAATGTTTTTATGTCCCAGCCTGAAGGATTTGCTGTGAAAGGACATGAACAAAAAGTATGCAAACTTGTGAAGTCTTTGTATGGCCTCAAACAAGCACCGCGAGCCTGGTATGAAAAACTAACTGAGCATCTTCTGAAACTCAACTTCAATCGTTTTGATCTTGATGATGCAACTTTATTTGTCAAGAAAGTTGGCAAAACAGTTGTATATCTTGTGGTATATGTAGATGATCTTTTAATGACAGGGAACAATGAAAGCTACATTGCATCCATAAAGAAGAAATTGGGGAAAAATTTTGAAATGACTGATTTGGGCTATGTTCATTACTATCTTGGCATTGAAGTAACCCAACATCCAAAATCCATATTTCTTTCTCAAAAGAAATACATTGGAGATTTGTTAAACAGATTTGGCATGACAGAGTGCAATCCTCTTTCTACTCCAATGGAACAAAACTTAAAGCTCACATCTATTGAAGGAAAGGAATTTGAGGATGCAACAAAGTATAGACAGCTTATACGAAGTCTCATCTACCTCACTACTACCAGACCAGACATTTCATTTGCTGTTGGAATCCTCTCCAGGTTTATGCAAAAGCCTTGTGAGGGACATTGGTCTGGTGCAAAAAGAGTTCTAAGGTACTTGAAGGGAACTCAAGACCTTGGAATCAAGTATACACAAGTGGACGACTTCAACTTGATTGGATACTCTGATTCAGACTTCGATGGAGACAAAGAAACTGGGGTATCTACTTCAGGATATGCTATGAGTCTTGGATCAGGCGCTGTCTCTTGGAGATCACGCAAAGAATCAGTTCCAGCAGATTCCACAACAGAAGTAGAATACGTGGCAGCAACTGAAGCAACGAAAGAAATTGTGTGGCTTAGGAAAATTCTTGAAGATTTGCAGGTAAAACAAGTACAATCAACTCCACTCATGATTGACAACACCTCTGCAATAAAGTTGGCCAAGAATCCAAAGTTCCATGATCGTACAAAGCACATCAATACTAAATATCATCTGATCCGACATCATGTTGAGACCAAAACAATCCATCTCCGTCATTGTTCCACAAATGAGCAAATTGCAGACATCTTCACCAAAGCGCTTGGAAGAGAAAAGCTTGAAAGATTCAGAATGATGCTTGGACTCACCAACATCCCTTCAGATTAAGGGGGGGAATGTTGACACCTAATCCTCTACGGTTGGGTGAACCTGGAATGTGAACAGTCATCAGAAGATGAACTGAGCAGTCACATTCTTGTATATAACAATAGCTACCTAATGTAATAAATCGAATCAGTTTTTCTGAGTTTTCTGCCAAACTGGAGTTACTCTTGGCCTGACAGAAACAAACTAAAAGTACCTGGTATTTTAGTCTTCCTATCAACCACAACCATCTCAAAGCTGTTGGGTTGTGTTATATTCTTTCCACGACTCGCTGTTGGGATGACAAACTCTGGAAAGAGGCCATGATTGATGATATGGCATCTTTGCACAAAAATGAGGCTTGGGATCTGGTGGAGTTGCCGGCTCGAAGGAAACCCATTGGCAACAAATGGGTGTTCAAGAAGAAGACAAATGCAGAAGGAAAGGTGGAGAAATACAAAGCTCGGTTGGTAGCAAAAGGTTATTCCTAGGTGTCGGGAATTGATTTCGGTGATATTTTTTCTCTTGTTGCCAAGGTAGCTTCTATTAGATTACTTTTATTTGTTGCTGCTGCTTTTGATTTTGAGGTAGAACAGATGGATGTGAAGACATCATTTCTTCACGGGGATCTGGAAGAGGAGATCTACATGAAGCAACTTGAAGGCTTTGCGGTGAAGGGTAAGAAAGAACTGGTATGCAAGTTAAAAAAGTCTCTAAATGGGTTAAAACAGTCACCAAGGATGTGGTATTAGAAATTTGATACAATTATACGGGGACTTGGCTTCACCAGAAGCAAAGCAGATCACTGTGTGTATTTTAAATTAATTGGTGACCATGTTATTTATCTGGTCTTTAATGTGGATGATATGTTGCTGGTTGGAAGTGACAAAGAAATTATCTAGGATTTGAAGACCCAATTGTCCTCCAAATTCAACATGAAAGATCTTGTTGCTGCAAACTATATTTTGGGCATGGAAATTAAAAGAGATCAAGCAAAGAGGAAGCTCTGGTTAAACCAGAGGAAGTATGTCGAGACAATACTGCAGAGGTTTAATATGTAGGATAGTAAACCAGTGAAGGTTCCTATTCCTATTGGTGTAAAGTTATCTACTGAATAGTGTCCCAAGGCACAAGAAGAGGAAGAGGACATGTCCCGTGTTCCATATGCAAGTGCAGTCGGTAGCCTGATGTATGCGATGGTCTGTACTAAACCAGACGTTGCACATGCAGTGGGAGTATTGAGCAGGTTTATGTCAAAATTAGGAAAGGAGCATTGGACAACAGTGAAGCGGGTTTTTAAGCATTTGCGTGCCACTAGTGATTATGGTTTGTGCTACCAAGGAAGATTAGGATTGGACAAAGTTTTGGATCTCTGTGGCTTTGTTGATGCAGACTGGGCTGGAGATCTGGATCAGAGAAGATCTACAAGTGGGCATGTGTTTAACCTATTTGGAGGTGCAGTTAGTGGGATGAGTAAGAAACAATTTGTAGTGGCATTATCAACTACAGAGGCAGAATACATGGCAACCACTCATGCAAGCAAGGAAGCAATTTGGTTGCAAAGATTGTGTTCAAGTATGGGGTTAGTACAGGGAGCTATAAGAATAGACTGTGATAGCCAAAGTGAATTTTTTTTTTCAAAAAACCCTGCTTACCATTCAAAGAAAAAGCACATTGATGTTTAGTATCACTTTGTGAGGGATATGATAGAAGACAAAAAGATGTTGCTGGTAAAGGTGGACACTTTGAAGAATACTGCAGATGCATTGACAAAATCTATGAGCTCTGAGAAGTTCTCTTGGTGTAGAGAAACAATAGGTGTTGCAGGGCTGGATAAATGATTAAGCTCTTCTGTGGAAAGAAAACAAGAAGTGGGAGAATGTTGGGTTGTGTTATATTCTTTCCACGACTAGCTCCCCTAATTAACTGAGGGGGTTAGAGGGGGGGCAAAGCCCCCCCCTTCGTTGCGCCGATTGCGCAGCGAGTACCCCACTCTATGGGGTTCGTGGCAGCGCCTCGGGGAATTTTTTTTGACCCTATATTAGGTTGGGCGGACCTACCTATGGTTTTGTGCATGGTTTTCGCACATGGTTTTGGACGCGATGGTTTTTCGGTCCATGGTATTGGATGTTTCGGCATGTATATATATGTATTGTAACATTGACAGGAACATAATGAAAACTCAAGCTGGTAGTCCTGGTTTTGGGATCCAGGGTAAAAACTCTGTGTATATGTGTTTTATGTGTTATGCTCTCGCATTTTTTATTTTTTGTTCTTAGAATTAGTATGCAGGGAATTTTTGTACGGGGTTAAAACCTACAAAAGCTAAATGTGTCACCTGCCATCCTGTATATCTCCATTTTTTTGGAGATTTCTACACGTTCTGCTGGAGATCGCACCGTCCTCTGAACACAATTTAAGAATCCATCCATGATCTCAACATCAAATAAGAACCCATATGGGTAAGAAAATGCGGGGTTCAGGTAGATCCCTGCAGCATCAATGGGACAATGGAGTGTGTTGTTCCATCGTTCATTAATCACTTCCCATAGGAGTTGTTTTTGAAACCCCTCATCTCCCTTATCATCGTAGTAGGCCCAAATGGATTCTTTGGCCCTGTCCATGGCCTCATACAAATAGCTCATTGCGGGCTTCTCACCATCAACTAATCAAAGAACTTTTACCAAAGGTTCAGTAACGCTGCACACCTCTTGCACTCCCGCCCAGAAGTTTTCCTGGTATGAAACTAATCTGCATATGGCCTCTCCTTCTGGTTTGCGGTTAAATGTCAAAGCACGCCACTCATCTGAAAGAAACATTCTCTTCACATCCCACATAGAATTCAAGAGGGATTGAAGAGATATGAAACTGGTGGCAAACCGTGTAATGGCGGGGCGCACCAACTCCTTGTTGTTGGTGAATTTTCTCATCAAGCTAAGCACAGATGCATGATTATATATAAATTTTGTAATGCTTTTTGATGAGTCAACAACACCTTTGACAAATGAATTTTTTCCTATGTCCTCCAACATCAAATCAATACAATGTGCAACACAAGGTGTCCAAAATAAAGTAGGATGCCTCTCCTAAGCATCTTGCCAGCAGCGATATAATTTGCAGCATTGTCCGTTATGACTTAGACAACATGTTCTGCACCCACCTCCAAAATAAACACATCCACCAAATCACATAATAATTTTACATCTTTGATATGTGAAG
This sequence comes from Pinus tabuliformis, assembly GCA_031772625.1. Lineage (NCBI taxonomy): Eukaryota > Viridiplantae > Streptophyta > Pinopsida > Pinales > Pinaceae > Pinus > Pinus tabuliformis. Next base: position 135,553,074 of record CM062804.1, on the reverse strand, counting down.
ATGCATTAATAGATTTCATAAACATTGTCCCCTTGGGACAATTAACCAAGAAGTTTATAAGGGTTATTCCCTTTTTGTCAGTGCAACGATCTGACTTTAGAGTGCATCCTGTTTGTGCCCATGATGCCCTAAAGTCCTCTAATCTTTTGGTGCAGTCAACCTTTTAATCTTGAAGAATGTGGCCTCTAAAATCATCATAAGAAGGGATTTTGTACCTTAGGTCAACAATTGCAATAACATCAACAACAAGCTGGAAAAAAGGATTATTCCGTGCAACGTTAAAAGGAATATCACTCCAAAGGAAAAACTTGCCCAACAACTTGTCAGCTTGTTCTTTTTCATTTTTTTAAGCATTGAAGTGATAGATGGTTGTGAATTAGCCGTGTTTCTGAGAACAAAAAATGATGAGGTAGCTATAGGGTTGGTTGTAGACATTGATGCTGAAGTAGAACCAATGCCACTTTTATATTCACCTCCTAACACTCTCCTTGCCAGTTGCTTCTTTAGATCTGTTTTGGTCACTTTGTCTTGCTCTAATTTTTACAATGATCTGATGGCTCTTTGGATAATTTCCGCATGTGTATTGCTGCAAGGCCCTACCTCATGTCCAGGGATTTGTGTAAGGTGATATTTCAATCTATAAACCCCCCCAAACATATGATGCCCACACAACTTGCAAGACAAGTTTGATCTATCAAACCCTCCATTAGGTTCACCAAATTCCCATAGAGGGTCCAATTTCCTTGGCATGTTTGTAACTTGGTTGAATTTTTGAGTTTTAATGTAAGATGAAGTTTGAAGTTGAACTTAGATGGCACAATAAGAATTGCAAGTTAAAAAAATAAAAATAAAATTACATACAGGACACAACACATGTATTTTTGACAAAAAAAAACCTCAACTCAATCCAACAATAATAGAAAAAATACACATTCAAACCCAATAAAAAATGATGCAAAAAAATAGAGCACAAGAAAAAATTAAACTAATAAATCTAACAATCAAGTTTTTGCATTTTTGACCAAAATGAACCCTCTCCACTCTATGCAACAAAAATGAAAAAAAAAAACACCATCAAATCCACTCAAAAATCATTGATAATCAATGGGTTATAGAAACCCAAGCAAAAACAAGAAAAAAACCAAAACAAAATGGCCAAATTTGGTGCCCATACTTGGAAACCACGGTTTGCCGAAGAAATTTGGTCCAAACACGAAGTTCTCTTGCTTGGGATGCTAAAATCTCTCGTTTTTCTCCTCCTCTGCCCTAGTAGACGCCTTCCTCTCCTCCTCAGCTCTCAAACAAGTTTGTTGTCTGCTAAAAATGAGAAATAAAACTCATCAAATCGCTTATAAAACGCGTTGTCTTGGTGCCCCACGATTTCTTTAGTTCGAATCGCAATTTTTACGAAAAAATTGCAAATTTTTCGGAAAAAAACTTTATAAAAATTGGGCGGTAATATCGGTTGATTGTTGCAACACTGGTATATCCCTTCCTTCTATGGCCACAAACCTAGCCTTGTACTTTTCCATACTTCCATCTGTAGCATACTTGATTATCCATCGAGTGTTGAAATTTGGTACCGGAGGACAGGTGGTTCCCTTAGGCTTTGATCTTTGGCCTAGGGAAAAGTGTCCAAAAAGAATTTAATTTTTCTCCTAAAGTGACTTTATAATTTTATAAAGTTAAATCTAATTTAAAAGTGACTTTAAGTGATAAAGTTATTAAGTCTAATTTTAAAGTGACTTTTATAAAGTCAATGAAAAATTAGAAAGGAAAAGTGACTTTGGAAATAAATGACTAAGTGGGTCTTTATTAAAGTGGGGTGAATTAAAAAATAGAAAGTGAGATTTAAATGAGCATTTAATCTCAGCCATTGATCTAAATCTATTTCAGCCATTGGATTTAGAGATCACCCAAAAGTCACTTAGATCACCCAAAAGTCACTTGGAGTTATATTAAAGGAGGAAAAGGAGGAAAAGGTCATTCATTATTTCATGAGCAGATTGGGAGAAGGAGAGCAAGAGAGCAAGAGAGATTTCTGAGCAGGGAGGAGAAGGAGACAGCAGCTTGGCACACATTCCAAGGCAGTAGTTGAGCAGATTTGTACAGCTGATTCAGCACATAGTGAAAGGCAGATTTTTGCACAAAAATCGAGGAGCAGTTTGTTGATTTTTCTGCACACAAAACGGAGGCCGTACAACATTTATTGCTGTCCTGTTTGCTGTGATTTCCAGATTGCTGTGAGGCACGGGAAAGGAGATAAGTTGTAAATTTGCTTGCTGATTTTTTGCTGAATAATTCTCACTGTAAAAAGGCAATTTTCAGAAATAAAGAAGAGCTCTCAAACTCGTTTTCCCCAAGAGTTGTAGGGGGTTTTTCCAGGGTCAAGTTGACCAAAAATATCAGTGTTTTAATGTGTTTTAATGGCTGTTTTTGATTGCTGATTTTTAATTCTGCAATTTCCAGCATTCTGAAAAATTTCCAGAATTTGTGTTTTCAACAATATTTATTTTTTTTCAGTCTGTTAAATGTATGGTTATGGGAATGGGCATTTAACTACATGGGAGAAATAAGGAGAAACTGAAAACCGGGGTGGGAAAACAGAGATTTTTACATCGAGAGCCCACAACTGACTTGTCCTCGGGTTTTGACACCCCTTCCCAAAACATTTCATGATCGAGCTATACTTTTCCACCATGGCATCTACTCACACTTGACGCTGTGCGACCTCTTGATAGTTGGAAGGTTCTACAACCTTTGCCACCAATGCTTGGTACTTGTTTGGCTGTTTGCGTTCTCTCTTGTTCGTCCTAAGAGCTCCAACGAACTCCTCTGCATCTTTGAATGTCTGACAAACTTCCCTGCTGGTTTGGACACTAGTGGTGGGAGGATCGACTAGCTCTTCATTTTGCCTCTGTTGTTCTCTCTGCTACAAACTCATCGGATCCCCTGCACCTGAGGATGTGCTAGTACTGGTAACAGTATTAGATCCCTGTGATTGTCCTTGTGGCAGTTCCTGCTGCTGGACTAATGGAGCTTTTGTTGGCTCACTCTGATCACTTGTTGTCAACTTGCGAGTTTTCTTGAAGGCTCTATCCTTCATAAAATTTACATCCCGTCTCACGATAATTTTCCTATTGCTAGGAATGTAGATCTTGTGTGCCTTGGAGGTCTCACTATACCCAATGAAGTACCCCTTCTCTGTAGTTTGATCCAACTTGTGCGCTTCTCTTCTGGTACAGGGCAATAAGCAATATCCTGAAGTGATTCTCTTGGCTTCTTCCCTGAGAAGACTTCATCTAGTGTTACCTTCCCAGATGCCCTATGAGGAACCCTGTTCTGTATATACACAATCCTGTTACATGCCTTTACCCATAAAAACTTGGGCAAGTTTTGGTCATATAACATCGCCTTAGGAAGCTCAACTATAGACCTGTTCTTTTGCTGTTACTCCGTTCTGATGTGGATTGTATGGAGCTGTTCACTACCTCTTGATTCCTTCCTTCGCACAAAAACCCATGAAGTCACTATCTGTGTATTCACCTTCGTTATCCAAGCAAAGCACCTTGATTTTTTTCCTTGTCGCATTTGCTACTAGAGCCTTAAACTCCTTGAAACGACTGAAGACCTCATCCTTGGTCTTCAAGAAGTAGATCCAAGTTTTCCTAGAATGGTCATCAATAAAAGTGATGAAGTACTCGTACCCTCTAAGAGATCTAGTGGACATAGGGCCACAAATATCTGAGTGTATAAGCCGTAACAAACCATCTGATTTGCTATCAATTCTTGGGAATGCCACTTTAGCATACTTCCCAGGTACGCACCCTTTGCACATTCATCGTGTTCTGTGCCTAATTCTAGAACCCTTGTTACTGTCTCCTGGAGCATTATAATTTATAAGTGCTCCATGATGTAAATGTGTCATCCTCCTTTGCCACAACTCATTCAGGTCTCTCCCACTATTACTGCCATCGCTAACTAATGCCATTGGAGAGTCGAAATGCAACTTGTACAATCTGTTGCTTTGTTCCCCAATTTGTTTCATCTAATGTTCCACCAAGGTTTCGGGACGAGGGGGCGAGGGAGCGAGGGGGCGCGGGAGCGGCCTATGCAAAAGCTCCCTACCATTTTTTAGGAAACGTGGGGGAGCGTCAGGGTCTTAAAAATTTATAAATATAAAATATAATTTATTAATTGAGTCCACTATGACAATTTGGTTTGAATTGAAAAGCTGCAAAGCATGATCATTGATATGAATATCATTTGACATTATCCAAATTTATAATATCATATAAAATAATAATTTAAAATTCTAATTCAGCTTGGTCAAATTCTAATTTAGATTTTGGTCAGACAGAGGGAGAGCTTCAGCTTGATAAGGTAGCCACTGAATTCTGTGAAAAGGTAAATGAACAGATCAGGAACACTGCATTGGCAGTAGAAGGGGCAACTACAATGGGTTGTCCAGCTATATTGGATCAAACAGCTAGAAAGTTTGTTATATTATATATAATATAGACAGTACACCATATGGTGAAAGAAGAGTTTTAGTTCCAGGAGAGATGAGAAGATCACATGAAAGAGTTTCTGCTAGTTTAATATCAAATGACATTGACTGCAGGATGACCATCTGCAAACCAACTTGGGTGACCAACGATGGCATGGATAATTTGTCTACCTTATTAGAGCAATGCCATGCAGTTCAAACTTCAAACTAGCAGTGTATTTCAGGGGTGAAAATAATTTTCAGACCTGAGAATTCAAGCTGAGCAACTGTGGTCTGTGTAAATTTTGTAACTGTATAAATTCATATATAACGACAATTCTTGAGATTTCTTGCTGCCCATAGTATTTTGTCACGCTTGGAGTAAACGCATGTTAGTCTATAGTCCACCCAATTATTTCCCACATGACATAGGTGCTGCTTCCATAGTTTGTATGTCAAATGTCATGCAAATTAAAAACACAAACTGAATGTCTCATATTCTTTGCCTGTCACTCCAGTTATCTCCCCACTGTAATCCAGCCATCACTTGAGAAAAAAAGGAGAAGTTTTAAAAGGGAAAATCCATGTACGTGCTATATGGTCCAACAAATTTCCATGATACTGACCCTCTAAAATAACACTTGTTGAAACCAAAAGATAGCACAAGATGTTATCCCCATACAAAACATGAGTAGCTTTGTACCACTTTAGGTCTATTAAATCATAAATTATAAGCAAGGCCATTTTTTTGGGAGCGTGGGGAAACGTCCCCTCAGGGAAGGGAAACGTTTCCTTGGCACGTCCCCCTGAGTTTCCTCCATTTTGGGAGCGTGGGGAAACGTCCCCTACTCGTCCCCAAGTCCCCGGAGCGCGGGGGAGCGAGGAAACTAGACCTCTAAGGGGGGGGGCGAGTCCCCGTGGAACACTGGTTTCATCTTCTTCTAGTTCTGGTGTTTGATGAACACCTTCTTCCTTACAAAGTGGACATCGTATCCCTTATTTTGTAACTGGGATACTGAAATTAGGTTCATACATAGTCCAGACACATTACATTTGTAACACTGGTGTTTGCTCCTGACTCCCTCTGAATGTCAATGGTACCTCGCCCAACTGGAGTACATTTAGTCTTGTTTCCCATTGTTATCTAGAAGTCCATCTCCTCCTCTTTATAGCTGGTGAAGTATTCTCTAACTTCTGTCATGTGAGCTGACGCTCCATTGTATATATATACCAAACTCCCTTTGAAGCTGAGCTAGATAGGCAAGTTATTTGAGCAACCTCGTCCTCCAGTCTAGAAGACAAATTTGTAGCCCTCTTGAATATTAAATCTGTTTGCCGCCATATTGGAAAATTATGAGAAATTTACTAAAGACGTCCCGAGTATAATTTCATGTGCCTTTTCTCTTCCGCCCAATGCCGATCTGCTAGTGCGAAAATTGTTGCGAAATCACTGCACCCAAATCGGCTCAACAAAATCTTTGATCTGCTTACGCGAATTGCTTCCTGACAACACCACTGCCTTCTGGAACTATTACTGGGCGAATAGACTTTTCCACATGTCTGGATCTAGAAATCGAATTTCTAGCCCAACAATTCGAACTTCCTAGTTGGTCTCTACGTAGATCCTGAAAACTGTGTTCAGAGCTCCCTTTGAACCTGCACACATTTTCCTTCTCGCTACTGAGCCTCCGATCTGTCTTCATCACTGCTCTGATACCATGTGAAAATTCCTTGAAATGCAGTGACTGAAATTTATTCTTCTACCTATTAAATATGCAGTTTATTTTGTTATGACAAAATAACGAATAAATCACATTGCAATTTCTTCACAATAAAATGATGTGGAAAATAAAACTGGGAACTGAGAAAATAGAGCACACACAATAAAAATGACATTGTTATTTTTGGACAAATGTCCCCGTAAAAACCTAAAGTACGAAAACTGGTGTAGCAGATGAGGGTTTTATTATTATTCCTCAACAAAATCTGAGTACAATAAAATGGATGCCAAACTGACAATCTTCTCCTGAGAAATCACTGGCAAAATTATTAAGGGAATTTTTCCCTTCTCCATAAGCAATCCTGCAACAAATTGGCCACAGAAACTAGCTCTCCAAGAGCTCTGTGCAATCCCTTGCACACACTTCCTGGATCTGCCTCTAAATCAGACGTCTTGCCTGTTGCTCCCTTTGGAAGTGATTCTCTGGCCCTCTAGAAAATTATTCCGACCTCTGACACCTGAATCGCACTCCATGGATCTGCCTTTGAATCAGATGTCCTGCCTGCTACTGCCTCTGGAAGTGATTCTTCAGTTCGTTGGAAAATTATCCCAGCCTTCAACACCTAAATTGACCTCCGCTTCAGTTGAATCGAACTATCTCCTTGAGGCTTTGTGCTAGCCCATGTGCAACCTCTTGTGGAATAACTCGGTCTCTCTCAGTTGACTCTTTCGGCATTGGAAATCTCCACTGGAATTTGTGCTGCTGCGCTCCTCTGCCTCTGCTACTTATCTTTGGCTCGAATTCTCTTCTCGGATGAACCTTTGCTGTCTGGGAAATTCGATCTGCCTATATCATCCACTCACTCGATATGTCTTGTCCATCCCCATCATTCTGCTCTTATAATCTCTCGTTGGTGAACCAATGACCATGATTAGATCCCGATCAACGACTAAGATCATCTCAAACTCAATCCTGCGAGTTTCTAGAGCATTCTCACTTTTCTCAATTAATTCCATTTAATTAACCGATTTTCCTAAGTTAGACTTACACATTTTTAATTATCGATTAATTAATTTAATTGAGCTATCTTTGGGTGTTTTCTCCCGAAACTTTTTCTGAGTTTTGGAGATCCTATGTTTCTTAGCCTCTTTGACTAAAGTCAAGACTAGAACACCTGTTCGATGCTACAAAAAGTAACAATTGCATGGCTCTTTAGAAAGTTATTATCATATATCTTTGAAGTTAACATTACATCAAGCAAAAATTGACACAAATTTAGATGAACAGTGATGGTAAAAGGACTAGTCGCATTCTTTTGACATTTGGAAAATAGTACTCACTTGTTGGCAAAAAAGTGTCATTTTTATTGCTTTGATATTGCGCCAACTTCCTCTTTACCAACAACAATGTATCTTTGGTATACTACTTCCCTTCGACTAGAGATATCTCATTTCTGAAGTTTAGTGCTCCTATACCTTTGAAAGTTGATTTCCATAAAAAAAATACTCTTCCAAGTGAGCTCCACACTCTCCCAAGCTTTGGCATATCTTGTATTCTTCTTGTTGTATTTAACATACTACTAATATATCAAAGGAGTTTCTGATGTAAGAAGTTGATTGGATAAAAGATTTAGAGAACATTCTAGAGCTGAGGACCTAACATTAGAAAGTGGATCTCGATTCTTTGTTATCCCCGAGAGAAGACGACCTAATACAAGGAGGTGGATCTTCGTAGCATAGAAATTTGCAGTGCTTATTGAATTGTGAAGCCAAAACATACTTTTTTTCGACTGTTTTAAAAGAAGAAAAAGTTTCCACTCACACATTTGGTGAGTCTCGCTAGGGAATTTAGAAGAATATTGTGCCCAATTTGTTTCCTATTGCCAATTTTATGCAGCGACAAACCCTTCTCTAGGTATAAAAAGTAGAGCATATAATGCCTCACCATAATTTTTCGATTCTTTTGTGAGCATCACTTTCCCATTATTGAAATTTAGAGGAAAGGAAAACTCACAAATATCCTATATAAAATATGAGTTCAAATTCACAATGATTTATATGTGTTACTTGCATTCACAAGATGATTGATCACATCTTCACCCTCAGAGTCATCATTGAAGAGGTCCGCCATCGCTCTGTGGGTTTACAATTGCTTTGTTGATTTTTGGAAAGCTTTTGATATGGTTCCAAGGGAGGCACTATTCCAGAGGCTCTGTGACTTTAGCATATAAGACATCCACTTAACTGTTATCATAAGACTATGAGTCAATGTTGGGGTGTCTCAAGATGGCCCATGGTCTTTCAGACTTCATTCAAAGTACCATTGGGGTGAAGCAAGGATGTCCCCTCTCTCTGATTCTCTTTGGCATTTATATTGATAAGCTCGAGTCTTTCCTCTATGTGCACATGTATGAGGGTGATGATTGCGTATTGCGCCATGTTTTGATCTCCTTTCTCCTCTTCGCTGATGACTTGGTCTTGTTGGCATCTATTCTTGAGGGATTATAAAAACAAATTGATGTCTTAGCCAGTTTTTGTGACCTTCGGTAGCTGAAGGTCATCCTAGGTAAAAGCAAGGTTTAGATCTTCAATGCCTTGAAGAACTCTATTGTAGACCTACACTTCTTCTGCCGCGAGACAAAGATTGAGATCACCAGATTTGACATCTACTTGGGGGTACAATTCACAGGTTTGAGATTTTGTATGCGCCATGCACTCTAAACGCAACTCAATAAATGTTATGGCTCCTTAGGCTTCATTGAGCGATAGTGCTTCCAGGCGTAGTTCAAAGACATCTCGTCCAAGCTCCACCTCCAATATTAGACCCACAATCCTCTACGATTTCAAGTTTTGGGGATGCAATTTTACTACAGTCAGATTGGGCCATGATGGAGAGATTCTAGATCCTGCTTCACATGGGTATCGTTTAGCTGCAAACGCACAATTCTGCAACCCATTATTCAAGTAGAGTTCGGGGTCCACCCATATCGTTGTGAGGTTCTTTTCTGCTTGGTCTCTATCTTCCATAGAGGTAGGGCTTACAGAGACCCTGCTATCGGGAGAGAGAGATACTCCCATCTTGCACTTTGCTCTTCATAGGCCATCGCTTTGAATACTACCTTAGGTTGGCTCGTGGATGGTTTGTAGAGGCATCTCAACTCCTTCAGTCGATGACCATCTCCCTTGAGTGCCTTCCTCCATTTAGTTTCTCCCTTGATGGACCACCACATCTCTTATTGACTCGACCAACACATCTTTTACTGACTCGACAGAAATTGAATTAGGCCATTAGAGAGGATATTTATAGATTATACATTTAGGTCACTTGGACATCCCCCTTGAGCCCTGGCTAAAAGATGTCCCTCTACTTAGAGCATTTTTTGGATCTACAACATGGCCCATCATCCGCCCCCCTTATACTCACAGGGACTAGATGCAGTCACTGAGGATCCCGCTGGGGCAGCTTCGAGTTGGGCCCCATCGTCTTCGGGTGAACACAGATCACCATATACTGCCAGTTGTGCAACCTACTGGAGCTTGAGACTGAGATGCACCTCATCTTTCTGTGCCTCGTATAATACGAGATCGAAGGACGATATCATTGCCTATATAGAGAGTCTAGAGGATCCCTCTCTACTTTCTTATAGTACCTTGACTAGAGATGCCTATCCCTTTTCATCGGGAAGATTTTTATACATAGATCTCAGATCCTAGATACCCAACCTCACTCGGGGATGATTCAGGCAATCACATCATACTTTCAGGTTGATCCAACTAGTTGGAGCAACAAGTGACGAGTTGAGTTCCACAGTATTTCAGATAATAGAGCAGTGAGGTCTCCCCTTAGGCACACCCCTTGGGAGGCCAATCAATACCCTCAAGACCATTATGGAGGTGTCAAACAAAATATCAGTTCACTCATACCTAGAGCATTAGAGAGTTCAATACTAGAAGGTTCCCGAACAGGTCCCTCCCCCTATTGGGTTCCTCCCTATCTTTAGTGGAGTAGTTAGAGACTCATCCACAGCTTCATTCCTTTGGCCTCGGATGTTAGGAGTATCCCTCGCTTCTACACCCCCCCTAGGGTCATGCACCCTAGCTCCTTGTTGGATCCAAGGGACTCCGATAACGAGTCGATGCCACTATTGTCCCGCTTGCCATCGACTATCAAACTTGGGCATTCTTGACATCATCGACCTCTAGTCCTGAGCTTATTCACTTAGCCTTCTACATGATCTGATTATATACATGTTTATGAGGTTGTCTTATTATTGTATCCCCTTTTTTACTTCATGTTATCCTAGATTTAGCTTTGTCATTTTCTAGGAGTTGCTTTTGCACTCCCACATTGTACTCATATTGGTTGTATCTTTCAGTTCGATTGACCTATTTATAGTCATTCATTGGACATTAAATCAAAATAACAAGGTGTTCATGGTATGGAGCAAGGATATAGGTTGTTGGCTGTCCATTTATGGTGAAGGCATTGGGAGCCACTTGTGAGATTCATTTGATTCACAAGTGAGAGGATTTTTTCGCTGTTTTGTTTGTAACACGCTACTCATCGTGTATTTGTACCTATCAAACATTGGGATCTCTTTGTTTTTTGTATTTTTGTGGGTGCATTTTCAATTGAAGTTGACACCCTTCATTTGCTAAGCTTGAGCTATTAAGAAAATGGCTAGAATTGATGAATTATTAGAGTTACTGAATATTCTAATGCTTTCTACTATTGAGGATATGGTCAAAATCAACAAAGCCATTCTTGCCGATGTTTGAGCCTGTTTACAAGATGCATAGGACAAAATTGAGTTTCTCCAACTTGAATTGTAGCTCCAACGAGATGAACTACAACAAAGGAATTGACACACTGAACTAGTCTTTGTTCAGAGCAACTCTATTCAAATTTGAGAAAGGTTCCTGTAAGCTACTAACACATGAGTAGATCAATGGCACCACTTCAGGAGCAGATTCAAATGAAGATGAAGTTCCACTTGCATTTCCTAAGCCCATCAACCAACCTTGGGAAGAAGTTATCAACAAAAAACATAGAGCTAGTCTTAGATATGCAAAGGAAGTGACCTTTCACATTCCAAACTACCTCAAAATAATCCAATCTCAAAGTGTTGGGTTTATTTAGGACAACTCATCTTCACTTGCTCCACATCCACCTCAGATTCTTAAATGCCAAAATTATTATCAAGTTGGCCACATGAAAGATCAATGTTTTGATCTTCGCCCTTGTGAGCATTGTGGAAAACATACTATCCTTTAGATAGATGTTCTAGTCAAAAGATTCCTGCAAGAGTAACGATTTACCTTGGATGGTTCGTTTCTTAGCAATGGTCTTCAACAACCAAGAAGATATATTGGTCATACTATAAGATTCATTCTTGAGTATTGACATGTCTTGTAGTGAGGAGATTTTCATCTTCGCACCTTGTATTTGACAATGAGAGAATTGATAGCCAACTACTAGTTTTGAAGTCGTATCAAGTGAGCCTGAGCCAAAGCCAAAGCTAGAGCCTAGAGCCAGAGTTAGCTAGAGTTAGAGTCAATGTTGTAGTTAGAGATAGACTCATTTTCCATGAGCAACATTTGGTTTCTGGTCCTCCTTAAACCACCAATTAGTAGAAGATTTATTGCTTTTGTTGTACAACAATTTGTGGTCATCTTCAAACCACCATTTCAACAATTTGTCGATGCCTTTAAACCATCATCAGTGTGCACTTCCATTTTGCAGAAGACATCAACTTCTAGCCAACCTTAAACCACCACTAGTAGAAGACTTTGGCTTCTACTACCCTGTTGGTTTGTGGTCTTCCTTAAACCACCATATCAGAGAGCATCCAACCATTGGTTACTATCTGTTTCCTTATTTCAACTCTCTTCTTGGACTCATACACCCCTTCAAATTAAGTGGGGGGATGTTGGAAATGCAATCCTTAGGGATTATGTCAATACATGTTATTCATTTGTGAGGAAGGTGAAAATCCATAACTGAATGTGAAGAGTCATGAGTCCAAGAGACCTCTTGTAATATGAATCCAAGGGTAAAAAATACATGTACTTATATGTATAACATGTGAATAATATGCATTTCATGTTTATCTTATGTCTTTTTCAATTTTTGTGAGTCTAACAGTCATGATAACCATATATATTCTATATTAGGTAGCTTGAGATGTTGATAATGTGATGAAGAAGATAAAATAACCATGGATAATAATGTTGTGACATTGCCATGGATGCGATTTTAAATGGTGAATCTAATGGCACATTGTTTTAGACATGTTAGGTTACGCGGTTTTAAGTTGATTTCTTTATGGTTATTGTGAAGGTGGTTGAGTATTTTTTGTTATTCCAAATGAACGTACTAGTTTGGCCATTAAAAGTCATCCAATTTTAGGTAAGTGTTTTCTTTTGCAAAAATAGTTCCTTTTAGCAAAGTTAAGAGGAGTGTAGGAAATCCTACTAAGCTGGCACAATGGATTTAGGAGACTTGCGATTATGAGATTTTTCTGCCACTAAAGAACAACCTTGTTGGCATCATTATGTTGTCATTGGTCACATAGCATTAGGATATTACTCAACTAATTGAGTGTTTGTTCTCACCAGCTATGGGCGGAGTGTGATCACGTCTCATCGGTGGAGATGATTTGTTAGTTGTGCCATCTATAGGAGTTTGAGATGATTTGTTAGTTGTGCACTTCATCTTTATATGCCACCTATAATATGGTATTAGAGGGAGAGATATCACTATCTATACTGTGATTTTTAGGGTCCCTTGCTACCTTGTTTTGATAGAGAGATCAGGGGTGTTTGTCTCTCTACATTCATGAGGCAACCAATTACTTTTGAAAACCCTTATGGGAGTTTTCTAGACCTTGCCCCACCAAGTTGATCACCTTCTCCTTCTAACCTATGTTGACAATTTGTGCACATTTTCCAGCCATGTATGTAGATGATACCTTGTCGTTGAGATGATGCACATTGCCCCATTATGGCTAATTGAGATGTACTCAATTTTAGCACAAATTTGCCTTTCAGCCCATGTTGAGAAACCAAATGTCCATAGATTGGTCTCTTTGGCCTCAAATGATAGGAGAACTTAGGTTGACTATTTGTTTGCTCCATTCAAGGTTAGCCAACTAAGCCCTTTCAACCTTGGGGCATGTTGACGACTCAAATTGCATTTGAAGACTTGTCAATGACTCCATGGTCAGAATACACCCAGGGCATTCCAATTCCAACAGATCATGTCAGAATGCCAGAATTTGGTCTTTTTCCTCTCATCATTTTGTTGTTAAGATTCCCCAACCCTACAAGGATATTGTAAACATGATTCTAGTATGATGAAAAAGAGTCATGTAAAAGGCTTAGATAGCTTAAGACCTTTCTAGCAAGTGAGTTCACTCTAGGGAGTTTTTTTCCCCTTAGCTCATTCTTTGTGTTTTTCAACACTAATAATCAATTAAATTTTTCTCCAAGATATACCCCAAAGCTAGATTGCGGTTTGATGGTAGAGTCTTAGGTGAGTCGTAGTGTATGAAGTCGATGTATATTACCATACTAGATCATCTCTAAAGTTTTGCGAAATTTGATTGAGTTTAAGTGTCAAATTTTAATTGTTAAAAATTCCTTGCTGGAGAAGACTTTTATGTAAATTTTGATGTAAAATGTAAAAAGTGTTGTCTATAGAAGTTGTAGGGGGTATGAATACTCAAAATTAGACCTCTACACCCCAACTTTCTATCTAGACACACTTTGAGGGTAAAAAATGTGTATTTACCCCTCAAAACCCATTTTTTCCAATTTCTGGCAAAAACTGGCAAATAATTAGTCGGAAAATAAAAATAATGCTAAAAAAATGAATTGTAAATTCCCAAAAATTAAATCAAATAAAAAAATGATGGGAATTCGATTTACCAAGGAAGAATGGCCCGAGAAAAATTCGTTGGTCCTCCAGCACAACGAATGGTTCAAGAAATTTGATTTTTTTAAGAGAGGTGGTCAAGATTATTGATTTGAATGGGAATTGATCGAGGAAAAATAAGGAAAATATTTCTAAGGTGGTCCAACCACTCTGACATCAATTTTTCACTCAATCCAGTCTCCATTTGGGCCTAATGTCTCCCTCTCGTCAAGATCTACGCAGGCTCATCAAGGGTTACAATTTTTCCTGGAGAAAATCTAGCCTTTTTCACTTGGGATCAAGACGTGCTTGCTTGGGATCACTTGGAGATCAATTTTTTCTATTTAAGAGAGTTTTCTCTCTCTCATTTGTAACATTCTAATATCGAGCTACTAGGCTTAGCGAAGCTCTGCAGGATTTTTGTACTAGAATTTTTCTGATCTAATAAAGAAAGACTTTGTGGGCACATGCTTTGTGGTGTTATTCTTTTGCTTCTATGGTAATATTGTTAAGATCTTTTTGTGTTTAATGTTCTACACCATCTGATCTATAATTTGTTAATTTCATATGCCATTTTTGAATTAATTTAGAGAAGGTATATTGTGTAATTTTTTGGATTGGATGACCACTCTAGGTGAAGTGCTAGTCGGTTTTTGGTTGAACCCTTATTTTTTTTCATTGTGTAGTCCAATCCCTTATGGATCTAACAAAATCTTTTGAAGTGTGTAAAGATCTATAATTTTTTGAAGCAGATCTTGTGCGTTTGGGGAAGTTTTTGGTTGAACCAACCAACCCTCAAGCGGATAGAAGTGGAAGAAGCCACATCGATTTTATATCAAGGGCTTATCAACTGATATTTTGAAAAGGGGTTTTCCTTGCCATAGCTTGCAAATATCACCAAAATCTTCAGATCTATCTATTTATGCTCTTTATTTGTCAGATCTAGCTTTTAGAGCTTAATTAAAGGGTTAATCCCTTCTTGCTTACCCAAGAGCGGAGGTGTCCTCATACTCTTGAGGCTAGCTTTGTATTTTTGTGTATATATTTCTCATTACTCTCTGATCTATCTTCTCTTGTTTCAGATCTGATTTTCCTCTTGGTGGCTTGCGCAGTTCGTCAAGGAGGGTTTGTGAAGAGGATTTTTCTGAAGACGTTTAGAAGAGATTCATAAGGAGGCTTAAAAAATAACGAGATCTATATTTTTTGAGGCCCCTTTTCTCCTTTTAGCCGTATGCTAAAGGAGGGTTTGTCTCCCTCTTGTGTATAAATTTATTTCTTGAGACTTGACATCAACCCTTTGAGCGAGATTAATTAGAGGGATAAGCGAATTGCCTCTTGGGGAGGTCTTCTACTGGAATTTTGCCACAAGGCATTGTAAATATATATATATATTTTTTATCTCATTATTGAATTTTGAGGAGAGGTATTTTCTCTTTGAAGCTCTATTTTGTAAACCTTCCTCAAGATCTCAAATCCTTACTTCTCTATAAGAGGGTTTTACTTGTAATAATAATAAAAGAAAATCTTCTTGACGAAGCTTGGGGTTTTTCCCATGGTATCCCATCTCCTCATTTGGTAGGAGGAACTCTTGGATGGTTGGTGACTAACTCGCTTATTTTTCATTGTTAGCTTAGTTTTACGTCTTGCTCATTGCATCATCTAGTTACTAGATCTAATCTCTAGTTATCATTTTGTAAATAGATTTCATCATTCATCATTTTCTTGTACTAACTTGCATTTGTTTCATTGAAGTAATTTGCATTAGCTTTCTTGATGTAATTTACATTTGCTTCATTGAGAATTTAGTTTGCTTCATTAATCATTTTGCATAAGTTAATCTCACTTTAATATCATAATTTGTGTTGACTTTTTTATTTGTTAATTTGATGATTAAAGTGGAATGGTATTTCTTTATTGATATTCTTAAGATACTTCACACTTGAAGCATTTTATTTTAATCGCCATATCTACAACTCATTTGAATCACTTGTATTAACTTAGCATTTAGTTTGCACTTTTAAATTCTCTAAAATTTACCTCCAAGCATAAGCTTGGTTGATAGACATTTAGGAACACTTCCTCAACTATCATTCAATTTCCCAAAAATATTTGAGTTTGGAGAAAAGGTTAAAACGCATGACCTTGCAGTTCTCTAGCTGGCCAAGTTCCTTGTAGGAACAAAGGTATGTGGGTTGTATTGAAGAACTAAGGGGGTATCGTTAATGAAGCCTTAGCTTCCTCACTTAACCTTCTTGCAACCACCTCAATCCTTACCAAGTTGAAGGAATTGAGGGGAAGTCAAACCTTAGATTAGGCCTTAATAAAATTTACCAAGACCACTTAATCTCACACACTTATTGATAACATTGCCTCATCTTGCATACAATTGATTATTGTACAAGTTGGGTTGTAAACATCTCATTCACTGGCAAGCATTATACTTTATATTCTTGTACTTGTCTATTTCATTTTCTTGCTCATATTAATTATCATATCATTCTGGAGCAATTTTTTTTAAAGTACAAAGTTTATTCTCTTGCAAGCTCTATTTCCATCATGTTACTCATATCTCAAAGTTGTATATAATCTATTGTGGTTTTGATTCACTAACACTTGTCTTGCAACGTCCCATTCTTGTATCTTGAAAATCATATTTCAATGCAAGTATTGTGATTTTGCTTTGAGCATATATTTCTTGCAAGTATATTTATTGGCACTGGTCTCTTACAATTTGTCTTGCAAGATATCTTGTTGAATTAATTGATTCTATATTGTTGATGTTTATATGCTCATAAACATTTGTACTTGCTATATCGATCTCTAATTTTATTTCAAGTTATATTGAATGGTAATAGCCTTACAATCTCCTAGAACTTGTTACCTCTAACAAGTTATCCTTTAGAATTTTCCTTAGGGACGGTTGTTGCGCGGATTGTATAGGCACCGTGACAATGCTCAGGGTGGGGGCTGTCACTCTGATCCCCGCCCACTCCATTCTAGCTATCTCCCAACAACAGGCTATGGGGGGTAGTCCCTATGGAATGAGGTGAAGGAAAGTAAGTTGATAAATCAACTTACTTGGGAGACACGGATGAGTGGCCTAGCCACTTGGTTGGAATTAAGAAAGATTATGATTAAATTAGATTTTCTATTATGAGACCAGTGCTTTAATGGAGTCACAAATTCTTGCTTCTTATGAATTGGAACCAAATAACCGGATGGACACCCGCTGCTCGAATGATTGACTAACCTATGTGAGATGCTTATGCAAGAGATTATGAGTGACTGCTATCTTGGATTAAGATTGGTTAGATTACTTAAGTACTTATGTGAGATTTATCTTAAGAGTACTTAACAATGTTATGATGCAATCTTAAACAAGATAAGCTTCAAGAGATACATGTGTAAACTTCAAGTAACCAATTCATCAATTAACACAAGATGTTATGCCAAGCTATGAGATTAATGAGATTAACCAATTTCAGATGTATCTCAACAATAAATATTCAGAAAATTCAGACTTGATCAATGTTATAACAACAGTAAGAAAATGCTAAACCAACAATGCTTATGCTTGCCCAAGATCACAAAAATATGCCAACTTAGAAAATTATGTATGTTAGCCTTCTCAAGATGTATCTTTCAGCAAAATTTCAGATCTGAAGTATAAATTGCAGCAGTGAGTTAACCCACATATCAACAAATAGTGATGTCAGCGCCAATGCCCAAAAATCCCTAAAAAAGTAAATATTGCCAAACTAGAGGAAAATTAATTTACATGAATTTTTAGGGCTTGACTAAGAAAATTTTAGATCTGATATATTTATTTCAGCAGTGAAACAATGACAGATCAGTAAGCTAAAATTGCCAGAAATAGATAACCAATATTTCCAGAAATGGCAAAATACACTAAAACTTGAAAATTTCCAATTTGAGGGTTTTAGGAGAGTTTGATTCAACAACTTTTCAGAACTGATAAGTTTATGACAATAGAGTTTTAATGACAGATTAACAAACTGAAGTAATCCACACAATTTCTAAAAATAGTAAGTTTGCCAAAAAAATTGAAAATTCAGATTTTTTAGACTTTAATTAGGATATGATTCAGAAATGTTTAGATTTGATTTTTCACAGTTATGCAAAAATTTCCAGCAAGCTAAAATGTCAAATCTAGGTCAAATTAGAGATGCCCAAGTGGCAAAAAATTGTGAAAACGAAGATTTTGCAATTCTAAACAATTTTGACCATATAGAATTTGATTTTAGGGCCTAATTATTTGTGTTTTGCTTGCTGTAATAAAATTGCAGAAAAATAAGGGTTTAGAGATCAAACCCTAGGCCCAAGGCCTTGAAGATCCCACTGTTGAAAATCGTTGAAACTTTGGGATAATGTTGCCGCTTGCTAGATATGAATTTTGAGACCTTAATCCTGCAAAATCGCCAAGTGTTTAGCCTTAAAACTTTAGATTAGGGTTTCAGGCCAAATTTGGGGGAAAAAGAGGTCAAGAAATGGAGATCAAGGTCACGGGAGTGGAATTTGCCGGTATAAAAGGGTCAAAATGATAGATCAGGGGAGGAGAAACCACTAAGGCTTGACGATGGACAAAAAGGGCTCCAAGAGGAGGGCGTTGGAGAGTTTGAAGGCTAAAAGGGCAAGAGGAGGCCAAAAACTGAAAACCCGTGTCTCAAAAATTTCCATATCTGAATTTTGCCGTCAAATCTTCAGTAAATGGCCCTGCAAAATTGTTTAGAGACTAGATCTTACCCTCAAGTGATTAGATCTAGCTCTTCTCTCACTTGATCCCTTGACCCAACCGGAAAAAAAATGAAAATAGAAATACCCAAACCCCAAATATATACAAAATAAATCTAAAACCCCAACCCAAGTTAGAAAAAATAAATTACAATTACAATTTACAATATAATTTACAAAATATACATGGGTTTTTAAATGGATTTTGAGAAAATAATTTTTTCAATATTTTTTACTTGAAAGAATGACTAAAATGCTTCAGAAAAATTAATGATTCACTATAGCCCAAGCGAAGATTAAATCCACCATATAAAAAACTAGAGATCCAAGCAACAATTATTCTTGTCCAAATTTGTGAACTTGGAGGCTAGGGATTGAAGTACCTGCAAACACTATACATTTATCTCAAAAAATAATTTGTTAGATCACATGGGGAATCAAACCACCTAAGATTAGCCCAAAACTATCAACAATATGATGTTATCTCCTCCTAATGAAAAAACAGATATTACCAATATTCAACACAACATAGAGATGCCCGTAGTCAACACATTCGACAAATCAATAAGCAAGAACATCTTGAATTGTGCCCCAAAGTCTTTTATTATGATAGAAAAAATAGTTCCCAGTGGGACAATAGTTTGCACAATGCTTCAACAACAATTTTAGTCAGAGATTCAAATGACTCTCTAATTTATAGATAAATCCTCCAAAATGGAAAAATAATGGCTAGTTTCTTTGATCCTTGTCAAAATAATCTTGGCCGTTAATAAATACTTCAAGATCTTTTAATCTCGACTGTTGATTTCATATTTTTGAGGAATTTTCGAATTTATCATTTAATTCCATTTTAGTTAGCTCAAAATTAATTATTTATAGTTAATTTCCTAAAAAAATTTACTTTGACCTAACCACCAAGGTCCAAGGGTCCAAATTTTCTTGAAAAATACAATATTCCTTTGGTGGAGGACCTTTAAAAATTAATTCTTTCAAGACCCACGAATTTTTCCATTTGGAGAATTTATTTTCCTAGACAATTTAATTTTGACTCTAATTAATTAATTTTTTGGCTTAGGATTTAATTTTATTTTGCCAAAAAAATTAATTAATTTACACGAGGGGATTAATTATTTTTCCAATCCTCTAATACATATGATTTTTCATTTAAAGACTCAAAGAGGGAATACACATTTGTCTTAGACCCTCAAGACACATAACCCATATGCGACTCAATATGATCTAGTAAACCAAGTGATTTGTAATAAAATAATTTAGCCAGTTAGCTTAAATTATTTCCAAACTACTATTACATCATACTCGACTAAAACACTAAGACTCACCTAATAATTTGACAATAAATTTCAGCCTAGCTTTGGGGGTTTAAGCTGGAGGGAAAAAACTCTTCTGATTAGCCGTGTCGAAAAACACAAGTAATCAGTGATGCTAAAAAACCTCCTAGGATGGAATTCATCATCAAATTATAAGCTTACCTAAGTTGTTACATAGACTCATAGTTTTACTAAGATCATTTACAACATATAACTTTCAAAATGGGATGGCTATGACACATGGACTGCTGATATGTGATTCGATCCTTGTTGAAAAAATTGGTACTTTCGCTTCCTTGGAACTTTGACAAATCCAGTGCAACAGGGACCACCCCCCTTACCTTAGCTAGAAGAAAGCTTAAACGAAGAGAGTTGGGAATAGGTGACAACCCCTTCTCTGAGCGTTGCCACAAAAGACACCTTGTGGGGTTTAGGATTTTTCCCACATTCATAGGTGTACAAATCTGTGGACAACAAGGCACTTTCCAAAGTACATTGTTAAGTTTTGCATTGGTACTTTTATAGTGATTTATGGTGATGGAGATGTCTTTTCACCCTCCTCTTCTCCAATTGATAACTATCTCCCTGGAGTGTCTTTTTGTTTGGATCAATGTTGCACGATCCTCCCCCACCCCCCAAGGTTCCAAAGGTGGAACCGAGGCGAAATCACGTCCCGTACGGATATGTGGGGGATCTGTTGACAAAACCATAGATTAGGCAAATTTAGCCAGTTCCTGGAAATCCAAAATAGCGCGGGCTTGAGCTGCGGTTTCGCGACTGATCAAGCACAGATTCGTACGGATCCGGAGTAGCTCCGAGGCCCGATGGGCAATTCCGTGGTGACCGACCCAAGTTTCTTTTTTATTTTAATTTTTTGTTTTTGCTTTAACTTGAGTTGGGGGTGGGTTTAAGGTGAGTTAAGGAAATAATAAATGGGGATACAAGTCATTTCCCCCTCTCATTTCCTCACTCTTGTATGTTTGGAGAGCTTGGAGAAGAGAGGCTTGAGGAGAGCTTGGAGGAGTGATGATCCGAGTTGACTCAACTTTCGGATTTAACCAAGATCTTTTGCTTCCGTGATGTAGTTAGAATTGCATTTTATAAGAGCATAAATGAACATATATGCATGCTTAAACAAATGGAAACATAATGACGATCAACAAATCATAAACAAGAGACATTGATAACGGAGTTCGTCCAGTGTGGACTACGTCTCCGGGCCTGGTGTCAAGATGGTGTTGGTCGCTTCATTCAGTGTTGGAAATGGTGAAGATGTACATGGACTATGTTTTCTGTCATACAAGGACATGTGCCCTCTACATGAGTGGCAAAGTCTCTCCATGAGACATTCTGATACAGGAACTATCACTCACAATAGACCTGCTATCAGAATGGTATAATCTTACACATGGTGACAATGAGTATCCCGCCATCATGGCATCAAAGGGATCTCAACCAAAACACCCATGGTGACAATGAGTATCTCGCCATCATGGCAACAAAGGGATCTCAATCAAAACATACATAACAATCCATGATGAATACATCTCACATGGAATAGAAACAAAGATTCCGCATCATACATCAAACAGGAATCGAAACAACATAGTACATCTCACAACAAATGATCAAAAAAGTACATGACAACAACACTTCATATACCTCAACTATGATGCTGACTAAAGAATGGAATACTTAGCTGCTAGATCTGAATGCACCATCGAAATCGTGGCGTCGCATGGCATAAGATCGACTGTCCACACTCTGAAATTTGACACTGTCACTCCAATCTGGAAAATGGCCGAAAAATAGAAGGCTCAGCTGCAAAAACTGACTGCACCATTGAATTTGTGTCGTTGAGAGGTGTAAAATCGACTATCCATTTGTCGAATTCTGACACCGGCAAAATTTGGGCCTATAGGAATCTTTTAGATTCCCTCGTGATTCTCCAAAGATTCCCTCCTCTGGGTTCACTGGAGATTTGCAACTCAATTCAGAAAATTGATCTCGCCATTGAGATCCTTGCAAAATTCTGAGAAGAATGAGTATAAAGTTGGCTGCATTCTGGATCTGGAAAGTTGGCTGCATTCTGGATCTGGGAAATTTTAGCCTCCAAGGAATCTAGAAGATTCCCTCAAGATTCTCGAAGATTAGCCTCTGTTGGGAATTTGCATATCCGCTACTCAAAAGGCGAATCCGACCTTGCCATTGCGTTCCCTGCGAAAATTTGAGAAAAATGACTATAAACTTGATTACATTATGACAAAATGAATTTTTACCTCCCAAGGAATCTTTCAGGCATCAAAAAAGTATTCCTCGTCTCAAAAAATGTGTCAAGGTTCTGCCTTTTGGAACTGTGTCATGGTTCCACCAGGGCGTGGTTCCATTGCATGAAACTCCGTTCTCGGGCACCTCCGTTCCGTTGGGTCTCTCCCCATTCCGTTCTACACTCCTTTCCCTTGGTTGAATGAGAAAATACATGGTTTATAAAACAAAAAGTCGGCGGATTAAACAACTCAAGGCTGTTTGGCCTAACGGTAATGGCTTACGGTTTGTGCGCCGATGACCCGGGGTCAATCCCCACCCGAGCCATAAATACATATCAAAATTTTTTCACGTTTTAATTTTGTTGTTGGTTGGATTGCATGGTCCCGACGGTGGCGCGTTTTGTTATGGTATTTTGTGTGGAGGCGCCCGGGAGGTCGACCGGGCGGGTTTAAGCCCCGTCGCTTCCGGTTCTTAACAAGTGGCATGGGTCCGCCTGTTATATATATATGTATATATTTGGTGTATGGTTGTTGGGGCCAGCGGGGGTCATGGCTTGTTGGCCTATTTTTTTTAATAAAGTTTGTTTTTGACATATAGTTTGGGGGGGGTTGGCAGGGGTCATGGCCCACCTCCTCATCACATATTTTTATTTTTATTTTTTATTAATAATAGGTGCTTTTTAGATTTTGTCTAATATAAGGGATATTAGATAAATTAAAGAGACAATAATTTCACCCGCACTTGGGAGCTAAGTTTCCACGACGGTTGACGGTGAATTTGCAGGACACTTAAACTTGGCCCACGGCCCAACTTTGACTGCAACTTTGACTGGCTCTATCTCCTCCATACGAGCTCGAATTTGAGTGCCGTTCATATCGTTGGAATCAGGGCGATGAGCACTTCGATCTAGCGCTGGTTTGGGAGCATTCTGACCACTTTGAATTTTGACCCTTTCTGAGTGCTCTGGGACTTCTACATGTGTGTGGAGCCACCCGGATCAACTGAAGGAGGAGGAACTAGGAGCAGTCAAGGAGGAGGAGCTTGGAGGAGTAAAGAAGGGCTTCCATCTACAAGAACTAAAGAGATAAGTGCAAACCCCAATCTCCGTCATTTTTCTGTCATTGTTGTTTGTATTTTTTCTCTTACCTCTCCTACTCTTTCCCATTCTTTCTTGCTCATTTCATTATAGGTTGTCCATCTATATTCATATTCCAAAAATGTGTTCTTTTGGCTTCTATGTATCATTTCACTTTTGGTTTTCATGATGGTAAGGGGGGGTAGGAATAGAAGATAAGAAGAACAAGAGGATCACTATCCTCATATGAGTGACCTAATGTATGATGAGGAGGAAGGGTTTGAAGAGGACACTGAAATGCAAAAGGGAAAAGTTGCATTGACACCCTTGTGGAATTATGTGACCAAACTTGAAGGGGGAAAAGGTGGTGGAAGCTACAAGTTTCTGTGCCCTCATGGTTTTCATGGAGGAAAACCATATAGTGGTTCTTATACCTGTGTGAGGAGGTATCTTTGTGGGGTGATGGACAGTGATGAGAAAAAGGGTGCAATGGGGATGACAATTTGCCCTAAGGTTTCAACTAAACAAAGAAGAAAATACATCCAAATAGAGGAGGGACGCTGCACAACAGAAAAAACAAGAAACAAAAAACTCATTCTCAATAACGTGCAACCTCTAGATTTGGTAGCTCATCTCCTCATGGTACTTCTGCAACCTCTGGAAGTAGAATAACAATAAGGGATTTCCTAAATGTTGCTGGGAGGGACGATATGGATGGAAAGATAGTCTGGTTTCTTTGTGCTTGCAGTGTACCATTCAATGTGCTTCGCTCTTCCTATTGGCATGATATGGTTAAGGGCATCAATGAAGCCCCAAAATGATACAAGAGTCCCGACTATGAGAAATCCAGAACAATGTTATTAGAAAGAGAAAAAGCAAAAGTTCAAAGAGCTTTGACACATTTTACAAATGAGTGGGTGGATTGTGGGGTATTCGTTGTATCAGATGGGTGGACAAATGTTAGAAACCAACATTTGATAAATGTTCTTGGTGTCTTTGCTAGTGGTGTAGTGTTTATTGCATGCCATGACTCCTTCTCCATCAGTGCAACTTCCCAAAACATTGCAGATCTCCTATTGCAATCAATAAAAAATGTTGGTCCTAATAATGTGGTTCAAGTGATCACTGATAATGCAACAAATTGTAAAGGTAGTAGGAAAAACTATTAAGCATACTCATCCACACATATTTTGGTTTGGATGCTTGGTGCACACATGGAATCTTTTGATGCATGATATTGTGAAGCATAAAGAATGTGGATGGATTAATGAGCTTTACAAGAGAGGAAAGCAACTCATTAAATTTATCACAAGGCATACAAGGGTAAACTACTTTTATGGTATTTGCTCCAAGTTGCAGTGGCTTAAACTTGCAATAACAAGATTTGCAAGTTATTACCTCACCATTATGCGACTAATAAAGGTGAGACAAGCTTTAACTAATATGGTGACCTCTGAATCATGGGATAAGGATGGTGCTAATGTAACGAAGGACACTACTCTTGAGAATTACTTTTGGTCACAGATAAAATATGTTTTACAATCTATCAAACCAATTTATTACATGATCAAGTTTGCAGATTCAGATTGGCCAATAATTGGGGAGGTGTATGCGCAAATGGATAGCATGTTGGGGCAAATTAAAGACATTGTTGAACCTAGACTCTAGAGATATCACCTTGTACAATTATATTCGTGTAGATGTGGAAAAACGATGGGAAATACTAAACATTCCATTGAATGCCTTAGCATATGTTCTGACACCTAAATACTATCATCCATCATGGCTTTCAACACCAACACTTGGGGGGGGGGGAGCAGGAGAAAACCACACCTAGATCCAGAGGTTCTATCTGGTTATATGAAAGCATTGGATAAATTAGTCCTTGATGAGGAGGAGTTTGCCATGCTACGGAAACATTTGAGCAACTATACGCTTAGCACTGGTCCATTTGGGAACATGCATCTAATTAGAGATTGAGAGAATTTATCTTCTCTCGAGTGGTGGAACATGCATGGAGCTGCTACTCCACTTCGGCAAAATTTGGCATTGCGGGTGCTATCATAGGTGGTAAACACTTCTTCTACAGAGAGGTGTTGGAGCTCTTATTCTTTCATCCATAGTGTTAAAAGGAATAGGTTAAATTTAGACTGGGCAAAGAGCTTGGTTTATGTTCACTACAACTTGCGATTGTTGTCCCATTACTGTGATGATGCAAAGACTAATAAAGACCTTAAGGTTTGGGACAAAAATCTAGAGGAGCCCAATTTGGAGGATGCAGTGTTGCGATTAGAGCAATTGGATTCTGCTCTTATCCAAGATGATGATGATCGAGTTGAGATGCCACCCCCATCCGGTCCCATGGTTCCCAGGTTCCATGCTTCAACACCAACCGCAAGGGCTTCATCTTTATTAGTCCCATTGCCACAACTTCCAGGGCCACCATCTTTTTCATTGCCAGCCCATGGAGGCTCACGTGCTGTTCTTGGTGGAGATTAGTAAATATATTCACAGTTTACTACTTTTGTCATAGATTAGACTTGTAGTCTTGTTGTGAATTTAAACTTTTCTATCTTACTCTTTCTAGTCTAGTGTGTACTTGAGTTTTTGTGGTGGCCAACTGACCTATTTTGTAAACATTATCATTTGAATTTTGGACATGACTCATGTTGACAGTTGCTTACTTGCTAGATAAGTTACTTGAATGTTTGATGATTTTAACTTTTAAATGTTTATGTTTTATGATATGCTTAAAAATTTGATGTATGTTTGTAATTGCTAGAATTTAGATGGTTGATGCTCGAATAATTAATAATTGATGTACAATGGAATCATGGATGCCATATCTATCTTGATTTATGGTAAAATATGCATGTTTTCATGTCTTGTACAACTAATTTGGTATTTTGGATGTTTTTTTTAATATAAATGTAAAAACAATAAATATATATATATATATATATATATATATAGTAGACATATATATATAGTAGACCCTTCAGAGAAGCTTCGCTTCCTAGATTTTTGGGAAATGACGCTTCCGCGTCCCCGCTTCCAAAACCGTCACTGCTTTGTGCAACATTGGTTTGGATTCTCCCTTAGTCATCTCTTGTTAGTTAGACAGGTATCGAGTCAGGCTATTAGAGAGGATATCCACAGATTGTATATTTAAGTCAAATGGACCTCACCTTTGATGAGTCTTAGGCTCAAAGATGTCCTTGTACCTAAAGTACTTGGAGCTGCGGGATGGCATCATTGCTCACCCCCCTTATCCATGCAGGCATTGGATGCACTCACTCAGGATCCCTTTGGGACAACTTTGGGTTTGCTCCCATCAACTCCGAATAGAGACACATCACAATATACCACAATTTGTCAAGATCCACAAGGTGTGTCACCTTCATGAGCTGGAGATGGAGATGCTTATATTTATACTCTGTTACATGGGAGCCGCTCCCAAGAGTTGGGAAACTCGTTCCAATGGTTCCCGCGCTTCCGGGAGCTTTGGAACTGTATGGGAACATTTACTTTTCAGCGTGAGTTGCAATGGGAGCTTGGGAAAGTTCCGGGAGCTTTGAAGACTAGTTTTTTTGGAGTTCCGACTTTCCCCGGGGTTGGGGAATACAAAGCCTGTAGAGAAATATGCTGCACTGCCCATAAAACATGAGCCTATGTTGAAACCTTCGCAGGAGGAAAGGCCAAAGACATCCTTAACACTAATATCCTTAATTGAGAAACTGGAGGAATCTCTTCATGGGTTAAGGAAGCGTGTGGCACCTCGATGTAAGGCGATATTTGGGATGTCATGCTGATGATTATTTCTTTTGTTGTTTATGTGTATATATTGTAGAAGATTGTGTGTGCATATTGTATGTGGCAGTCAATGCTTAAACATTAGAGCTGCTTTACCTTTTCTCTTGAGAACAACTAGAGAAACATATGTAAAACTGTTCCTTTGTATTTTTAAACCAGATTGTTTCAAAGACTCGTCATGTGTCAGAGAAATGATAATGAACTTGACATTTTAATATTTTATATATATAAAAGGGAGAGACTCTCGGAGAGAGACACCCAAAGAATATATTTATATATAAGAGAGATTATATATTATATATTTATATATTTAAATTGATTTTAATATTTTGATTCATTATTAATTGTGATTATTATATAAATTATATAATTAGAAAATATTTTTTATTTTTATATTTTAATTTTTTTATTATATAATATTACCGCTCCCGATTAGCCGTTTCCGGTAAATTTTAGGGGAACCTCTAGCCATTGATAGTGGTTTAATTACCTTGCCCCTCCCTGGCCTATAGCATATTGCCATTATCTTGCTTCTATCTCATTTTTCTTCATGCTCTAGGGTATTTACTCATATCTTTGGCTCATGTCTGTATTTTGTGCCTATAAATTGCTTGATTGACTCTTTGAAGAAAATTGTGGTTTGAACTTTGTATCTCGTGACATCCACCTGCAGATCGATGAGGCCCCACACCTCCTCTGGACCTATAGGCTGCAGACCAGTTCCAATCAGGGCCTCGAGGAAGCTTCATGTATGACAGAGTTAGGTTGCTTGCCTCACACTGTCTAGAGTACTCATAGAGTCATGGGTCTATTACTAGATTCTTCCTCAATGGACTACACTGTTAGGAGAGTTGCGGGAGGGGGTCAATGTTTGTCCAAGATCATAAATCTTGGTACCATCAGTCCCGGGTTCTCTTCAGATGAGGGTATCAAACAGTGTAACAAACCCTTCTTGGTGATAGATGACTCAGTGGGATAGTTCTCTTCTTCTTCCTCCCCTCCTTCTGCCTCTCGCTCTGATGTGACTTGATATTCACACTTTATGTTTGGCATGGAATTTTCTTCGTAACTGTGATATTTTTTATTACTATTATCTAGTTTTGTGGCATTTTGTTTCATGTATATTGGGGTTAGGAGCTGCTTTTTCACTTCCATTATGTACTTACACACTGGTTGTACTTTTGAGTCCCATTGAGCTACTATTGTTGTCATTAATTGAACAATAAGAAAACTCCCTTATCTAATTTGGGTTTTACAAAGTAATAATCTCGCTTTTTTACTTTAAAAGTTAGTGCAAAATGGACCTGATATTTTGTTTTATGGGCAGGAACTTCCATTTACCAATGCCAGGAAGAAAAGTGGCATGGGGGAGGGTTTTGTTTGTTTTTCCAGTGAAGAGCATGTTACATTAGCTACAGAGGTATGGACATGCATTGGAAAGTTTACTGTACATGATATTTGGACATCCATTGGAAAGTTTACTGTATATGATATTTGTTCAGCAGATGCTCTTGCCTGAACATTTTTTGCTAATATGAATGACGTGTCTAATTACAGAAATTGAATGGAAAGTCTATAAACAAGAGGTATTTAAGAGTTGCAGATGTTCTACCACGTCCATGGGAGAAGGAGCAAATAAACGTTCTAGAACAGGGAGAAACAGATGACCAAGATATGGATGATCCTGATGCTTTCTGCTCAAAACAAACAAACAGTGAGATTAAATCCCCTGTGGATTCTGAGGTTCTTGGTGATGGAAACCTTGAGCAAAACAATCATTCTGCTTCTGATAGATCAGTTATAAAGCTGAGGAGTGCTCGTGATGCTGTTACACCTCTTGCAAACATGCCATATGAGCAGCAGCTAACTCACAAGAAAACTTCAATGACACAAATTCTCAAAAGACTTGTATGTGTCTATGCCTACAAATGAAATCACATTGAAAATTAAGGATCTATTGCAATCTAGCAAGATGTTTAAATTTTAAGAGATATTAGTGAATTTGTTCTACATTAGTTTGTCCATATATATATGTTCACCGGGATGCAACAAAATTTCTATAGTTTGCTTAGTGCTTATCTTTCACAAAACTAATCATTTTTTCATGTGGAAGCCAATAAGCATTTTATTACAACATTATTTGCATTTTTCTAATACAATCCTTTGGATTTTCTGTAAAGACCCGTAATGCACGGAAAACATGCCCATCTGAATTGCCACTTCCTGAATGGATTCTTTCTGCAAAGAACCGAGGTAATCTCAGTTTCTCTTACTTGGGGACTATTTATATAAAAATTCTATCTTGTATAAAGTCATTGGCATCATTTACTGTGATGTGTTTACTTGGATATAACACTAAGATAGATCCATCTTTTGAGCACCAAGAGGAATATAAGGAAAACCTAGGCCTAACCTTCTCAGTGTTTAAAAATCCAGGGTTAAGATGGATTTATGCTCGTTTACACACATACACTAATATATTGTGTTTATCAGTGGTGGAATTTTGTTTTTTAACTTTTTCATTTCCAGACCTGAAATTTTTCTTGATTTTGGTTTATAAATCTTGCATGTGGACATGACATCGTCCATCTGGACTGTAGACTTCCATAATATTATTGCTACTATGTAGTAGATCAAATTCTTAGTGATACCATGTTTTTTCATTATATCAGACCATATCTATAATGCATTAGCATAGATCCATCTTATCCCTGTATCTATTAAGAAATGATATGGATAAAAAAACCTAGGCCTAGACCTCTCAGTGCTTAAATGATCTATGGTTGTGATGGATCTATGCTATTTTATATTATTTCGCAATATTGTAATCAGTGGTCATTGTGTTTTTTACTTTTTTACATTGCAGGCCTTAATTTTTTTTTTCTTAATTTTGGTTTATAAATGTTACACATGGATCCCACAAGTTCCACTTGGACTATAGAGTGCAACTCACTTCTCCTGCAACTCACTTGGAATGTACTGATATTGTATGTACTTTTTTTAAAACTTTGTTCGACATACTTCTATGGTCTTTTCTTGGACATTAATTTGATGTTTGGCTAGGATATGACTTTAAATAGAGTGTTATTATTATTATTATTTCTATTTGTATCTAGAGGAATCGGCAATTGGTTTGGTCTCATACTCCCGTGACATGGAGTTGATTCCAACCGCTACCACTATAACCTCTAGGTGCCTTTGGTATGCCCCTTCCCCAGACACATGTGAATTTGGGGGATTTGAACCTCGTACCTCCTCACACATAATACTTCATTTTCATGGCCATCGCCAATTGAGCTACCCCTTGGGGGCTTAGATTATTATTATTATAAATAAAATTATCTTATCTATTTTATCTCTTGGTGCAAATATTTGAGAATGGTTGAAAAGCTTTGGACATCATATTGATTGTGAGATTGCGGACACGTTTTCACTGATAGGTTTCACTGTGAAGGACTCTTTGGAAAATTTTAAAATACCAGGTCTTCCAAATGTAACCAATGGGTTTTTGCAACTTTATAAAGTGGACAAGCATATTTTTGTCCATTTGATGTTTTCTATTGACTTTCAACCATCCATAAATGAGTAAATGTGTGTTTGAGGCAGTGTTATCAGGATCAGTGTTGCGAACATCGCGATTAAATTGCAATTTTTTTCGCTGAAACGATAATTTTTTTATTTTCAAAAAATTGTGAGAAATTGCGACCCTATCAATAAAAATCGTGACGGCGGAAAACAACGAGTTGTTAAGTTCAATTTTTGGTTTTTTTTCTCATTTTTTCAGACAGAGGGCAAGATTGAGAGCTGAGGAGGAGAAGAAGTCATCTACAAGGGCCAAAGAGGAGAAAAGCGAAGGAATTTAGCATCCCAAGCAAGAAATATTCGAGTTTGGACCAAGTTTTTTTAGCAAAGCGTAGTTTCCAGGTACGGGCATCAAATTTGGCCATTTTTTTTTTAATTTGTTTTTGCTTGGGTTTTTATAACCCATTGATTTTCAATGATTTTTGAGTGGATATGATTTTTTTTTTTTTTGGTTATTCTTCAGTTGGTTTTTCTTTCTTTTTTGTTGCATAGAGTGGAGAGGGTTCATTTTGATAAAAAATGCAAAAAAATGATTGTTAGATTTGTAAGTTTAATTTATTCTTGCGCCCTCGTTTTTTTGCATCATTTTTGCTTGGGTTTGAATATGCATTTTTCCCATTATTGTTGCATTGAGTTGAGGTTTTTTGTTGTTGTCAAAAATTCAATGTGTTGTATGTAATTTTTTTTTTAATTTTTATTCTTTTTGTGCCCTAGGTTAACCGTTCAACTTCAAATTTCATCTTACATTAAAACTCAAGAGTTCAACAAAGTTACAAACATGACAAGGAATTTGGACCCTTTGTGGGAATTTGGTGAACCTGATGAAGGGTTTGACAGATCAAACTTGACTTGCAATTTGTGTGGGCATCATATGATGGGGGGGTATATAGATTGAAGTATCACCTTGCACAAATCCTTGGACATGCAGTAGTGCCTTGCACCAATACAAATCCCAAAATCATCCGAAGAGCCCTCAGATCATTGGAAGAAATAGAGCAAATCAAACTGTCCAAGTTAGCTCTGAAGAGTCAACTAGTAGGGAGTAGAGTGTTAGGAGGTGAATATGAGAATGGCATTGGTTCTACTTCAACGTCAGTATCTACAACCAACCTGTAGTTGCCTCATCATATTTTGTTCCTAGAACCACGCCTGGTTCACAACCATCTATGTCTTCAATTATTAAAAAAAGGAGAAAGAAGAAGCTGACAAGTTGTTGGGCAAGTTTTTTCTTTGAAGTGATATTCCTTTCAGCGTTACAAGAAATAATCCATTTTTCCAGCCTGCGGTTGATGCTATTGCAATTATTGGCCCAGGGTACAAAGTCCCTTCTTATGATGACTTTAGAGGTTGCTTTCTTCAAAATGAAAAGGTTGATTGCACCAAGAGATTGGAGGAGTGTAGGGCATCATGGGCACACACAGGATGCACTATGATGTCAGATGGTTGGACCAATCAAAAGGGTAGAAGCCTTATAAACTTTTTGGTTAATTGTCCCAAGGGGACAATGTTTATGAAATCTGTTGATGCATCTGCACATATTAAAGATGCACGATTATTATGTGATTTGCTCGATGTGTTTATTTTGGAGGTAGGTCCAGAACATGTTGTCCAAGTCATAATGGACAATGTTGCAAATTAT
The DNA here is from genome assembly GCA_031772625.1 of Pinus tabuliformis. NCBI lineage: Eukaryota > Viridiplantae > Streptophyta > Pinopsida > Pinales > Pinaceae > Pinus > Pinus tabuliformis. Next base: position 135,520,493 of record CM062804.1, on the reverse strand, counting down.
GTTGCTGCTGGCAAGATGCTTATGGAGAGGCATCCTACTTTATTTTGGACACTTTGTGCTGCACATTGCATTGATTTGATGTTGGAGGACATAGGAAAAATTCCTTTTGTCAAAGATATTTTTGACTCATAAAAAATCATTACAAAATTTATATATAATCATGCATCTGTGTTTCATTTGATGAGAACATTCACCAACAACAAAGAGTTGGCACCCCCCGCCATTACACGATTTGCCACCAGTTTCATATCTCTTCAATCCCTCTTGAATACTATGTGGGATGTGAAGAGAATGTTTCTTTAAGATGACTGACGTGCTTTGGCATTTAGCCGCAAACCAGAGGGAGAGGCCATATGTAGATTAGTTTCATACCAGGAAAGCTTCTGGGTTGGAGTGCAAGAGGTGTGCAACATTATTGAACCTTTGGTAAATGTTCTTCGATTAGTTGATGGTGACAATCCCGCAATGGGCTATTTGTATGAGGCCACGGACAAGGCCAAAGAGTCCATTCAGACCTACTATGATGATAAGGGAGACGAATGGTTTCAGAAACAACTCCTCTTATGGGAAGTGATTGATGAATGATGGAACAACACACCCAAGCACAATTATTATGTGATTTGTTGGATGTGTTTATTTTGGAGGTGGGTCCAGAACATGTTGTCGAAGTCATAATGGACAATGTTGCAAATTATGTTGTGGCTGGCAAGAAGCTTATGGAGAGGCATCCCACTTTATTTCGGACACTTTGTGTTGCACATTGCATTGATTTGATGTTGGAGAAAATAAGAAAAATTCCTTCTGTCAAAGATTGTGTTGACTTACAAAAAATCATTATAAAATTTATATATAATCATGCATCTGTGCTTCATTTGATGAGAACATTCACCAACAACAAGGAGTTGGTGCCCCCCGCCATTACACGGTTTGCCACCAGTTTCATATCTCTTCAATCTCTCTTGAATTCTATGTGGGATGTGAAGAGAATGTTTTTTTAAGATGACTGATGTTCTTTGGCATTTAGCCGTAAACCAGAGGGAGAGGCCATATGTAGATTAGTTTCATACCAGGAAAGCTTCTGGGTTGGAGTGCAAGAGGTGTGCAACATTATTGAACCTTTGGTAAAGGTTCTTCGATTAGTTGACGGTGACAAGTCTGCAATGGGCGACTTGTATGAGGCCATGGACAAGGCTAAAGAGTCCATTCAGACCTACTATGATGATAAGGGAGATGAGGGGTTTCAAAAACAACTCCTCTTATGGGAAGTGATTGATAAACGATGGAACAACACACCCAATTGTCCCATTCATGCTGCAGGGATCTACCTGAACCCTGCATTTGCTTATCCTTGTGGTTTTTATTTGATGCTGAGGTCATGGATGGATTCTTCACCTGTGCTCAGAGGATGGTGCCATCTCCAGTAGAACGTGTAGAAATCTCCAAAGAAAGGGAGATATACAGGATGATAGGTGGCACATTTAGCTTTGACATGGCTGTGGTTGATAAGAAGACTAAAATGCCAGGTATGTTTTAGTTTGTTTCAAATTTCATTGTTTCTTTAAGTTCATAACTTCATAAGTTGTAGATGCATGCTGGAGAAGCTATGGTGGTAGAGTATCCAATCTGTGAAGACTTGCCATTTGAGTGCTCAGCCAAACATGTAGCTCGTCAGGATGCGAGCACAACTGGAGTATATTTGAAAAAATACACACCAAGAAGTGCAATAGGTTAAAACTTAAAATATTCCAAATTTCCAATTAATTTTTTTGAATTCATTAAATAATAATTTTTTTATAATTATTATTTTATGACCCTTGTACAAATTGGAGTCCCAGCAACTTAATGACATGGTCTACGTCTACTACAATCTTTGATTGTGGGTGAGGCAACTTGAGAGGATACCTGATATGGAGGCCATCTCATTGGATGGGATTGACACCGCTACTGCATGTAGGGTTGAGGCCGAGAGGCCTCTCATGGAGTCTGCCACTGATTGGTTAGAGTAGGAGGTAGTGGAGGAGGAGGAAGAGCAACAAGAGGAGGAGGTGACACCACCTACCCAGCCTACCTCTGTCACTAGTAGAGACGTGGTCTACCTCTTGTAGCTCCTAGTTCTTCAGCTTCTAGAGCACAACAGAGTCCACTGCCAACTCCATCGCCATCTACATTTAGAGGGAAAGCTATTGCATTTTCTCGCAAGAGGGGCAGAGGAAATCAGGACTCAGGACTTACTATTTAGGACATGATTCATTGTTATTTGTGATGTAGCACTAGAAATGATATTACACATCTTATATATTAGTTCTTTTACAATATTTATGTGTCAATGCATTTATTTTATGTTGTAGATGTTTTAGATATTAAAAAAATTGGAAAAAAATGAATATTTGTGTATTTGCCGATTTTTTTCCCTGATTTTTACTGTTTTTTGATTTTCCCAATTTTTTTGATTTTTTTTTTCCTGATTTTCACTGTTTTTTTCCCAATTTTTACTGCTTTTTTTCCTTTTTGTTTGTTTGTTTGTTTTTGATGTTTTGTTTAATTTGATTTTGTTGTTGTTGTTGTTTGTACCCGATATTTTTTTTTGGGTTCTCTCTGATTTTTTCCCCTTATCGATTTAATCCCGATTGCGATGTTCACAACATTGATTAGGATCAAACCAGTTGATCCCAAAAATTGGAACCAAATTGGAACTAGTAAAAAAATTAGAAAGAAAACTTGTCCACCAATAAATGCATGAAATAATCAAATTTTGATAAAAAAAGTTATATTTAAATGTAAACCCATTCAAATCCAAACCATTAGACACTAAATATTCAAAGTTTTCTTGAATGCTCCATCAAGCTTTTGGGGCACGAGATGGGGTAAATGAATTAGAGGAACATGTGGAAGCATCCCCAAATTCTAGTGAATATCATAGGGAACATTGGAGTTGCTAACATAGGGGACCCCTGTTGAAATACTAAGAAATATAAATTAAAATATATGGAAACTAAAACATAATTAATCTATATCTTATACATAATTAATCGGCTGGTGAATTTGTGTACTAAAAATATGTATAAAATATGCAATGTGTGTGTACTAAAAAATACATAAAATAAACACACACATGACAACCAAATCATTAGACACCAAATATGTAAACTCTGCGACTCTACTTATGTATATTAACATGTAAGTGTTAAGCATGAATATAGAAAAATGGCACCAAGCTGAAATAACGATACTTATCTGAAATGAAATACATAGACATTGAGGCTTTAAATGGCCTCTAGAGTACAAAAAATCATGCTACAATTAACTACATATCATTCTAAGTCAACATCTTGGACCAACTTGAAGCTTTGAGTTCGAAGTTCATCAAACTTAAAACATATCGGAATTTGTGGAATTTTTCTTTTAATTATAAAAAATGAAAACAAAATCCTCAAAGCTAAATAGTAAAACCTAATACCTTAAGCTAGTGTTCCCCACTGCATACATCTGTCATACTTCTAGTTAGCAATAGACTAGTATCTTGACTCTCTCATTCGGATACCTCCATGCCCACATACTCATCGGCAATGACGGTGATAGCACCTCTTTTGTCAGGGTGTAGAGCACAAGAACATTGCATAGAAAATGAATCGCTAATTGCAATGGTCCTCAACCATTATTGAACTTAGGTTGTGTAGAGAAATCACCTTGGTGATGGAAATGCAGATGAGAGAAGAATGAGCAAACAAAATAGCCATAGGTATGTAATAATAGACAAGTCAAGTGGTATATGCCTCTAACTGTTGGATTATATGGGTTGCAACGGAGATAAGATTTACTATTGCCAATGTACATTACAAACAACCATGGTGACCCACTAACTAATGCCACTAGCAACCTAAATCATCTATAATTTTGCACCATTCTAGGCCATTTGCAAATTGTGACTACCCTTCTGCATTTTTGTTACACATTACTAAAGCATTTTGTAAAACATTTGATGTTATGTTTAACATTAATTTTTTGTATAACATTATAGATTTTAAAATATGCTTCTAATGTTTCTATGCCAATTCACATTTTATCATATATTTTTAATTGGCGCATTCAGTTTTATTTCATATATTTTAAAATTTTGGATTTTATAGTTTCTTGAACTTAATGCTGAATTTTATTGCATAATTTTGCATTGATGATTTTTTGCTGAACTTGAACACAAACTCAGACCAAGTGACATAGATATCATCAAAACCATTGTTTATGTTGGGATCCTCATTAGAACCACCCTTTGCCTCCTTGCCTAGCCTTTGCATCTAGCTTGATCCTCCAGGGACATCAGTCAATATTGTCCAATTTTGATGAAATTTTTTAACGGAAGCCTTTAAATCTGGTAGAAAAGGATTAACATGCTTAAGCAATGATTTTGGCTTGAGTGAAGGGTACATTTTTGCTAAAGTCAAGACAGTATGGCACAAACGCATTCAAATACTCAACAAATTCATATTTTCTATTATTAAAAGATAGAAGATGATTACAATTTGTGGGAGGCCCCTGGCTTTACACTGCCTTGGGTGCCTCTTGGTGAATGGGCATGATCAAAGATCATGCCCTTTGCCTAATAACTATTAACTAATTAATTTTTTATATAACATTGACTTCCTCCCAAAAAATGCCTTGTCCTCAAAGCATACGTAACGACGGATGTTGTTGATGAAATGCTTTAGTCTCCCAAGAAGCTTCTTCTTCTGGTAAATCCTTCCACTTGATCAAGTATTCCTTGATTACATGAGATCGAAGCTTCTTTTCCCTAGTGGATATGATACCTTCTGGTTCTAAAATGACCCTTCCTTCATCATTGAAGTATGGAAGCGTTGTTTGTGTTGATTGATGGTCACCAAGTGCCCTTTTAAGGCAGGATACATGGAAGACGTTGTGAACACGACTTTTATCTAGAAGGCTTAAACTATATGCAATTTGACTGATCTTTTTGTTAATCTGATATGGTCCATAAAACTTTGGTGCAATTTAGTTTTTCCTTTTTGTTTCAAAGACAACTATTTGTATGGTTGGAGCTTGACAAAAACCCATTTTCCAACTTTAAATTCTCTCTCGGTTTTGTTTCGATCAGCTTGTTGCTTCATACGATTTCTTGCATTATTTAAATTTTCTTTTAGAGTTTGAACAATTTTCTGGGTTTTTTCTAGTTGGTTTTTAACAGTTGGTAGATTTGTCTGGACGATAGCTAGATCCTTCCATTTCAGAGGTTCATACCCATACAAAGCTTGGAATGGAGTCATTTTTGCTGACGTATGATAAGTAGAATTATACCACCATTTAGCAAGATGCAACCACTGAACCCACTTATTTTGTTTTTCTGTAGCGTAACAACATAGGTAGGCTTCCAAACATTTATTGACAACCTCCGTTTGTCCATCTGTTTGAGGGTGGTAAACGGAACTCATATTTAGGTATGTTCTTATATGGTTGAACAATTCCTTCCAAAAACTACCCTTAAATTTGGCATCTCTATCACTCACAATGACTTTCACAAAACCGTGTAATTTATAAATATTTTTGCAAAATATCTCAGTGGTTTGTTTTGCCGAGTCTGATTTCTTCAGTGGAATAAAGTGAGCATATTTGGTGAGCGTGTCGACTACTACGAAAATCTTAACCTTGCCTTCAGATACATGTTATCCCTCAATAAAGTCCATCAATATTTCTTCCCATTTCTGATTTGGAATGTTTAAGGGGTGAAGTAATCTAGGTGTCGTAATATTTTCACTTTTATTTCTTTGACATTTGTCACATTCTGCTACATATTTTTGAATATCACGACTCATCCCTTTCCAAAAGAATGATTTCCGTGCATTGTAGTAAGTTTTAAAGAATCCTACATGTCCGGCTGACAGTGAATCATGTGACTCCTTGAGTATCTTGGATTTAAACTTGGAGTTTGAATTCAGATAGATTCTTCCTTTGTACCATAGAATATCATTCTTCCATTCAAATTTTGAGTTGTCTGGAAGGTTATTGATTATCGTAGTTATTTCTGGATCCTTTGCATACTCACTTCGAATCTCATTAAGCCATTCAGGGACCACAATTGACACTGCCAGTAATGCTGGTTCTTCGTCCTTCCGAGACAGGGCATCTGCGACTACATTGTCTTTTTCCATTTTATGTAGTATCTTCATGTCAAAGGCGACAATTTTTTCAATCCATTTTTGTTGTTCTTCGGAAAGTGTTTTTTGTTGAAGGAGGTGCTGGAGACTGTTATGGTCTGTTCGAATGGAGAACTTACTTCCCAAAAGATATTGTCTCCACTTAGCCAATGTGTGCATAATAGCGAGTATTTCCTTGTTGTATGTGGACCTAAGACATTCTTGTTTATTGAGCTTCCTACTTTCAAAAGCTATTGGATGCCCTTCTTGCATTAACACTGCACCTATATCGAATTTAGAAGCATCACACTCGATGATAAATGGTTTAGAGAAATCTGGAGTTGCCAATACCGGGGCGTTAGACATAACTTCCTTCAGTTCTTCAAAACACTTTCCTGCTTCCTCATTCCATTGAAATGAAGTCTTTTTTAAAAGGTTTGTTAGAGGTGCAATTATATGTGCATAGTTTTTAATAAATCTTCAGTAATATCCAGTCAATCCTAAGAACCCTCTTAGCTTTGATATATTAACTGGTTTGGTCCATTCCTTTATAGCTTTGATTTTATTAGGGTCCACTTTTACTCCTTCATGGGATATTATGTGTCCGAGATATTCTACTTCTTCCTTCCCAAAGGTGCATTTGGATTTCTTGGCGTAGAACTGATGCTCGTTCAGTAGTGTAAGAACTTTATGCAGACGTTGTAGGTGCTCCTGCCAAGTTTTACTATAAATTAAAATATCATCAAAGAAAACTAATACAGACTTCCTAAGATATGGATGGAATAACTCGTTTATAGTGGCTTGGAATGTTGTTGGTGCATTGGTTAACCCAAAGGGCATCACTTAAAATTTGCAGTGACCTTTGTGTGTTCGGAACACAGTTTTTGGTATGTCTTTCACCCTGATTTTGATTTTGTAATAGCCCGACCTTAAGTCCAATTTTGAGAAGTATTTTGCGCCATGTAGTTCATCCAACATTTCGTCGATAAAGGGAATTGGGAATTTTTTTTTAATCGTTATTTTGTTTAATCCTCTATAATTAATGCATAGCTTGAATGATCCATCCTTCTTCCTTACCAATACCATTGGAGTAACATACAAACTCTTACTTTTCGAGATGATCCCACATTTTAAAAGGTCTTGGATTAATCTCTCAATTTCAGTCTTTTGGTGATGTGGATATCGATACGGCTTGATGTTGACATGTTCTGATCCTGCTTTGACTTCTATTGTATGCTTGATTTCCCTGTTAGGAGGCATTTTCATGGGCAAGTCTTGGAATACCTTTTCATGCTTCTGAATAAGCTCTTGTACTTCTGGTGACTCTTCGTTAATCATGTTTGCAGTTAACATTTATAATTGGTGACATTGTACTACATAAGCTGGTGCTCCTTTTCGAATCATCTTCATCATCTGGGATGACGACACGATTTGATTCTTTGGTGCTTGGAATCCGTATAACTTGTACCTTTGCCCTTCCTAGTTAAAGCTTATGAACTGCTCTTGATGGTTGGCAGAGTAAGTACCTAGGGTTCGTAGCCATTGGATACCTAAGACCACATCTACTCCTCCTAATGGTACAGTGAAGAATGGGGATTGTAAATTAAAGTCTTTAATATGCAATTTGACCTTATGGCATTTCCCTACCTTTTCAATCTTCTTACCCTCGGTTACCATCACCTTCATGTTGGGCAAGGGGAATGAGAAAATGTTGAGTCTCTTTGCCATGGTTGCATCTAAAAAATTGTGGGTGCTACCAGAGTCGATGAGAACCACTACGTTGTTCTTCTTTATATGTCCTTTTAATTTTAGAGTCTGGGGTTGTGATATACTTGTCATAGCTGATAATGACACTTGCGAAATACTTCTGTCATCTAATTCTGGAGAGAATTCTGGGGCATCTTCTACTCCTTCTATGTCTGATTCATCACTGTTTGAATCATTAGTTGCTTCACAGTTATATAGGTTCTTTGATTCTTTTCCTTTAGCACACCTATGTTTAGGGTCCCACTTCTCACTACAACATTTGCATTTGCCTTCTTTTATCCTTTGCATTTCCACGTTAGATTTTTCGCCTTCACGAAGATATGGTGGTATATATCTTGTATTATCCATATTCACAGACTGGGGCATTCTTCGTCTCAAATATACTTTTTCCGGTTTTGACCACAATATCTATTCAAATTTCTTTTCAACAACTTTTACTTTTTGTCTTGCTACTTCTATTGATGTAATGTCATGAAGCTCAAGTTCTACTCATAGATGAGTTTTAAGTTCAGAGATGTATGATTGAATTAGACGAGATTCTGATAACCCAGGTACTCGTGTTGCTAAGGTCTCCCATTCTCGAGTGTATTCATCCACATTTCCTTTTTGTCACAATCTGATGAGTTTTGGAAATAACTCTTCTTCATTTACACCTTGGAATCTTTTAAAGAATACATCCTTAAATTTTCTCCAACTGATAGCGAGCGTCGTCTTCTTCCACCACATATACCAATTATATGCTTCGCCTTCCATTTTCATGGAAGCGTGTGTAATCTTTTCGTCATCATTGTCAATATCGTAAATCTCGAAATATTCTTCTGCTTTGTTCAGCCACACAACGCTGCATTTTTCATTACCATCAAATTTGGGTAGATCGATTTTTGCTCTTTGTTGATACGTCGCTAACGGTGGAGCGAAAAGAGGGTATTGATTGGTGAATGTATTCCAAAGTTGCTTATTTGAAAAAGTCACGTTACTATTTCCTTGATGGTGCATGGATGATTTTTTTGGACACTCCATTTTTTCATGAGAATTCGCTGAATTTGATGAATTGTGTTGTTGATTACCTCCATCATCTTGGAGTAGTTGTTCAGGTGTAACCTTCATCTTGTCACACAAAATGCTCAGCAATGACCTCTGATTATGATTCATTTCAGATTTGATATGGTTTTGCCGCGTTGTTGTTCTATCCGATTTGTCATATCCTGTAGCTTCTTGATATCGTCCGAATGTCCGATAACCTTACTCTCAAGATCGACAATAAACGAGAATGTCAAATTTTACTTAATTTTTTACTGGCAATTACTGGCAATATTTGAGATAGCCCTCACAAAAACGCAGTCAAAGGAGGTCAATGCACGCTGGTCAATGCTTGGTCAAACTATCTAGAAATTCAGTGTCTTGAAATTTCGGACCTGTGGAGAGAGAGAGGCCCAGAAATCCGTACCTAATTAATGAGGGGAGAGAGAGAAGTGTGAAGATGAGTGTGTCCAAATGAAGTTAAGGCACCATGTATTTATAGCAAACATTGAGGATGAATAGACGTGACTATTGGGCTTCTGAGCCTACATAAGTTTGCTGGCCGACCTTGACAATTTGTCCATAATCAAAATAAATTCATAACCTCATTTGTACATGCCGGAATCGGATGATCTTTACATCAATCCTACACCTCTCGGAGAGAGGAATCCAAGAAAAATATCAACTGTCATAAATAAGATGACCCATGTGGAGTTTGGCCCTAGTTGCCAATTTTAGCACTCCCTCAAAAATAGGGAGAACTCCATCTGCTAATCCATCCACCAATCTGTACTATCTCTGCCATCAATTCACTGCTCTGCAGTACTTTGCTTTGCTCTGCTGAACTATGAAGAAGAAGTGATCGAGAATGTATCATACTATTCTCGATGGACCCGAAGTCAGTCCCAAATAAAAGAGAGAGTCTCATACCACTCTTATTGACCCGAAGTCAGTTCCTATTGATCCCAGATCAATATCGGTCATCCTAGCACAGGGAGTACGATAGTACACAATGCATTCATCGGTAGTACTATGGTCCCTATCCTCATTTCCCTACTCATTGGCCAGATGAAAGGTACTTCCCATGAGTCACAGACTGCATGGGTAGGATGTCTCAGCAGGAGAAGGATGAAACACTCATCCTGCCTACATGTCGCTAAGGGGTATCACAAGGGAAGGCTGAACCACTCACCCTGTGGTTGCTCATTGCTCCAAGAAGTACCCCAAGCCCCTCAGAGCTCCCAGAACTCAATGTCCATTTCATACAGGGCCCTCATAAGAGGGTCTCTCCATGACTCCAAGTTGTTCTCAGAAGGCCAAGAAATTGACCTTCCCCAGGGGCTTTGTCAGAATATCGGCTCATCAGTCCCAATGTGATGGAGCCTTATTGCTCCTTGTTGTACCATATCCCGGATAAAGTGGTACCTGATATTTATATGCTTGGAGCGATCATGAAACACGAGATTCTCTGATAATCGGATACCTCTTTGGTTGTCGCAAAGGCTCACTGTGGTATCCAACACATGTCCTAACAACTCACTGAAGAGCTTCCTTAATGAGACAGCTTCACATGAGGCCATACTAGCAGCTATGTATTTGGCCTCGGTTGTGCTCAAGGCAAGCGATTTTTGCTTCCTGCTCATCCAGGGTATCGAAGCAGAACCCAAAGAAAAACATCCAAAAGTGCTCTTGCGATCCACCACATTGCCAACCCAATCAACATCAGAATAACCATGCAACATCACATCTCTGGCAGTGTATCTCAGTCCATGAGTGGTTGTGCCCCGAAGATATCTCAGAAGATTCTTTGTAGCAATCCAATGTATATGGTGAGGCTCAACCATATATCGGCTCAATGTGTTAACTACAAAACATATGTCCGGACAGGAGTTCACCAAGAACATCAGTGCTCCTATGAGTTGACGATACTTAGAAGCATTTCCCAATTCAGGTCCAACAACACTACCACATAACTTCTTAAAGTTAAGTTCCATCGGAGTAGTCACAGGCTTGCAGTCCACCATCCCAAATCTTTCCAATATCTTCACAACATATTTTCCTTGAGAGAGGAAAATTTCACCTGGCTTTTGCCAGACCTCCAACCCTAGGAAATAGTGCATCGGTCCTAGGTCCTTCATCTCAAATTCAGAAGCCAACTCCCTCTTACATTTGTGAATGAGAGGGTCTGCACTTCCATCAGCTCCATGCTTGATTTTGTGGAGCCACTTAGAGGTGACCACTGATTTGTCATGGGGTCTAGGGACCACATCCCAAACATCATTCTTCATAATTGATTCATATTCTTCATTCATAGCATCCTTCCATACTTGTTTCTTCATGACTTATTTTGAATGATAGTGCTCATGACGGTATAGTATCCTTGATACTTGTTTGACTTCTTGCTTTCACGGAAAGTCCCCCTTGGTGCAATATGTCTCTCGCATCTTTGAGAGTCTCCCTAAGCCATGAGGGTCTCCTCTTGGAGGAGGAAGGCTCATGAGGAGGAGGATCTATAAGATCCATAGGTTCATCAATATTTGGCATTGTTTCGTCCTCTTTTTCACCCTAATTTCCGATGTCAGCTTCTTTGTCCTTCCTTAGGATAGGAAGGTTGTTGATATTTCTGAAGGCCATATCTTCGTTGAAGGTGATATTATGACTTATCTCAACTTCCTTTTTGACTAGCCACATAAATTCTATATCCCTTAGAATTTTCACTATAGCCCACAAAGATTCCTTTCTTCCCAGATGCACCCAATTTGCTTCTTTTCTCTTTCGGCACATGAAAATATACGGGACTTCCAAAAATTCTAAAATGAGAGACATCGGGTTTCTTACCAGTGAACATTTCTTCGAGAGTCTTGGAGTCCAATGCTTGATGAGGGCATCAGTTTTGAACATACACGACGGTATTTGCAGCTTCAGCCCATAGGAACTTCAAAAGGCCTTGATCATGAAGCATGGCACGAATTGATTCTACAATAGAGTGATTTTTCCTTTCAGTCATATCATTCTGCTGAGGAGTGTATGGCATTGTAGTCTCCCTCTTAATGGCAACTGCTCTGCAATAATCTTGGAATTCATTGGATTTGTACTCGGTCCCATTATCAGTCCTGAATATGTTGATTTTCTTCTCGCATTAGTTTTCCATCAAGGCTTTGAAGTGTCGGAACTAGGTGAAAACTTCATCCTTCTTCTTCAAGAAGTAGATCCTATAATCATCGGTAGAGGTGAGATAATATAAGTATCCTCCCAAAGAGTTTACGAGCATCATACCAGATATGTTAGAGTGGATCAATTGCAATATATATGTGGTCTTGCTATTATTTGAGGGGAATGGTCCCCTTGTAAGTTTTCCTTCGGCACATCCCAGACATACACCTTCATGCTCTACTTTGAACTCGGGCATACCTATCACCATCTGTCTCACATCAGGTAGGGCCTTATAATGAAGATGGGCAAACCTCTGGTGCCATAGTTCAGATTGTAGAGATGTGTTGCAAGACATGGCTCCCAATGGACTTCCTCCAACTTGATACAAAGTGTCAACCCTAAACCCAAGAGTAAAAGCATCTTTAAAATTTCTTTTCCAAACATGTACCTTTCCATCAATGAATGCCACCTTGAATCCTTTGTCCTCCATGGTTGAAATGGACACCAGGTTCTTCTTGAGATTAGGTACATATAGTACTTCTTGCAAATGAATAGTGTTTCCTTCATTCAATTGAAGGGTAACATTCCCTACTCTCTTCAGGGGATAGGTGGCATCGTCTTCAAGCATGATCTCCAAGTTTGTCTCCTTTTCTATTAGATTAGAGAGGGCTTCCTTGTCTCCAGTGAACTGCCTTGAGGCACCACTATCAATCAGCCAATTTCCCAAAGTGTCCGGAGGAGAGGTAGTGGAGAGGGCCGATATAAGATAGTACTCTTTTTGCTTATTGTTAACAACATTTGATTCTTCATACCTGGAGTTCCTTGATTTCTTGGAGGGTTGACCATTTCCTTGATGTCCCACATTCCTTTTTGCTTTGCCATTGGACCCGCCATCCTTTGATCGTTGTTGTTGAAGTTTCCCCTGGAATGATTGTGATCATCATCATGCGATGTGTCCCTTCTATTTGGACACTCCCTTGCATAGTGGCCAAACTTATTGCAAACAAAGCATTTGCCCTTCCTTCCTCCCTTAGATCCAGGGTTTCCATGGAAATGACCTTTAGACCCAGCATTATTTCTCCTTTTGGCATGAGCAGAGAATGCAGTGGGGTTGCTTCTATTAGAAGGCATTTCTTGCTTCACGATTCTTGTTTCTTCTTGAATGCATCTCAACATCAATTCTTCAAACCTTGGAATTCGTTCATTGTTGAGTATAGTGGTTCTAAATACATATCACTCAAGTGGGAGTCCTCCAAGGGTGGTGAGAGTAAGTTCCCTGTCAGGAATGACTTCTCCAATCGAGAGTTGATCATTCTTGATCGTAGTATTCCTCATGAAATAGGATTGAATGTCCTCATCCTTGCCCTTCTTAATATCCTTCAACTTATTCTTGAGAAACAGAATTTGATTAGCATTACTAACCTTGAACATGCCGACCAACCTGTCGTAGATCTCCTTGGAGGTCTTCAATTCAGAGATGTAGGCCACCAGATGCTTGTCAATGGAATCCCTGATAATATTCTTTGCTTTGATTTCAACCCTATTGTACTTGGTCTTTGCAATAGCTGGTGCATTTGAAGGAGGTTCAAGGATTTTACCCTGCACATAGTCCATAACTTCTTTTTCTTCCAAGGTCAAATCAAGAGACGTCTTCCATCCATGATGGTCAGATTTATCATGGAGCTTGTCTTCAGCCGGGAAGTAGGATGAGGAACCCATTGGGCCTTTTGTCCTTTTCCAACTGTCTTTGGTGATTGCTCTTTCACTCTTGCTTGGGCTTTGTCTTCACCTCAACTTTGATACCATGTTAATTTTAGGAAACAATGGTATGTTCTATGCTTTAGAGCAATTTTACTTCAATTTCTTTATTAACCCAGTATCAATATTCAGATTAGCAATCACATCAGCATGATAGTAAAATGCAGATAGAACATAAACATAAATAGTAGAAGACAAGGCAAGACAAGAGGACACAAGTTGTCGCACCAGCTAGGGACAAACCCCAATGTGGGGAAACCCTTGATCAAATCTTCTTTTAGTCTTCAATAGTTCAACAGAGAGAAATAATACAATTTACAAATCCGATAATTTATAACAACAACAAAAGAGCCCTAACCAGAAAAGTCAATGCTACTGATTGCTGTTTCTTATTAAACCATGACACTACTGCTCAACCTAACCTGAAGCAACACCCAAAAGTACTCTTCCTGTCACAAACACATCTTGACCAATTTGAGTTTGTGTAGCCAGTCATTCTACTCCATCCCCTTGAACATAGATCAAACCATAATCCATTGTACCCTATAGGTGTCGTAACACATGTTTCTCAACCAGCCAATGCACCCTCCTAGGCTCCACAATGAAATGAATCAATGTATTGACCGCAAAATAGATATCTCGTATGGTATTGACCAAATACATCAACGAATCGATCAACTGACGATATAAAGTGGGATCTAGCAACTCAAAATCAACAACATCGAGCTTCTTCTAGTTGGTAATCATAGGCATGGCCATGGGCTTGCAGTCCTCCATATGAAATCATCTCCTTATTATGTCCACTGCATACTTGCCCTGTCCCAGGAAGGTATGCCCATCCTCCTACCAAAACTCCAACCCAAAAAATAGTGCATCAACCCCTCCTGTAATAAACAAATCGTCTACATACAATACACGAATGAGCGTATCCTCGCCAACCACAATGTAATATAGGTTTGGGTCTGCATCACTCTTCTCAAAACCCATCTTCTGCAAGTAGGAATCAATTTACGAATACCACGCTCTTGGTGCCTGCTTTTGCCCATACAAGGCCGTTTTTAGCCTACATACATGAGAGTCTCTCCCATAGTCCTCGAATCCCTATGGCTACTCAATATATACCTCTTCCTCTATTATTCCATTGAGAAAAGCGGTTTTCACATGCATTTAGTGGATCTTCCAACCCATCTTTGTTGCAATGGAGATCACTGCTCTAATCAAATTGCATCGAGCCACTGGTGCGAAGGTCTCCTCATAGTCAACTCCTTCTATCTGTGAAAGCAACCATGCCACAAATTGACCTTTAAACTTTTCAACGCTGCTATATGCAACATACTTGATCTTGTAGAGCCACTTGGAAGTCACCACTGACTTCCTTTTAAGTCTCGACACTATCTCCCACACATCATTCTTCATGATGGAAGCATACTCTTCCACCATTGAATCTTGCCATACTTGCTAGCCTTCATCCTCCTCGTAGCTAGATGGCTCGGTCTCCAAAATGCTACTCACCATAGCCAAATAGCCACCAAATCTCTCCGGTGGTCTACCCTCCCTAATTGACCACTTGGGCTTTTCCATTATCTCTTGGGCTTCCTGCAAGGTATCACAAAGCCATCTTGGCTTCCTCTTCCATGAAGTAGTCTCCAGCACTAGGGTGGGAATATCCTCCTCTGATGTTTGAACCCTTGATGATGATGTCCCTGTGGTTGATGGTGAACCTGTGCCTTGTGACCCTGTAACCCGTGGACGTGTCACCTCTGAATCCTGTGATCCTCTAGTCTCCTGTGAACTTGTACTTGATGGTCCCATACCTTGTGATGGACTCCCTTGCTGAGGAGTTTGTTGGTTGATGTAGCTCGAACAGGAGTTCTAGCCTGAGATGGCATCAGTGAGGCTAGGAACACAAGAGTAGAAAATATATCAGTGAGGTTAGGAACACAAGAGCAGAAAATATCTCCATGCCCATGTTATTCTTTTGAATGTAAATGTCTTAATTAAATTAATTAATCAGTTTTAATTATTTTCCTAAGTTTTAACGTAGGGAAATAGATTAATTAATTAGTAATATTTGAGACATGGTCATTTTTCCTCTAGAGATTTCTAGTAAAGTTTCTAAGTGATCTTAGCCATCGATTAGATCATTTCAAATCTAGATCTTGGTCGTCGATTTCTCAACGAGAGATTATAAA
The DNA here is from genome assembly GCA_031772625.1 of Pinus tabuliformis. NCBI lineage: Eukaryota > Viridiplantae > Streptophyta > Pinopsida > Pinales > Pinaceae > Pinus > Pinus tabuliformis. Next base: position 135,504,460 of record CM062804.1, on the reverse strand, counting down.
GGAAATTGATGGGCAATCTCAAAGATCAATTCATCGCAATGAAGACGGCGTAGTGATAGCGTGGGGTTTGACTCCAATGAGGGTTTCAACAACAGTTGAAGTAATAAATTTTTCCAGAGTTTTCTTTCATTAGTATTCTTCTAGTTTTCGAGATTCGGTGGAGAAATTCTCCTAGAGTTATTCTGTAGACAAAGAGGCTGAGATTGCCAGGAGAGGCTGTATGAGATTTTTAGGAGAGGCAGTATGAGATTGCCACGAGAGGCTGTACGAGTTGCTAGTTTAGCAAATCAAGATTTCCAGTTGCAGAGTGAGTTGCAGGAAATCAATATGATTGCAGGAAAGGCGGATTACAAGAATTCACAATAGATTGTTGGAATAGCAGTGCGAATTGTAGGAGAGGCTGTGTTAGGTTGCAGAGGGAGGCTGTGAGCCTTCCAGTGGTCAGATCGACTTGTGGAGGTGAAGAAATATTTTGTTGGAGCTTTGTCGTGGTTTGGCAAGCAGTTGTAATATTTATCAATTGCAGAATTTGTTGAAGATTAATAAAACTCTCAGATATAAAGAACTGGTTTTTCCCTTTGGGGTTTTTCCAGGGACGTTTTGTCCAAAAATATTGTGTCCATTTTGTGATTGGTTTTCTATCAGAGTTTCCACAATTTATTTTTGTGAATATTACAATTGTGTTTTTATTTAGTATTTGTAGTATATAATTTTGCTCAAAATTAAATACATTGGATAATTATTGGTTGATTGCAATAAGCGATATTTTTATCGATTTTTCACAAAGTTTGCTTCTCTACTTGATCCATATCTCGTGACCTCGTCAAAGCTCTCTCCTCCTTAAATCTCATGTCTTGCCTCACAACAACTTTCCTTTGCGCAAAAATATAATTGCAGTAGGCCTTGGAGGTCTCGCTATACCCCATAAAACTGCCCTTCTCTACTGTGGGTTCAAACTTTGTCCTCTACTCCTCAGGGACATGTGAATATGTCAGCCACCCAAAAATCCTAAAGTGCCCAATCTTAGGCTTCTTCGCCGAAGAAGCCTCCTCAGGAGTCTTGCTCCCCAACAGTGTGTGTGGACTCCTGTTCTGCAGATACATTGCACTGTTGCACAACTCAGCCCATAGAAAGAATAGTAGCCCCTAATCATGGAGCATGGCTATCTCTGCCCCAACTATGGCCCTGTGCTTCCTCTCTGCAACCCCATTCTATTGTGGGGTGTAGGGAACTGTGCACTCGCTCTAGCACAAAAATCCTTCATCTCATTGGAGGTGTAATCTCCCCATTGTTGGACCGCAACACCCTGATCTTCTTCCATGTCTCGTTCTCCACAAAAGCTTTAAACTCTTGGGACCTCATGAAGACCTCATCCTTGGTCTTCATGAAGAAGATCCAGGTCTTCCTGGAATAATCATCAATAAAAGTGACAACTCACACTTGGTCAATGATACGGAAGACATCGGACCACACACATCAGAGTGAATCAAGTATCCCGACTACCCTGCTATCATTGCTTGGGAAAGCTGTCTTTGTGTACATTCCCAAAGCACACTCTCTGCTACATCCTGGTGCTCTGTACTGAACTTTGGCAATCCTGTGACGATCTCCCTCAATACTCTTAGAGCCGCATGGTGCAAGTAGGCCATCCTCCCGTGCCTCAACTCGCGCAGATTACTACTAGTGGTTGAAACCAACACTCTAGTAGGCTGAAACATGAACCTGTAAAGTTTCCCATGACGAACTCTAATCACTCTGGTAGAAGTGATACTAGATCCCTCGGGATACATAAGAACTTTTCCATCTCTGAACACCACCTCATACCCATTGTCCTCAATCGTGGACACTGATATTAGGTTCTTCTTTAGCCCTGGAACATATAAGACCTCCATCATATTCAAGGGAGACTGACTCCCTCTGAAAGGACACGATCCCAACACTAACTGCTATGGTCGTGGAGTCATCTTCATGCACCACCTCCAAATCCAAATCCCTCTCTGTAAGATCGGTAAAATGCTCCTTGACCCCTGTCATGTGACGTGGAGCTCCACCGTCAATGTACCAGACACTAGAGGATGTGACACTTGTGGCAAGACTGGCAAGCATGTAAAACTCTCGGTCAACTCTGGGGGAAAACTCGTCCACCTCGACTGACGCTGGAATGCCCTTCTTCTTCTTGTTGGGGCACACCACTGCATAATGCCTCATCTTCTGACAAGAAAAGCATCTCACTATAAGCATCTGATATATGATTTATGCTGCCGTTATAAACATGAATATTTGCTAAAGCATGAAACACATAAACCTACTCTACTCTTTCACTTTCGCTGAGAATAAATGCAAGAATCACACAAATTTAACATAGTGATTTCTTGGTCCAATGACCTTGGAAAACCCCTGAAGGGAAAACCAATGAGAGAAAGAGATATTTTTTTAATTATCAGAGATCACAATAGTTAATGACAGCACAATGAACTTATTTTCCTGAAAATCCAGAATTCCTTGGAAACTGTGTTGTAGTTGCTCCTTAATTTCTATGCCCTCTTGCTCATAAATCTGTGCCAACTTTAGTACTGTCTACAGCAATAAATGTTGTTGTTAGTCCCCTTGAATCTCGTGCCAAATAATCCATCAAATTTACGCGTAGTCTAACGAGGCGGAGGAGTTGCCCAGAAAGTTATGGAAATTCCGGTCATATTTAGAGAAAATCCGGCAAGAATTTTTGTAAATCCAAGTTATAGTTGTTAAACTTCAAAATTTTAGGTGTCCTAGACGTTTTTGATGGTGCTGAATCCATTTCCACCATCAAAAACACGATTCAAACACTGCCTTTACCAGATTTTTTGAAATTTTTTTGCCCGGATTCCAGCTACTTTTGGCCGTCCGGGCAATTCCTCTGCCTCGTTAGACGACTCCTCAAATTTATGCTCAGACTTTCTCGATTTTTGTGCTACTGTAGTAGCTATGACAACTCTGTCAGACCCTCGAAACTCATGCCCAAAACTTCTCAAAATTTGTGCAGCAGTCAAATTTCATGCCTGAAATTTGCTGCTCTGACAGCACCATAACAACGTTGCGACTTCTTGATTTCATGCCTGAGTCCCTCGAAAATTTTGCAGCTTCAGTTTGCAATTATTGCCTTGGAAATTCGCGCTGAAATTCGTATTGTTTGTCCTTGTTCTTGTACTCGCTGTGCTCTCCTTCCTCTGCTAACCTTTTCATCTCAGCCTCCTCTGTACCTTCTCTCCAATTCTCATGAAGAAAATGCTCAAATTCTGCCTTCTTCCCTTTGCTTTTTCCCTTTTATTCTCTCATTAAGACGAGAGAGCTAACACTAAGATTCAATGGATGAGATTAGATATTAGCCAATTAGATGAAGGGGGGAGATTCAATCTCATCTTTACCCATGAGACATTTTTTCCCCTTCGTTCCCTCTTCATTAATTACTCAAAAGGTACTTAATGACTTTATGTTTATAAAGTCATTTTATGACTTTATTTCCCTTAACCTCACTTTTTGACGTTGTGCCTTGTAAAGTCACTTTAACTCTATTTCTCATAAAGTTTACTAAATGGGGTCACATTATGACACTGTTTCCTAGGCTAGATAACAAGCCTTAGGAACACTTGTCCTTGGTACTCCTTTTCTAACATTTGTATATTTCTTAATATATCATTCAAAATGAAGATTAGCAGTATCACTTACTTTTTATGTAAAAGCTTTGTTTTTGGTTGAGATTATTCCAAGTTTTGGCTAGACGTGCTGACCAAGGTTGCACAGAGTGGCAGTGTCATTTCCAAAAATCATCAAGAGAAGAGGATCTCAGGAGGGTATATTATTTTCAGGAAAGAAAAATCGACCGGTTTTCTATTAAAAAAAACAGTTTACATGATCTAAAATTCTGATATAAACATAATAATTCTATGTCAGTTCCTATAAAAAATATCATCATATGGAGAAAAGTACCATGTGGAAACCATATTCCAGGAACATCATCATATGGAGAAATGTCCCATGAAAACCATGTATGAAAAAGACTAGAGAGACTAGAGAAAGGACCTGTAGATCTAAACACGAAATTCAAAAATATAAAACATAGCTATATCCATCGGGTCTGATGAGAACTATTGCCAGCATAAAGAAGAGTTCATGTAACAGGAATCTTGCTAGAGCAAAGGAAACTGCCGCAACAGAAAACAGTGAAGTTTATCTTGCCCATCTGATATGATAAACCAATCTCTGATTGTGCGTCCGCATTAGTGTTCTACTCCCTGTATGTATGGGAAAAAGTGAGCTCTTTGAAAAGCCCGATCAAGGTCCTGATCCTGAGCATCCAGTTAGATAGAAGAGGAGGCTCGAAAAAGGACCCATGATTGACCCAGTGTTAATTTTAGATAACAATGGTATGTTCTATGCTTTAACACAATTTACTTCATTGTCCCTTTAGCAGCCCAATGACAATTTCCAATTATTTTCAGTAGAAATCACATTAACTTAATCACATTGACAATAAATGCAGATAGATCATAGAACATAAAACCATGTGCAGAAGACAAGCCAAGACAATAGGACACAAGATTTGTCGGATGCCAGGGAAAAACCCCAATTTGGGGAAACCCTTTGATCAAATCTTCTTATTATAATTCAATAGTTCAGCAGAGAGAGAGAATACATAGATCAAATTTACTTACACAGTCAAAACAGCCCTGTCAAAATCAGCAGTCAACAACAGTCAACTGCAGCCCTAACCAGAAAGTCAATGCTGGTCAAATCAAGCACAAAAATTTCTCCAAGCAGCTCGGTCAACACCAGTCCAATTTGGCCTTCAAGAAGGGTCAAATTCAACCCAAAACAGTCAAAATTGGTCAAACTTCAGTCAATGCTGCGGTCAAACAGTCCTGTGGTCAACGCAGGTCAAACTGCCCCAAACACCTTGGTTTCTGTGCCAGAGAATGCAGCCTCAAGAAATTGGAAATCTGCCCAGAAAAATGTAGTCAAAGATTGTCAAATGAGCCTTGGTCAACGCTGGTCTTTTCTCTGAAATTTCGGCCTGCACTTGATTCTGAAATTTTCGTCCTTCTATGCCACACGTGGGGGAGAGAGAGAGGCTGCCCAAGCTGTACAAACCAATCAAGAGAAGAGAGAGAAGAATGATGTGTGGGAGTGATGTCCAAATGAGGAGGAGAGGTCACTCCTATTTATACAATTCGTTGAGGGTGAGGAGACACATACATTGGGCTTCTTGAGCCTACATTTGACCAAGGCTGATCCTGGCAATTTGTGCATGAGAGAGAATAAATTCAAAATTCCCCTTCTGCGTGTCCGAATGAGATGATCTTTATATCAAAATTGGACCTCTCGAAAAGAGAAATCCAATGCAGTAATCATTTCCATCATATGAGCTGTCCCAAAGTGGAATTTGGCCCTAGTTGCCAATCTTAACACTCCCTCTCAACTAGGAAGAATTTCACTTGCCAATCCATCTGTCATCATCATACCATCCTATTATCATGTACCATCTTTGTCATCACTGCTCTGCTTTGTTGCACCAAGAAGTAATAATAAAGAAGTGATCGAGAGTGAGTCACAAGACCTTACCACTCGCCACTGACAAAAGTTAGTCCTTGATCCTAGGTCAAGTTGCTGAACACCAAGCATCCTAGTCATAGGGAGTACGACAGTACACGATACGTCCATCGGTAGTGCTATGGTCCCTAACCACTTTTTCCAACTCATTTGGCCAGATGAGAGGTACTTCCCATGAGTCTTGGACTTCATGGGTAGGATGTGTGCTTGGGCATCGACAGGAGAAGGTGAACCACTCATCCTATGCACATGACAATCGTAGGGGAAGGTGAACCATTCACCCTACATACATGTGTCTGCAATCGTAGGGGAAGGTGAACCAGTCACCCTACACACATGTCAACCATCATGGGGTATCACAGGGGAAGGTGATCCACTCACCCTGTATCTAGCGCACCACTAGGGGAAGGTAAACCACTCACCCTATGGTCTTTCATAGCTCCAAGAAGTACCCCAAGTCCCCAGGAGCTCCCAGAGCTCAATGTCCAACTCATACGGGACCCTCATAGGAGGGTCTTTCCACGACTCCAAGTCTCTCTCAGAAGGTTAAGAATTTGACCTTACCCAAAGGCTTCGTGAGAATGTCTGCTACTTGCTCATCCGTCTTGATGTGTTGGAACCTTATTGCTCCCAGTTGTACCATTTCCCGGATAAAGTGGTACCCAATATCAATGTGCTTGGAGCGGTCGTGGAACACATGATTCTTTGATAGGCGAATTCCACTCTGGTTGTTGCAGAAAATCACGGTGGTATCTAGCACGTGTTCAAATAGCTCACTGAAGAGCTTCCTCAACCAAACAACTTCGCAACAGTCCATGCAACAATGTATTTGGCCTCAGTGGTGCTTAAAGCAACCTATTTCTACTGCCTGCTCATCCAAGATATTGAAGCAGACCCCAAAGAGAAGCAACACCTAGACGTGCTCTTATGATCCACCACACTGCCAACCCAGTCAGCATCTGAATATCCATGTAGCCTCAAGTTCTCGACAGTGTATCTCAGTCCATAGTGGATTGTGCCCCGGAGATATCTCAAGAGATTCTTAGCAACAATCTAATGAATGTGACGAGGCTCGACCATAAATTGACTCAACGTGTTCACAACGAAGCATATGTCAAGACGGGAGTTGACCAAGAACATCAGGGCCCCCACAAGTTGGCGATACTCAAAAGGGTTCGCTAATTTGGGCCCAACAACACTTCCACATTGTTTCTTGAAGTTGAGTTCCATCGGAGTAGATACGAACTTGCAATCGACCATCCCACATCTCTCAAGCAACTTCACAATGTATTTTCTTTCAGAAAGGAAACTGTGACCCGACTTTTGCTAGACCTTCAGTCCTAGGAAGTAGTGCATCAGTCTTAGGTCCTTCATCTCGAATTCGGAAGCCAACTCCCTCTTGCATTGATGAATGAGAGGGTCATCACTTGTTAGAAAGTGATCATCCACATAAAGGACTAGAATGAGAGGCTTGTCCTTTTCAACCTTGAAGTATAGGTTTGGGTCAACATCACTCCTTGTAAATCCCAGCTTCATAAGATAGCTATCAATCTTCTCATACCAAACCCTGGGGGTTTGCTTCAACCCATAGAGGGATTTCTTCAACTTGCATACATGAGTCTTAGAATCATGAAGTTCGAATCCCTCGGGTTGTTCTACATAGAATTTCTCTTTAAACGAGCCATGTAAGAAAGCAATTTTGACATCCATTTGGTGTAGGCTCCATCCTTGCGAGGCAGCAAGGGCTATGATCGAATGGATGGTGGTATATCGGGCAACCGATGCAACTATTTCATCGTAGTCTACTCGTTCCTTTTGAGAGAAGCCTCGAGCAATGAATCTGGCCTTGAACTTTTCAACACTCCCATCAACTCCATTTTTGATCTTGTAGAGCCATTTTGAAGTGACCATTGACTTATCCTTGGGTCTAGGAACTACATCCTAGACGTCATTCTTCATGATCGACTCATGTTCCTCATTCATTGCATGCTTCCAGACTTGGTGTTTCATGGCTTCTTCAAATGTACAAGGCTCAGATTATACAATGGTACTCATGGAAGCTAAGTACCTTTGGTACTTGTTCGACTTCTTGCTTTCACGAAATATCCCCCTTGGTGCAATATGTTTCTCAACATCTTCAAGAGTATCTTTGAGCCACAAAGGTCTTTTTCTTGAAGTAGAGGGCTCACTAGGAGGTGGATTAATGGGATCCATCAGACCTTCAACATTAGGCATTTAGTCATCAGTCAGAGGTTCATCCTGCTTTCCTGCATCATCATCATTGTCCTTCCTAGGGGTAGGAAGATCTCGAACTTTCCTAAGGGCAAAATATTCATCGAAAGTGACATCATGACTTATTTCCACCTCTCTTTGACCAAGCACATAGATTCTATATGTCTTCAAAGTTTCACTGTAGCCCACAAATGTTCCTTTCTTCCTAGATGCATCTAGCTTGTTTCTTTTCTCTTTCGGCACATGAAAATATATGGGACAACCAAAAATTCTAAAATGAGAAACATCAGGTTTCTTACCAGTGAAAACTTCTTCGGGTGTCTTGAAGTCCAATGCTTGATGTGGGCATCTATTTTGAACATACACAACGGTAGAACTTCTCTCCATAAGAACTTTGGTAGACCTTGGTCATGAAGCATGGCACGAGTGGCTTCTATGATAGTTCGATTCTTCCTTTCGACAACTCCATTTTGCTCAGTAGTATATGTAGTGGTGGTCTCCCTCTTCATGCCAACTTCTCTACAATAGTCATTGAATTCATTTGACTCATATTCGGTTCCATTATCGGCCTTCAATATTTTGATCTTCTTCCCTATTTGATTCTCGACTAAGGCTTTGAAAGAGCGGAAGCATTTGAACACTTCGTTCTTCTTCTTTAAGAAATAAATCCATGTTTTGTGAGAGAAGTCATTTACAAAAATTGCATAGTACAAATATCCACCCAAAGATGTCACGGGCAACATACCTGATAGATCATAATGGATCAATTGAAAAACATCGGTAGTTTCACTTTGACTTGAGGGGAATGGTCCCCTTGTATGTTTTCTAGCTGCACAACCTTGACACTTTGCTTCGTGATCTAAGTTGAATTCGGGCATACCTTTGACCATTTTCCTTACATCAGGTAAGGCTTTGTATTGAAAGTGAGCAAATCTTCGGTGCCATAATTCAGATTGAAGAGAAGTATCGCAAGTCATTGCTCCCAACGGACTTCCTCTAACTTGATAAAGACCTTCAACCCTGAATCCAAGAGTGAATGCATCTCTCAGGTTCCTTTTCCAAACACGAACCTTCCTATCAACGAATGTTACCTTGAAACCTTTATCTTCCATCGCAGAAATAAAGACCAGGTTCTTTTCCAGATTAGGTACATAAAACACTTCTTGTAAATGAAAGGTTTAACCTTGATTTAAGTGAAGAGTAACAGTGCCAATTCCTTTCACGAGGTAAGTAACATTATCCCCAAGTATAATCTCCATATTTGTCTTATTTTCAATCAAGTTTGAGAGAGCCTCTTTGTACCCAGTGAAGTGCCTTGAGGCAACACTATCAATCAACTAATGATCCAATGTATCCAGTGGAGAGGTGGTGGTGAGAGCAAAAATAAGATAAAATTCTTTTTGCTTTTCTACAACATTAACTTCTTCATACCTGGAGTTTCTCGACTTCTTGGGAGGACGACCATTTCCATTTCGAGTAGCAGGAGAATTCCTGTTGCCTTTGTTGTTCCTTTGATTGGCATTGCCCTTGTAGTTGTTGTTATGGTTGTCATCTCCTCTTGGAGTATCCTTCTTTTGAGGACACTCTCTAGCAAAATGTCCAAACCTATTGCAATTGAAGCATCTTCTCTTTCTTCCTTCTTTGAATCCCGACTTGAACTATTGACTTTGTTTTCTTGGACTAGTTTTGTTTTTCCTCTTATCATGAGCGGAGAAGGCGGTAGGATTGTTTCCATTTGAGGGCTTGTCTCTTTCCACCATCCTTATTTGTTTTTGAGTGCATCTAGCCAATAATTCATCAAATCCTGGAATCTTTTCTTGTACTTTGTTTATGCAGTCGTGGATGCATTTGAAGGATGCTCCACTACTCTTCCTTTGATAGTCCACGACATCATTTTCTTCCAAAGTCAAATCTGGAGACATCTTCCATGCATGATAGTCAGATTTGTACTTAAACTTGTCCTCGGATTTGAAGTAAGATGTAGTCGTCACTGGGACTAGTTCCAAGTTCCTGTACAAAACTTCCCTTAGTGATTGCTTTTCCTCACTCTTGCTTGCATTGTCTTCACCTGAGCTCTGATACCATTTTAATTTTAGATAACAATGGTATGCTCTATGTATGCTTTAGCACAATTTACTTCAATGTTCCTTTAGCAGCCCAATGACTATTTCCAATTATTTCATGTAGCAATCACATTAACTTAATCACATTGATAGTAAATGCAGATAGAACATAAAAACATGTGCAAAAGACAAGTCAAGACAAGAGGACACAAGATTTGTCGGATGCCAAGGAAAAACCCCAATGTGGGAAAAACCCTTTGATCAAATCTTATTATTATTATTCAATAATTCAGCAGAGAAAGAGAATACATAGATCAAATTTACTTGCCCAATACCTAGTCAAAACAACTCTGTCAAAGTCAGTAGTCAACCACAGTCAACTGCAGCTGTAAGCAGAAAGTCAATGCTGATCAAATCAACCACAAAGCTTCCTCCAAGCAGCTTGGTCAACACCAGTCCAATTTGGCCTTCAAGAAGGGTCAAAGACAACCCAAAACAGTGCACCCAGCCTCAGCCAAACTCAGTCAAACTTCAATCAATGCTGCGGTCAAATAGTCCTGCGATCAACGCAGGTCAAACTGCCCCAAACACCTCGGTTTTTGAGCCAGAGAATGCAGTCTCAAGAAATCGGAAATCTACCCAGAAAAACGTAGTCAAAGATGGTCAATGAGCCCTGGTCAACGCTGGTTTGTTCTCCAAAATTTAGGCCTGCACTTGATTATGAAATTTTCGTCCTTCTATTCCACATGTGGGGAGAGAGAGAGAGAGAGAGGTTGCCCAAGTTGTACAAACCAATCAAGAGGAGAGAGAAGAATGATGTGTGTGAGTGATGTCCAAATGAGGAGAGAGGTCACTCCTATTTATACAATTCGTTGAGGGTGAGGAGACACATCCATTGGGCTTCTTGAGCCTACATTTGATGGAGGCCGACCTAGACAATTTGTGCATGAGAGAGAATAAATTCAAAATTCCACTTCTGCTTGTTCAAATGAGATGATCTTTATATCAAAATTTTACCTCTCGAAAGGAGGAATCCAGTGCAATAATCATCTCCATCATATGAGCTATCCCAAGGTGGAATTTGGCCCTAGTTGGCAATTTTAACACCCAGTCAATAGTGACTTTGGAGTCCTCAAAAACATATAGAGTCTCTATAGATAGCCAATGAGCATAGAAAATAAGACCCCAAAGAGCTGTGATCTCTGCCCTGGAATTTGTCCTAGCACCACTGTTCCAACTAAAAAGACAATATTGATCCGGGGACAAAATGGTATTTGCGCCACAATCACATGCCGTTTGTTTTGCAGCCCATCGAAAAAACCAACAAGCTATTTTCCCCAACAATCAATAGGCTGAAAGCATTTGTCAATCCTCGTTTTAGCCACCATCTGACGCTTTGACAAGCGATCCACAACGATTGATCCCGCCGCATTAGATTGTCCACCTTTCAACGTCGTCGACCATTGGCAGTCGATCAGCTATTGACCGTCGCACCAATTCATTTTATTGGCAATATCATTAATTTTTATAGTTAACTATTATATAATTATAATAAAAAAAATACAAAAAAAGCACTTCGAAAAAAAAATCAAAATATATATTAAAAAAATTCCAAACCAAAACATAAAAATAAAAATAAAAAATTATATTTAAAAAAAATCATTAAAAAGGTGAAAAAAAGAGCTATATATATAAAATAAAAAGAGAAATTATATAAAAAGAGAGTTAAAAAAATTTATATATAAAAGAAATTAATTAAAAAAAAGAGTAGTAAAAAAAAGATTTAAAAAAAAGTATTTAATATTTAAGAAGTAAGATGGAGACTAGTAATGAAAGGTTTCCTAGAACCTTTAGTAAAAGAGTTGATACATTATTTAAAGTCAAAGGATCACTCGCAGGAAGAGATATCATAATCTCTATCAGTCTTGCTGAAGAAAATAATTATGTTAGTCATAAATGTGCTAACCAATTGGTGATTCCTGAATCAAATATAATTGAAACAAATTGTTCTGGCATATGTGATAAACAATACAACATAAACAATCTACACCTAAGTATTGGAGATTACACTTTTACCTCGCAATTCACCGTGAAAACTTTATTTCTTGATGATAGTGATATTGTTTTGGGCTTACCCTGGATGGAAACTCTAGGTTCCTTTATTCTAAATACAAAGAAGAAGTTTTTAACATTTTCTTACAAGAAGAAGAAAATAACGCTCCAAGATTTTACACTAAAACCAAATTCAGTAACACCAGAAGATATCTTAGATATTTCAAAAGTAATGTCTCAAGAAGGTAAAAAGGTATTACAAAATATGCAAAAAGAAATTGACAAAATCAATGTTAACAAAAATGAAGAAGTTTCTCGATTTAAAAACCATAGCGAAAAATTACTGTCGCAAGTTAAGAAACTTAAGAAGGATAAGAAGTCATTAGAAAACAAAGTACAACAACTTATCGAGAAAGAAGCATCAAATGTAGGAATTCAAGTTGATGACAAAACAACAAATATTGATTCAGTGAATATCACAACTCAGGAAGAAGACAAGCAAGTTGAAGAAAAGACGCACTTGGATGTTGCAGTTCAGACAATGAACATCCCAAGTGAATGTTCCATAACCAACTCGACAACATCTTCGCTAGAAGAAAATCTAAAAATTGCCACATGCCCAATAAGTGAAAGTCGAACCAAAAAGGTTCCATATCGACATTTGAATCACAAGATTAGACAACTCAACCATGCTACATATCGATACTATTCAGAACAGAAACAACAAGTTGATGTTCCAGAGAAGAGTGATGTAACCTTAATCTCGTCTTATATTGACAAGTCGTTACAAAATTCCAGTGATCAGAATACTACACAGAAGATTAATCTCGGATTGTCTGATCCCTTCTCAGTGCGACAATTTTGTTTGTCACTAAGAAAATCATATCAACTTGTATCAATGAGGATGACTATTCCAAGAGAGAGACATTTGAAGCTGAAAAAGGGATCAAGCCTTTTTCATCGACAAGCTTTGAGGACAAAGCTTTTTGAGGAAGGAGGCAATGTAACGAATAAAATATATATAAATAATGTAAAATAATTGTAAACAATAATAATCATAAATAATAGTTAGTTAAACTAGTAATTAGGTTGAAGAGGCATGTCTAAATAAGACATGACTCTTCATGAAGAGACACTTGCTTGGTATATAAGCAAGCCTCTCGTTCTCATTGTAATTAATCATCATTCTTATTCATATTTACATTTAATATATAATATTTGTATCCTCATGGATATCTTTATATTCCAAGTCTTCTGGAGTAATTAATCTGTAGAAGGAACTTTGTTTGCTTCACCGACCTTGACAATTTGTTCATGAGAGAGAATAAATTCAAAATTCCACTTCTGCTTGTTCGAATGAGATGATCTTTATATCAAAATTGGACCTCTCGAAAAGAGGAATCCAATGCAATAATCATCTCCATCATATGAGTTGTCCCAAGGTGGAATTTGGCCCTAGTTGCCAATTTTAATACCTAGTCAATAGTGACTTTGGAGTCCTCAAAAACATATAGAGTCTCTATAGATGGCCAATTAGCATAGAGAATAAGACCCCAAAGAGTCGTGATCTCCGCCCTAGAATTCGTCCTAGCACCACTGTTCCAACTAAAAAGAAAATATTGATTTGGGGACAAAATGGTATTTGCACCACAACCACATGTCGTTTATTTTGAAGCCCATCGAAAAAACCAACAGGATATTTTCCCCAACAATCAATAGGCTAAAAGCATTTTTTAATCCCCTTTTTAGCCACAGATATATATTCCTTGAAGTATGATTAGATGTTGTTGTAGATCCTGTAAATATCAAAGGGAATATTATAAAAAATGAGAGCATTTATGCATCTCTAGATGCCCCAAAATATAAAGTAAGGGAGTGTTTTGACAACTATGTATTTAGTATTCCAATTTATAAAGCACTCATTAATAGATGCTTAAATCCAACCAACTTCAATGTTTAATCACTGTAAAACCCCAATCCAAATGGCCACGACGAACAAGGATTTGAGGAATAAGTGTATAACATTCTCAAAATTCACCTCGACATATTTGACATCTGTCTAGGCCTCGTAAACCTCTATTGCCGAGGTTCTTCCAAGTAAGAATCTTGTTATGCCACACCAACCATTCAAAGCATTTTAGTTTCAGAGGCATATGCCAAGACTAGACTTTTTGGTACCACCTATACATTGAGGAAAACATATGAGAAGAAGATAGATGACAATAAATCTCCTCCACAGAAATAATAGCTTGAAGGGTCTTCCCATCCCACTTGAGAGTGTCAACGCCATCCTGGAATGAGATGCTTGCCATATATAGATTAGCAATATATTCATCCCAAATCTTCTGTAATGAACCAACTAATCCTAGCTCATCGGATCTAATTCATATAGGATATAGACCCATATTATAATATATAGACTGCATTTGGTAAAGGAAGAAAATCCCCTTGTCATGTATGTGTTGGATGATCTCCATGAAAACCCTAGATCAGATCCAACCCGATCTCCACTTCAGTACCTATACCAATAGCCAACCAAAGATTGCCAAGTAACCAATGATTTAATTTCATGAAACCATTTCAGATGTATGAACAATTTTTGGATGACGCAACATCATTTTTTATCCAAGTTTGAAGAGACTGCTTCTTCAAATGTTTTTCCATAATGATCTACTGCCATAAGTCAGATCTGAATAATGCATCCCAGAAGCTCTTTATATTCAGGGCCCATCCAAATTTCTCCAATTTTTTTATACCCCATCCACCCTCTTCTTTTCGATGAGAGAGAACCTCCAGTCGAACTAGATGGATCTTTTCTTTCCCACGAGCACCAGATCAAATAAGATTTGAGATAGCGGAATTGATTTGTTTAAGGACATGCTTGTGAATCAAATATAAGTGCATCTAGTATACAAAGATACTCTGTATTACTGATTGAGCAAGAGTCAACCTTCCATCAAGCGACAACCATTTATGTGTGCATGGCTTCAATCGGGCATCATAATTTTTAATTAACCACTACCAATCCTTGATTTTATAGCGATTTGGTTTTAAATTAAAACCAAGGTATTTGAACCCACTATCTTGATTAGAATCATCAACAAAAAAAGTGTTTGCAATCTCAAAAATTCTTGCTTGGTCCTCCAAGGCATGAATGAAAATAGATTTTTTGTTTGTTCATGAACAACCCTGATGCTTCCTCGAAATTAGAAATGATATGAAGATGCGCCCATTGAGCCGAGGAAACTTGTCCAAAAAGAAAAACATCATCTAAAAAAATGAGATGGGAAACAAAGGTCTTTCTCGTGACCAATATACTTGGAAAAAACCCATATGCCCGGCTCTGATATTCGTTTGCACAAGCCGTCAATAACTAGTAGGAATAATAATGGGGATAGGGAGCACCCTTGTCTCAACCCCCGACAAGCCTTGAAGAAGGGAGATGGAACACTATTAATTAACATAGCATAATTAACCGAAGAGACACACACCATAATCCATATAACAATCCCCACCAAGAGTCCAATTTTATGCAGGACCATTATGAGAAAAGCCTAATCGACACAATCGTATGCTCTGTGTAAGTCCAACTTTAAGATTAATGCCTCCTTCCTTCAAACCATGATGGAATGAATACTCTCTTGGTAAATTGCCACGACATTCTGGTTCTACCTATGCTTTAGGAAACCAAGCTGTTCAGTGGAGATAAAGCGAGAGAATTTATCCTTTAAGCGAGAAGCAATAATCTTTGAAATCATTTTATAAGTGACGTTGCACAATGATATAGATCAGAAATCTAGAAAAGAGGAGGCATTAAATGTCTTTGGAATGAGAGCAATAAAGGTCGGGTTTAAAGCACCCAAAATCTTGCACCCAATCCTCGCTTCTTCAGCCAACCTTAGCAAATCGTGGTCCATGATATCCAAGAAGTGGATAAATATTTCCACAATCCATTTGTCTAGCCTCGGGGCACTTATCCTTGGCAAAATATTTAAGGATAGATTCAATATCTTCAATCGATATCGAACCACCAACATACGTATTATTTTCCTTTGAGAACATCTGGGGACATGATTGAATAAAATCAAGTTGATTGTCAATATCCACCTCTGCTCTAGCCCGAAAAGGACCTCTGAAATACCTAAAAGCTTCCATGTGCAAATCCTGCAATTTGGATTTTTTCCCCTCACTATCCAAAAGTTCCCAGATTTTGTTCGTCTGCGTTCTCTGAGAAGCAAAATTGCGAAAGAATTTTGTATTTTTATCATGACATCGATCCAAGTGGTGCGACTCTTTAATCTCCATTCTTCTTCTTGTAACCTCAAAATGTGTATCTTGTGTGCTTCAAGATCGATGATCAAATCTTAATTTTCCTTAGCTAAACAACCTGACACTATTAAAATTGGCAACTAGGGCCAAACTCCATGTGAGTCTACTTATTTATGGCAGCTGATATTTTTCTTGGATTCCTCTCGTCGAGAGTTGTAGGATTGATCTAAAGATCATCCGATTCCGTCATGTATTCATGGAGATATGAATTTTTTTGTGTTATATGACAATTCGTCAAGGTCAGCCAACAACCAAATTACCCGCACTCAACCTCAACGTTGCACCATAAATAGAGGTGGCCTTCAAGTTATTTGGTCTCTCATCTCTTGTGATCTCTCTCTCCACTTGTTTGGGTTTTAGTGGAAAGAGAGGCCTAGAAGAGAAGGCATATATGTTGTCCTTGGAAGAAGGTCTATACGCTGCCCTAGAGGAGATGCCCTAGCCCTTAACGCAGTCATGGAAGAAAGACCTCATTGCAGTCATGGAGGAGGCTTCAATAGTGCAGCAAGGAGAAGTTCTAAACACTGTCAATGTGCCCTAAACGCAGCAGAGAAAGAAGACACCTAGGATGCAGTCAAGGAGGGTTTATCTATGCAGCAAGGACAGGCCTTCTATATGCTACTCATACACTGTTCAAAGCCGCAGTCAATGAGGGTTTCATATGCAGCAAAAGGAGGCACGTATATGCTGTATAGAGGAGGCATTAACAAGCCCTGGCCGCAGTCCAAACAAGTGTCATAAGCTGGTGTTCTAACGTGCCCTAGACACAGTCAAGGAAGAGATTTATACGCAGTCAAAGGGAGGGATCTAAGCTGCAGTCATCTAAGGACCTAGCTGCTGTTACAAGGAGATTTGGCCGCAGTTAAAAGGGAGACTTGTAGCTGTCAAAAGGAGTACCTATATGCAGCATGAAAGTGGCCCTAATCTGCTGTCCCAAGGTCCTTATTACGCAGCCCTTATCTACTGCTAAGAGAGGCCCATTAGTAGTCTTGTGAAGATCCTTATTTGTTGTTCAAAGAGATCCTTACATGCTATCCTAAGGTGACCTAAAACTACAGTTTATTAGCAGCTCAAGGAGACCTTGTTGCAGTCACCTTAATCACTGTCATAATGCCTCATTGCTGTAGGTGACAACGTGGCCTTATTGAAGACTGTCTGGGCATGTTGGTGATGATCCTTGAGCTTGATTTGAAGGGAAAAAGAATCCGCTATAAGGAGGAGCTAGAGGCTGCTATGTAAGGGCTGTTTGGATCATTGTATGGAGAGACTATAGTTGTAGTCCACTGCTAGGCTAGGCCACAGGCCATAGCCAGCAGTTGGAGACCCTTTTTAGGAGCTGTGTTCATAAGGTAAGCAGTCCTATAATGCAGTGTTTCACTGTCTATAGGTGGAATGTGGGGTGTATTGCAGATGCTGTAGCACACTGAGTTTGTGCCCTAACCTGTAATCAGGTTTACCATGAAATGCACCCGTCCTTATTGCATATGAAAGGTGCCAGATCAGCAACCTTGACATGATCAGTGAAGCAGAAAAGGAGGAAGAGATTTATAGAAGGAAAGCTTCAGTATTCTGGGTAATTGGTTGAACTGCTCTAGGCCTATCATCTGCTGCTTTGTGTCATCTTCGTGGTGAAGATCTCTGATGTCTGATCTCCTATTTTGGCAAGTCAAAGTGTTGACTTCAAATGTATTTGTACTATCTCTCTCTGCTGAACTATTGAAGAATATATAAGAGGAATTGATCAAGGGTTTCCCCACATTGAGGTTTGTCTCTGGCTGGCGCCACATCTTCTGTCCTCTTGTCTTGGCTTGCCTTATGTTGTTTATGTTTATGTTTTATCAGCACTTTACTATCACGCTGATGTGATTGCTAATCTGAATATTGTCATTGGGCTAAAATGAAAAATTGAAGTAAATTGCTTTTAGCATAGAACATACCTAAATTTAACAGGTACAAAAGGGTCATATAACCATGTCATTTCCCTCTAAATATCCTCCTCTTCTTTCCTATGATGTTGTTTTTTCACTTTCCCAGCATCAAACCACCTTTCTTAATGCCCTCAATCTATCACAAACAAACTCCATCCATGATTTCCCCATAGAATAAGGAAATCTGGTCCAAGTATGTCTTACCAATTGCACGAAATCCGGTTCCCCAAGCCATGAGTGATTAAATTTGAAAGGGATTCCCCTCCAAACACAATCACCTTTCATTGTAAAATGATAGGAGAGTAAAACAGGGGATTAGTCATGAGCTCAGGTGCCTTTGTTTTTGCTCGAGCAGATTCAGTGTGAGTGCTTGGTCCTGGGATCGACCATCAACCCAGGTCCCTTTGTTTTCGCATGAAGGCCTGCATTTTGTTCTTGACCCTTCCTGTCGATCTGATGGTTTTTTGTTGGTGGATCAATGATGCTTTGTATTCCTTGCATCTTCGATCTGGGCTTTTGTTAGCCCCACATTTTTGTCTTCACAGACATTATTCTGGCAAGGGATTGAATTTGATCGAGGGAGGTTAAAGCGAGATGATTTCAAGAGAAATCAGTGAACAATGTATCTTCGCCACAGTTTTGGCGACAACCCAAGACTCATGAGTACCATGTTTCTTTTTGGTTTCTGTTAGTTCGTGGAACAATTTTCTGTGGATGTATCTATGTTATTTGGGATCTAAAACTATGTATATGTAAACTACTTATGTTTTATTAATGAAAGCAATTTGTTTTTTTATCTTGAAAAAAGGGCGTGGGAAACCCAAGATCTCATATATCCAAGTCGTTCCACCAAATTTTCATGAACTAAGAACCAATACAATCTCTTAGTGATACTTTAGGGGCGAGATCGTCCATTATTCCAAGTCGGGATGAGTGGGTTCGGTACAATGTCCACAAGGAAATTGTTGTCGAAAAGTCCTTAGAAAAACGATCCCACAGGGTCCATTCTGCATCGTCACTCCCATATTTCAACCCTAGAGACTGTGAGGTTCATGTCCCCAACAATAATAAAGGATCCAATCTCCAGTAAACCACAATCATCTAACCTATTCCAAAAAATCCATTTTGGATTCATATAGAGTGTAGGTATTGAGGATGTGTATTAAATATTTTGCTTGGGGATTCCTTAATGAAATCTGTTAATAGAATCCTTGCAAAAAATTTGAAAGCCAGAAAATCAACCAACAAGGATTTCCACAAAGCTAGCAATCCCCCCGAGAGTCCAGCAACATCAGTCGAGACAATTTTCCATCGAGGACAAATTTTGAGAAAATAAGATCGGGCCTTGTTGCCCTTCACCATTGTTTGCATAATCAAGATTATTGCAGAACATACAATATTAGTAAGATGCTTAAGGGGATTTCTTTTAGGGAGATTCCCAAGTTCCCTCAAATTAAGGGACAAAATATTCATGATGGAGGATTGGAAATGTGCAAATTATCTGTAAGGGCCCATGCTTCTGAGTCGTTTAGAATGGAAACCTCATGAAGTTCTTACTTATCCAAAAATTTCAGAGATAAATTAGATGGATCCAAGCATCTTGGAGGAGTCAATTTAATACGAACCCTCCTCTTTCTACAAAAAAGGACGTTCATCGCAGAGTTAGGGCTAATTTGAGGGCAAGCTGGAGATCCAAACTTTGTGTGGATTGTGACCAACACCATCTCTAGGGCCTGAGATTGAAACATAAAATCAATCAAGGTCTCTACCCACCAAATTAGTGGAGGAGAGGGCACCCGAGAAAGACCCAAAACAAATCAGAGGGGATAATCGAGTTGAAGGAATATTTTGAGAAGGGGGAATGCCCTCATGATCGCCACCCCTTGATTGAACCGAGAGATCCCCAATGGGTGGCACAAAAGTACAAGGCTCAAAAGAGGAAGGGATTTGTGTAGAGTCGAATTATATACAAAACTAGTTAGAACCAAAGGGTTTTTATAGGGGGGAAGGGCGTTCAATAGATCTATAAACAGAAGTATCAATCTTTGTATCCACATCTAAAAAATCCGAAGCAATATCATATGGAACAGAAGGAATGGTGGGAGAAATGGATTTATCTACAATACCTGGAGATGTGCAAAGAGACACCATGTAGAAGTGATCCATATTTACCTTATCCGAGAAGGAGAATGTCCCATTCGTATTCTGCCTTAAAGCCACGATACCATGATCAGAAGAAAAAGCTCCATATCGACTGGGACATTTCGTGAGCAAGTGAACTATCTGGTGGCATGCAAGGCAACGAAACAAGATGCCCCAATAATCTATACGTTGTCTAAAGTTTGAATTACCCCACCGCAGATCCACCTCCGCTGGAAATCCACCCGAGAAATCTAGTTCCACCAGAACCCAAGTGATTTGCTTGTCTAAACCATCGAGACACCCTTCATCCATGAAAACAAATCTGCCAATTAAATTCCCAATCTCGATCATGGCTTTTCGCAAACATAGTTCTAGGGGTAGGCTCGAGAGCTTTCCCCATATCAGACGCCGGCATGGAACCTAAATAAACGGATTAAACCCAATGTACCAGTGGTGTAGGTCCAAGAAACTACAACCACGAACCCATGGATACTTCAATATCTTCTCAGCGTCCTCTTGGCGTAGAAAGTGGAAACTGAACCACTTATTCATCAATGCACTGACCTTGAGCTTATATTTTAAAATCAGAAAACAATGATTTTCCATGCACTTCTTCATCTCGACCCCATCCATTTCTGCAAATCCCAACGACCTATGAGAGTCCTCTTTTGGAGCCATGAAATCTTGTCCAAATATGTATATCTGCAAAAGACTAGTTGTTTAACCTCTGAGGAGGCCTTTACCGCCTTTGGTTTGTAGCCTTGATGCTTTTGTGCCTTAACTTTGCCACCATTACTTTGTCTTATGTTGAGAAATCTAGGGCATTAAGATTAGGTGATTTCTCTTCTATTAACTACTACTTGTGAATGCTTTTTGCTTCTTTGGATTAGGATCTTCTTCTTATTAGATTATTAGTGTTCTTCTTCATCAAATAGTAACCAATGCATGAACATAAATAGACAAGAGACACAGCATGTACACTATGAGCCAGGGCCAAAACCTCTCACTCTTTGAGAGGAAAACCCATACAAATTCTTCTTATAGAGATTCCAATTCACGAATACCAAGACCAAGACCCTTGACCTATTAGCCACTCTAAGACCAAGACACTAGTTCTCTGTTCTTCTTCTTGACTCCTCTTCCCTTTTCGAACTTCCTCATAATGAGATCATCTCTTCAACGAATTATAGATATACTCGTCACGACACCGAAACATGTCAAAGTATTGTCACCAAAATGTGACCTCTGCAACAACACCGAAACACAGTGATAGATCTCAAAATGATAACTTCTTCATACCACACAGTGGTCTCCAAGATAACATTGAGCTGTGGCCTTTTCAAAGGGCAGAGATGTAGTATATAAGCTTCTATCAAGTGGTGTTCTTTTGTTGTAGCACCGAAACCCTTATCTCATGATATCCAAATTGTTACACCTAGACCATACTTGGTTGGCCTTTCATTACTCCTTACTGTCCCATCCGAGCTGTCTTCACTGAACTAGAGATCCGAACCTCTCTCTGTTCTTCCCATTTGAAATTCTGACTGTGATTGCCTATCCGAATTTAGAGATCCAAACTTGACTGTAACCCCATCAGAGAGAGATGTCTGAATTTATCTTCCATCACAGATGTCCAAAAAATTCAGAGAAGGATGTTCAAATTTTTGTCTTTATGGCCTGGGAAAAGGTTTCTATTTATAGTGGTTGGTCCATATAATAAGCCCACATGACAACTCGAATAAGTGTGTCTATTTGAGGTGAGCTGACATGAGTTCTTATAGCTGTTTGGAGGCCGACTGAAAGAGGATGGCTAGAGCTTGTTGTTGGAGGGCTTTTAGACATTTTGTAGATATACAATCTTCATAAATGACATTGACTCTATATGACAAATCCTAAAGCTCTCAATGGGAGCTTATCTAAAAATAAAACCTCTTGCTCATGAAACCCATGAAGCAAGGCATAATAATTTTATTTTTCTTCTTTACATCATTTACAAAGATCATAACTACATGTGATTATGAAGACTGAACCTAGTTACATTTTACAACATCTTAGATCGTCATGATCGCCCTGCACATTCTGTGGAAAACAACCCGATAGATCCAAAATCACCTTGCGTGACTTACTTTACAAATAATCTTTTACTAGTTTGTGCAAGTATCAAGCTTCAACCTCCAAAGTAACACAGATCAATTCCGTTGATTCTGGGAAATTGTGTCGATGTAGGCCCATGCCACCTGTGTACACCTAATATACCACATATGCCACCTGTAGAGACCAAAGTAGGAAATAATAAAAGGAGAAATAAAAAGGGAGTACATCGATCCCAACTGTCATGACCGGAGGCACAAGAGAAAGCGGAAAATGTAAGAGGTGGAAAAACAAAGAATTCAGATGTGTAGTGTCACCATTCAACAAAAATGTAATTTATGACATCATAATCACCCGCCTGCCATCTAGATATTTGCCCCAACCAAGCCAGAACACAAACTAAGAAAGGGATCCGGAAAATCTACACATTCAAAGCGAACCGCTCGAAAAACCACAAACCACCACAACTCGCCACCAGAAATTGGTCCTCGAATAGCTAGGACAGGACCGTTAATGTAAAAGGGAAAATCCCAAATATACGACAAGATCAATTCCAATGTTACTCTGTCAGTAGGAATGAGTGGAAATAAATCCCATTAAGGCATCCGACAGAGAAATATATAGACGTGGAGTGATCTATATGACAATGTATCCAGTTGTCATTGCCCGCAACAGCACCTCAAGTTAGGAAGAGATCAACTTGAGGAAAATGAAGATCAAGAAATGGAGTAGATTTTTCGGTCTAATAAAAGTTATAAAGATGCACCAAACACCAACCAATTTAAAAAATCTCCATTAATGCAACCCAATAGGTCGATGGATCCAAAGCAAAATCAAATATGTCAGCCGAGGTTTCCAAGCCCGCTCTACCCAATAGGGAAAAAGCCTCCCCTCCAATGTATCTATTTAACATCCCCAAGACCCACAAATATCTCACCAATGAAAAGAAACGTCTTGAGATAACAGATCATGTCTTGCGTGCATCAACAAGAAGGAGGATCCACAATCTGCAACCCAAAGAAAATATAGTCATCCACCACCAATACGGATAATTTGACAAAAAACCTCTGACAACCAAAGAAACTACAAACTAAGTGCAAGGTTTGCCTCAAAGAGGCATAAATTGTGAAAAACACTTCCTGGGCCCAAACTGACAATTAAAGAAACCATAAGAGGGATTGCATCACAAGTGAAAATCAGCCTTCCGGTCTAAGATGGGAAACAACAACCATAAACAAACACTATTTAAAATAGCAAATATCGGTATAAAAAGCACCCATATGGCTTCCCAAAAAAAAGAGATTATTGCAAGCTAAACCTCATATGTAGGGATTTTTGTAACCATTGCTTAAACCTAAAAACTAAACAAAAGCTCCATGGACAACATCATCCTGCAATGATGAGGTCCTAGTAAGCGTGTAAGGTTGGGCTTAGACTGGGAGTATCATATCTACGTCGACAACTTCAAATTGCACCTGCACTCCATTCTCCACCTTCCTTGTGGCCATTTTCATGTCGATAAGCACCCCACTTATCATCCATGGCGACCCTTATTGAATGATCAATCTTTCATAGGGCACATACCATCCATCACTTTCATCAGTGATGTCATCATTTCTTTCATCAGAAAGTGATTCATTAGTCTTCATCTGGTATTGCTTCATGTTATGCTACCTTCATCAGGCTTTCTTTTCTTTAAGGTTCTTGCATCCTTCTATACAGTTCTTCATGGAAAAGATTCATAGTTCTTCTCTTCGGTAGCCCTGCATAAGCCCACCAAATATTTGTTCAAAAATAAGAAATGAACACTTAAATCAAAATTACCTTTGTGATGGTATTTCATCGTGACATCTTCCTGTAGATATCAACATCCTGTATACATGTTGACACATCTCCCAAAGATATCCATTGTCAAGTGTCTCCATCTTTTTCAGACTTCCATCAGAATCTTCATGTCTTTCGGGGAGATTTCTTAGTTAAATCTTCTTCGTCTTTCAGATGTTGATTGCCTTTACCATGGTTGCATATCTCACGATCTCTTCTTTCCTTTCTTCACACAATTCATTCCCAAGAGTTTCTATTCAGAGTTCATCAATTATAGTCAGCCACCTCATAGTTCATATGAGGACATATTGTGTTGATTTCATCTAGTGTGACCCATGCCTTCCGACAGTTTTCATAGGAGGAGATTCCTTTCCTTTGATCATGCTTCTCAAGATCGAGCAGTGATCCATGTTACTTGCAACCATACAACATGACTTTATAATATTGAATACAAGCATACATACCTCATTTACTTTTAGGTCATCTAGGCTTCTTTAAGTAGCTTCCTTAATTGAAAAGAGCTTCATCCCCTTGATTTGCTTCATATGTCATCATACCATCATCCCATGAATTCCATATGTTGGAGTTCCTGATGAAACACTTGCTTCCATTCTAGATTGGTCAATCTTCCGATGAGGATTCCACCAGAGGATCTTGCATATCCCTATCCAGCAGATGTTTCTTTTTGACTTGATGTATGATGAGACTTGACTTCTTCCCTTTCTTAAGTTTCCAATGAAGTTCCCACGAGCTATAACCTTCATAGTTGTCTGCCATAGATTTTGTTCCAAATGTCCTTCATGTTTTACCTATGGTGATTTTACGAGCTCTTGCTTCTAATGCTTTTCCTATTTCTTGGACTTCCTTCTTTCAACTTTCTCCACTTCTCCGATGAAATGGACTTCTTCTCTATCTTTCTTGTTATTTCCCTACTTGAGTTGAGGACAATCTTTCTTGTAATGCTTATAGCATTGAATATTAGCTATGTTCTTTCTTTCTTTTCGACAAAATGTCTGAATCCTTTTATTTGACCCTTCAACACTTTTGCTCTCAAGCTGTCATCTCCTATCTTGCATAGAAACCACAAGTTGTTGAATGGGATAACTTTCTTATCCTCATAGACATTTGTTACCTTTTTCATCATTTAGTGCCTTTAGAACAATGAAGATTATCTCTCCTAGATCTTGCAATTGAGATCTTATGAAGATAACCCTTCATCTTTTGATACCTTCAATTTTTGTGTAGATGAGATCTAAGTGATATGACCTTTCTTTTTTGCATCTTCAGAAAATAGTTCTACGAGTTATCATATATCTCTTAGATGTCTCCAATTCTGCTATATGAGGGGACCTTTCATAAGAATCCCTTTCCATGTATTCAGAGGAGACTTCTTCATTGATATTGTCAATGACTTCACTTTCTTCGAGGACTATGTCTTTCGTCCTTTTCCATGCAAGGTGTTTCAGATGGCCCAACCAACTTATAGATCTCCTTGCAAAACGAAGTCATTTTACCAAATTTGATTATAGAATGAAAGATACTTACTTGACAAGTGAAGATGAAATCTTCAACTTGATCACTTTGATGGTGGTTGAAGAAGATGTATTAGTGCTCCTTTTGCATGATCTTCTTCCAATTGAAAAACCCTTCTTCAATAAAGGAGATTGCTCCTTTTATGCCTTTAGATCTAGCTTCCTTTGTTGATGGTGATCGATGCTTCTTCGGATGATCTTCTTCAAGGATAAGGAGGGGATCCTTGCTGCAATGATAGGGAGCTTTCCTTATAGCTTTTGAAGATGATGATAATGTCTTCTTGCCTTCAAGATACTTCGACTTCTTTGGTAGTGAATGAACACAGATCATAAATACTTCTAGGGTTTCGACTTTTTCCAAGATGATGTGATCTTCGTCCTTGAAGTCCTTCTGTTGGATGTTTGTTCTTTGGGCTACCTTGCATTGTAAATTTCTTTGACTTGATGAGGGTCTTTGTGGTCTTTTGACGGTGACTAGAGTATCCAATATTTTTCTTGTGTAGACTTCTAGATGCTTTGATCTGTAGATCTGTTTGCCTTGAGTAGAAATAAGGCTTTGGCCTTGATTATTTTGATTGATGATTCCAAGATATCTTCTGATTCTTCAATGTTGATCTTGAGCTTTTGCTTTGATATCCTTTGACTTGCTTTGATTCCTTTTTTGAAACTTCGATCCTTGAGTGTCTCTTTGCTTTCATGCCCTTTTCTTGACTTTGACACCTTAGCTCTGATACCATGTTGAGAAATCTAGGGCATTAGAATTAGGTGATTTCTCTTCTATTAATTACTGCTTGTGAATGCTTTTTGCTTCTTTAGATTAAGATCTTGTTCTTATTAGATTATTAGTGTTCTTCATCAAACAGTAACCAATGCATGAACATAAATAGACAAGAGACACAACATGTAGGCTATGAGCCAGGGCCAAAACCTCTCACTCTTTGATAGGAAAACCCACACAAATTCTTCTTATAGAGATTCCAATTGATGAATACCAAAACCAAGACCCTTGACCTATTAGCCACTCCAAGACCAAGGCACTAGTTCTCTGTTCTTCTTCTTGACTCCTCTTCCTTTTTGACCTTCTTCATGCTGAGATAATCTCTTCAACAAATTGTAGATATACTCATCACGACATCGAAACATGTCAAAGTAATGTCACCAAAATGTGACCTCTGCAACAACACTGAAACACAATGATAGATCTCAGAATGATAACTTCTTCATACCACACAGTGGTCTCCAAGATAGCACCGAGCTGTGGCCTTTTCAAAGGACAAAGATGTAGTATATATGCTTCTATCAAGTGGTGTTCTTCTGTTGTAGCACCAAAACCCTTATCTCATGATATCCGAACTGTTACACGTAGACAATACTTGGCTGGCCTTTCATTACTCCTTACTGTCCCATCCGAGCTGTCTTCACTGAACTAGAGATCCGAACCTCTCTTTGTTCTGCCCATTTGAAATTCTGACTGTGATTGCCTATTCGAATTCAGAGATCCAAACTTGACTGTAACCCCATCAGAGAGAGATATACGAATTTATCTTCCATCACAGACGTCCAAAAAACTCAGAGAAGGATGTTCGAATTTTTGTCTTTATGGACTGGGCAAATGTTTCTATTTATAGTGGTTGGTCCATATAATAAGCCCACATGATAACTCGAATAAGTGTGTCTATTTGAGGTGAGCCGACATGAGTTCTTCTTGCTGTTTGGAGGCCGACTTCAAGAGGATGGCTAGAGCTTGTCGTTGGAGGACTTTTAGACATTTTGTAGACTCCTATACAATATTCATAAATGACATTGACTCTATATGACAAATCCTAAAGCTCTCAATGGGAGCTTATCTAAAAATAAAACCTCTTGCTCATGAAACCCATGAAGCAAGGCATAATAATTTTATTTTTCTTCTTTACATCATTTACAAAGATCATAATTACATGTCATTATGAAGACCGAACCTAGTTACATTTTACAACATCTCAGATTGTCATGATCGCCCTGCACATTCTGTGGAAAACAACCCAATAGATCCAAAAGCACCTCGCATGACTTACTTTACAAACAATCTTTTACTGGTTTGTGCAAGTATCAAGCTTCAACCTCCAAAGTAACACAGATCAATTCCGTTGATTCTAGGAAATTGTGTCAATATAGGCCCATGCCACCTGTGTACACCTAATATGCCACGTATGCCACCTGTAGAGACCAAAGTAGGAAATAATAAAAGGATAAATAAAAAGGAGTACGTTGATCCCAACTGTCATGACCGGAGGCACAAGAGAAGGCGGAAAATGTAAGAGGTGGAAAAACGAAGAATTCAGATGTGTAGTGTCACCATCCAACAAAAATGTAATTTATGACATCATAATCACCCGGCTGCCATCTAGATATTTGCCCCAACCAAGCCATGACACAAATGAAGAAAGGGATCCATAAAATCTACACATTCAATGCAAACCGCTTGAAAAACCACAAACCACCACAACTCGCCACTAGAAATTGGTCCTCGAATAGCTAGGAGAGGACCGTTAATGTAAAAGGGAAAATCTTAGATATACGACAAGATCAATTCCAAGGTTACTTTGTCAGTAGGAACGAGCGGAAATAAATCCCATTAAGGCATCTGACAAAGAAATATATAGACGTGGAGTGATCTATATGACAATGTATCTAGCTGTCACCGCCCGCAACACCACCTCAAGTAAGGAAAAGATCAACTTGAGGAAAATGAAGATCAAGAAATGGAGTAGATTTTTTGGTCTAATAAAAGTTATAAAGACACACCAAACACCAACGAATTTAAAAAATTTCCATTAATGCAACCCAATAGGTCCATGGATCCAAAACAAAATCAAATATGCTAGCTGAGGTTTCCAAGCCCGCTCTACTTGATAGGGAAAAAGCCTCCCCTCCAATGTATCTATTTAACATCCCCAAGACCCACAAATATCTCAGCAATGAAAAGAAGCGTCTTGAGATAACAGATCATGTCTTGCGTGCATCAACAAGAAGGGGGATCCACAATTTGCAACTCGAAGAAAATATAGTCATCCACCACCAATACGGATCCAACCAGCCCGATAATTTGACAAAATACCTCTGACAAACAAAGAAACTACAAACTAAGTGCAAGGTTTGCCTGAAAGAGGCATAAATTGTGAAAAAACATTGCTTGGGCCCAAACCGACAACTAAAGAAACCATAAGATGGAGTGCTTCACCAGTAAAAATCAGCGTTCCGGTCTAAGATGGGAAACAACAACCATAAACAAGCACTATTTAAAATAGCACTGGTATAAAAACCACCCATATGGCTTGCCAAAAAAAAGAGATTATTGCAAGCCAAACATCACATGTAGGGATTTGTGTAACCACTGGTTAAACCTAAAAACTAAAGAAAATCTCCATGGACAGCCTCATCATGCAATGATGAGGTCCTAGTGAGTGTGTAAGGTTGGGCTTAGACCAGGAGTATCATATCTACATTGACAACTTTAAATTGCACTTGCACTCCATTCTCCACCTTCCCTATGGCCATTTTCATGTCGATAAGCACCCCACTCGTCATCCATGGCAACTCTTATTGAATAATCGATCTTTACAATACTCAAAGCTTGCGACGTTCGATTGGATGCACTTGATGAAAACTCAAATCCCTTCCTAAAACAATGGTTGCTTTTGCAACTCTACATGGGGAGATGTTTTACATATGGGAAGATATTGTCAATTGATGTCACTCTGGTAGGGTGTATATATATATATGCCGAACACATCTAGAATGCCAAATTAGTTGCAGAATATATGAAACCATGCATATTCGTACATCAAGACATAAATGGCATCCATAGTACGATAATGGAGGGTGTATATATATATATCTGTGTGTGTGTGTGTGTGTGTGTGTGTGTGTATGTATGTCGAACACATCTAGAATGCCAAATTAGTTACAAAATATATGAAAACATGCATATTCGTACATCAAGACATAAATGGCATCCATAGGACGATAATCATTCTAGCATCAACCATTTAGAAATCAGATTATATCAAAATTTCAGACAAGCATACAATTTTTAAGCCATGTAATAAAAAGTAGACCTTTAACTTATGGAATGAAATAAGTTATCTAGCCACTGTCATCAATAACATGATCCTTATATGGTATTGCATTCATATTCAAAAAACACATCTAGAATGCCAAATTAGTTGCAGAATATATGAAAACATGCATATTCATACATCAAGACATAAATGGCATCCATAGCACGTTAATCATTCTAGCATCAACCATTTATAATCTATATTATATCAATTTCAGACAAGCATACAATTTTTAATCCATGTAATAAAAAGTAGACCATTAACTTATGGAATGAAATAGTTATCTAGCAACTGTCATCAATAACATGATCAAATAGTTATGTTTTCAAAATAGGCCCATCTACACACCGAAATATGATGACTGGAAGGTCCAAAACAATAAATTGAGCTAGTCGCTAAACAGCTCTCTATAGAAGAAGTGTTCACTGATTGTGAAAGCACTTATGTGACCAAATGTTATAGCTGTGTGGTAGCACTGCCATGGATGTTAAACCACTTCTTGGCAATGTTCCACCATCACTTATTGGGATCCTCATCATTAGGATCATTGTTTATTCTTTTCCTTTTGTCTAGCCTCTGCCTCTACCTTGATCCTTTGGGGATATCAATTTGTTGATTTTGGGTAGCATCGAATGTGCTCTAGCTCCAAAATTTTGTGGAGGGGCTAGGATACATGAGATCTCCAAGACCCAGAAATTGTTTGGAGAAGTTCCACCTGGATTGTGAGTTTAAAATAATTAATATTTTTAATGGGGTTCCTAAGTCTAAACTTAGGTAAATAAAAATATTAATGGGTATTAATAAAAATATGGGTGAAAAGCTTCTAAGAGACTAGGATCAAATCTGTTTTAATCTTAGCCGTTGATTAGGGACTTAATCTCGGCTGTTTCATCAACAGGAAAAGTATAAGAGGAGGCTTGAGGGTCAGTTGGAGACACACCAAGTTGATCAATTAGTTCGATTTTTATGGGGCGTGGTTTACTGAGAAAATCGAACCAGTGATCTGAGTTGCAGTGAGAGGAGCAGAAGCAGAGACTTGGAACGGAAAGGAGTTCCGAGCCAAAGAGTACGTGGCGGAGAGGCAGCGCTGAGGCCTATGCAGCCCAGGAGGGGCTCATGCAGTGCTGACGCAGGCCAAGAGGGTCTCTTGCACTGGCAGTGCAGAGTATTCGTTAGAAGTTCGAGATTTTGCCGGAGAAGTGAGGTTTTGAGCCGGAAGGGTCGAACAACAGTCATCCTCAAGCAAATCGATCTAGCAGAAGGGGTGACGCAGTCTCCCAGAGGCAAGACGTTGGCCCAAGCAGTGATTGCACTGGGATTTTGCAGTGTTTGTCGGAGTTAGGCCACTCAGTGGATGAATTGTGACTTGGAGAATGAGGTAAACCCTCGTATGTATTTCTCGCTGCCGTGATTTCTCTGAAAGGTTAGCCGATGTGAGAGGCAACCTGTTGTACTAAGATCCTGCTTGCTTAATAACACAAACCCTCTATCTGCTGCACCGGTTTTCCCGCATTGGGTTTTTCCACGGACGTGTTGTCCAAAAATAACGGTGTCCCTTGTGTGTTTGTCTTATCTATTGTTTCAGTTTATGATCTGTATGTAAATCTGCAGTAGTGTTTTTCATCACTGTTTATAAATTAAATAACTTGTTGAATGAAATAACAAGTAGGAGATGCTAAACCAGTAACTACAGTAGGATCTGTGTCTAGATTCAGAAATTTTCACACAATCGACACCATTCAGTTTTGATGAAACAACCTAATCCAAGCCTGAAAATCATTAATTTTACAAACCCTAGCAAAATCACTTGCTGAATATTAATTTACTGTAGATTTATAGAGTAAATGCACTGTTGGAATTTTAACAGGTAAATAAAATATAAAACAATGGGAACAAAATTGACCAATCTCATACACATGTACACAGAAAATTATGCCTTTCAAGTCTACTGTCCATTAAGATTAGTTTTACAACATATAAGGGCTTTTGTTCATAGGAAATTAAATGCCCGCCAAGGAAAATTACAATGGCAAAACTTGGAATTTTTCCAGCTGATAAAACCTGCAAAACATGTACTTCGATCTAGTTAGCTGCTGGATCCTTCTCCCTTGTTGCTTCTTGTCCTCTTCCTTTGGAATTTTCTCACTAGGATGAATGTCCTTCTCCACCCAATCACTGAGATCTCACTATTTCATTGTCTTGTGCTCACTTGATGTGTCTTTTCTCTTAGCCTTGTCTTCGTTTTATAAGTTTGAGTTATTGATTGAATTTGCAACCCTAATCTCCAAAGTGATTGACGATTGAGATTAAATCTCGACATCACTTGAGATTAACAATTGAGATTCATCTAATTCACTACTGCTAATAACCTTTGCATTTCATTAAATTATCTCACTTTTTCTTATAAAAGGAAATTATTCTAATAATTCCTTTAATTAAAGTAATTACTAAATTTAAAGGACCTTTGGATGACTTTCGCATGTCTAGATAGTTAGACCTGTGCGGAAGTAACTGTCCGTTGCTACTATCATCAACAAAAATATGGTA
Organism: Pinus tabuliformis; assembly: GCA_031772625.1. Lineage (NCBI taxonomy): Eukaryota > Viridiplantae > Streptophyta > Pinopsida > Pinales > Pinaceae > Pinus > Pinus tabuliformis. The sequence continues at coordinate 135,472,031 of CM062804.1, read as the reverse complement.
GAAAAAGCTTAACATCTATGTTGCATGGAAACTCCCCCTCACCCCCACCTCCCCCTCCAAAAAAAAATCTCATGTACCTTGCATCCCTGCATTCTGGGGACTTTTGGACTCTTAGGAAATGTCCCCAAATTGCTGAGGACTTTGTTGGGGAATCGGGGACTTGCTGGCCATCCCCAAGACGTTCCAGACTGATTACAGGGATGTTTCAGACAGATTTCAGGAATGTTTTTGGCAGATTTCAATGGTTTTGTGGGCAGATTTAGGGATGTTTTGGGAAGATTTCAAGGATAATCCAATCATATAGCTTCAGTTTTGACAATCATGGGCATTGCTGATTGAACAATATAATCATTTTTCCCATTCATTATTTTGGATTGCATTGAATCTATTTTTTTTTGTACAAGTTGCATCTCAAAACATGGGTTTCGTATGATGGGTTTCAATTTGGATTTCTGGTGATCTAGGTATTGTATTTTCAATGGTAAAATTACAAGAAGCAGCCTCCATGTCAAGAAAACTGAAAATAAAACGTTTTAAAAGGCTAATCCTTACGGTTATTTTTCTTGTTCTTTCTCATATTTTGAATCATCTCAGCTTTTACATATGTAGAATTTCCTTGAAATTCTACAACTGCTTGAATGACAAATCTGAAAATAATTTTGTTGCACCAAGACACAAAATTTCCCTACTTAAATTTGCAGCGGAATAGAACCAGAAATAAAGAAACAATCACACACAATAACACAGTAATTTTTCTAGGGAACCCAACTGGGAAAACCCTCTGCTTTGCTGTAGAATTTTATTGACAAAAATTGAGCAAATCGATTTCTTTACAAGGCAATCTGTTTCAATAGAGAATATACTTATCTCACTGCTTGGACTAAGCTTGAAACCTCCCTGCAAGAAACCCGACCCAGCTCCTAAATCCTTGCTTTGTCCAACCCCTATTTCCTTGTGCTGCAAATATCCTATTTCCTAGCACAATAGTGGCTCCTATTTCCTAGGAATTTCTCCTAATTCCTAGCGCACTTCCACAAGGAAATTCTGTCTCAAATCTGTGTATAGGCTGCTCCTTGATACACTCTTCCCACAACAAGCTCTCACAAAAAACTCGTGCTCAACAATAATGATTACAAAGGTTCCTTCGTCCTCCTTTTATGCAATTTGATCATGCTAAAACTGACAAGTGTAAAGTTAGAACTCAGACTTGTGATTGATTTGTTAACTGAGTCGAATCAACTCTTCTAACTTGTCCTGCCTCTATTTGAAACTGAAGCTTTCTAACTTGTCTACTTCCAAACTTGAACTCACAGTTGGAGATTGACTTATCTGCCTCTCCAACTCTGTGCATAAGTCAAACTGTCACCATGAACATGTCCTATCTGCTTGAACTCGTGCATGCTAAAGGAAGGACTGTTTGTGTACTTTCTTGACTGAGGCACAAGTCAAGAAGACCTTTATCGTTACTATTTTCGATGACATATTGTACATGGGTTTTGAGGAGTCATTCAAGTTCAGTGCTTCCATCATCCCAACCCCAAACATTGTGAAAACAATCAAATAGTAGTGACTTGGACTATGTACTAAATGTTTAAATACATTCCTATTCAATCCTCTTTTTAATCTGAAATACAAATTTAATATCTTTAAAAAACCATAGTATTTTGTAGTGGTTTTCAACACAACTGTAAAAGCTTGCAAAATATATGGAAAAGGGAATGCCTTTTATGTTTAACATAGTCATTATTAACAAGAAATATGAGGAAAAAAACTGCTATAAAGGCAGTTCTCTGTGATAGACTGTTCATGGACCTCATTACAAATTGAAAGTAGTTACAGTTAAGTTTCCTAAAGCTAATACTGATGTCTAGTGGCCAATAACGGAATGTCACTCAACCCTTTTTTAAATTGTTTGAGATTTTAATTGGTGGGTGTAAGGGTTGTGCATAATACAATAAAGCATAGATTGTCATGTCTACAAGCTTGAAACAACTACAAATGTTAATATTGAATTCTGAATATATATATAGATATATAATTGTCGTACCCAACCCGCCATACCCTAAAAAATTTGGGGGTCTGCTCTAGCTGTTTCGAGGACGCATCTTGCCTTTCCCCCATCCCCAAAACCAATACAACATAGCTTAACATGCATGATCAAAGATTTTGGTTTGAGTGAAGGACCATGACAAAGGAGTTCAACAATTAACACCTCCAATACTGGGGTACATATAGTGCTTGGTGCTCTTGATTAAATGCCAATCACATATCTTCATACATGATAGAATCCAATGAAATGCCACAATTCCATTGATGCTGAAATCTTGAAACTTGTTAAGTCTACTGAATTTTGAATGGGATATGATTTTTTTTTTCATATGAAGTCTGGTGAGGTTGGAATCACTCTCAAACATCATGAAACAATTAATTGTAATGTTAAAAGTTTAACTTTTACTTTAAGAATTTAACATTACCATTGGGGAGCGTGCAAGGAGCGTGCTCCTTAGCTCTGAGTATGTCCTTGGGAGTGCCACGCTCCAAGTTGGTAGGGAATGTGCCCAAGAGGTCCAAAGTCTGCTCTCGCTTGAAGCATGGTTCTAGGGTTGAGGGGGTGACAGTTCTTGCAACATTGGTACTTACTACTAACACTTAGCAATAGTAGGAAACAATGCCTATCACAGAATCCCACAATAATGGGATTTGGAAATCCCATCAACAAGGCTTGAAAGCTATGTTGCCAGGAAATGTTGGTTCGGGGACGGGGACGGGTACGCCATTTTTTGAAACAGGGTCCACGGGTTCGTCGGGGGTATATTATAATTTATATATATAATATATAAATATTATATTTTATAAATTATAATATATATGGATTTGTATATTTTTCAACTTTAAACATGAAAACTAAAATATTTATTATTTAAACTTTAAATATTTAAACATGCACATCATTGAACATTCAACATTCACAATGAAATTTCAAAATTTCTAGTTTGATATCAAGTGGAAATTGGAGTTTACATATTAATAAGAATCATGATATATGTCCATTGTCATTCTACATTCAAAATTTGCCTTAAGGCATCTCCAAACAAAAACTAGGAAATTTTAGAATACTAAAATAAAAATAGCTAATAGTGAACAATGGCTTCCTCAAGCCATGTCATTAAAATCCATGTCATCAACATCACTTAGTTCTTCAGTTAGCATGCTCTCCAGGTAGGAATCACTCTCATCTTGAGGCTCCTGCTCATCCATAGCAATTGGAGGTAGCTCAATAAGGCCATCTGGTTGTATCTCCTCGTCCACACACATGGTATCATCTGTGTATTGGTACCATCTCTTGAAAGGACCCTCCTTGTACCCAGGGTATTTTCGAGATATGAGACGATGTGTGCTATGAATGTACACTAAGTTCTCTGCCTTCTTTGAGCCCAACCTATTTCTCTTTACTGAATGGATAAAGGCATAAGTACTCCAATTCCTCTCACAAAGAACTAGCTACTTGGAATATTAGGGGAAGCCCATTAAATTAATTAAAAATTTAAAGATAAAAGCTAAATAAACCCCAAAGAACCTGATGTTGGGGTTCCAGGTACCCATTATCAGGGTTCTTTGTACTCGTCAAGACAAAAGAACCCAAATTTTTTTAATGGAGAACCTGGTTCTTCATAGAAGAACCTGGTTCTTATGGGTTCTTCTCAGAAGCACCCGTACTTGAATCCGGTACTTGGGGACGAGAACCCAGGACAGGTTCGAGAACCCCACCCCAAGGTTCGTGAACCCGTGCAACATAGCTTGAAAGTAATCCTATTGATATAATAATTGCTTAGGTGTATAATCATTTATGTCATTAGGTATTTTATTATGTCCATTATTTGATTGTATGCCTAGTATTAAAATACCTATTATTGTTGAGCCAAGTGTACTACATAAATCCCCACATGTTACACTCACACACACACTTTGTTATGGCACTATGTAAAATTATACAACATTGTGACATTTCCATTACATTGGGCCCTCTAGCTATGTAAATATTATATAATTTTACATATGATATAATACCAATTGCAACATTATCGGATTAGGTGGTTCAGAAACATTTTGGCCCCAAACCATTCTAAATGGTTTTGGATTGGTTTGTGCTTGAAATTGTCCATTGCCCAAAGAAAAAAACAAAAATACAAAAACAAATGACTCTAAAGTCTCTTAAAGTCCTAAAATTTATTGTAGAGACATCCCTCCTATATTAACCTCACATAGTTCTCGTTGTGAGGATGGGGGAGTCTCCAACATGCCCCTTCAAGAAACTTCGATTGATGGGATATGGGACTAGAGGTTCCCCTTTATGATTTATCATATAACAATTTTTTCCCTCATGGAATTTACCTTGGGTCACTTTTTCCCACACTTTAACCTAAGTAACAAATTTCCCTCAAGCCTAGGCTCCAACATTTGTTATTGTTGAGAAGTGTAGCTTGGGAGGTAATTCCACAAGCCTTTGGGTGCTGGGTTTGTGTGGAGTTGATCCATGAAAAAGTGGTTTTGTGGGCAATGTACCCAAGTGGTGGGCTTTGGGCACAAGTGGGTGGGCTAAAGACCTAATGATTTGTTTATTCCAATTGGTGTAAGAGGGCATCTTGAATGAAATCAAAAAGCCCCTATGTCATTCAATTGGAGTGTATAAATAAGAGAGACTTATAGTAGTCTCCACACATAAGTGAAATCAATCCATTAGACGAGTTTTTTGGATTGAATGAGCTAAGGAAGTTGGCAGCTATCTTTGTTCTATCTCTGAGTAAGACCGAGTCTAAAAGGGAGGGCCAAGAGTTTATTTGACTTGGAAAGAGAGGGTCGAAGCCCTCTGAAGGAGGCTGAGACCTCTGTTGTGCTACAACAGGCTGATAAAGGCCTCAATCTTGTGTAAAGGAGGGCCGAAAGGGCCTTAGGTTAGCACAATAGGGCTGAACAAACCACAGATCTGGGTAGGACTTGTTGAGTTGGGCCAGAGAACGAAGCTGTGACAAAGGTATATGAGGCTTATGTTCATTGTTGGTTGATTGCTCAAGCTGTTCCAAGGTCTGTTCACCAAGAAGGGTTGAACAATAGGGGTCTTGGAAGGCTGTCATACAATGGTTTGGAAGGAGCCTACCCACTGTGAGTTGTTGGGTTTTTTGGGCTAATTATACAATGGTTTGGAAGGGCTAAACCACTGTGAGAAGGCTGACTAGTTACAACTGTCATATAGTGATTTGAAGGAAGAAAAATCAATGTGAGAAGGCTATTAGTTGAAGCTAATATGCAGTGTCCTTGAAGAGGCATGATCAATGTGAGAAGCGAAGTATCTTGAGTTTGTGCATGCAAGGATTTTGGAGCAACAAAAGACCCTTCTGAGTAGTGCGGTGCAGAGACATTGGAGCAACAAGATCTCTGTGAGAAAGGGTGGCAAAGGACCTGCTAGGTACACTAAGGACAAGAGGACGAAAGCACTGTAAGTGTAGTGCACCTTCAACAAGTAAGTCGTTGTATTTGTTCTTGTTGTGTGGGTAGATTGAGGATCATAAGAGGTTGACCTCAAGCCCAAGTTCTTCATTGTATCAGGGCTTTGGTAGGGCCATGATTCTTGGTACAGGAGCCATATGTTTGTTGTATTAAAGTTGTAATATAAACAAGTTTTGGGTGCAAAATTCTTGTGTACTTTGTTGATTTACTGTTGTTACATTTCTGCTATGCAAAGTGCTTGGAGTTGTGTTTATTTCTGTGTGTTTATCATCGTGATTAGACATAGACCTGATTTTGAAGTACTAGGAAAAATCAATAGTTATCACATTTGTTAGAGCTTGGATGATTTAATATGAAGCTATCGATGATGTATTATGGAAGCTATAATTCTAGTACTTGTTGCCGCAAAATCTAGCCAGTCTTGTGAGGGGACTCATAAAGCGAGGTCTAGGCCCTATAACAACAATGGGGAAGGATTGCCACTGTCACCTCAACAATCTTCCTCCTGTTGTTTAGTGGAGTTTCGCCAGAAGGGAGGCCTCCCTGTATTCATCTATAAGGATATTCTAATTGGAGGGCCCCCGATGATGTAAATAGACTAGGAAAATTTACCTGAAATTGGACGAGATTCAATTCTTCTTTATAAAATGAGAAATGTATCTTAACCCTAGGCTAGCTAAACACTACTACAAGCTAGGGCTTTTTGATATGCAATGATAGAGGAATACCTAGACGTGTAGAAGTTAGAGAAGTGGTTTATTTAATTATTGGATCAACAAAGGAACAAGATAAATCGTCAAATAGGCTTCAAGTTGAAGCTTAGCTAGGGTTTAGGGTTTCTAGGGCACAAAATAGATTAGGAAGGACGATGTCACCCCTATTTTAGTGTTGAAATTTGGTACCAGAGGACAGGTGGTTCCCTAAGGCTTTGATCTTTGGCCTAGGGAAAAGTGTCCAAAAGAATTTAATTTTTCTCCTAAAGTGACTTTGTAATTTTTTTTATAAAGTTAAATCTAATTTAAAAGTGACTTTAAGTGATAAAGTTACTAAGTCTAATTTTAAAGTGACTTTTATAAAGTCAATGAAAAATTAGAAAGGAAAAGTGACTTTGGAAATAAACGACTAAGTGGGTCTTTATTAAAGTGGGGTGAATTAAAAAATAAAAAGTGAGATTTAAATGAGCATTTAATCTCAGCCTTAGATCTCAATCTATTTCAGCCATTGGATTTAGGGATCACCCAAAAGTCACTTGGATCACCCAAAAGTCACTTGGGGTTAGATTAAAGGAGGAAAAGGAAGAAAAGGTCATTCATTCTTTCATGAGCAGATTGGGAGAAGGAAAGCAAGAGAGCAAGGGAGATTTCTGGACAGGGAGGAGAAGGAGACAACAGCTTGGCACACATTCCAAGGCAACAGTTGAGCAGATTTGTACAGCTGATTCAGCACACAGTGAAAGACAGATTTTGGCATGATTTTCGAGGAGTGGTTTGCACAAAAATCTAGGAGCAGCTTGCTGATTTTTCTATACGCAAAACGAGGGCCGTACAACGCGTTTATTACAGGCCGTACAATGCATTTATTGCAGTCCGTACAACGCATTTAATGCTGGCCGTACAACAGCATTTAATGCTGAAAGTGGGCACGAAAATTGAGGAGGCCATACAACATTTATTGTTGTTCTGTTTGCTGTAATTTCCAGTTTGCTGTGAGGCATGGGAAAAGAGATAAGTTGTAAATTTGCTTGCTGATTTTTTTGCTGAATATTTCTCACTGTGAAAAAGGCATTTTCAGAAATAAAGAAGAGCTCTCGAACTGGTTTTCCACAAGAGTTGTAGGGGGTTTTTCCAGGGTCACATTGACCAAAAATCTCAGTGTTTAAATGTGTTTTAATGACTGTTTATTACTGCTGATTTTTATTTCTGCAATTTCCAACATTCTGTAAAATTTCCAGAATTTGTGTTTTCAGCAATATTTATTTTTTCAGCTTGTTAAATGTATGGTTATGGGAAAGGGCATTTAACTACATGGGAGAAATAAGGTGAAACTGAAAACCGGGGTGGGAAAACAGAAATTTCTACATGGTATCAGAGCTTGAGTGCTGAAGGACAGTTTGGGACAGCAAAAGGAAAAATTACAGCTGCTGATTTTTCACTCAGAAAATTCTAGCAAGCTGATTTTTTCATAAACAGCAGTTTTATCTTTACTACAGCAGTGCTATTTTTAGTTTTAGGACAGCAGGATGTCATTGGGATTGAGGGTGGAGGATAGGTTGGATAAGCATACAAATTACAGCGTTTGGAAGGAGAGAATGCAAAGTATCTTTGAGGAGGCAGAAGTCTGGGATATCATGGTGGATACCACACAGAACCCTGTTGTTGTGCCTACTGATGCTACTCAGTTGACAGCTTATAATAAAAAGAACAACAAGGGTAAGAGGCTGATTCTAGACGGAATCAAAGACCATTGCATTCCTCATGTGAGAGGAAAGAGCAATGCCCATGAGATGTGGACAACATTGTCCAATCTCTACCAGAGTACCAATGAGAACCGGAAGATGGTCCTGAAGGAGAAGCTGAAGAACAGTAAGATGGGTAATGATAGTGCAGCTGGATATCTCACAAAGATTACTAATGTGAGAGATGAGTTGGCAGCGATTGGAGAGGCCATTCCACCCACTGAGTTGGTGCGGATTGCAGTGAATGGCCTCCCCCGTTCATGATTGAACTTTGCGGATGGGGTTTGTGCACGTGAGACCCTTCCCACATGGGAGAGGTTTTGGGATGATTGCATTCAGACAAAGATCAGGAAAGGTCAGCTTGGGGCAGCCAAGCCAGTTGAGCAGGATGAGGATGTAGCACTGGTGGCAGGAGGCAAGAAAGGGAAAGGGAAGAAACAGGCTTCCACAAGCAGTGGTGGGGGCAAAGGCAAAGGTAAAGGTAAACAGGGGAACACACAGAAGGACTATTCTAAGGTGAAGTGTTGGAATTGTCAAAAGATGGCACACTATGCAGTTGTGTGTCCGGAGAAGAAGAAGAAGAAGGGGAAGAACTAGGACGTGGCAGCTTCAGCAGAGATTGAGGACTTTGCAGGTCGTTTTGACCGGGAGTTTGCATTCACTACGTGTGAGTCCTGTAGTGCAGGATCACCTGCCACACGGGTTCAGAGGGAGCATGCTTTTCCCTCGATTATAGGAGCATCTTCAGGTATCTGGTATGTGGACAGTGGGGCTTCACGTCACATGACAGGAGTCCGTGAGTACTTATTAGAGCTTTCAGAGAGTGGCACTGATATAGAGGTAGTACTCGGTGATGACAGAGTTGTTAGAGCAGTCGGGGTGGGGACACTGACATTTCAGAGGGAGTCTAAACCTCCCTTGAAAGTGTCAGATGTTCTTTATGTGCCAGGGATGAGGAAGAACCTCATATCTGTCTCAGCTTTGGAGGACAGAGGATATGAGATACTGTTCAGGGGAGGACAGGTGTTGATGTATCCCGGGGGCACTCCAGTTGATTCAGCTAGAGTGATAGGTGTACGCCATGCAAAGGTGTACAAGTTTGCATTCCAACCCCTTTTGGCATTGAGCAGTAGTACCGACAGCAGAGCTAGCAGTTCTGAGCTGTGTGAGATTTGGCACCGCAGGATGGGACATATGTATCATGGAGCTTTGAGGACATTGCGGGAGATCACTACAGGTGTGCCAGATTTCAGTACTAATCACTTTGATACTTGCAGAGGTTGTGCGATGGGCAAGTTTGCCAAATCCCCTTTTCCCAGCAGTGACAGCAGAGCGACTGGGATACTTGATTTGATTCATTTCAATTAAAATGTGAGCGGTTGGATGTCTCATGTTTCCTTGAGTGGATATGAGTACTATGTTTTATTCATTGATGATCACTCCAGGAGGACCTGGATTTATTTTTTGAAGACCAAGAGTGAGGTCTTCAAGCGGTTTCAGGAGTTCAGAGCTCTTGTGGAGACACAGACAGGTCGAAAGATCAAGTCCCTGAGGTCGGACAATGGAGGAGAGTACACCCTTGGAGAGTTTGTTGACTATTGTGCGGAGGCAGGGATTAGGAGGGAGTTCACTGTTCCTTACAACCCCCAGCAGAACGGGGTTGCAGAGAGGAAGAACAGATCCATCATAGGGGCTGCCAAAGCCATGTTACATGATCAGGGGTTGCCATTGTTCTTGTGGGCAGAGGCCTGCAACACAGCTGTTTACTTGCAGAACAGGAGTCTGCATCGTGCCTTGGGGCACATGACTCCGGAGGAGGCTTTCTCTGGGAAGAACCCTGATATTGGTCATCTTCATATCTTTGGATGCATTACATACTCCTATATACCCAAGGAGAAGAGGACCAAACTAGAGCCCACCACAGAGAAGGGTATATTTGTGGGCTACAGTGAGACCTCAAAGGCCTTTCGGATTTACATTCCTGCACAGAGGAGAGTTGTTGTCAGACGGGATGTGAAGTTCGAGGAGGACAGGGCCTTCAGGAGGTCACGGGAGTTAGAGTATCTGGATCAGCCAAACCCTCAGCAGCAGTTGAGTCAGTCGCAGGGATCCAGTGGGCAGGGATCAGGGGGATCAGGAGGTACATCTATGTGGATGTCAGGTCCGTCAGTGAGCAGTGGCTCACCGAGCCAGAGGGGTGGTGCTCCGGGCAACATGCAGAGCAGTTCACAGAGCAGTTCACTAGGGAGTCCACTGATGGACAGTTCACACGGTACCTCAGCTTCTACAGGTTTAGGTGCAGGCAGGAGGACAACAGACAGACAGTCAGGAGTTCAGGCTCCTGATGATGATGAGGAGGAGGAGTTTCATTCTTCGGTGGGAGAAGTGCGCTCAGGGAAGAGGAAGCCCAAGTGGCTTCAGGACACCTTGTGAGATGCCTCATCTGTTGCTGAGCCGAAGAGGCCGGTCAGAGTGAGTAGACCACCTGAGAGGTTTTGTAGCTATATGGCAATGGTTACTAGCATCCTTGACTCTGAGCCTTCTAGCTATGAGGAGGCAGCTAGCCAGCAGGTCTGGAGAGAGGCCGTGCAGGAGGAGTATTCTTCTATCATGAAGAATGATGTTTGGGAGGTGGTGCCGAGGCTTGAGGGCAAATCCGTGGTTACTTCCAGATGGCTTTACAAGGTAAAGCATGCTGCAGATGGCAACATTGAGAAATTCAAAGCAAGGTTTGTGGCTAGAGGGTTCTCCCAGGTAGAGGGAGTTGATTATGAGGAGACCTTCGCTCCTGTGGCTCGATATACTTCGATCCGCTCCATTATATGGATAACAGCAGAGATGGGTTGGAAGATCCACCAGATGGATGTGAAGACTGCATTTCTCAATGGCTTCATACAAGAGGAGGTGTACATTGAGCAGCCACAAGGCTTTGAGGTGCATGGGAAGGAGTCCCATGTGTGCAGACTGAAGAAGGCCCTTTATGGCCTGAAGCAAGCTCCCAGAGCTTGGTACTCCAGGATAGATACATATTTGCAGGGGATGGGTTTCACAAAGAGTGAGGCAGATCCGAACCTTTACTTTATTGTGATTGGTGAGGAGCCTCTCATTCTGGTGCTGTATGTGGATGACTTGGTCATTACAGGTGCAGAGAGACTCATAGAGCACTGCAAGAGAGATCTTACGACGGAGTTTGAGATGAAGGACATCGGCTTGATGCATTACTTTTTGGGCTTGGAGGTGTGGCAGGAGGAGGGGCATTTCTTCCTGGGGCAGGGGAAGTATATTGTGGACATCCTTAGCAGATTCCACATGGAGGATTGTAGACCCATGTCGACACCGATGATCACCAATTGGAAGAATCTTCATGCTTCGGATTCCGAGTTGGTGGATCCCACATTGTACAGGCAGCTGATTGGTTCCTTGATGTATTTGGTCAACACTAGACCAAATATCTGTTTTGCAGTCAACACGATGAGTCAGTTTATGTGTGAGCCTAGGAAGGTTCACTGGGTGGCTGCAAAACACATTTTGCGGTACTTGCAGGGGACAGTGGATTATGGTCTGGACTACAGGAAGGGAGATGGAGTGAGATTGGCAGGATACACTGATTCTGATTGGGCAGGTTGTGCTTCTGATAGGAAGAGCACTTCAGGGTGCTGTTTTGGGTTGGGTTCAGCAGTAGTGTCATGGTTCATCCGGAAGCAGCAGTCAGTAGCACTGAGTTCAGCGGAAGCAGAGTATATGGCAGCCAGTCTAGCTAGTTGTGAGGCCATCTGGCTTCGCAAGATGTTGTTTGGCTTATTTGGTCAGTCGTTGAGACCTTCAGTGATTTACTGTGATAATCAGAGTTGCATTAAACTCACGGAGAATCCAGTATTTCATGACAGGTCAAAGCATATCGGGATCAGATATCGTTTCATCAGAGACTATGTTCAGAAGGGAGCTGTGAAGCTTGAGTATATTTCCACTGATGAGTAGGTTGCAGATATTCTTACCAAAGCCTCACCACGGGGCAAGCATGTCTACTTCAGAGACAAGATGGGTGTGGTGAGGAACACCTTCCTCGGTAAGAGGGAGTGTTGAAATTTGGTACCAGAGGACAGGTGGTTCCCTAAGGCTTTGATCTTTGGCCTAGGGAAAAGTGTCCAAAAGAATTTAATTTTTCTCCTAAAGTGACTTTGTAATTTTTTTTATAAAGTTAAATCTAATTTAAAAGTGACTTTAAGTGATAAAGTTATTAAGTCTAATTTTAAAGTGACTTTTATAAAGTCAATGAAAATTTAGAAATGAAAAGTGACTTTGGAAATAAATGACTAAGTGGGTCTTTATTAAAATGGGGTGAATTAAAAAATAAAAAGTGAGATTTAAATGAGCATTTAATCTCAGCCTTAGATCTCAATCTATTTTAGCCATTGGATTTAGGGATCACCCAAAAGTCACTTGGGGTTAGATTAAAGGAGGAAAAGGAGGAAAAGGTCATTCATTCTTTCATGAGCAGATTGGGAGAAGGAGAGCAAGAGAGCAAGGGAGATTTCTGGACAGGGTGGAGAAGGAGACAGCAGCTTGGCACACATTCCAAGGCAGCAGTTGAGCAGATTTGCACAGCTGATTCAGCACACAGTGAAAGGTAGATTTTGGCATGATTTTCGAGGAGTGGTTTGCACAAAAATCGAGGAGCAGTTTGCTTATTTTTCTGCACGCAAAACGAGGGCCGTACAATGCATTTATTGCAGGCCGTACATCGCATTTATTGCAGTCCGTACAACGTATTTAATGCTGGCAGTACAACTGCATTTAATGCTGAAAGTGTGCACGAAAATCGAGGAGGTCGTACAACATTTATTACTGTCCTGTTTGCTGTAATTTCCAGTTTGTTGTGAGGCATGGGAAAAGAGATAAATTGTAAATTTGCTTGCTGATTTTTTTGTTGAATATTTCTCACTGTGAAAAAGGCATTTTCAGAAATAAAGAAGAGCTCTCGAACTGGTTTTCCCCAAGAGTTGTAGGGGGTTTTTCCAGGGTCACATTGACAAAAAATCTTAGTGTTTAAATGTGTTTTAATGGCTGTTTATTACTGTTGATGTTTATTTCTGCAATTTCCAGCATTCTGTAAAATTTCCAGAATTTGTGTTTTCAGCGATATTTATTTTTTCAGCTTGTTAAATGTATGGTTATGGGAAAGGGCATTTAACTACCTGGGAGAAATAAGGTGAAACTGAAAACCGGGGTGGGAAAACAGAAATTTCTACATTTAGGAGGATTCACGACAACAAATGTTAGATTTTGCATTTAAAAGGTATAAGGAGGAAAACCCTAGATTTTCATCCACAAACATCCATCCAAAAGTTAAAAGGACTCTAGAGGCAAATCGATCCTATAAAAGCCCTAGCAGCTTGCCTTAATAAGCCTAGGAGATAGAAAAGAAGAGAAAATATCTTAGTTTTATGATTTTTGATCAACACAACCTTAGCTAGTGCTTAATCCTACTTGGACAAATGGAGTTTTATGGCAAATTTCAAAGGAAAAAGAAAATTGATTGGAGTAAGGGGGGAATATGTTTTCCTCTTATAAAACCCTATCTATTTTTTTTTGTGAGGGAAGAAATTAAATAGAAGATGCACAAGTTCTTGTATGGTTTTCGAAGAAGAACCTATTTAAGATGAAAAGTTTTACCAAGATTTCCAATAAATAATAGGCCTTTGGTCATGGAACATATAGAAACCCTAACATTATTCTATTCACATGCAAAGTAATGAAAATCAGCAATAAATTGACAAATTCATCCAAGAAAATCCTTCTTTCAATCCCAGAAAGACATCTCCAATGCAATAGTCAATCTCCAATAACGAAATGCTCCATAAAGTCACATATTTACCAAGCAGCATAAAGGGCAAAGGTAATTTGCACTCTAGGAAGGAGAGCCAAATTCACATGTGCATTGATGAATAGAATGAGTGAATGGATGCTCTATTTATGTGAGGTCTATCCCTTCACTTTTACAAAAATATTAGCCTACAATCCCTAAAACAAGTTTGTTAAAACAAGGGGCTACAAGCCAACCTCATAGCTCAAATCAATAAAGTAATGCCATAAAATCCCACATGTATGGGTCGATGGCCTTTTTGGGCCATAAATGCTAGAACAATGCATGGTATGGTCTAATGAGATGTCCCATCATCATAATCAACTCCAAATCTTGAGTGGAGACTTTCAGTTGTGCCTCAAAGTGCCTCCATGTCCAAAAACCATGCTTTGGGTGCCCTACATCATTGTCTCAAGGGCTAGATGGGTGATGTGGCACTATTTTTTTGCAATGTTGGAGCTTCAAGTGAGTAATAGGTCTCCTTTGTCATCCTAGGGATGACCATCACCAGGACAACGAATCAAGTAACACCCATCAAATAGTGTCAAGACCAACATGGGTGCGTCTTGGGCCTGCTTGTTTCAACATCAAGTAAAACCAACACCAAGCAAGAGGAGCTCAACATTTCAACATTTGGGGGTACTCTAGGGTGTCAATCATCATGTGGAATCATCAAAGTGCCCAATACTCTTCTTTGGAGGGGGCAATGCTACATCTATAATGTCATCACTGCTCTCTGGAAGGTGCAAAATGGCCTAGGCATGCTATGTAATGGTGTGTTATGACTTGCCCACAAAGGCCTCAACCACTGTGTGAAGAATCACTTGGCAAAACCATATCAAGATCAAGTGAAAGCCACCAATCATTAGGGACAATAACCATAGATTTATCATAGTGGACCATACTTAATTGTTAAGGGCATAATAACACGTCAAAATGAGATCACCGCCAACTATTTAACTAGATCAAGTCCCATAAAAGTGTTCCCTACTTGTCCTAGGGATGGTTAGGTGGCCGACCCTATTAGTTGTTTCCAACCCCTAAGGGGAGGTGACATGTCCTGGGTAAACCCTTCAATCTGTAGGTGCTTGTGATAATGGTGGCAATGGAGGGGAAGGACTTCAAGGTAAGGTGTCATGGCCATGGGGTCAACTGATGGAGGTCCATCATCTTGAGTGTATAGATGTAAGGAGGGAGCAATTGTGGAGGCATTAGTTATCTCCTTCGTAGACTTGCTTTTTCCACCCCTCTGGTGTGCTTTTTACTTCTTTTTGATAATGCTTTGATTGAGACCATAGATTAGGAGCCCAATCATGTTTTTAATGATTTAACATTTATTTATCACTTATTGATGAGTCAATTTATTGCTCATTAGGGTTGGGACATGCAAGAGTTCCTTTATTATGTGATGTAACATCAAGTGCTGAAGGAACCAGGTAGAGTTCCTTTATTGGTAATGAGGGGGTAGAGCTCATGCGAAGCTTTTGCCCACACGCTAATTAGCGTCTTGGCCATCTTTGCATTTTATCATTTCTTGTTCTTTGATTGTGCCCATTCCATGCATTTAACTTTCCTTTTGCTGCATCATCCTCTAGGGCAAAGTTTTTTGCCTAGACATTAGAATGAGGATAAGAGGGTGCCAATCCGAATGAACCAATGACCACAAGCTTGAACAATGGACATGAAATTTGGGGAATAATGGAAAGTGGTGTCGAGGTTTGGTAGCTCGGAAGGTATTTCCAAGTAGAAAAGCACTTGGGGGCTTTGTAGTTTTGAGTTTGGGGTTTTGGACCCAAAGGAGCGGGCTTGAAACCTAAGAAAAGGAATTTAATAATTTTAATTTAATTATGAGTCATGTAGGCTCAGGTCGGCCAATAAGGCTAAGGGATTTTGCTTGGGTAGACATTTGTTGCACTCAAGGCTACAGACGCTGAGTATATTGCAACTAGTATGGCGAGTTGTGAAGCAGTGTGGCTTCAGTAATTGCTCCTAGGATTGTTTGATCAAGTGCAGGAGACAACAATGATGACAAGTCGAAACACATTGAGATCAAGTACCGAGACATGGTACAAAAGGGAGTAGTGAGGCTACAATGCATTTCTACAGTTGAGCAGGTTGCCGACATTCTCACAAAGCCTCTATCCTAGGGCGAAGTTTGTATACTTCAGGGAAAAGCTTGTGAAGTTTGCACACTTCAGGGACAAGCTTGAAAATTATGTATACTTTAGGGACAAGCCGGAGTGGTTGAGAATGTTTTCCTTAGTTAGAGGGAGTGTTGATGTTGTTGCATCAAGGGGCAGACATTCTCCCTAGGTCAAAATATAGATAGGTCAAAGTATTGACCAGGGGCCACAAAATGTGGCTAGGGAGAATGGCCTAGAGAGCATCAAAGCTTGAAGTGCTCCCAAGGTGCGCGAGTGAGCGCCTCTAACATCAGGCAGGAAAGTTACCATTCAATTAGCATGCAGGAATGGTAATAGCCTAGGGTTTCACCATAGGTCTCAGGTGTTCACCAGGTTCTAAGTGACGACTTGGACAATTGGTGAATGCCTCCAAGTGATGACTTGTTGAGCATGATGCTGATGCAGGATGCTTTCTACAGTTAGTGGATAGATACATCAACATAACTAGCTCATTCAACGTTTTCCTAGACAATTTTTTCAACAAGAGAACATTTGATGAAGTCGTTATGAATACTTTCCTAGCTAAGAGGGAGTGTTGAATTTTGTAGCTATGGTTAGTCTTCATAATTAGTATTTTAGCCCTTCAAATATGTGTAATAATAAATATAAGACATGTTCTTCATGTCGACTTCAAGAAAGAGAATTTTAATTTTTGAAATTTAATTTTTATGTCCCTCCAAAAGATCAAGTTAGGCTGACCCTTCGAGTGCATCACTTTGGGTTCATCCAATCACTATATATACCCATTGGACTTCATCACTTGGCAAACAATTTGGATTAGTTATATTCCTTCTGTTCACATGTGGGAAGCAACAGAACGAGATTTCTCTAGGGCAAATCAAAGTCATTCAAAGAAGATTAAGAATATCTGGGCAGGTCGAATTCTGAGGTAGGCAGAAGGTCGAATTGTTTGGTCAGAAGATTGACTTGTCTAGAGAGAAGTTTGACCAGGTGTGACTAGGGCTGTGTTACTAGTTAGTTTGACTTGAAGAATTAGATGTATCTTTGTTGAATAAAGTTGCTGGGTTTTTCGCCCATGTGGGTTTTCCCTGGTTAAAATACTTGTGTCTCTTGTTTGGATGTCTCTTTATGATCCTATTGGCATTTTTTCTATTGTTGAGATATACTGTGTAATTACTTTATGATGAATGTGAATACAAGACAAATTAATATAAGAAATCATAAGAAGTAATTGTCGGTTTAGAAGACCTATGAAAAATCAACAGTTACTAGCACAAGAGATTCAGAATCAACTACAACAAAAGAGTGAAATTCAATCTGTGTTTGGCCCAAGGACATAATTGATCTAAACCTACTCAAGAACAGATGAATCCCAAGCAAATATATTTCAGGATATGAGGTCAAGGTTCCAACAGTTACTTGGATCACAACAATAGGGTTACAATCAAGAGGTTCTAACACCCTTGATATCTTCTGCCTTTCCAACCATAGTAATATCTACAGGTTTCCACATCTTTTGCACCTGTCTGTGCTCAACATGATCCAATATTATTGGTTGAAAGTAAGGACGAGGTATCTCATGAACAAAGGAAGCCTCAATTGCTGCATGTTCACATGCCTAGAGTCTTTTGACAAGGTACTTCATTTCTGGTTTGGAAGGTATCCCAGACAACTAAGGCATGCTAGAGAACCTCATGCCAAGCCTATATTGTTGAGAATATATTCAGAAGTAATGATGGAATGCATTGAAATCATTCGCATTAGTGTTATGAGACTTCCATGTAATAATTGTATGGTCATTCAATCATGAATATAATACATATTTGGTTGCATTGTTCTTCTTACATATGTAATTTGAATTTATATGGAATGCAAGTGGCTTTTTTTATGGTTTGCTAGCATGTCTGTGACTTGCGGGACTAGCTTGTGAGTAAGAAGCTGCAACCTAAGGGCATATAAGTTGTCAAAATCACCCGATGATCGCACCCACCCTGGGCCACACCATCTTGTAACGGGGTTGGATTTGTGCCCATGGAGTCTCGAAACTGGGGCCTTAACACTAGGGGTGCCTTAACAGTGCACCTCATCACCATTTGGTCTTACGTCCTCTGGGCTTGGAATGTATGTGGTTTATTTGCATTATGAATCTGTCCATAATTTCCTTTCCGCAATTCAATACATTTCAATGTTATTGGAACCAGACTGGAATTGATCGACCCAACTAGTTTGGGGCATCAAACCAGTCTTGTTTAAGGTTTGGACCCGGAAATGGCCGGTTCGGTACTGAACTAGTCTTTTCTCACTGAACCGATTGTTTTTGCACTGAACCGACTAGGTTTTTTATGTTGAAAAATGGGAGCTGCGGTCGACATTTTCATTAGCAAAATCGAAAGAAAAAATTTGAATTTATAATTATTGGTTTATTACCCCACAAAGTGTCCAAGTCAAACCCTCCATGATCAAGTTGGTTTGCCCAAGAGACGCATCTATTTGCATGGACGAACTTTGGATAACTATATATTGAGCATATTCGCTCTCCTTTAAGGCAGATTCAGATCATCTCTTATATCTTTGTGTCGTGTGGATTTGAGGTTCTATATCTTACAGATCTAAGGCTCTATACCTTGTGGACCTGAGGCACTACATACCTATGGAACAGTGCGGATCTGAAGCTTATTGGCCTTGTGGAACCTTGCGGATCTGAGTCATGGCATATTTGTGGAACTATGTGGACTTGTGGCATCATATCTCTGTAACATATGCGAGTTCTATGGCGTCATATGTCTATAACATATGCAAGTTCTATGGCATGATATCTCTGTGACATATATTTGTGGCATCATATCTCCATGGCATATGCGAGTTCTATTGCACCATCTTTCTATGGATTATGCGAGGTTTGTTGTTAGATTTTGGATATTGTGGTAGCATCAAATAGGTGTTCTAGTCTCTAAGGTGTTAGAGAGGCTAAGGAACATGAGATCTCCAATATCTAGAAATGGTTTCGTGAGATATGACTATGAGATACCTTAATTAAATTAATTGACCGGATAATTAAAAGTTCCGAAGTCTAACTTAGGAAAACTAGTTAATTAAAGTGTATTAATTAAGGAAATCAAATTTTGCTCTAGAGAATTCTCAAAAGTAATTTGACGGAGTCTAAGATGATTTGAACCATCGATCACGACTAGATCTTGGCTGTTGGTGCTCGAGCGAGAGAATTATAAGAGTAAGTCGATGTGGATTGGAGAAGATATATCGAAGGAGTAAGAGAGTAGGGTAGTGTGAATTTCTTAGTGCGCAATATTCATCAATGGAAGAGTTCGAGCCAACAGAGCATTAGTGAGAGGGTCAACAAAAATTGGAGAGAGGGTTTCTAGGGGAGATTTCCACTGAAATTTGCAGAGGCCAAGTTTCGCTGTAGGAAGGTCGTGCTAGTTTCTTCAGTGCGCAAATCTGGGCAGCAAATCACATTTTTAGTTGTCGTGATTAGATTCGGAGGATAGAGTGAGTTGCCTAGTGCGAGCGCAGGATCAAAAGATCTCGGTTTCTAGCAAGTGCATATTTCCCGCAAAGAGCGTTTTTTGTGCACATTTACCTAAGGAGGTCGAGTTTGATTTTGCAAGGGAAACAAAGGGTTTCCAAGTCAATCTACCAATTGGAGTGGTGGAGTAAATTTTCCGAAGCTTGGCTAGTATTTGGCAAACAAATTTATGTACTCTCTAATTTGTTGAAGTTAATAAAATATAAACCCTTATCTACTGCACTGGTTTTCCCTTCGGGTTTTTTTAGGACATTAGTCCAAAATCTTTGGTGTCGTTTTTAATATGTGTGCATCCTTTTTTTAGTTCCCGATTAATTTTTTGCAACGTTTATTTTAATTGTGAAGATTGTAGTAGTGAGCTATTTGTTATTTGCTGTTAATTAATTAACATAAGACAAATAAACTGCATCAGTTAGAAGCATAGTTTCTAGTTGATTGCAATCGTGGATCTTTCACATGGTATCAGAGCAGTGTTGATCAAATTTGAAGCTCATAGGTGAAAGGAGAAGATTCAAGAAATCATGTAAGTTCAGAGGGAGATCTGAAGCACTTTCTTTAGATCTGCAAAGGTCAGCGAAGCAGTGTGTATAACAGAGAAGCAAAGTTCGATTTCCAGATCCGGAAGGAGGAAAACTTCGATTTGGCCTCAAATATATAGCAGCAGGCAGTGGATCTTCTGTAAAGAGGGTTCCAATGAGCAGATCAGTGATTTTGCACAACAAATCTATCAGATCTGGGCGTAGAAGATACGTAACAAGAGTTTTCAGTTGCAAATCTGCACTGGGAAGAAAGAAGAAAACGCATAGGAGGAATCTCCAACAATTTCTTAGAGGGTTTCCAGTTTTTTTTCCCAGCTAGGAAGAGGAGATTGAAATTCCAACAAGAGGAGGACGAATTTTGCAGTGCAAATTAGCCAGTCCAACAGTGCGAGTTGTCAGAAGAGGGTTTGATCAGTTGCCAGAGGCTAGATCAGCATCCAAAAGGTAGAGCGAATTTCTTCCAGAAGCAGAGAGAGGTTAGACGTCTCACTTGGAGGCAGATCCAGGGCTGTACGAGCTACCAGAGGCTAGATCTGCGCATTCCAGGAGGAGTGCGAGCAACAAAAGAAGCCAGATTTAGTTGCTGGAAAGAGAAAAAAAGAGTTCTAGTTTATTGACCTCTAGCATACTTGAGTTTCGCTGAGATGGCCACAACAGGTCTCAAGGATCAAGACAGACTTGACGAAGCCTCTAACTTTGGCGTATGGAAGGCCAAAATGCAATTCCTATTGAATCAACACGGTGTGAAGGAGTTCATGACAAATATCATGACAAAGCCAGTTGATACACAGGAGTTGGCTACCTTCAAGTAAGAAATGGGTAAAGCTAAGAGGATGCTCGTTGATGGGGTTCAGGATCACATAGTCCCGAATATTGCAGACAAGAATATGACAAAGGAAATGTGGAATGCCGTCATAAAACTGTATGAGAATCCATCAAAGAATCGTAAGATGATTCTCAAGGAGAAGCCAAGGACCACTGAGATGCAAAAGGGAGATGCTGTTACATCCTATCTCACTAGAATTCAGATGGTCATAGATGGGACTTGCGACAGTGGGAAAGAAACCTGAAGAAAGCGAACTACTGCGGATAACTTTCAACGATTTCACCAAGGAGTGGCATACTTTCGTCCAAGTTATTTTTGGGTGAGATACACTACATGGATGGGATCGTCTATGGAGTGACTTCACTTAGGAAGAGCTGAGGCTAAGTCTTGCAATAGGTATTATCAGCAATAGCAGCAAGAGACCGAAGGAGGAGGATGATGAGGAGAACGTAGCCCTTGCTAGTAAAGGAAAGGTGAAGAAGGGTCCTAGTCAGGGACAAGGCTTAATGGGAGGAGAAAAGAAGAAGAAAGACCCGTCGAAGGTCAAGTGCTTCGAGTGTGGTGAATTTGGCCACTATGTCTCCCAGTGTCCTCAACGGAAGAAGGACAAGAAGCAGGAGCAAACAACAACTTCGGTAGAGATTGATGAGTTAATTGCCAAATTGGAGGAGTCTGCACTGATAGCAGCAATACCTTTAGGAGGAGGGGCTTGATACCTTAACGTGTAAGGATGTGCAGGGTCTAGTGCAGTTGTAGCAAGGAGATAAGTTAGATCAATTCTAGTTTTTGCAGCAGGATCATCACCTTTTCTACGGGGGCCCACAATATCATAGTAGCAGGTTTAGTGTCAACAAAGCTAGTTGCAGTGGCATAGTCATTGCGAATTTCTCAGTTGTAGTGTGCAGACGTTGTTTCAGCCAAAGTGATTTCCCGACGAGAGATCATGACTCAGAGGGAGTCTACCTTCAAAGGGAGCAACCCTATGGTGTTGATTTGGCGTAGCATTGAATGTGCTCTAGCCATGAAAATTGGTGGAGAGGCCAAAGCACATGAGATCTCCAAGGCCCAGAAATGGTTTGGACAGGTTGTACCCGGTTTGGGAGATATTAAAATAATTAATATTTTTATTGGAGTTCCTAAGTGTAAACTTAGGAAAAATAAAATATTAATGGGTATTAATATAAAACTGGGCTAGAAGGTTCCAAAAGTCATGGATCAAGCCAAATCTAATCTTAGCCATTGATTAGAGATTTAATCTCGATCGTTGATGGACCAACGAGAAAAGTATAAGAGGAGGCTTGAGGGTCAGTTGGAGAATACACCAGAGTGATCAGTCATTCATTTTGCTAGAGCGGGGTTGCTAAGCAAAGTTGAATAAGTGATCAACAACGAGGGGTAGTGAGTACGAGGCAGAGAGGCAGGGACAATACTGGGAGACCAACACAAAAGCGGAGAGTGCTAGAGCAGCAGTCAGTCCAGGCTATGCAGAGCCCAGTAAAGGCAGCGCAGAGCCCCGAGAGACTGTGACATCCACGCAGAGGGCAGAGGGAGTGATGCAGAGGCTCCTAGAGGCTGCACAGTGCCTCATAGGGCTGACACAGAGAGTCTTGGGGCTGACGCAGGTCAGCAGGAGGCTGACACAGAGGCCAGAAGGGCCAGCGCTGAGCTTCAGTTGTGCTGGAGAGGGTTTCGTGGGACAGGTTTCCTAAATACCTGTTTCCGGATATAGAGGTATTGCTGCCGTGTACTTTTCTCTGTCGGGTGAGCTGGTTTAGGCACCCAGTTGTACTATGATAAACTGCATAATAATATAACCCTATGAATAGCTGCATCAGTTTTCCCGCATTGGGTTTTTCCAGGGACATTGGTCCAAAAATAATGGTGTCACTTGTGTGCTTGTTTTCTTTTAGTTGATGATCTATAGATGTTGATACTGTACTTGTGTTTATTTTCAGTATTTACATGGTAAATAACTTGTTAAGTAATTAAGCAAGTAGGAAGAAGTAGACCAGATAGTACAGGAAGAATTTCTAGCAGGTTAGACTTAGAAATTTCAACATATGGAAGCTTAGAGCTTCAAGCTCTGAGGAGATTAGACTCACTATTGTAGTAGTTGCAACAACAGTGTAGGATCAACAACAAAGCAATAACAACAATAGTGTGAGGTGGATCATAGTATGTGCAGTATTTGATGGACAATGTTTCCTAGTCGATTTCTTCACAGCTATGTTGCCAGGAAACGTGGGTGCGGGGACGGGGACGAGGACGGGGACGACATTTTTGGAAACAGGGTGCGTGGGTTCGTCGGGTAATATAATAATATTAAATTTTGATAATTATATTTTATAAATTATAAATTTATAATTAATAATATATATGAAATTTGAATTTGTATATTTTTTCAACTTTAAACAAGAAAACTTTAATGATAATCATTTAAACATGCACATCATTGAACATTCAACATTGACATTGAAATTTCAAAATTTATCACCAAAAAACTGTTCTTTTGAATCTTTTCCGTGTAACCATGACACTGTGACAGCTATGTGAGAGAGCTCAAGGCTACTACTAAAACTAAAAATTCAAAATACATACTAGGATAAATGCTAGACTCAGCTATTTTGGTGAAACTTGGGACAGATTTTGTCACACACATGCTTTAAAATAACTATGCAACTTAGGTTCATTTGCAAGGATGCTTATCAATGAATCAGGCTGTGGTCGTACAGACCCTTCCTCCTACACAGCCAAGGAGTGTTAGCATTTCTACCTCCTGCTCTAATTTCAAGACAGCTTCTCTCCTTATTGAAATTGCTCATTCTGGTTGGAGCTTGAGCTTGTAACTTTGCTTTGAATGTTTAGTCTCTCCCATATAAAAACACAATTTTTTCATAGGAGATTCTTCTCAACCTGATAGTGGTCTAGAATTTTCTTGATGTCTAATCATCCACCTGCCCCGTGCATGGTGTGCTCTGTGGTAAAGCAATCCCAAAAATAGTGGCAGCCTTACCCTTCCACAAAACACGCTTATCAGTGTTTGTTTCCCAATAAAATGCACAACAGCCATCTGATGGCTTGAGGGATAGTTTGTCTTTGAGTGCGAAGCTCTGCCTGAATATTAATTATCTAAACATAAAACATCTTCGCAGTTTTTAGAGATTACTTGGTGTACAAGTCTGTAGAGACCATATATGATTTAGGCATATTTTCCTAGTTTTAATCTTAACATGATGTTATCAAAATGCTGTGAGAAATTGGCAGATTTTGATACTTAATTTAGCCATTGTCCAAAATAGCCCTTCGCCATTTAACAACATCAGCTGATTACAGCTTATGGCTGGTCTCAATCCTACTTTCTATTTGACCGAAAATGTCTGAACCTGTATGTGTGCATTTACAGTTTATAATTTGATGGTTATTTGGCTCGGGAATGAATGTTTCATACGAAATTGATTTACAAGAATTCTTAAAAAACAAGACTTGTAAAAAACTTAAAAAACCGGGTGTGGGTACCCGTGCAACACAGGTTTTGATGGTAAGGACCGTGGAAGAATGTTTCATTCCAAATTGATTTACAAGAATTGATTTAGGGTTTTTTAGGTTTTGTTATAAGTTTTACTTTTGTTATAAGTTATTTTTTAAATTTCAATAAAAAAAATTATTTGAAAATTAAATTTTTAATATAGTTTTTTTATGAAGAACCCAAAGAACCCGAAGAACCCAACCCGAAGAACCCGAAGAACCCAAGAACCCAAGCACCCAAGAACCCGTTAAAGGAAAAGAACCCAATTTTTTTTTTTGAAGAACCCGGTTCTTCTGGGTTCGTCTGGGAAGAACCCGTACCCGAATCCGGTACTTGGGTGCGGGAACCCGTGACGGGTTCGAGAACCCCACCCCCGGGTGCGGGTACCCATGCAACACATCTTCACAGTGATTTCCAGTGATAGGGAGTTAGATCAACATGAGATGTGAAGAAAGTAGGTGTAACAGATGTCAGGCATCAACAACATGTTTTTTCCGACTACAGGATGTTCTTTTGCTCATTATAGAGTAGAGGAATATGTTGGGGAGAGTGAACACCCTACTTGCTAAGAGGGAGCGTTAGATTTTGGATATTGTGGTAGCGTAGGACATGTGTTCTAGTATCTAAGGTGTCAGAGAGGCTAAGGAACATGAGATCTCCAATGCCCAAAAATGGTTTCATGAGATATGACTCCCAAACATTTTAATTAAATTAATTGACCAAATAATTAAAAGTCCCTAACTCTAACTTAGGAAAACTTGTTAATTAAAGTGCATCAATCAAGTAAATCGACTTTTTCTCTAGAGACATCTCAAAAGTAATTTGGCGGATCTAAGATGATGTGAGCCATCAATTATGATTAGATCTTGGACATTGGTACTCCAACGAGAGAATTATCAGAGCAAGTCGATGGGGCTTGGAGAAGACACATCAAAGGAACAAGAGAACAGGGCAGTGTGAATTTCTCGGTGCGTAGTATTCAATGAGGGAAGAGTTCGAGCCAACTGAGCATCAATGAGAGGATTAGCAAAAAATGGAGAGAGGGTTTCCAGGGGAGATTTCCAATGAAATTTGTAGAGGCTGAGTTTACTAGTAGGAAGGCCATGCGAGTTTCTCCAGTGCACATATATGGGCAATAGATCACTTTTTCAGTTGACGAGATCAAATCAAGAGGATAAAGCAAGTTGCCTAGTGCGAGTGCAGGATCATAAGATCTGTGTACATTTACTGGAGGATGCCAAGTTTGATTTTGCAAGGGAAATAAAGGGTTTCTAGGTTGTTCTACTAGTCAAAGTGGTGGATTAAATTTTCTGGAGCTTGGCCAGTATTTGGCAATCATATTTATGTACTCTCTAATTTGTTGTAGATAATAAAATATTAACCCTCATCTACTACATTGATTTTCTGTTTGGGGTTTTTTCAGGGACATTAGTTCAAAATCTTTGGTGTCGTTTTTTATGTGTGCGTATCCATTTTTCAGTTCTTGATTTATTTCCGCAATGTTTATTGTAGAGATTGGTAGCTTGGGAGGTACCATAAACCCTAGGGTACAAGGTTGTGGAGGAATTTGGCAACACAAAGACAACTGTGGGCTAAGTACCCAAGGTGGGGGTTTTGCACCCAAAAGAGTGGGCCCAAAACCAAGTAGAATTTTGATCACTTGGCACTTGGAGATGATAGAGCACCCTTAAAGGGGAAAGGGGTTGCTTAGTACACCAAGAGAGCCCTTGTCAATTGTGAGAAATTAATTTTTGTGTGTTTTGTGTGGGCTAATTGTCCTAGAGATCAAGTCGACCTTTACTTGAAGAGGAACCTTTGGAAGGGCCAGATGTTAGCCTAGAGAGATATATGAATATGGAAGAGGAGGACCCATATTCTCACATCCAAAAGCAATGAATCATTGGAGATACATCTGAAGTAGGTCGCAGATCAAAGGAGCTCAACAAAGGAGGAAAAGAGATCTGTTTTGGCCCTTGGGTGATTTCTGTGATTGTTAGGAGCTAAGTTTGATTGGGAGTAGGCCAAAGTGGAAAGGGAGAAAATCTAGTCATGTGATTCGATTGAACTCTTCAAGGAACAGGGGCTAACATTTTTGAGTTGATTGTAGGGAAGGCCGAGCCCTGTAGTGGCTTGTTTGGAGGCCGAAATTCCATTGTTGCATGCCCAAACAAGTAGGCACATATTTGGGAGATGGCGAGCATCAAGGCAGAGAAAGCGGGCTGATAAGAAATGTTCCAGCGTAGATTTTGGAGGAGGTCTGAGGCCTAGACGAAGGGCTCTTAGAGTGCCCTAATCAGGAATCAAAACATATCAAACCTGTGCATGCTCAAAGCCAAGTACATGGCAGATCCAAGAGGTATGTATTCTCCATAGCTGATTTTGTTGCTAGTGGATGAGAGTCCAGGTTGGATAGAATTTGTAGGACATCTTGTGGATTGTTTGGAGGGAAACAAGAAGGTGTCCTTATGTGCCCTAAGTGCAGACTTGTCAAGGGCTATTAGGTTTGCTAGGAGAGGTAGAAAGAGTAGCTCAATTGTTGATTCCTTGAAGGATAAAGGGCAACTAAGTGAGCAGTTGTATCAACCCTAAGTTGACTGTTGGAGAAGGACTTTTGACAGTGATAGAGGCAGCCTCCATGCGTGAAGTCTGTCTCCATATAACAATAGAGGAAGGTAGAAGTGGGAAGAAGTCCCAAAGTGTCGCATTCTTGAAGGACGAAGGAGCAATAAGTGGGCAATTGATGAAGATCCTATGTGTTGACTCATTGATGGACTAATGATTAGCTAGAGGGAAGATTGGAGCTGTGTTTAGTGACCTAAAGGAGTAGGATCCATTGATAGAGGCAGATTAGTGTTGCTACAGATTGGGAGCAGAAGGACCAGTAGATGTGTTCAGGGTACATGGACCAAGTGGGGCTGTGATGTGCACTACAATCAGCTAGTAGGTCATTTGGTATCATGTTCAAGGTAGATTGGTGGTCATAGTTGTTGACACCAAACCTTAATTTGTATTCTTGTATCAATGATTGTGTGAGGGCCATGATCCTTGGTACAGGAGCCCTAGACAGTTGTATTAAAGTTTGTTAATAAACAAAGAATGGTTGAAAATTTAAAAAGTTGTCTATTGTGCACTTGTTAATTTACTGCTATATTTGTTCCATTGTGCAAAGTAGTTTGTTGTGGCATTTGCGTTGGTTGTGTTAGAGATTATAAGACCCAAACCTACATTCTCTAGTGCTGTGGAAAATTCAACATTTATTTTAATTGTGAAGATTGCAGTAGTGAGCTATTCGTTATTTGCCATTAATTAATTAACAAAAGACAAATAAACCGCATCAGTTAGAAGAATAGTTTCCAGTTTATTGCAATCATGGATCTTGCACATTTGTGACTATGGCCAAAGAAAAGTTTAGACCTAATTGAAGGGATTTGACTGATGTACAATTTGGATTAAATTGAACATTCTCTCATATGGAAAGCTTGTTGGGTTTTTCCCCTTGTGGGGTTTTTCCCTTGTCATTGAATAAAATTTTGGTGTCCCTTGTCTTACTGTTTTACTGTGATCTCCATTGCTCTATTGAAGAAGTTAATGGTTGAAAATTTTCATGTATTACTACTTAATGATGGGAATGCTCTAAGGAAGTCATATTGTATCATTGGAAGTAGGTATCGGTTTGAAAAATTGTACTAGTCTTGATTGCACTTGAAAATCAACATGGTATTAGAGCTATGGTAAAGAAAGGAGCACTGAGATCACCTTTTTGAAGAGGCCCTAGGTAGGCCTAAGTTTGAAAAAGCCCCGGTTCAATTTGCAAAAGAACAAATGGAAGGCCAAAATCCTATACCACAGTTTGCAAGAAGATCAAGGGCTAAGATTGTTGACCATGCATCTTAAGAGCAAGGTCAAATCTTGACTACTATGCTGAAAGTTCTTGTTTGTCAATAGCAAGCTCTCTATATCTGTGAAAGGTGACCAAGTCTAAAACAATCTCTGTGGAAGTTCGAACCTCTTTATCTTTGCTAGAAGGTGACAAGTTCGAGATCCTTCATCTTTGTGGAATGGAAAAGTCCGAGCCTCTTCTTTCTGTGAAACAAGGTCTGAAGGAAATCAAGTTTGAGCCTATAATTTCTGTGGAACAATAATAAAGTCAGAGCTTTATTCTGTGAATAGAAACTACAAGTCCGAGTTTATTACTTGAAGTGATCAAAGCATCCAAAAGTTTAGAAGTTTGTGTTGACATCACTGTGAAAAAGGACAAGAGGTTCGGACACCATTATCTCTATGAAAGAAATCAAGAATTCGAACTTTGCTCCTTTGGTAGTTGTCTGAGTTACTTACTTCAGATCAAAGAAAATATAAACGTTGACTTAAGAAAATCGAAGCCTAGTTGGAGATCTAATTCTTAAATCTTAGGAGGCCGAATGTGGTTGTTGAAGACCTTAATTTTGTCTTAGAGCCTCAGAAATTTAAGCAAGCATCATGGATCGAGAATACTTCTGTTCGTCTTTAGATAGGCTTTAGGACCAAGTCTAAATAGGTCTATATGAAGGAAGTTCTTGTTTGCAAGAAGAATATCATTTATCTTTGTTTCTGAAGTGAGGCCGTAGCCATAAAACTCAGACCCTTTTCTCAAGGAGACTGAAGATCATTAAGGATTAAAAGGGATAGTCTCTATCCCAGGATTAAAAGTCAAAAATACTTCGAAAGGTCCAAATCACCTAAGATAATTATGACTACATACATCACTTTGTCACAGTAAGAAGAAGGTATCGAGCCTTAGAAGCATCTACAGTAACTCGAGAGAAGTCTCATAGTTGGTTCTGGAGGTCGAGACTTTTGAAGGTACTATTCAAGAGAAGCACAAATTTGTTTGCATGCATGGAAAGTCTGCAAATATGAGGGATGTATCAATTACAAATTCCCTAACCTTGTGCTCAAGTCTAAGTATTGCCAAATGAGAACAAGACTGTGCATCTAAAGTCAACTGAAGATATTTCTACCCTTTAATATTCATCTCCACTTTGTTATATACAGTGAGGCCGACCTATTGTCTTCAAACAAATAGAAGATGTTAATGCTCATTACCAAGGAAGAATGTTTCTTAGAAATCAAAGTTACTTGGTCTGCTACAAGGCAGGAAAAAGTCCTAAGACCATGAATCGACTCAGTCAAGTTAAAAGGTATATGTTATTTTAGAAGTTTTGTTCTATTTGAAAGTGTACTTCTCCCTCAAATCTCAAGTACAAGCAATTTAGAATGAGACTGTTCTATAATTTGGGAAATCATCCCAAAATATGAAGACCTTGTGAAGATTTCTAACAATGTTCATTGATGACTTTGTGTGAATGAACCAATTTGCATTTGTGCCAAGAATACTTGGCATTCTGAAGTTGAGTTGAATTAGAGGATATCTCTTTGATATAAGTAAGTAGTACTTAAGGTTCCTTTCTAAGCCAAAGGTAATATCCTTATGGCAAGATACTTGTGCACCCATTACTGAAGAGGCAGAGCTCCTGTTTAAGACTGAAGTCGTCATTTGCAGAAAAAGGCTCCTAGCTTGTGCAAAGCATATTAAATGTTGAAGAGTGGAAGTTGATTACTTCTAGAACCTTTGGAAAGGGAGATGCATTGTATGAGGATACTCAACTAGTATGATATGGGCTGTGCAAGTACACATGTCTCATATTATTTTGTTGTGAGAAGTAAAAGCAACACACAACACCAAACATTTGAAGATGGCAGATTGAATGAACTTTTGTACTGATATGACCATTAGAGCCAAAGTCTATTCTCTAGGATTGGGATTCTGCGCTGGACTTGCAAGGAGAATCTAGGTTTTGAAAAAGAAAAACATTCTAAAGGTTTAAGTTAACCAAGGATTTGAACAACAATACCATAGGATTGGACATTTCGGTTGAAAAGAAGAAATCCTAGCCTTTGTAAGGAAGAATGACATCATAGTAGTGATGTGGATGAAGTTGACAAAGTTACTAATGGAAGTAAGAAGTCTAAGATTAAGAGGGCACTGATATCCTCTCAAAAGATAAGTATTTTATATCTCCCTTTCTTGTTTATTACTACTATTGTTGTTTCTATTAGTCTCTTGTCTTTGTATATCTTGCTTGTTTGTAATTATTCTTCCATGCCCTCCTAGTGAGGATTGCAGGTACATGATGAATTCTACTAGAACTGTAGCAACAAATGGAAAGAATGGAAGAACAAAGCAAAGATAGTGAGAAGAAGATTCGTTTTGAGCTATGGACTCAGAGGGAGCAAATTTGATTTATGCTGAAAAGAGTCAGTTGTGACTTCCAAGATGAAGATGGCTAAAAATACCAAGCGTAGGATTACCTCAGTAAGAGGGAGAAGAATATGAAGTCAGGCATCTTGTGTATGGTAGTCTCAAATTAATGGCTACCTAAAACAATGTTGATCTGTTCTTGAAGACGAGCCCTTGATTTTTCTGCTATATGTTGATGATATGTTTCTGACAATGGCTGAAGACCTCTTTGTCTCGTGTAAGAGGGAGTTGATTGAAGGATCTTGGTTTAATGCATTACTACTTGGGATTGAAAGTGTGGCATAAGCTTGTTGAAATCTTCTTTGTTGAGATCCTTCAAAAATATGGCATGATGGACTGCGAGGCCATGGACATCTCCATGATAACAATTTTGAGGAAGTTGTGATTTTGTGATTTTGATTTGGTTGATCCCTCTATGTATCGTAAATTGATTGGCTCATTGAACTATCTTGTGAACACCAGACTTGATGTATGTTGTGCTGTGAACACATTGAGTCATTTCTTGGTTGAGCCTCATCATGTGCATTGGGTTGCAACGAAACACATATTGAGATATCTACCTCGCACCATTGTTTATGATTTGAGACATTTTTCTAGTAGAGAATGGCAGCTACATGGTTTTACTGATGTTGATTGAGTTGGATGCACTGAAGATAGAAAGAGCACTTCTGGTTTTTGTTTTAGCTAGGGCTCTGCTATGGTTTCATGGTCAAGTAAGAAGCAAACTTTTGTTTCTCTTAGTACGGCTAAAGTTGAGTATATAGCTGCTTGCTCGGCCTGTTGTGTGGCATGTAAAGTTGTTTTCTAGCACTGGAATCGACCGTAATATATTCAAGGTTGTGTGAAGATTTCCGAAAATCTGCCTTTTCATGACAGTTCGAAGCACATTAAGATCAAGTATCCAGGATGTTGTCCAAACAAGAGTTGTGAACATTGATTGTATAGCATCATGAATCTTCCTTGGGGCTTGGCTGGGAAACCATGGTTTATGGTCGAGAAGATTGTTCTGAATACTCCCTTAGGTCATTGAGTTTGACTGAGAAACCTTGTGTTTAGGGAGATTGGTTGTGAGGTTTGGAGTGATCCTTAGGTCATTGTGTTTGATCAAGAGACCCGTCGGTTTAGTTGGGGACACTGATTTTGAGTACTCTCCCTTGGGTCATTGCATTTGTCTGAGAGACCATATGGTTGGGGAAATTGACCCTTTTGACATAGAGATTAGGATTCCTCCCTTGGGTCATGGACCGAGAGACTATATAGTCGGGGAGTTTGATATTGAGATAGGGATTCCTCCCTTAGGTCATTGAGCTTGACCGAGAGACCCTTGTTTATGGTCCGATAGATGAACGTTGTGTACTCTCTTAGGTCATTGAATTTGACTGGGAGACCATAAGTATGGTTGGAGAGTTTGATCCTGATTACTCCCTTGAGTCATTGTGTTTGACTGAGAGACCAATAGGCTGGTCGGAATGATTGATGTTGAGTTTTTCTTGGGTCATTGGTTTTGACTTAGAGATCATTGAGATGGTCAGAGAGATTGACTTTGATTACTCTCTTGGGTCGTTGTGATTGATTGAGAAACCATGTCATATGGGTGGAGAGTTTGGCCTCATGAATAATGTTGATTGTTCCAATGGTTAGTTTGGTTTTGACCTTGATGCCATTGGTTTTGGCTTGTGGGATGAACTTGATCCCATGAACCTTTCCTTATGATGAGCTTTTTACATTTGATCTCTCCCTTAGGTCATTACCGAGAGACCAACGGATTGGTCGGGGGGATTGATCTTGAGAGAGAATGAAAAATACCTCCCTAGCTAAGAGGGAGTGTTGAAAAATGGTAGCTGCAATTGGTATTTTCATTAGCAAAATCAAAAGAGAAAATTGAATTATTGGTTTTTAACCCCACAAAATGTCCAAGTCGGCTTGCCCAAAAGACACATCTATTCGTATGGACGAACAACTTATTTTGAGCCTATTCGCTCTCCTTCAAGGAAGATTTAAATCATTTATTTTATCTCTGTTTTGTGCGGATCTGAGGATCTATATCTTGTGGATTTGAGGTTCTATATGTTGCGTACTTGAGGCACTACATATATGTCAAACAATGTGGATCTAAAGCTTACTAGCCTCGTGGAACCTTGCGGATGAAGCATGACATATTTGTGGAACTATGTGGACCCGTGGAATCATATTTTTGTAACATATGCGAGTTTTGTGGCATCATATCTCTGTGACTTATGCGAGTTCTTTGACACCAACTTTCTATGGCATCATATCTTTCTGTTGGACACAGATTGTCATTGATGTCAATATGGCAATATTCAAGAAGAGGAGACAGAGCATGTCGGAGCCGAGAGGATCAAAGGAGCCACATATATCGGAGCAAGAGGAGCCATCGGAGGAGCTATCGGAGCAAACAGAGCCGAGAGGAGCAGATGGAGCAAGAGAGGAGCAATATATATGGAGCAAATGGAGAAAATGGACCGAGAGGAGCAGATGGAGCAAGAGGAGCCATATATATATTACAAACAAATAGGGCCATCGGAGTCATCGGAGAGCAAGTAGCTGAACAATTTGGTATCAAGTCTCTCGAATGTAACTTGTATAGCTTAATCCACTGTGTATTGAAAGTGTTGGAGCGCTTATTTTCTGCATGATATGTGATTGAAGCCTTGGGAGTCATTTCCTTTTTATACAGACTCCTTAAATCATTTTACTAGTGCTATATCGAATATCTCTGTTTACACAGAGAATTCAAAATATTTCCCCTTAGGTGGGACAGTGGCGGAGTTGAAAGAATATTAATTTTGGTCCAGACCCATATCGGGTCCGGAAAACAAATATCGCATCGGAGGAGAGGCCTTAGAACAGCCGAAGTGAAAGCTCCGAATTAACGGAGCCGAAATATTATGAAGCCAGTATAAAGTAGATCGGGTCCGGAAAGGGCCTTCAGCAGTGCAAAGTTCCGACTTCCGGAGCCGAGTCCCTTATCAAGTGAAGTGTAAAATCATATCGGGTCCGCAGAACTCTTGTATCGCATTGGAGGTAGCGATCGCCGAAATCATCCGGAGCCGAAATTATATTTGGAGCAGCCTAAAGGAGATCGGGTCCGCAACCCATCAAGACTCGCCGATAAGGAATCCGCCGATATGACGGATCCGAATTCAGTTTAGGAAGAAATGTAAGGAGGCATCGGGTCCGCGTTACCTCGGAGGAATGGGTCTATTGTTTACAGCGAACGCCGATGTTCATCGGACCCGAAACAATATTAAAGGGAGTCTAAAGCCATATCGGGTTCGCACCTCGTCGGAGGTCTGGGCTTAAGAGTTATTGCGACCGCCGAAATCCAGACCCGCCGATAATTGTAAACGCGGGTGCATAATAATTGAAGTCCGGCATTTGAATTAGAGCGGGGGTTTATAATGTTTTCCGTGTATTATATGATACATGGCCGCGGGGTTAAGGTATATATTAAAACCTGTGCGATGGTTGATAAAGCTTGTGTGATGGTTGATTAATGGCTCGGGTGGTGGCTTCCGATGGGTGATAAAACGCTCGGGTGGTGGCTTCCGATAGTACTAAAGTGCCAATAAAAGGTGGCTTTTGATGGGTGATTAAAGTGCTTGAGCGGTGGTCTCTGATAAACATAAAAGCAGCGCTGATTACAGTCTTATAAATATAGTCCTCTGCGTTGACTCAATGCTTGCCATTGATACAACGCGTCCTGCGAATATTGAAACACTTGTATAGACAGAAGAAGCAAAGGAATGGGAAGCCGAAGTGCCAAGCGATCAAGTGAGTCAGAGGAAACGATAGCCACTGAGGAGGAAGCCAAAGAGCCAACATGTAAGAGGAAACGAATGGACAGGGGCATGGAAGTATATAAAAGCAGCAAAAACAGAGAACCAAGGTTTTTTTTGTGAATGGTATAACCTGAGCATGAGATAGTGAAAGCAGTAGAAGCAAAGGGGCAACAGAAGTAGTGGAAGCTGAAAAGAGTGCAGCAACACACCAGTGTATACCAAAGAGGTTGGAGCCTCAGAATTGAACAGGATTGTAGTCATTGGGAGTTGGTGCTCCCAAGTCCAAGATTGGTGTCTTGGCGAAGTAGAGTTGGTGCTCTGGAGGTTGGAGCCTCACCAAAGCCCAAGTTGGAGCTTTGCAACCAATTGTGACCATCCTTTTATTGTATTTATTTTTACTGCACAGTTATATTAATAAAAGCATTCATTCTTGCTGTTCATTTTCTTTGCTCTAAATATATAAGTTTTAACTAGTAAAACAATAGTGGGAAAAAGAAATACTGATTCACTCCCCTCTCAGTATTTCCAACAATTGGTATCAGAGCAGGCTTCTTCATTCTAGCCTAACAGCTTGAAGAAGGATCAGCAACCATGATGAGAAATCATGAAGCATCAGGAAAACCTCCTCTGTTCGATGGCACTAACTTTGGGTTTTGGAAGAAAAGAATGACTTACTATTTAATGTCCCTTGGACCTGAAGTCTGGCATTTTTGTCAAACTGAATACCGAGCGACTTCCACTCTTCCAACAGACCAAGACGAGAGGAAAGCCTACATTGCAAATGCAAAAGCCATGAACTCTATCACTAGTGGAATCACTGATTCCGAGTTTACAAAAATCATGCACTGTAACTCTGCCAGAGAAATGTGGGAGAAGCTAGTCAGCTTGTACGATGGAGACTCAAAAGTCAAAAAGGCAA
Organism: Pinus tabuliformis; assembly: GCA_031772625.1. Classification (NCBI taxonomy): domain Eukaryota; kingdom Viridiplantae; phylum Streptophyta; class Pinopsida; order Pinales; family Pinaceae; genus Pinus; species Pinus tabuliformis. The sequence continues at coordinate 135,436,606 of CM062804.1, read as the reverse complement.
AGCTTCAAACTCACAGAAGACAATTTGAAAGTTTGAAAATGGAAGAGGAAGAAGACATTGCTGCATATCTCCTCCGAGTAGCTGAAGTGGTAAATTCCCTGAAAGGATTGGATGAAAAAGTTGAAGAAAGTACTATTGTACAAAAGGTATTAAGGTCTCTTCCAGACAGATTTGACTCCAAAATAAGTGCTATAGAAGAATCAAAGGATCTTGACACCCTCAAAATGGATGAACTCCATGGAATTCTCACTGCCTATGAAATGAGGAAAGGTGGCCCTAGCTCCAAAGATGCAGCATTCAAGGCCTCAAAGTCAAAGAAAGGGAAAGAAAGGAATGACCGTAGTGATGAGTCAGATGTGGAATCCGAATTGGCTCAATATGTACGAAAGCTGAAGAGAGGATCTAAGCTTAAAGGCAAGTATCCTCTTATCTGTTTTAAATGTGGTAAAATAGGTCATTATGCAGCAAAATGTCCTAATAAACATGACAGTGATGATGAAAGAAATTCTAAAAGAATGACATACAAAAAGAAAGGGTTCAATAAGAAAAACCTTCTCTCCAAGCAAGATGAGTCTGATGAGGATGAGTTTGTGGTCATCAAAAAGAAATCAGATGAGGAAAGCGATCATGATGAAAGCCAAGAAGCATTATTCATGGCACTCACAGATGATGATGACTCGGGGCAAGAAGGAAATGTGGATGAACTATTAATAAGTGCTATTGAAGAGAACGAGAAACTACGGAACAAAATTATCTCTCTCAAAGTGGAAAACGAGGAAATAAGAAGGAGAGAAGATCTCTTGGAAACAAAGCTTAAGGAAAAAGAAGAGACTTGTGAAGAACGTGAGGCCGAAGTAGTATCTCTGAGAAAGGAGTTGGAGCAAATTAAAAAGGGCTGTAAAAGCTCTCAAATACTTGATACTATTCTGAAAAATCAAAAACCTCAACATGATAAGTCTGGAATAGGTTTCAAGGGAGAATCCTCAAGCACTAAGAATAGTGCGAAAAGCTATGCCGATGCACTTTCCTGCAACCCAAAAGATGAAAAAGTATCTTATCAAAAGTGCATCTCAGATTCCAAGAATGAAGAAAGAGTTACTCCAAAGAAGAATGTGGAGTCGAATCATGGACACTATAGCAAATACAAACCTGTACTCCACCAAGGGCCCATCAAAAATCCAAAGGACGAGGGAGGAGTAATTCTCAGAAAGGAAAGCGAATTAAACCGTGGTTGCTTCAAAACCATATTTCTTGGACACTGTTTTCACTGTAAAAACTTCGGTCACCAAGCTAGACACTGTATGGCTCGCAGAAGTGAAAAGACAACGCAAAAGGACCGAGTAATCAACTCATATGCTCCCAAAAGACAGGGACAAATCAAAACCTTCAATTCATTCGATCCCTTGACTAAATTTGATCTGACTTGTTCTTTTTGCTACAATAATGGACACTATGAACAAAACTGCCCACTCAAAGGAAGAAAGACGAGTAGCAAGATCTCTGCAATGGACAAATGCGGCCTGGCTCTATTTGCGCAAAATAATGGAAACCAGTGGTTTGTGGATAGTGGATGCTCCAGACACATGACAGGAGACAGAAGGAAATTTATCTCACTGAGCAAAAAGGAAGGGAATGTGTCCTTTGGAAGCGGAACTGGCAAAATTGCAGGAAGAGGAACAATTACTCTGATCAATGGAAAAGGAAAAGCTCAAGATGCTCTGCTGGTTGACGGACTCAAACACAACCTTCTGAGTGTCAGCCAAATTTGTGATCAAGAACATAAGGTTGTTTTCAGCACCAAAGACTGTGAAATAAGGAACTCTGCCTCAGGGAAACTTGTGGCAAAAGGAGTGAGAACACCATACAATATTTACGTTCTGAACAAAATTCAGGAAAACAAATGCTACTTGAGTCAGGCAGATGAGAGTTGGTTGTGGCACAAGAGACTTGGACATACCAGCTTCGAAAATCTGGTCAATATCAACAAGATCAAAGCTATACAAGACATCCCAAGGTTGTCCAAACCAAAGCAAGCAGTGTGTGGTCCATGTCAACATGGAAAACAGACTAGAACCAGCCACAAGACAAAGGAACACTGTACATCAAAGCCCTTGGAGATCATCCATGCTGATGTGTGTGGACCAACTAGAAATCAAGCACTCCAAGGAGAAAGGTACTTTGTGTTATTTGTTGATGATTATACTAGAATGATGTGGATATATTTCATAAAGTATAAATCTGAAACCTTTGAGTGTTTTAAGAATTTAAAAGCCCTTATAGAAAACGAAAAAGATTCAAAAATTAAGTGTCTCAGAACAGACAGAGGAGGAGAATTCACATCAAACGAGTTCAGTGAGTTCTGCAATATTCATGGAATTAAAAGGGAATTCTCGGCTGCCAGAACACCTCAGCAAAATGGGGTAGTTGAAAGACGAAACCGAACTGTCCAAGAAATGGCAAGAACCATGCTGTTAGCAGCTGACCTACAACCTAAATTCTGGAGGGAAGCAGTAGGGACAACTGTCTATACATTGAATCGGACTCAATTAAGACCAAATTGTGACAAAACTCCTTATGAGCTATGGAAAGGAAGACCTGCTTCGGTGAAGTACTTCAGGATATTTGGAAGCAAGTGCTTCATAAAAATAAATGATGGCTCACCTGGAAAATTTGATTCTCGGGTTGATGAGGGGATATTTCTTGGATACTCTCCACGGAGCAAAGCTTACAAGTGCTACAATTATCGACTGAAGAAAATAGTGGAAAGCATCGATGTAAAGGTTGATGAAGATCTTCTAGAAAAGGAAACTGAAGAACAAGAAGATGACTTCCTCATTGAAGAAGAAGAATCTAAAGAAGAAGAGATAGATGATGAAGAAGAAGAAGAGGAAAGAGAACCATCTCATACCCCATCAAAGATGAAGTATGTAGAAAGATACCATCCAGAAGAACAAATCATTGGTGATAAAGATGAAGGTGTGCAGACCAGAAGAAGGATAACCACCTCACCCAAGAGAAAAGCCATTGCCCTCCTATCTATGATAGAACCAGAAACATTCACAGAAGCAAGTAAGGATCCTCATTGGGTAAAAGCAATGGAAGAAGAAATGTCCCAAATTGAGAAGAACAAGACATGGGAGCTGGTACCTCGTCCGAAGGACAAAAACATAATAGGAACCAAATGGGTGTTCAAAAATAAAATGAATGAGGAAGGAAAGGTTATCAGAAACAAGGCAAGACTTGTTTGCAAAGGCTATTCGCAAATTGAAGGAGTTGACTTTGAAGAGACGTTTGCACCAGTGGCCCGTATGGAAGCTATCAGGATGTTTTTAGCATTTGCTTGCTCGAAAGGATTCAAAATCTATCAAATGGACTTGAAATCAACATTTCTAAATGGGGAACTCAAGGAGGAAGTCTACATGGAGCAGCCAGAAGGTTTTGATCTGACAACAGGAAAGGACCTAGTCTGTAAGTTGAAAAAGGCTTTGTATGGGTTGAAACAAGCTCCTAGAGCTTGGTATGCAAGATTGGATAACTATCTCCAACAACAAGGCTTCAAAAAGGGAGTGGCTGGAAGCAATCTATACATAAAGACAGATCAAGGTAAGTTACTAGTTGCTCTTGTTTATGTCGATGATCTGATTTTTGCTAGTAATAATGATGAAATGAGCCATGAATTTTCTCAAAGCATGGCAAAAGAATTTGAGATGTCAATGATAGGAGAACTATCCCACTTCCTTGGACTTCAAGTATCTCAAACCAGAGCAGGATTGTGTATATCTCAAGCCAAATATCTAAAAGACATGCTCAAAAAATATGGAATGGAGCACTGTGCACCCATGAGCACTCCCATGACCACAAACTGCAAACTGAGCAAAGATGATGACTCCCCTCTAGTAGATGCAACTCATTACAGGTCAATGATTGGAGCCCTCCTATACTTAACAGCTACACGACCGGATATAATGCAAGCAGTAGGAATGGTGGGAAGATTTCAATTGGCTCCCAAACAATCCCATTTATTAGCCGTAAAAGGAATCCTCAGATATCTGAAGGGAACTTCAGATTTTGGTCTTTGGTACCCAAGGAGCTCAACACTGACTGTAACTGCATACACCGATGCTGATTGGGCTGGAAATATAGATGATCGGAAAAGTACTAGTGGAAATGCATTCTTCCTAGGAGACTGTTTGGTATCCTGGCTCAGCAAAAAACAGTCATCCATATCATTATCCACAACCGAAGCCGAGTATATTGCTGCAGCAGACTGTTGTACTCAGATACTATGGATGAAGGAAGCGCTAAAAGATGTCAACATATGTACAGATCAACCAATTACCGTTTATTGTGACAACACTAGTGCTATCAGTCTCAGCAAAAATCCAGTGATGCACTCAAGAACCAAACATATACCAATCAAGTATCATTTCCTCCGTGAGCAAGTAGCTGAACAAAACATCGCTCTGGAATATATAAGTACTAAGGAGCAGATAGCTGATATTTTCACTAAACCTCTTCCTCGGGAAGCATTCGAACACCTGCGACAAAAGATGGGGGTTATTCCTTTATCATCACTCAAGTCTATTCATAAAGATGCAGCAGGACAGGGGGAGCAATTTGACAGGGGGAGTTCGTCTGCATTCCTTTGCCATTGATGTCAAAGGGGGAGAAGGCAAAAGAATATTGCCATCAATAACAAAGGGGGAGATTGTTGGACACAAATTGTCATTGATGTCAATATGGCAATATTCAAGAAGAGGAGACAGAGCATGTCGGAGCCGAGAGGATCAAAGGAGCCACATATATCGGAGCAAGAGGAGCCATCAGAGGAGCTATCGGAGCAAACAGAGCCGAGAGGAGCAGATGGAGCAAGAGAGGAGCAATATATATGGAGCAAATGGAGAAAATGGACCGAGAGGAGCAGATGGAGCAAGAGGAGCTTAGAGGAGCCATATATATATATATATATATTACAAACAAATAGGGCCATCGGAGTCATCGTAGAGCAAGTAGCTGAACAATTTGGTATCAAGTCTCTCGAATGTAACTTGTATAGCTTAATCCACTGTGTATTGAAAGTGTTGGAGCGCTTATTTTTTGCATGATATGTGATTGAAGCCTTGGGAGTCATTTCCTTTTTATACAGACTCCTTAAATCATTTTACTAGTGCTATATCGAATATCTCTGTTTACACAGAGAATTCAAAATATTTCCCCTTAGGTGGGACAGTGTTGGAGTTGAAAGAATATTAATTTTGGTCCAGACCCATATCGGGTCCGGAAACCAAATATCGCATCGGAGGAGAGGCCTTAGAACAGCCGAAGTGAAAGCTCCGAATTAACGGAGCCGAAATATTATGAAGCCAGTATAAAGTAGATCGGGTCCGGAAAGGGCCTTCAGCAGTGCAAAGTTCCGACTTCCGGAGCCGAGTCCCTTATCAAGTGAAGTGTAAAATCATATCGGGTCCTCAGAACTCTTGTATCGCATCGGAGGTAGCGATCGCCAAAATCATCCGGAGCCGAAATTATATTTGGAGCAGCCTAAAGGAGATCGGGTCCGCAACCCATCAAGACTCGCCGATAAGGAATCCGCCGATATGACGGATCCGAATTCAGTTTAGGAAGAAATGTAAGGAGGCATCGGGTCCGCGTTACATCGGAGGAATGGGTCTATTGTTTACAGCGAACGCCGATGTTCATCGGACCCGAAACAATATTAAAGGGAGTCTAAAGCCATATCGGGTCCGCACCTCGTCGGAGGTCTGGGCTTAAGAGTTATTGCGACCGTCGAAATCCGGACCCGCCGATAATTGTAAAGGCGGGTGCATAATAATTGAAGTCCGGCATTTGAATTAGAGCGGGGGTTTATAATGTTTTCCGTGTATTATATGATACATGGCCGCGGGGTTAAGGTATATATTAAAACCTGTGCGATGGTTGATAAAGCCTGTGTGATGGTTGATTAATGGCTCGGGTGGTGGCTTCCGATGGGTGATAAAACGCTCGGATGGTGGCTTCCGATAGTACTAAAGCACCAATAAAAGGTGGCTTTTGATGGGTGATTAAAGTGCTTGAGCGGTGGTCTCTGATAAACATAAAAGCAGCGCTGATTACAGTCTTATAAATATAGTCCTCTGCGTTGACTCAATGCTTGCCATTGATACAACGCGTCCTGCGAATATTGGAACACTTGTATAGACAGAAGAAGCAAAGGAATGGGAAGCCGAAGTGCCAAGCGATCAAGTGAGTCAGAGGAAACGATAGCCACTGAGGAGGAAGCCAGAGAGCCAGCATGTAAGAGGAAACGAATGGACAGGGGCATGGAAGTATATAAAAGTAGCAAAAACAGAGAACCAAGGTTTTTTTTGTGAATGGTATAACCTGAGCATGAGATAGTGAAAGCAGTAGAAGCAAAGGGGGCAGCAGAAGTAGTGGAAGCTGAAAAGAGTGCAGCAGCACACCAGTGTATACCAAAGAGGTTGGAGCCTCAGAATTGAACATGATTGTAGTCATTGGGAGTTGGTGCTCCCAAGTCCAAGATTGGTGTCTTGGCGAAGTAGAGTTGGTGCTCTGGAGGTTGGAGCCTCACCAAAGCCCAAGTTGGAGCTTGGCAACCAATTGTGACCATCTATTTATTGTATTTATTTTTACTGCACAGTTATATTAATAAAAGCATTTATTCTTGCTGTTCATTTTCTTTGCTCTGAATATATAAGTTTTAACTAGTAAAACAATAGTGGGAAAAAGAAACACTGATTCACCCCCCTCTCAGTATTTCCAACACTTTCTGTGACTATGGCCAAAGCAAATTTCAGACCCAATTGAAGGGATCTTTGTATTGACACTGGAGGGTTGGCTTGGCACTTGTGGGAGGTCATTTCGCTGGTTAGTATTTGTCTATATAATCTTGTCAATGATATGCTATTTTGATTGATGTACAAATTGGATTAAATTGAAGATTCTCTCATAAGGAAAGCTTGATAGGTTCTTCCCCTTGTGGGGTTTTTCCCTGGTCATTGACCGAAATTTTGGTGTCTCTTGTCTTGCTGTTTCACTGTGATCTCTATTGCTCTATTGAAGAAGTTAATGGTTGAAATATTTCATATATAATTGCTCAATGCTTGTAATGCTCTAAAGAAGTCAAATTGTATCATTGGAAGTAGTTATTAGTTTGAAAAATTGTACTAGTCTTGATTGCACTAGAAAATCAACATTGTACTTGTCCAAAAGTGTTCCAAACACAATTTAAAAAAAGAAGATTTTCTGAGTGGGGCAGCCTAATATTCAAGCCATGGCCCTAGCATTGCCATGCAATTCATGGTAATTCTTAATTCTTAATTCATAAAGTAAAAGTGACATTTTCCTTGATCTTTCATTTTCACCCTTTTACTAAAATTTTTAACATTACCATGAAATGACTTCAGGATGTTTGAGAGTGGTTCTGAGTTCATTGGATTTCATATGGAGAAAGTAGAATTTTAGATTTTGCTCAAAATACAACAGAATTAACAGGTTTTTAGGTACTCAATATTGGGGGGATTGTGACATTTCCATTGGATTTTGTCATGTACGAGGGCATGGAACTAGTTTTTAATTATAATTAAGAGCACCAAGCCCTCTATGTACCATTATGTTAGTGGCATTGGTTGTCAAACTCCTCTCTCAAACGGAATCTTAACTTGACATGGTACATTTTCTTCTATCTTATTTTAATGCTTAGAGAGTGATATTGATGACAAAGATCCCTATATAAGCAATGATTTTGATGATATGTACGTATTTGTTCCATCTTCTTTTAATGCTTAGAGAGTGATATTGATGACAAAGATCACAATATAGGCAATGATAATATGTACGTATTTGTTGTACCGTGATTTTTTTGGATGCCTAAAGGCCATCTAGAGCCTGTTTGTTGATGTATTTTTGGTTTAGAGATGTATTGCACTCGATGCTATTTTGGATATGTGTATCCTTACATGCTATATAAATGAGAATTTTTGCTTATATGTGTATAAATGGTTTGGATTCATTGGATGTACATGAATATATGCACTTTTCTTTTAAATTTGAGTATTTTATGTGTTTTTAGTCAACCGATTTTTTGGTCTGGTTTTTTTACCAGTTCCGACCGGTTGCCGGCTCATAGGGTTTTCCAGTTCAATCACCGGTTCAGTTCCGATAACATTGATACATTTAATGAGGCTCAGGCAATCCCCTTTGCTACCACAGGTAAGTGCCACTATTTGGTTGGTGATATGATGGCTAGTCTGGGAGAATAGCTACTCTACATAATGTTGGAAATAAAGGGTCTGAATTTTAAACTAACAGGGTCCCTACATCTAAATTTGTAATATGACTGCTGAAGCAATGGTCAAGTAAATAGATAACTTTGCTAAGCAGGAGCTCTAGTTGATGTGTGAATTATGGCTCACGTTAAATCTAATAAGATTATTCAGTTTTATGGTGGTTGAAATTGCCAAAAATGTTCTTTTTCTTTAAAGTTTTCTTGGAGGTAATATTGAAGAGATAGAGTTCCACCCCATATTCAGAATGTATCCCATACAAATCTTGTGAAGTGACATGTTCCATCTCTTGAGGATAGGATCCATGAAGGATCGAAGATATATCTTAGAAGCGTCCAAATCCTATAGTATTCTGAATTAAGTCACACGACACAAGGGCACATGACATGGAGATATGATTGTTCCACATGGGACACATCAACATGGAAAGAGGTTATATATATCTATTCAAAAGATAACAAATTGCAAATACAAAAATGTATTACAGACATAAAATTCCATTTTTTAAAAGAGATATAACATTTACAAAAAACACTTGGAACCCCTTTAAGTCTCGATTTTACCCTTCACCTGCACAATGAGAGACCACAAGAGCTCTTTCTGTCCAGCTGAAAGTGAGAAAATAGAATGAAAAATGTTTTTTAGAGTCAAATCAGTAGGACATGTCTAGGGCATGTGTCCATCACATGTTTGGGACGTGTCTTGTTTTAGAACATGTGCCTAACATATGTTCTAGCGTGTCTTTGTCTGACAAGCAGGATACGGACTCAGCAATTCTGCAGATGTGTCCTATTACTTAGTTTCTGAGATTTATGCAAGGAGGAAGGGGAAGGATCCAGTAACATAGCTCTCATGGAATCACATGTCTGCAAATGCAAACAGCTTGAGCATCTCAATAGTTTTTTCACATGGCTGATTAAACTTAGAACTGCTAATAATTTTTGAAATCCGGCCTCATGAGATACCAAGGATAAAGAAAAACTTGCACGTGCCATTTAGAAAACTCTGAGGCTTTAACAGCAACAAGTAGTTAATTATAAGCTTGAGCATTCAATAATCAGAGCTGTATTTGTGTATCTCTTACACAAGGCCAAGAATTTTGAATCGTATTTATGTTATGTTGTGCTCAAATGAAGTTATTTTGTAAGGCACTATGAATGAAGGTGAAAATCCCACAGTTGCATAGATGATGCATTGACGTTTTGCTTGTAATTTGATGCATTAAAAGTCTTCAGATAATCAGAGTATTTTGCTGTAGGGTCGTTAGTAATATTATGGAATAAACACATGTCAAATGCTGTGCTAAACGATGGTTCAATAGTGTGGATGGTTTGGGTAACAATTACCTTCGCACCATTTCTCTTTGGTTTTGTGCCCCATTTCTTGTGAAGGCATTTGTTAGTTTCAATAAGCTCAATGATATTGTCACTGAGATATATGCTTCAAACTGGTAGGTGGGCTCCCATGTACACTTGAGGGAATTCTTCCTTCTCCTCTTATAAATGGGTACCGCAACAAGTGTGAGTTTACTGTTGGCCTCTCAAGAGATGGTGAAAGAGTAGTAGGCTTCCTGCTGGGTAATTTCAGGTTGGTACTCTCTTATACACTTTACTTGTCTTGTTAGCTTTATACAATTTTATGGTGCACTTGATTTGTGGGAATTTCAGGGAAGGAATGACAGCAGTAGAAGAACCTACGAATTGCCCAAATGTTTCAGCCATAGCGTGCCAGTATGCATCAGCCTTCCAGAAATTTATTCGCTCATCTCCACTACCAGTGTGGAACAAACATCAGACTTGTGGATTCTGGAGACTGTTTACTGTAAGGGCCCATAAACTTTCTGTTTGTTTGCATTTTAATGTCTGTGAAAAATATACTATTTGGTGAAAAGTTTTTTACTTTATATTATATGTGATATTTGAAGAGCATAATTGTCAATTAATTTTGCATCTCTCATCGCAGTGGCAACTAAAAATTCTGTTTTGACAGCAATTTTCTTAACATTACTTTTTACACTACCAATTTCCCTAGTTAAACATGTTCTGCTAAACTTCATTTTATCCCTGGACAAATATACTGCATTTCTCTCTCTCTAGCTCTCTTTCGTTTTCCCACAAGTATGGGAATCTTGTGGGGAAACTATCCTTGATCACGATCACTCTAGAATTATAACTTCTGTCATTGTTTAAATGCAGGGCAAGGAGTTGTGGTTTTTCCTTGCCAATAGTTTTCAACACGGGATATTTATTTGGAAAGTTATTTTTCTATTTGGCTGAATTATTGTTTTTATATTTAGGAAATACTCTTCACCGAGAAATAACATTTTTTCTGACAAGTCGAGGAAACACCCAAGACGTGATCAATGTTCTGGCATTGGCTTCCTGAGACGTTTCTGGCATGGTCTAATTTTGCAAGTGCCCATAATGATTAACTTTTTTAATTTCCTCATGTTATCAAAATAGGCCAGTATTTATGGTTAGTAAGCTATTATGATTGGTATTCTTTATATTATTTGACTTTCTGCACTATCATATGCCCTTAATTTTTGCTGCCTTTTTTGTTCTGATATTAGTGCCTAGGCTCTGATTTTCCACTGACCCGTCCCTAGATGCATGCATGTATGTCTGTTCGTGCTGCCCATGTATGCTTCAAAATAACTTTACGGCATTTTAATTTTCTTCCAATGCTTCCTGTTACAACGAAATCTAGTACCCACAAAGTGTAAAGTCCCAAGCACCAAGGGCTAGTTTTTTGTAACTTAGGAAGGCTACCCACTGTCACCACAACAGCTCTTCCTCTGCCTTTTGGTTGGCTCCTCCCCAACTGAAGGGGTGCTTCCCTAAGCATAGGAATCAAGGATTGTCAATGTTGAAAATAGTAGCGCAGAAGGTCTTCTTGATTTGTGCCTTAGTCAAGAAAGACTTCGATTTGTTTTCCTTTTGTCAAGTATGAGTTCATGAAGTGGACGAGTTAGTTTGTTCATGCGCAGATATTGAGGCTCTGTTATGTAGCTATCCAAGTGCGAGTTCATATTTAGAAAAAGACGAGTTGATGAGCTTCAGACTTGATTGAATCAAGGACACGAACTAGGAGTTGACTTAGTTAACAAGTCAAACTCAGCTTGAGGTTCTAAAATTGTATTTGCCAGTTATAGTATGATCGAATTGCATAAAAGGAGGATGAGGGCACAGCTTGGATCATTCTTGTTTTGCATGAGGCTGTGTGAACAAAGCTTCTTGCTAGGAGAGCGTATCAAGGAGGATCCTGTACGCAGTTTTGAGAGAGAGAACTCCTTGCAGGTTTGCGCTAGGATTTAGGAGTGAATTCCTAAAGTATAGGGGCCTATTCTGCGCTAGGAAATAGGAGATTTCCAGTGCTAGGAAATAGGGCAGAGACTGCGCAAGCAAGGAGGAGCTGGTTCAGGGTTATTTGCAGGGTGTTTCAAGCTTAGTCTAAGCAGTAAGAACAACCGTGTTTTCTGTGAAACAGTATTGCCTTGTAAAAGAAATCTGATTGCTCAGAATTTTCTCAATAAAATCTACAACAAGGAGATGGTTTTCCCAGTTGGGTTCCCTAGAAAAATTATTGTGTTGAATCTGTGTGATTGTGTCTTTATCACTGTGCTCTATTCCGCTGCATAGCTATTGTTGAGAAATTATGTATCTTGGTGATAAGTTAACTAGTTCAGTTTTCAAAAATCATTTAAGTAGTTGCAGAATTTCAGTGAAATTCAACATGGTATCAGAGCAGAGATCTGCATAAAGACCAGCACACAGAGAAGGGACAAGGAAGGCCTGTGCACAAAGGAAGGAAGGTTGTCATGAGTGAATAGTGAGGGTTTGATATGTGGAAAGGAGGCCTGTTGAAGGTGACCAAAGTTTGTCGGTGATCTTGACAGTGGATTGAGGTGTGTAAGGTCTGTGTTTGTGCTGCGAGTAGGCTAATCTCTGTGGAGCCTTGTTGCTAGTGTGTGGGCCATTGCTCCCACTGTTAATGCATGTTTTATCTTGAGGCTTGTAGATTTCCAACACTTTTTAGAGAAATAGAGATGCTATTTTTGTAAGTCTAAGAGGTTGAGCTAGAGGCTCTATTTAAAGAGCAGCTCCCTCACTTCTTGTTATAGTTGGATTCGGGAGATTTCTCTCCCTTGGAGTTTAATGGGTAAACCTTTGGATGTGCTTGGAGAACCCACAATTTCTTCCGGGTGAGGATGTCTGTATAGGTCCCATTGTTGTTTCCTCTTTTGCTGAAATAGATAGAAATATATTTCTAATGTTTGAAGTTGGTGTATTTCTCCCATCTTCCGTGTGTTATCATTCAAACTTTGATTATGAATGCATTTTCTTCTCTGTTCATGGATTAAAACTTCTAATACAGGGTTTTTGATAATTGTGATTTCTTGAAGTGCTGTGTGTTGTCTACATTTGTAATATTCTTGGCCATATTTCTTTTAGTACAGGGCAGCAAGAAAAGAGTATTATTGGCTTGTACTTTTCAGCCATATTATCTATTTCTCATCTTTAGAACAGCCTCCCTTTTGTGTTCCTCCCATCCACTCTTTTCTGCAACTTTTTCAAATCTATTTTTGCTGAAAATTTTCTTTCACATCACGTTCCACTTCATAGATTTAATTTTCGGCAATCCGAATTGGGGAAGGCTACCTTGAGATGGAGGAGTGCTGGCCTAAGAGCAAAGGAGTGTTGGTGAGGTGATAGTGGCCAATCTCCTAGTTATCAAATCTATCATCTTGGAACTTGGGGCTTCTACACATTCTGGATGAGACATTGAGCTGTAGTAGTCACCAACTGATGAAATCACGATGAACATGTGTGCCAATGAAGGGTGTTTTTTAATAAAGTGTTGTACCATGTAAATAAAATTTTGCTCTAGCAAAACTCCACCATGATAACAACAAAACAGAAAGCCCAATTTAAGGTGCACCAACACCAAGGGATTATTACACAAGGTTGCACGAAACGGGGAAATGGGTACGAGTTTCCGAAACGGGCACGGGTATGAAACGTGACCCCCCCCAAATTTTGGAAAGGGGGAAACACGAATATATATATATATATATATATATATATATATATATATATATATATATATACCTGCCGCTGCCACTATGGGCTAGCCTCCCTGGTTTCGGTCGTTGCTAATCATCACGCCGTATCCGCGACGGGCTCGAGTTCCGCGGGCATCCTCACTCAGTGTCCGTGGTGGGGTGACTTGTGGGGGGAGTGAGACATCCATCCTATGCTAGGTGAGGGTTGGATTGACTGTATAGATGCTTCCAGTCAGTGGGTTGGCCTAACATCCTACGAAGGGTAGTACGAGGGTAGGTAGATAGGAGCCTCACAGTCGTCACGACGTTAGGTTAGTTTGATTCTCACTATCTAAAGTATGATCCATAGGTCATACGTTGTTAGTCCAAGACAAGGAAAGAGGGACTCTCCTGCTCGTAGGGGACTAGCCTGTAGGAAGGATACTAGCCCATAAGGCCCGAAGGGGATCCCGAAGGAGAATATATATATATATATATATATATATATATCTATATCTATATCTATATCTATATCTATATCTATATCTATATCTATATCTATATATATATATATCTATATCTATATCTATATCTATATCTATATCTATATCTATATATATATATATATATATATTCGTGTTTCCCCGTTTCCAAAATTTGGGGGGGTCACGTTTCGTACCCGTGCCTGTTTCGGAAACTCGTACCCGTTTCCCCGTTTTTAAGAAATATGTGCAATCATAACGCATATATGATACATTCTAATTTATTACATTATGATAAAATTGTCAATTGTCAATGCATAAACTATAAGTCTCTAAATTTACATCACATTTACTCATGAATGATCACATAATGAAAATAGAAATATCCAAAATCAGCCACGAGAAATTTCTAATTTCTGGTCTCGTGCTTGATTGGGAGTCTCCTCCTACATAGTTGAACGACCTTAGTGCTCTTGATTAAATACAAGTTTCATACCCTAATACCTTACAGGCTCTTGATTATTGGGAGTCTCCCCTGCATAGAGGGCTTGGTTCTCTTGATTAAATTACAAGTTCCATACCCTAGTACATGATAAAATCCAATGGAAACATTGCAATCCCCCCAATCCTGAAATCCTGAAAAACAGATAAATCTGCTGGATTTTGAGTGAGATCTAAAATTCTACTTTCTCCATATGAAATCCAATGAGGGTGAAACCACTCTCAAACATCCTGAGTCATTTCATGGTAATGTTAAAAATTTAAGTAAAAGGATGACTTTATTTTTCATTTTCATCCTTTTACTTTAAGAATTTAACACTACCATGAACTGCATATGCCTCAAACTTCCTGATGAATTGCATATCAACACTAGGGCAAAAGTTCACTTTTATAACTATAGACATGCATCTAGAAGCAACTAGAAGGAATTAGAAAAAACCTAAATAAAAATTAGAAGACAAATTAATAAAATAAAATAAAAAAAAGTCAAGTTGCATGTGGAAACGTTGTCGTACGGCCCAGAAACGCGTTTTCGGCCGTACTGGCCACGTTTCCGCGTTTCGTTTCAGTTTCCGTACGTAAACTCCTCCCCTGCCAGTGTTTCCTGCAACTTAGTTATTACATCAAAATTCATCATCCAACCTTAAAAAGAGGTTAGATCACCATCAAATTGTATATAGTACACCCCTCTCAAAACACACTTTTTTGACTCAAAGTTGGGAAATAACATATCAGTAAGGGTACTAACATCATGGAACACATTCCCCCTAGGTGATGTGTAGCAAACATTACATCGTAAAGTTAAATTACATAGGAAAATACCACACTTGCTATTGATTTTTCATGATCTTCTAGTCTGATAATTACTTTCTGATGATTTCGTAATTAATCCTTCTTGTGTCACATTCATCATTAAGCAATTATACTTATAAAATCTCAACAGTAAAATAATATTTACAATAGGATCATGAAGAGACAACCAAACAAAAGGCACAAATTTTTACCTTGGGAAAACCCTAACAAGGGAAAAACCCAACAATGTTTTCTTAGGAGAAACTATTCAATTCATCAAAAGTACAATCAGATTTTCCCAGTGAAAATTTGTCAAACTGACCACAAAATCCAATAAGTCAAACCTCGTCAAACAAACCACTTTTTCGGCCTCCTTCAACTTGGTCAAATAGGCCGAATTTTGGCCTCCTGCAATTGCCTCAGAAACCCTAGTCAACTGCGTTCAAACTGCCCAGAAACAGATTTGGTCAACTGCCCAAAATCTCAATCAAACAGAATAGAAAGTCTTGGTCAACACAGGTCAAACTTCTGTCTTTTGTCGTCTCTCTCCCCTTCGCACATGTGAACAAAGAACAAATAGTTTTGGTGAGATCCAAATTGTATCAAGTGGAGGAGGTCAAGTGACTATTTATAGTGATCTAAGGTGCCCCAAAGGGCACGCCTCTTACTCTTGGGCTGACTTAAACAATTGGAGTTGACGTTACATTTTGGAGGCAAAAATTAAATTTCAAATTTCTTCAGAGCAAAGGAGGAGTGCGACCCTGAAGAGCAAAGGAGCGTTGGTGAGGTGATAGTGGCCAATCTCCTAGTTAACAAATTTATCATCTTGGAACTTGGGGCTTCCACACCTTCTAGATGACAGATTGAGTGTAGTAGTCACCAACTGATGAAATCACGATGAACATGTGGGCCAATGAAGGGTGCACTTTAATAAAGTGTTGTACCATGTAAATAAATGTTTGCTCTAGCAAAACCCCACCATGATAACAACAAAACATAAAGCCCAATTTAAGGTTCACAAACACCAAGGGATTATTACCAATGTTGCACGAAGTGGAGACGTTTTTTGGAATCGGGGATGCAAAAGTGTCATTTTCCAAAAATCTAGGAAGCTTAGCGTCTCAGAAGCATATATATATATATATATATATATATATATATATATATAGATATAGATATAGATATATATTTATAATTTTTTTGCATTTATATTCAAAACAAACATCCCAAATATCAATGATATGTCATCCATGATTCCATTGTACATCAATGATATGTCATCCATGATTCCATTGTACATCAATGATTAATTATTTGAGCATCAACCATCTATATTCTAGCAATTACAAACATACATCAAATTTTTAAGCATATTATAAAACATAAAACATAAAGCATATTATCTAGCAAGTGAGCAACTGTCAACATTAGTCATGTCCAAAATTCAAATAATAATGTTTACAAAATAGGCCACTTGGCCACCACCAAGACAAAAAGGTTCAAATTCACAACAAGCCTACAAGTCTAATCTATGACAAAAGTAGTAAATTGTGAATATATCTACTAATCTCTCCTCCTTCCACCACGAAGAGTATGTGGCAATGGGCCTCCATGTGGTGGCAATGAAGAAGATGGTGGTTGTGGAAGTTGTGGCACTGAAACTGATGAAGACGAAGCCCTTGCTGTTGGTGTTGAACCATGGAACCTGGGAACCAAGGGACCAGATGGGGGTGGCATCTCAACTCGATCATCATCATCCTGGATAAGAGCATCCTCTAATTTCTCTAATCCCAACACTCCATCCTCCATATTGGGCTCCTCTTGATTCTTGTCCCAAACCTTAAGGCCTTTGTTAGTCTTTGCATCATCACAGTAATGGGACAACAACCGCAAGTTGTAATGAACATGAACCAAGCTCTCTACTCGGTCTAAATTCAACCTGTTCCTTTTAACACTGCGGGTAAAAGAATAAGAGCTCCTGCAATGCCAAAGTTTGTAGAAGTGGAATAGCACCTCCATGCATGTTCCACCACTCAAGAGAAGAAAAAGTCTTTCGATCTCTAATCGCATGCATGCTCCCAAATGGACTAGTGCTAAGCGTATAGTTGCTCAATTGTTTCCATACCATGGTAGCCTCGTCCTCATCAGGGACTAATTTATCCAATGCAATCATATATTTTTCTAGAACCTCTGGATCTAGGTGTGGTTTTCTCCTACTCCCCCCCTAGGTGTTGGTGTTGAAATCCATGATGGATGATAGTATTTAGGTGTCAAAACATATGCTAATGCATGCAATGGAACATTTAGCATATCCCATCGTTTTTCTAGCTCTATATGAATATAATTGTACAAGGTGATATCTTTTGGCTCAACAATGTCTTTAATCTGCCCCAATATGTTATCCATTTGCTCATACACCTCCCCAATTATTAGCGGATCTGAATCTGCAAACTTAATAATGTAATAAATTGGTTTGGTGAATTGCAAAACATATTTAACCTGTGACCAAAAGAACATGTCAAAAATAGTGACCTTGGCTACATTAGCACCGTCTCTATCAATGTTAATTTCCTCCCATGATTCAGAGGTCACCATATTAGTTAAAGCTTGTCTCACCTTCACTGGCTGCCTAAAGGTGAGGTAATAACTTGCAAATCTTGTTTTTGCAAGTTTAAGCAACTGCAACTTGGAGTAAGTGCCATAGAAGTAGTTTACCCTTATATTCCCTGTGATAAATTTAATGAGTTGCTTCCCTCTCTTGTAAAGCTCATTAATCCACCCACATTCTTTATGCTTCACAATATCATGCATCAAAAGGTTCAATGTGTGCACCAAACACCCAAACCAAAAGATGTGTGAATGAGTACGCTCAATAACTTTTCCTGTTGCCTTAAAATTTGCTGCATTATTTGTGATCACACGAACCACATTATTAGGACCAACATCTTTGATTGATTGCAATAGGAGATTTGCAATGTTTTGGGAAGTTGCACTGATGGAGGAGGAGTCACGACATGTAATAAATACTGCCCCACTAATAGAAACAACAAGAACATTTATCAAATGTTGGTTTCTCATATTTTTCCACCCATATAATACAATGGATACCCCACAATCCACCCACTTATTTGTAAAACGTGTCAAAGCTCTTTGAACCTTTGCTTTTTCTTTTTCTAATAACACTGTTCTAGCTTTCTCATAGTTGGGGGCCTTGTATCCTTTTGGGTATTCATTGATGGTTTTTACCATTTCATGCCAATAGGGAGAGCGAAGCACATTGAATGGTACCTTGCATGCACAAAGAAATCAGAATATCTTTCCATCCACATCATCCCTCCTAGCAACATTCAGGAAATCACCTATTGTTCTTTACCTCTAGAGCTTGTAGAAGTACCATGAGGAGATGAACTACCAAATCTAGAGGTTGCACTTGATTCAGATTGAGTTTTTTGTTTCTTGTTTTTTGTTGTTCAACCTCCTCTATTTGGATGTATTTTCTTTTTTGTTCAACTGAAACCTTTGGGCAAATTGTTACCCCTAGGACACCGTTTTTCTCATCATTGTCCATCACCCCACAAAGATGCCTCCTCACACGAGTATATGAACCACTATATGGTTTTCCTCCATGACAACCATGAGAGCACAAAATCTTGTAGCTTCCACCACCTTTTCCCCCTTCAAGTTTGGTCACATAGTTCCACAAGGGTGTCAATGCAGCTTTCTCCTCTAGTGTTTCAATGTTCTCATCAGGATCATCCCCCTCCTCTTCAAACCCTTCCTCCTCATCATACATTGGGGACTACTATTCTCTTTTTCTTCTTCTTCCCTTCTAATCCTACTCCCCCTTGCCATCATGAAAACCAAAAGTGGAATGATACATATAGGCCAAAATAGAACCATCTTGGAATATGAATATAGGTGGTGGACAACCTGCAAATAAATGAGAAGAAGAAAGAATGGGAAAGAGTAGGAGAGGGAGGAGAGAAAATACAAAAAACAATGACAAAAAAATGAGGGAGTTTGGGATTTGCACTTACCTCTTTAGTTCTTGTAGATGGAAGCCCTTCTTTACTCCAAGCTCCTCCTCCTAGCTCCTAGCTCCTAGCTCCTTCTTCACTCGTCCAAGATCTTCTCAACTCTCTCTTTTCCTCTCTTCTCCAAGCTTTCTAAAAACATAAGAGTGAGCAAATGAGAGGTGAAAGGACTTTTATCCTTTTCATTCCATCCCTAACCCAATACTAACCCACCCCCCAACCTAACTTAAGCCAAAAAAAGAAAAAAATAGTTCAAGTGGGCCGCATGGTGGAACCGATTGGCGGGCCCACATAAGTGGTTGGGTTCCGCCCAGAAGCGGCCCCGATTCGTGGCGGATCCACAGGCTGATCCCCCTCCAAAATGCGGATCGGGCTGCACGGTTCCCATAGGCCAGGGATTGTCCAACCCCGCCCGATCCGCGTTTTGGAGGGTGGATCGACTACGTTTCCGTATGGGACGTGGATCGGGTTTTGGAGCCTGGGTGGGGGGGGGGGGGTTCCTGCAACATTGATTATTACATCAAAACTCATCATCCAACCTTAGAAAATAGGTTAGATAACCATAAAATCGTATATAGTACCCCCCTCTCAATACACACTTTTCTAACTCAAAGTTGGGAAATAACATATCAACAATGGTACTAACATCATGAAACACATTCCCCCTAGGTGATGTGTAGCAAACATTACATCATAAAGTTAAATTACATAGGAAAATACCACACTTGCTATTGATTTTTCATGATATTCTAGTTTGATAATTACTTTCCAATGATTTCTTAATTAATCCTTTTTGTGTCACATGCATCATTAAGCAATTATACATAGAAAATCTCATCAATAAAGTAATAATGATAGTAGGATCATGAAGAGACAGCTAAACACAAGAGACTCAAATTTTTATGCTGGGAAAACCCTAACTAGGGAAAAACCCTAACAAGGGAAAAACCCAACAATGTTTTCTTAGGAGAAATTATTCAATTAATCAAAAGTACATTCTGATTTTCCCCGTCAAAATTTGTTAGACTGACCACAAAATCCAATAAGTCAAACCTCTTCAAACAAACCACTTTTTCGCCCCCCTGCAATTTGGTCAAAGTTTGGTCAAACAGGGTGAATTTTGGCCTCCTGGAACTGCGTCAGAAACCCTAGTCAACTGCGTTGAAACTGCCCAGAAACAGATTCGGTCAACTGTCCAAAATCTCGGTCAAACAGAACAGAAAGTCTTGGTCAACGCAGGTCAAACTTCTATCTTTTCTCCTTTCCTTCTCCTTCACATGTGTGAATAGAGAACAGATGGTTTTGGTGAGATCCAAATTGTATCAAGTGGAGGAGGTCAAGTGACTAGTGATCTAAAGTGCCCCAAGGGGCACGTCTCTTAGTGCTGGGCCGACTTAAACAATTGGAGCCAACCTTACATTTGGAGGCAAAAATTAAATTTCAAATTTCTTCTTTTTCATTTTTTTTAGGGTAAACTTGTAGTGAAGAATACCGACTGGAGCTACCAAAATTGAACACTTGCAAGTTGCAACATGAATCATCCCACCAGAGCAGCATCATAAGCAAAGGGGATGTAAAGAAGTCTTATCCCCATCCAATCATCAAGTATGCTCCTCATCACTTGAGAACCATGTAGAACACCCCCTCCTATTGATACCAAATAAAACCGTATGATCATACCAATGTCACTACGAAATCCCAACAGTCATGAAACATATATCTTCTATCACCCTTGGGGACCTAGAATTATCATGCATATCTTGTATAAGCATATCAACCATATGATAATGGGATAGTATGCTCCACAACCATCGAAAAGTGCAACCAGGGAGAAGTGAGACTCTCCCAAGCCAAAAGCCTCTGAGGAACCAGCAGCAAATCTCCATCAATGTGATGAAAATCAAAAGGTGGAACCTCATACTTCCAAGCAGATTTTCTCCAGATACATGGAATTAAATCTTATACACACCTAACTGAAAAGGGTCACTAGTTTCCTTGTATTATGTGGAATTTACATTTTTGGTACATCTGGACTCAGGGTTATAACTTATAACGTTTCTTTGTTAGGTAAAAAAGAAAAACATTCTGAATGATGGATATTAATTTACAGGTTCGGGAAGGACGGGCCCCAAACTGGGTTTCTGACTCAGGCACGGAACAACCTAAAATTGCAGAAGTTATGCTTATTGCACAGGTATATTTGTTGGTATGGATGGTTATTCATATTTACAAAAATATTTCTTCTGTCAAAGTTATGGAATTGATGTGCTATTTTTGTAGTATATTTAGTCATATATGCTTCACATTTCTTTTGCATGAAAGTTTGGGAGTTCAGAGTGCAATGCTGCTTTGTAGTTTGACTGAAATGTTTATATTATAGGTCTGCTCAAAAGGTGTTGAGGAGGACTCGCGTTCAAGTGAATTCAAGCGAATGGCTGAAGCACTTGCTCTGGCAGCAGCCTCAGCTTCACCTCCACTCCCTCTGACAGCTCTTTTTGTGCAGGTTTTTCCTTTATCTGTATTTTTATTTAACTGGCATTTTTTCAGGACGATATTCCTTCATGATTTCATCACAGATTTGGCCTTTGGACTCTTGGTTTCAAAGTCCCTAAACATGTTAATTTGAAAGAAAATGTCAATATCAGAATTTACTGCAGGTTAGATGGACCTTATATACTTTGGTAAAATTGCCAATTTTAGCAAACATAGGTGAATTAAAGGTTAATACAACTGAATCAATCTAAGGATTGAGATTTTGAGTCTTGAGTTTCGGGTGGGCTTTTGCTTGACAAAGTCTCCAATCATGTATCAGAAGAGTTCCCTTCCGAGTTATTTCCCTAGACTAGTTTCAACTAGATAGACACTGCATTCAGTATCAATGCTTCCATATATCTTATGGTGTTTAGGTTGTGTGATATCCCCTATCCCATAAAGTTGCTAAGTGTAGCAAATTTTGTAAATTTTGGCGTTGAAGGCAACTTTGGCTTTTTGGACTTAGGAAAAGTGGGTGAATGGTTGCCACACTCAAGAAAAGGAGGAAATACACACCCCTTGAGGGAGGGAGTGTGAATTAGTGGAAAGTAGGGGCCTCCAAGGAGAGCGCTTGGGCCAGCAAGTATAAATGCTAATGGAGGGAGTGTGAATTAGTGGAAAGTAGGGGCCTCCAAGGAGAGCGCTTGGGCCAGCAAGTATAAATGCTAATGGGAGGCCTTCCTTTGGGGTCTTTTTGTCAATTGAATTTCTGAATTTGAGATCTCTTGGAGCTGTTTAGCACAAGGGGCCAAGTGCAGTTGAGCACAAGGAGTCTCAAGCGAGATTCCAAGCCAGTTTCAGAGAACTTCGACTGTCTCCCTAGGTGGTAGATTGAGGAGTTCATCAAAGGATTTCCATGGAGCTAATTCTTCAGTTGTTGGGCCAGATTGAGCAATGCACATTCCAGGGGCACAGAAGAGGAACCAAACACCCAGTGCACATTTGTGGAGGGAGTTCGTGGGTCGGATTGCAGGGAAATTCCATTCCCAGAGAAGTGAGGACTTGGTGGTGTTTTTGCTAGGGATATTTAGAGCTGATTCAGAGGGCCACTTCCATCATTCTCAGGCAGTGTGCAGGTATTCTTGGGCAGACTACGCAGGCATTGGGCAGTGCGAGTTGTGAAGCTAGGGGAGCTGGAGATTTGGGGGTTTTTTGGAGATAATTCCACGGGTGGCTTGGACAATTTATCTGGGGTGGATTTGGGGGGACTCTAGCAGCAGTGTTTCCTGTAGTGTGTGCAGCCAGCCAGAGAGCCACTAACACCATTTGGAGGGCATCCTCATCCCCTGGATTCAACCCAATCCATTTCCGGGTTTTGTGGGTTTTGGGAGGAGTCCAGGCCTAAAATTTTAGAGCATTCCGGGAAATATTCAGAGCATAACCTTACAGTTCAGTTGGCAGCAACAACAGTCATCATTGGATAGTGTGCATTTCACTCTATTGGGCCATTTCTTATTTGGGACAGAGGCTTCTTTCTGGGTTTTGCTCAACTTGCTTGGCAAGCCCAGGTTCTATCATTTCAGTTCATTCTATGTACCCCATTCCAACTATTTAATAAAATGGCACAGAGTATTTTGCTGGTATCTCGTGTACTAATTTCATGGCTGTGATTTGATTTATTATGCTGTTCCTAGTACATTGCTTTGGTATTTTCTGTTAATTTCTATTTAGGAATATTACAATGGTGTTAGAGCATGTTCTTGGACAGCTGTGGGAGCAGGAACTGGTGATGCCACCTCGTTTTGGTGGTGTAGTTTTTCATAGAGGTAGGGGCCGAGGCAGAAGAGGACATGGTAGAGGTCGAGGGCCTGACCCTTTTTCTAACACTAAGGTAGAGCACGCAAGAGGGCATGACAACTGGGACGAAGAACTCATGGAGAATGAATGAGAGCCTAAACAAGGAGAAAGGGAGTTGACATTGGCAGAGCTGTCAAGGCAACAAATGCTCATGATGGACATGCTAGCGCAGTTGGCTAGTGTTCATTTACAGAACCAGGGGAAGCAGAGTAATTGTGGGGAAAGTGGATCTTGAACTGGTGAGGGGAGCCAAATACATACAAGCACAAACCGCTAGGATGGCCCACTTGTAGCCGATCATTTCAGCTGTCCCAATATGCCCCAATTTGTGAATGGGCCCTCAGGAGAGCTAGACTCATTAGCAACTTTGATGAGGTCATTCTTAGAGGGGATTGATGAGTATGATGTGTTGGACCCAAGAATCAAGATGGCTATGTCTTTTAGAGAGTTTTGCCACCTAAAGGAGAAGCATAGAACAATAGCTAGGGCATCGTATAGGGGAGGCCATCAAAACCAAGACGTGTAGAGGACAATGAGAAGATAACTCTCCCCAACTTTGATGGATCAACCAGGAGTTTTGCTAAAGCATGGGTGTAGACGTTGGACACCTATTTCTAGCTAAACCCTATGAGGGAGACAAATGTGATTAAGTTCGCTACCTTACACCTAGATGGGGATGTGCATGAGTGGTGGTACCATGGGTTGATCACTCTGGGTCATGCTGCCATTACCTCCTACACGAAGTTCACGAGGAGGCTTAGAGAGATTTGAGTGGAAGGATTCAAAGCTCGACTTCAGGTAGTTGGCATAGTTGAGGTAGATAGGCGACATAGAGGCATTCATTGCAGAGTTTCAGAGGTTGGATGTGATGGTGTTGGACATCTCAGAAATGATATTGGTCATGTTGTTTGTTGAGGGGTTGACAAATCCATTGCGTGGTTGGGTGAGGGCCTATAAGCTCATGACTTTGTATGATGCGATTTCCAGGACTAGGGACATGCCGAATGTAATCCCTAAGACCAAATTGCCACCTCGGCCTAGCTTTCCTCAGAAGGGTAAGGAGACTAGACCCCCTCAGAAGGAGTGGATGGGATATCGACAAATGCACGATGAGAGTAGGAGAGACCTCCTAAGGTGGAAGCTATGCTTTACGTGTGGGAGCCTTGGGCACTTGGGCATAAGTGTTCCAAGGGAATTTCCATTATATTGAGGTGTTTTTAGACAATGAGCCTGACGAGGAGGACGAGTAGGAACAAATAGGAGGAGAGGAGGAGCACCATGATCCAGGGGAGGAGCTGCATTATCAGGTTGCCAAGGGAGGCATCATCGCTTCACTTATAGGGATTCGAAGGTACTATACGTTACTGATTAGAGGCACTATTCAGGGGCAACGGATGATTGTTTTAGTGGACAAGTGGTGCCACCCACAACTTTGTAGGAATTTACAGGGTAAGTTCCACAGAAAGAATACCAAAAGGACACCGCTCACAACCAGATCTCAAATCAATACACCAGTATTTTTGACGTGGTTAAAACCCTCAGAGTGCAAGGAGGGAAACAGTCCACGGCCTGTCCCAACGTGGGTACTACAGGCAATTTATTAATCAAAGAATGAAAATTTACATAAGCTTCTCTCATGCACGGATTACCCGAACAATGACCCTCCATGCGCTTTAAATAGAACTCATGGACCAATCGGGTGTCAAGCCACGGATCAAGTGTCGGTAATACCGAGGTGAGAGTGAACCGTCGGATCACTACATATCGTGACCGTCGGATTGTAAGTTACAAAATGTACAACGGTAAAGAAACACACTTTACCTAACTCTAACCTAACTCTATACTAGACCAAGTTGAACTTAACTATATCCTATGTGTCGGAATATCCTAACATCCCCCCTTAAGAACAACTTGGGATAGGATTGAAGGATTTACAAATATGACACAATAGGAGAAGGAAGGAGGCACTAGAGCCTATCCCCCCTTAGTGACAACTTCCTGAACTCCAAGCATATATCGAAGTTTAGTGAACTTCGCCTCTGTGAGAGCCTTTGTGAAGATGTCTGCAACCTGATCATCTGTTGGACAATATTGCACTTCAAGAACATGGTCATGAATGAGCTTTCTGATGAAGTGCATGTGTAGTTCAATGTGTTTGCTGCGCTGATGCTGGACTGGATCTTTGCATAGCTGAATGGCACTTTGATTATCACACCAAAGTGTGGTTGGATGCTGCTGCTCAAAGCCAAACTCTGATAGGATCTGACGAAGCCACAAGGCTTCCTTACTAGCTTCCACGGCACCACGATACTCTGCTTCTGCTGACGAAAGAGAAATGGCAGCCTGTTTCTTACAAGCCCATGTAATAGGTCCTGAACCAAGAGTGAAGACATAACCGGCAGTAGACTTCCGATCATCAGGGTCACCAGCCCAATCAGAATCAGTGAAACCAACTAACAGAGGAGCTGCTTTGGCACTGTAATGAATCCCAAACTGTACTGTACCTCGAACATAACGAAGTATTCTTTTAGCTGCTTTCCAATGACTTTCACGGGGGTTTTGCATAAAACGAGCAACAAGGCCAACAGCAAAGGAAAGATCAGGACGAGTATGGGTTAAATACAAGAGTTTTCCGACAAGTTGACGGTATAAGGTAGCATCAACTTCAGGAGAAGTACAAGAGACTGAAAGTTTGACTCCAGACTGAAAGGGAGAAGGGGCTGGCTTACAGTCTTCCATGTGAAAATGACGAAGAATATCACAAGCATACTTGGACTGGGAAAGGAAAATACCCTCTTGGGATTGCAAGACTTGAAGACCGAGAAAATAGTGTAAGTGTCCTAAGTCTGTCATTTCAAATTTCTTTTTAAGGCTGGACTTCACATGGTTTATAAGGTTGGGATCACTACCAGTAAGAATAAGATCATCAACATAAAGAACAAGGATGATAAGAGAGTTGCCCACTTTCTTGGTGTAGACAGTATTGTCAGAATGACACCTAGAAAAGCCAGATTCTAAAAGAAAGCTATCCATTTTGGCATACCAAGCCCGAGGAGCTTGCTTGAGGCCATAAAGGGATTTCTTAAGTCGACAAACAAGGCTGGAGTCTGTTTGTATGAAGCCAATGGGTTGTTCCATATAGATTTCTTCCTGCAAGTCCCCATGCAAGAAGGCAGATTTAACATCCATCTGATGGACTTCCCATTTTAAAGAGGCAGCAAGGGAAAGAACAAGGCGGATAGAGTTCATTTTGGCAACAGGGGAGAAGGTTTCAGTGTAGTCAATGCCTTCAACCTGTGAAAAGCCCTTAGCAACGAGACGAGCTTTATGTTTATCAACTTTCCCATCTGGTCCATACTTGGTTCTGTAAACCCATTTACATCTAACAAGTTTGCGTCCCTTTGGTAGAGGAACAAGATCCCATGTATCATTTGTCATCAATGAATGATATTCTTCATTCATAGCTGCTTCCCAATGTGGATGGCCTGAAGCTTCTGCAAAAGTGTCAGGATCATGATTTACTGGAGCTTGAGCCAGTAAAGAAGAGGCTCTTTCAAACTGAGAACGTGTACGTCGCTGATCTGTAGGATCACCGGCAAGATCACCTGCTGCATCCCGAGTAGCACGGACCCATCTTGGAAGTTGAGGATCCTGAGAAGGTGGGGGAGGATTATCATCCTCGCTTTCATCATCTGAAGAAGAAATGTTTTCAAAAGTAGAAGAGATAGGAAGAGGTGGCACATCCGCCGGACTAGGCTCGCAGGCCGATTTATTTTCATCAAATTTTACATCTCTTCTAATGATAACATTTTTGGACTTAAATGGAATAAGTCTATAACCTTTTACATCTTCAGAATATCCAACAAAAGTACATTTCTCACTCTTAGGTTCTAAAGCTTTATGCTTTTCATCTGGAATATGGGCCCATGCTTCACTTCCAAACACACGAAAGTGACTTACATCTGGTTTAATGGAACTCCAAGCTTCTTCTGGAGTGATATTCTCTAGAACCTTAGTAGGAGTGCGATTGATTATATAATTTGCACAATTAATTGCTTCGGCCCAAAAACTAAGACTGAGTCCTTTAGATTGCAGCATACAATTAGCCATTTCCTTTAAGGTGCGATTTTTCCTTTCAGCTACACCATTTTGTTGTGGAGTGTATGGAACAGTATGTTGCATTTGAATTCCATTTTCGGTGCAAAAGTTGATGAATGTGTTTTTAACATATTCTCCACCATTATCAGTTCTTAGCTTAAGAATTTGATGTCCAGATTGTTTTTCAACAAAGGCTTTGAAGGCCAAAAAAGTGTTAAATACTTCGCTCTTGAGTTTTAAGAAGTATACCCAAGTGCGTCTGGAGAAATCATCAATGAAAGTTAAGAAGTACTTGCAGCCAGAGAATGAAGCAACAGGAAGAGGACCACATAAATCACTGTGCACAAGCTGTAAAGGGGCTGAGGCGTGCCAAGAGGCACGTTTGTCAAAACTGTCCCGATGATGTTTTCCGAGTACACATCCGGAACAAACACCATCTCTGCAAGATACCATAGGAAGACCTGTCACCATATTTTCTTTACATAGATGCTGAAGGGAGCGATAGTTTAAGTGACCAAATCGCTCATGCCAAAGTTTGCTCACTTCATCATTATGAGCAACAAATACTGAGGGAAGATTGGATGACCCAAAGTTGTGAAACTTATACAACCTTTTGGAATCATCAGCAAGACCAGTAGCTAGAATCTGTTTAGGATCTTTTAGATCCTTGATTACAACATCATGAGGTGAAAATTCAACAATTTTACCTTCACCTGAATGAGTTATCTGATAGACAGATAGAAGGTTGCAGGATAAGGTTGGAACACATAATACATCATTAAACTGACCATTGTCTAGATGAACAGTTCCAGTCCCTACAACATTAAGAGATCTATCATCACCAATATATATATTTTTGGTGTTACAATCATTTAAAGAAGAAAACATGGCTTGGTTTTTGGCCATGTGACAAGAGGCTCCAGAATCAATGAGCCACTCATGAGAATGAGAAGAAGAAGAAGATACATTTAATGCATAACCAGACTGAGATGATTGACAATGACATGCAGAAAGTGCCATTCCGGAAGTTGAAGTTGAAGTAGGCTCCACATGGATGTTATGTTTCTTCATTGCGGCTTCCAAGGCTTCCATCTTCTTAAAGCATTTAGATTCTAAGTGGCCATCTCGATTACAAAAGTTACAATGTCTATCAGTCTTCTTCCATTTGTTTTTATTGGTCTTATCATTTTGCTGAAATGATCTTTCATTTTGAGGCTGAGATGGTTTAGGACCATTCTTTTGAGGATATGACTTCTTAGGATTCTTTGAATTTGGTTGCTGCTGGGCGGCTAACGCTTTCGTGGAAGAGTTTCCAAGATTAAGAAGACCAAGGTGTAAGAGTTTTTCTTGTTCTCTTATTAAGGAATCACAAAAGGAGTCAAAGGAAGGGGCCTTGTAGTCTTGTCCTTGACAAATGAAAGCTTCCCTTGTAGAATGGAAAGTGGAAACAAATACAGAGTAGGCTGGTCCCAACTTAGTAAGGATGGAATAAATAAGGTTACCATCTTCTTTCTTAACTTTAACACCTTCCAAGAGATATCTAAGGGTCTTGAATTTGGACAAGAAATCTTCAATGCAAGAAAAATTATTAGGATCCAAAGTAAGCAGCTCATTTTCAAGTTGATGGGCTCTAATTTCATTTTTAATCCCAAAAACTTTAGCAAGTTTTTCTAATGCTTCATGAGGAGTCTCAAGTTCTGCAATGTGGAATCTAAGATCAGGAGAAATAGACATCCCTATCAAACCACGTGCTTGATCTTGTCTATTTTCCCATTTTGCCGCCTTGTCTTCATCTTTTGGTTTCTTCTCTTGGTCTGTGGCTATTCTGTAGAGACCTTTACTTCTAAGTAAATCTCCCATGTAGGCTACCCATTGGAAGTAGTTAGTGCTGTCAAGAATGACTTGGCATGGACTTTCCATTTTAAAAAAAAACTGAAGCTGAAGATGCTGAAAGTAAGTGTTCCAATGGATAGATCTCGAAAAAATAGGCGGTTTAAAAAAAAACGGCTCTGAAAAAGGCTTCCGGATGAAGAAGTTATGGCTTTTTGAAAAAAAAATGTTGACGTTGCCGGCAAAGTGCGCGAATGTGCGGGAATGAAAAAATCCGCCCCCACAAAATGGAGACTTGAACCCAAGACCTCTACTCTCTTAAAATAGCTTTGAACCAATTGATCTATACAAAAATTTGAGAGAGAGAGAGAGAGAGAGAGAGAGAGAGGGGGGGGGGGGGGCCTTGGTTTGCGTGCTTGCCTTGAGAAAGCTCTTTTTCCCTACAAAACACAAAACACAAAACCCAACACGAATATGCAAAGAAAAACGAACCTTACGGCTCGAAGTTAGCTTTAGCCAAAAAACTAGAAATTTTAAAAAAAATCTCAAAGTTAGCTTTAGCCGAAAAACTAAATATTTTTCTCAATGTTTCTGATTTTCCGAGATCACACTAAGGTGCAGGGAAAAGAGCATACGCATGAGAAAAATCCTTCCTTTCTGTTTCTGATTTGCCCAGATCGCACAGAGTCGCAGGGCAAAGAGCATACGCAGAAATGAAAGGTATAGATCCGGTTAAAAAAAGGCTAAATAAACTGAGACCGAAATAAGCAGAGAGAAAATAACAGTAAACTGCAAAAAAACACTGTATACCTCCCGATCTGAAAAATGACGCAGCTAGGGCTACCGGAAACCTTTTCGCGTGAAACGAAAGGGGTTCCTCACTGGAACAGATGCTCCGAACGCAACAGAGCAGTCCTCTCGGCCCGAAAGCAGTCAGAAACAGCAGATCTAGGAAACGACAGCCGCATGCAGTTCTACCGGCTTCAGATTTGGATCACCAACGGACGCGGCCCTCAAATAGCTCTGATACCATGTAGGAATTTACAGGGTAAGTTCCACAGAAAGAATACCAAAAGGACACCGCTCACAACCAGATCTCAAATCAATACACCAGTATTTTTGACGTGGTTAAAACCCTCAGAGTGCAAGGAGGGAAACAGTCCACGGCCTGTCCCAACGTGGGTACTACAGGCAATTTATTAATCAAAGAATGAAAATTTACATAAGCTTCTCTCATGCACGGATTACCCGAACAATGACCCTCCATGCGCTTTAAATAGAACTCATGGACCAATCGGGTGTCAAGCCACGGATCAAGTGTCGGTAATACCGAGGTGAGAGTGAACCGTCGGATCACTACATATCGTGACCGTCGGATTGTAAGTTACAAAATGTACAACGGTAAAGAAACACACTTTACCTAACTCTAACCTAACTCTATACTAGACCAAGTTGAACTTAACTATATCCTATGTGTCGGAATATCCTAACACTTTGTAGATGCACAACTAGTAGAACGGAGGGGGTTACACTCACATCCTTTTGAGGGCTTCTCAGTATTGGTACTAGGGGATTGGACTATGCATTTCAACCTACTAATCCCCAAGATGATGTTGATGGGGAACTACTTCGTCATCGATGATTTATTCATGGTGAAGGTACTAGAAATCAATGTGGTGTTGGGCATTCAGTGGTTGTTCCCTCTTGGGCGTGTAACTACGGATTATAAGGTCGGAGTTTATGGGGCTTGATGGGAAGAAGGTGGTGTTAAGGGGCATGCATTCCTACCCATCTTAGGTTGTGTCAGCCAACAAGATGGCAACAAATTTGCGACATGGGGATATAACACGGGCAGTGGAGCTCATGTTTTCGGAGATAGGGACTCATGCACGTCAGCCTCATCCATACATTTTAGCAGTGTTCCACGTGGATGCGTCCCACAGGGTCGGGTGTGCGCACCCCTCGTACCCCATGCACTTGGGACGGGGGGATGTCTAGGGAAACGTTTCCCCACGTCCCCCTTTTTGGGAGATGCGGGGAGATGCAAGGGGGGACGTTTCCCCAGTGTGGGGGACGCGACTCCCCAAAAGGGTGTCCCCCCTCAAAATGGGTTGTGTCCCTCAAATTTGCTTGTAAACAATGATTTATGACATGGAAAACCTAGTATTTGACCATATTTCCCTACTATTGCTATGCAATTCATGGTAATGTTAAATTGTTAAAGTGACATTCTCCTTTATCTTTCATTTTCATCCTTTTACTTAAATTTTTAACATTACCATGAAATGACTCAGGATGTTTGAGAGTGGTTCCGACCTCATTGGATTTCATATGGAGAAAGTAGAATTTTAGATCTCACTCAAAATCCAGTAGACTTAACAGTTTTTTAGGAATTCAAGGTTTGATGGATTGCAATGTTTCCATTGCATTTTGTCATGTACAAGGGTATGGAATTAGTATTTAATTGAGAGCACCAAACCCTTTGTGTATTTTAGAGTGACTTTTAGACTCGTCACTCCACTGTTCTGGAGTTTTAGCTATATCAATTTACTATTCTAGACTTTAGATTTCAGTATCTATTATAGTCTATTTTTCTTGGTACTAATTAGATTCTAGAATGATGAATTTAAATTTTAAATCAATTTAGAATCTAGAATGATGAATTTAATTTTTAAATCAATGTAGATTCTAGAATGGTGAATAATGAATAATGAATATGGATCAGAGTATTTCATTATTGAATCTCGTGGTCTATGGATGAATCATGTATGTATTAGTAAGGATGATGAGTATGGATCAATGTATTTCATTATTTAATTCAAATATGTATGTATTATTGTATTTATGCTTTCATTATAAAATATGAATTTGATATATATATATATATATTAAAATATGAAAAAAAATTATATACCCCGACGTCCCCCCTAAATTTCCGTAAAATTTGAGTGTACTCCCACACGTCCCCTTTGTGCATCTCCCCGCACCTGCGTCTCTCCGTCCCAGAGTCTTGGTGGAACATTGCATTTTAGCAGTTCTTTAGAGACATCTGGCAATATTTGGAGAGATTCCTCCAGACCATCCCCCAAACAAAGGTTTTGAGCACATCATTGAGCTGGAGGAGGGGGTTCAGGCAAGCATGACCATCCCGTATAGGCATCCGAAGGCCTATTGGGATAAGATCGAGAGGGCCATTCAAGGGTTGTTGGCCTTGGGTCATATCAGGACGAGTTCTAGTCCTTTCGCTTCTTCTATGGTGTTGCTGAAGAAGAATGATGAGACTTTACATATGTGCATCGATTACAGGGCCCTCAATAAGACCTTGAAGAACAAGTACCCCATCCCACACATAGATGAGCTGATGGATGAGCTGAGAGGAGCCAAGTACTTCTCTAAGATCGACTTGCGCTCAAGGTACCACTAGGTCTGGGTGAGGGAGCAAGACATGCCGAAGACCACTTTCCAGTGTCACTACGGGCATTTTGAGTTCTTGGTTATGCCCTTTGGGCTGACCATCACACTGACTACTTTCCTGTCTTGCATGAGTCATGTGTTCAACAAGCAGCCGCACAAATATATGTTGGTGTTTTTGGATGATATATTGATATGCAACTGGACTTGAGAGGAGCATTTACAACACTTGGAGGAGGTGTTGCACATTTTGGAGGCGCAACAATTGTATGCCAAGATGTCCAAGTGCGAGTTTTCCCTGACAAAGATGTTTCACTTGGGCCACGTGGTTGGGAAGGATGGAGTGCGAGTTCACCAGGAGAAGATCTAGGCCATTTTGGGTTGGCCTACTCCTAGCGCTGTAATAGAGCTAAGAGGATTTTTGGGTATATGCATATATTACCGATGGTTCATGAAGGGGTTTCCACAGTTGGAGCACCCCTCATTGACCTCACCAAGAAGGGGGTATTTGAGTTGACAGATACAATGCAGGAGGCTTTTGAGCACCTCAAGGTAGTGATGAGTTCCTGCGCTGTCTTGGCACTACCAGAGCACTCATAGCCCTTCATACTAGAGTGTGATGCATCAAGTGAGGGCTTTGGCACAATCTTGATGTAGGGTGGTCACCCTATTGGTTATGAGAGTTAGAAACACTAGGACTATGAGAGACTGTACTCCATATATGACAAAGAGATGTTTGCATTGGCCAAGTTCATACAGTACTTGGTGGGGAACCGTTTCAAGGTGAAGATTGATCAAAATAGTTTGTAGTTCTTCTTGGAGCAGAAGGAGCTCAATGACAAACAAGAGAAGTGGGCCAGCAAGATCCAAGCCTATGATTTTGAGATATAGTATGTCAAGGGGAAGCGCAATGTGGTAGCTAATGCGCTTTACATGAGGCCCTCAATACTCTCTCATGTTGATTTCTGGTAGCATTAGAGGTGCTCTAAGTCTCAAAGTTTGCAGGGAGGCTTGGGCACATCTATTCCAAACAACCTAGAAAGCGTTTTGGGAAATTCCACCCAGAAACAATTTTATTAAAATAATTAATTATTTTAATGGGACCCTAAGTCTAAACTTAGGAAAATAAAATAATTAATGGGTATTAATCTAATTGTGGGTGTAACTTCTAGAAGAAGACGAGGATCAAGCAGAAATGATCTTAGCCATTGATTGGCTTCTAATCTGGCCCATTGAATGTTAGCAAGAAGATTATTTAAGGAAGCTTGAGGGTCATTTGGAAGACACACAAAGTGACTTCAGAAGTTCAATTTTCTGATGTAGAGCAGCTGCTGGGAGAATTTCGATAGTGAGATTTTGCAATGAGGGGTAGGGATAGTTTGGTTGGAGAATCTTCTCCCGAGGCAAGGATATGCAGCAGAGAGGCAGAAAGACACCAGAAGGAGGCAGCGCAGTACCCAGGAGGGGTTGACGTTGAGCCAAAGAGCTCACGCAGAGGCAACGCAGTCCTCCAAGCAGATGTTCGAAATTTTGTTGGTGTTTAACGTTCTGAGTAGGGAAGGTTGACGTTAGAGCTCTAGGAGAGCAAAGTGATTCCCAATTGAGCTAACGTAGGGCCTTAGACGCTGACATAAGGCCCACGCAGGTGCAGAGCAAAAGTAGCCGGGGAACTCGCAGTTCAATTGTCGGATCCGCTGGGACTTGTCGGGTAGAGTGAGGTAATGTCACAAATTTCTTCTGCTAGTCATATTTCTCTATAACTGGATTGCTGGGAGGGTATCTAGAAGCTGTATTTAGAAAAATACTGCATAATAATAAAAACCCTCAGATTCGCTGCATCGGTTTTCCCGCACTGGGTTTTTCCGGGCACATTTGTCCAAAAACATCTGTCATTTGTGTGTGTCTTTCTCTATTGTTCAATTTCTTGTTTCGACATATTATTTAAATGGTGTAGGCTGCAATGTATGTATTTCGATGTTTGTCGTAGGAAATTGCAAATAACTTGTCCATGTAAAACTAACAAGTAGGAGAAATATCATCCGTGCTGCAGTAAGAATTCCCGGGTTTAAGGAATTTTCACATGGTATCAAAGCAAGTGCAGGTGAAGCAAGAAGAACAGTGCCAGAGAACCCAACACTGAGTAGAAAAGGAGGTCGAAAAAGTTGCAGGAGGCAACAGTTCGAATCCCTAGAGGGGTTTGTGTAGTCCTAGTCTGAGGGCTGATTTTCAAGGCAGTCTCTCTCTGAGTGAGTCGACAAAGAGAAGGGCTTCCGGATCGAAATCTTGCCGTGGCAGAGGGAGCAACGCTGAAGGCTAAGTGTGAAGAAGGAGCTCGTGGGACACAGTGTTTTTACAGGGCGTTTTGCTTGGTAGAAGGATGTCAAAAGAGAAGAGAAGCACTGTGAGGGATCCTGTAGTCTATCACATTGCTAGTAGTGGGACTGCTAAGGAGATGTGGGATGCGTTGTCTACGCTGTATTAGGGATCTTCCAAGCAGCGAAAGATGTACTTAGAACAAAAATTGAGATCTGCACAGGTGCAAAAGGGGGAGTGCGCAGATACATTCCTCATGAAGCTTCAGAAGACCCAAGATGAGTTATCAGCTATGGGGTCTACACCTCAAGATTTCGAGTTGGTTAGACTAGCCCTCAATTTTGTCTCAGATGAGTGGCAAGTCTTTTTCCAGAGTATCCTAGGCTGGGTGACTTTGCCGAATTGGGATGAGATGTGGGCATCTCCAAAGCAAGAGGAGTTGAGGAGAGACTTGGTAAAGTGTAAGCTTGACAGAAGCAGTAGCAGTGGGTCGAAGCCCAAGGAGGAGGATGAGAATGTAGCCCTTGCATTGAAGGGGCAGCAGGAGTAGTGGAGGCGGAAGAAGGACGGCTCGAAGATAAAGTGCTCCAGGTGTGGTGAGATGGGTCACTATGCTACACAATGTCCTCATGGCTAGAGCACATTCGATGCTACCACAAATCAATAGACAGGAGATGTAGACATAGGGTGCTGCTACAGGGTGTGTAGTAGCACTAGAACACATTCCTCGCCTAAAGGAGTGTTAGTTTTTGTAGCATCGAATGTGTTCTAGCCTTGAACTTTTGTGGAGAGGCTAGAATACATGAGATCTTCAAAACACATAAATTGTGGCTGGAAATTTTGCCTAGAAATGACTTAATTAGATTATTAGCCAGTTTTTAAATATTTACTAAGTTTAAACTTAGGGAATATGGTTAATTAATTGGTATTAATCAAGTCAAGGCGAGAATCATCTAGAAACTCACATAGATCGATCAAGATATGATCCTAGCCATTGATTAAGTTTTAATCTTGGTCGTTGGTGCTCCAACAGAGGATTATAAGAGGAGATTGATGTGGTGATGGAGAGGACACTTGAGAGGTTCGATTCCTAAGTAGATCAATTTCTAGAGTAGCAGTAGTCAGTTGCCGGAGAGAGAGTCATAGATCGAAGCAGTGAGAGCGGGGCATAGACAATGAAGCTGGAGGAAGCTTTCCATATCTGGTGAGTGAATTTGTAGAGAGGCAGAAGAGCCATAGAGAAGCTGATGCTAGGGCAGTGCAGTAGCCTCTAAAGGCAATTTCAATTATGATGGGGAAAGCCGAGTTTCAGTGCCAACAGCTGGACAGAGGTTCCGGGGGCCAGGAGAAACATTTTCCCAGACAACAACAGACTAGACGACTTGAGGAGAGGCTGATTCAGACTGAGTGCAGAAGGGACTGTGTTAGGGTGACACAGAGCCAACACATAGGCAGTGTGGATGGCTCACTTGTAGCTGTAGTCAGAGCCCAAATTTTCCTATGGGGTCAGGAAAATTCCTCACTAGATTTTTGCCAGTATTTTCTCTACAGGATTGTTAGTGTTCAACATCCATATTGTACTCAAATTATTTCACTGCTACTTAATAATAAAACCCTCAACTGCTGCACCAATTTTCCCAAGTTGGGTTTTTCCGGGGACTTTTGTCCAAAAACAATTGTTATCTTTATGTGTGTGTGCTAGCATTTCTTGCAGCGTTTATTCTTCTGCAGTTTTATTTGTGTAGATTGCAGTGTGATTTATTTTGTATTTGCCATAGCAAAACAACAAATAAATTGTTAAATTAAATTAACAATTAGGAGAGTAATTTCCAGTTGCTATAATAGGATTTCGGTTTTGGAATTTTCACAGTTTGAACATGTTTTGGACATAACAATAATTTACTACAACAATAAGAGTGGGATTCGACTTCCAAAAAAATCTCATGTTCCATGACAAGTCCAAGCATATTGAGATCAAAAATCACTTTATCTGAGACATGGTGTAGAGAGGAGCAGTAAGACTCCATCATATAGCAACTGATGACCAAATTGCCGACATTCTTACCAAGCCTTTGCCAAAAGGAAAGTTCTTGGTTTTCAGAGAGCAGCTTGGACTGACGGATGTGACCCTTCCTAGAGATGGTGGTCATGGGTGATGAACCTTGGATGTGCGAGATCCTTGTCATGTGTTAACAAGTGGATCCGCCCGAGCAGTGATGAACCTTGGATGTTCGAGATCCTTGTTATGTGTTGACAAGTGGATACCCCCAACCAATGATGAGCCTTGGATGAGCAAGATCCTTTTCATGTGTTGACAAGTGGATCTCCCCAAGCAATGATGAGACTTGGATGTGCGAGATCCTTGTCATGTGTTGACAAGTGGATCCACCCAAGCAAAGATGAGCCTTGGATGAGCGAGATCCTTGTCATGTGTTGAGAAGTGGATCCCCCCAAGCAGTTATGAGCCTTGGATGTGTGAGATCCTTGTCATGTGTTAACGAGTGGACCCCCCCAAGCAGAGATATGACTTGGTTGTGCGAGATCTTTGTCATGTGTTGACATGTGGATCCACCCAAGCAGAGATGAAACTTGGTTGTGCGAGATCCTTGTCATGTGTTGACAAGTGGATCCCCCCAAGCAAAGATGAGACTTGGTTGCTTGAGATCCTTATCAAGTGGGTTATCCCCCCATGCAAAGATGTGATTTGGTTGTGCGAGATCCTTGACAAGTGGGTTATCCCCCCAAGCAAAGATGAGACTTGGTTGTGCAAGATCCTTGTCATATGTTGGCAAGTGGCAATCCCCCAAGTGGATATAGGGTGGTAGTCGGAGCTCCCCTATGACGATTCTTGTTCGTTAGAGTGAGACATCATTGTTCTAGATGATACAAAGCAGAGATGAACAGAGATGAGCAGAAAAAGTGAAGATATTTTGTTGCAGAAAGAGGGAGTGTTGAAAATTTGGCAGCTCAAGGATGAATTTCTAAAAATAGAAAATGTAAAAATAAAATTTCTAAAAAAGGAAAGCCTAAAAAGTGGAATTTCTAAAAATAGAATGTCTCAAGTATGAGTTTTCAAAAGTAGTAAATCACGTTGCACCAATTGATAATAAAGTATTTTTGATGTAAGATCCTTTCTGATCATCAATAAATCCTAATAGTTCAATTTCGAATTATCATCAATATTATTATTATTATTAAAAAGAAATTCGAGTCACTCAATCGTGGCTCTCAATAATGTCCTTTAACGCTCATTATTGGCATGGCATATTCCTCTTACACTATCACTAATGCTCTTACACTCTTTTACACTCAATTAAAGCATGTCAT
Source organism: Pinus tabuliformis (assembly GCA_031772625.1). NCBI lineage: Eukaryota > Viridiplantae > Streptophyta > Pinopsida > Pinales > Pinaceae > Pinus > Pinus tabuliformis. The sequence continues at coordinate 135,398,142 of CM062804.1, read as the reverse complement.
AAAATATTCTCTTATACCCTCTTATAGTCAATAAAATTATGTCATCCACATATACTTCAGTAATGGTGAAACTGTCATGTTCAACCTTTGCATAACGGTTGCTATTGATACTTCCTCTTTTAAACCCTTGTTTCTGCAAGTACCTGTCAAGACGGGCATACCAAGCTCTAGGAGCCTGTTTGAGACCATATAATGCTTTCTTCAACCTGCAAACATAATCCTTCTTGTCAGTGAGTAGAAATCCCTCAGGTTGTTCTATATAGACTTCTTCTAATTCTTCATTCAGAAAGACTGATTTTACATCCATCTAATACACCTTGATCTTCCTTGAACATACATAGTTCAAGAACATTCTAATGGCTTCCATCCTGATGACGGGTGCAAATGTATCTTCGAAATATATTCCTTCAACCTGTGCATACCCTTTGTAGACCAATCTTGCCTTGTTCCTGGTAACTTGTCCATCCTCATTCAACTTGTTCCTGAAAACCCATTTTGTGCTAATGACATTTTTGTGACTTGTCCTTTGGTCATGGAACTAATTCCCAAGTAACATTCTTTTCAATTTGATCCAACTCTTTGTTCATAGTTGCTACCCAATGTTCCTCATGACTAGCTTCTTCAAAGCTGCTCGGCTCAAATGTGGCCAAAAGTGCAAGATGGGCTTGTTCTAGTGTGCGTAGTTGTCGGATTCTTTTGGTATCTATGCCTTCATTGATGTTCCCAATGATCTGATATGAAGGATGGTTCTTTTGATACCATTTATTAGGAGTCTATGATGGTACCTACTATTCATTTCTTGTCTTTTCCTGGTTGGAAGTTGTTTCCTCATTTGATTGCACTTGCTCCAGGGCTTCCTCTTTGACCTTTTCTAGTTCTGCCTTTTGTGTCTCTGGTTTGCTTGAATATAAGCTTCCTTGTTTTTTTTTTGGTCCACAAGCTTCATCAAATGTTACATTGATGCTTTCAACTTTCTGGTTGAGTCTCAGATTATAACATCTGTATGCTTTTCTTTTGCGTTAGTAACCAACAAAGATGCCTTCATTTACTCGTGAGTCAATTTTTCCTGTCTTCTAGTCTTCCCTTTTAATGTAGCATTTGCTTCCAAAGACTCGAAAATGTTTGACATTCGTTGGTCTTCCCCTCCATAGTTCATATGAAGTCTTATCATAGTTGCTTCTAAGCAATCCTCTGTTCAAAATGTATACTGTTGTATCAACTTCCTGAACCCAAAATTTGTTGTCCAATTTTGAATCATTCAACATTTTTCTGGCCATTTCTTCTACAGTTCTATTTTTCCTTTCGACGACTCCATTTTGTTGTGGTGTCCTTGCTGCTGAGAACTGCCTTTTTATTCCATGTTCCTCACAGAAATGCTGAAATGCTTTGGATGTGAATTCTCCACCATTATTTGATCTTAAACATTTGATTTTCAAATCAGTTTCATTTTCAACCATTTTGTTGTAGATTTTGAAACATTCAAATGCTTTAGACTTTTTCTTCAAAAAACTAACTGCTGTCATCTTGGTATAATCATCAATCATTAGCATGAAGTACTGTTCACCATCTTGGTATAATCATCAATCATTAGCATGAAGTACTGTTCACCATCCAGTCCTTTAGTCTTCATCGGTCCACATAGATCAATGTGTATCAATTCCAATGGTTTTGGTGTGGAATGTTTTTTTGTCTTGAATTCAACCCTTTTTCCATGCCTGCAATGTTTACATGTAGCACTAGTTGCTTTCAAAATCAACGACATTTCTCTCACATCCTTTCAAAATCAACGACATTTTGTTCTTGTGTCCTGCAATTAGTTTCCCAAACGAATCTCAAGAGTAATCAAAACAAACCAAACCCTAGACTCTCGTTAGATAAATCCTTTCTCCATAGGGCTGAGTGTAAATTCAGATCTTGATCTCATAAGAATGTTCATTAAGTTCATGACCTTTGGAGGGAATATCAATGCCTTTTTATAGTTTTGGAAGGGCTCTTATGAGATATTCAAATTCCCCTTTGGAGGGAGAGAAATTGACCTTTTAAAATTCAAATATGTTGGAGGGGTCTTGAATTTGAAAATCAAATGACCTTTAAGCTCCAAAAACCCCTTTTTATGATTTTAGATTTTTCAATAGATTTTGAAAACTCTCCAAGATGCTCTTTTGCCACAAATAAGATATTTAAATCTTTTGAGAAGAGCCTTGTTGCCTTGAGTGAAAAGATTCTGCCACCTCAACACCCTTTGGGGGTTTTGCCCACAAATTGGGTCCTTCTTCAAACTGGAATAACTCACAAACTGAGTCCTCTTGTGGTGTGCCACATACCACCGGAAACAGCTCGACGAGGAGAATAGAATCCAAGAAGGATGACCTTGACTTGAAACATCATAAATTGCCATGTCATTTTGGTCAACAAAAGCAGGGCATCTCCTGGTGCTGCTTGGGTTGACATCAATGACAACCACATATCAACACTTCTGGATTGGTGAAGCATCCATAAACACAATGCAGTTTAGACTCTAGATGGTTCAGGAATCGTTGTTTGTCTCTGTGGTGCCTGTTTCAAAATTTCACACGGATACAAAGAGATTCAGTCCTGAATTCCAGAGTGACAGATTGCTTGCATTCAGGAAAGTGTCCACTGTCTGGGTCCAGACAGTTCAATTAAAGCAGATCCCAAGTGTTTCTGTGAATCGCTCCTTTGCATCCCAATGTGAACTAAATACTTTATAGAAATGTATATTTCAATACTTAATGGTCAGCCTTTTATGTTCCTTCTTCTTATTTTGTAGGCAAATCTTATTTCTTTTATGTTTCACTGTTGATCCCCCTTGTATTGTTCTCTTACCTTGTTCTGTTGTGTTATTAACTGTAGATTATTGTCGTTTCTTCTGATAGTATTTTCTGTATAGGATCATTTGGATATTTCCAACGCAGCACCTTTTGATGCTCCTCTGTTTCCAATACCTCTACCCAAAGTTGTAGAAGGTGGTAATTTTGAAGATGAGTGCAAGGAACGTGAAGGGCAAATTCATGATTATATAAGTAATCTTCGATTCAGTATATCACCAACTGCATTTTTCCAGGTTAGACTTTGTTTTTACTTATTTCATGTCAGTGTCACTTACAATATTGTGATTTTATTTATTTATTGCAGTGTAATTTTATTGATGTTTGATCACTGTAGGTTAACACTGTTGCTGCTGAGAGGCTTTATTCGCTGGCAGGTGATTGGGCAGCTCTTGGTCCTACAACCCTCCTTTTTGATATATGTTGTGGGACAGGCACCATTGGTTTGACATTAGCTCATCGGGCTGGGCTGGTAACATAATTCACCCAATTCTGTTAGGTGTAATTGCTTATTCATTACCAATTAATGTCCGTTGAAAGGGATCAAGCAACAGATCTGTACAACGCATTGCGAGATTTCATTCTTGCATAAGTATTATATCTAGTTTGGATCAGTGTTGATAATATCGGTATCGGGAAAATATCGGCGAGGGTCCAGAAAATATCTTATCGGCAATATCGGCGAAAATATCGGCAAAATATCGGTAAATATCGGCAAGCATAAAAAATATTTTTTCCAAATTTTTAAATATAGCCGATATTTTGCCGATATTTTCCGATATTTGCCGATATTTTGAAAATATCGCGATATTATCAAAACAGAAAATATCGCGATATTTTCTCGGCGATATATCGTTTTGCCGAAAATATCGCGATATTTTCGAATATCGCCGATATATCGCCGATATTATCAACAGTGGTTTGGATCAATTGCTGACACAATTTACTCTCTAATTTATAAATGTACCTCTGTTAGGTTGTAGGGATAGAAATGAGTGCCCCTGCTGTTGCAGATGCTCAAAGAAATGCAGAAATCAATGGCATAAAAAATTGCAAATTTGTTTGTGCCAAGGTGATAAAATTTGAAGTCCAGAGAGCATCATGAATTCATTTACATTTGTTTCTAAACATATAATGCTTGTCTGATTTGATTTATGGTGGATGCATTTTATCAGTGCACTAATTAAGAAGGGATTGTTGTAGGCAGAAGATGTGATAGATTCATTGTTGAAGGAGTATCTCGAAATGCCAGCAGAGATGGCATCAGATATCTCAGATAATGCCACTGACAAGAATATTGACAATATATCCAAGAAAAGTGCCAGTGAATATGGCACACAGGGTAATAATTCTCCTGAGTCTGGAAATGACACACAAATAAAAGGTGACACTATTGCCAAGGAAACTGAACATATTGCTAATATCAGCAGCAAGTCTCCAGGAACCTCCACTGAGACAAATGAGCTTACTGAAAACAAGAAAGAAGCCAATATTATGAAGCGGTTTAGAGAAGTAGTTGTTATAGTTGATCCTCCACGTTGTGGTCTCCACCCTGTTGTAAGCATCTATTGGATTTCAAATGCAATTTGACGATTGTTTATGCCTTCACCAAGTAAATATAATATGACTCACATGAAATGAATTTTGTAGTTTGGAGTAACTTGTCTGAAATTATTTGTTTACAGGTCACCAAGGCTCTTAGAACTCAACCCTGGTTGCGTCGGCTAGTGTAAGTAATGACTGAGTGCTTTCCTGTTGTATTTCTTTGATGAAGTTCATAATCTTGACTATGTTGTCTTGTGCATCAGACACAAAGAAGCAATGGGGTGAGAATTTAAGGCACTCAGATTAACTTGCTGTCTTGTTTGCAATGTGCAGTTATATCTCATGTAATCCAGAGACGTTAGTAGCTAATGCAATCGAACTTTGTACACCATCAACTGGTAAAGTGGAGAAAGTAAAGGGGAGGAGAGGTGGATACAGACACATGGGCAATGCAGGTCATGCTAGGCAGCGTGCCAAATCCATGCCGGTTTCGGAACCATTTTGCCCAGTCAAGGCGATGGCTGTAGATTTGTTTCCTCATACACCACACTGCGAGATGGTGATGCTGTTGGAAAGATAGGATTTGGCTTTTGAGGACATTTCTTCTGGAAATTCTTTTTCTTCTCATGTATTGCATTTTTTAGCCACAGCCAACTGGTCCAAATCTCTTATGGGAGAATATGGTTGGCCGTGTGCAATGCGATTGAGTCTTAAGTTATGCAAATGTGGCCCTCTTGAAGTGCATTTTCAGATTTTGCTAGTGTTGCAAAATCAGTAACCCGCTTTAATTAGATTTTTTGTGAGCTATCATCTTTCTTGTTGTATGTGTTCTTTGAGTATTCAATCAGTTAACTTTATAGTTAGAAAATAGATTTTCTAATCTCAATCCTCGTAGTTTATTCTTCTACCAGCACTTTTTTGAGGATAGGCATTCATATTGGTTGTTAACGATGATACACAGGGTAGGTCCCCAACCTTTACTAGCCTTGCCGAATTGCAATCACTGGAGCCTGCTACTAAAACCTTGAGTTGGAAAATTCTGTCTATGTTGAGAGGTAAGTATCTCTACTCAGCTACAGAAGATTAAAATTTGAAAGCATTGGACCATGCTACTACTCAAACCTTGAGGTGGATATTATAAGAGGTTAGCATTTCTACTCAGCTACAGAAGATTAAAATTTGAGGGGCTACGTCAATGTCCAAGATAGATACATAACTATAATATGACGTAAGTAAATATATTACATCAGAACATTTCAATGTTGTAAATTGTGGAAAGACTAAATATGTAATTGCTTATCTTCGCATATTCAAAATTTACATTGCTTTTGGTAAGGGCAGTTGAAAGGAGTGCCAGTGATATTAGGGATAAATTATGAAATCGAGAACCCTCGTTTATGCATTTTAGCTCATTAGATAAGGTGTGACTTCAACTTTTAGATTGCTTTTCGGATAGGTCGGATAAATCTAGCATTGCTGATATCAGGGATAAATAATGAAACCATAGAACCATTGAATGCCATTTTGATCATTAGATAAGGTTCTGAATAGGAGGATTTTATTATCACTCTAGCCCTCTATGCATTCTCAGTTGTTCAAGCAACATACTTGGTAACAGAATCCTTTGCAAGTAACTCACATGATTCCCAAAGGATTATCATAAATCAGACTCCTAGTTGATCAACCTTGGTGTAGAGAGGCTCCTGGATTTGAAGCACCACCAAATCCCATGGGGTTATGGTGTACCCCATGGTGTGTAGGGGCCTTGCTACCATCCTCACCCCTGGTGATCACAATCACACTCTAGAATGTCACCTCTCTCTTTAAGGATCTTACTATCAGTTGAGCTTGTAGTGATCATAACCACATTTGATAGTTGTGTCCTGCAATGGATCCAAAATAATATTACAATGAGCTAGATCAGTGATGCGGGGGAGCGCCCCCCCCCCTTCGAACCCGCTCCCGAAGCGCGCTCCGGGCGGGAGCGGCTCGGGAGCGGGTCGGGAGCGCGCTCCCGTAAAAAAATTTGCGCTCCCTGGTCTGTGAGGGAGCGCTTCAGGGAGCGATCGCTCCCGCGCTCCCGGAGCGCTTTTTAATGCCCGGGAGCGATCGAGGAGCGATCGCTCCCTGATCGCTCCCGGGCATTAAAAAACGCTCCGGGAGCGAATTTTAGTGAACCGGGAGCGGTTTGGCGGAAAAAAATTCCGTGGACCCGAAAAAAACAAAAAAATTAACTAATTTTTTTGGGTTTATAAGCCCAATGGGCCAAAACAAAATCATTTCAATGAGATTGAGCTTGAGTTTGAGAGCAAAGGAGCAAGGAGCAAGAGCTGAGGAGCAAGGAGCCAGAGCTGAGGAGCGAGGAGCAAGTGCCAAGGAGCGAGGAGCAAGCTTGCAGAGGTAAGTAACTTAATCATTTAGTTAGTTTAGTTGGTTAGGTAGTTAGTTTGTTTAGTTTAATTTACCTGTTTGAGTTTAAAGATCATTAATTTAAATTAAATTAATAAATTAAATGAATTAATCCCAATAAACTAAATTAATTTGCAGATTCAAGACTCAAACCCTACAAACATCAAACACGATGGACCCGGGGATTTTTATTGGCATTTTCCTCTTCCTGGTCCCTTTTCTGGTTATTATGGTGGTGGAGAGTAGGAAACGGAGGGGGCCTGAAACTGAAGAGGTGGATGAAGAAGCCGGAGGAAGTCAAATAGGTGAAAACCCCAGTGAGGAGGATGTGGAGGGTGAACATGAGGGTCAAAAAACTAAACAAGACCAAACTCCATTGTGGAAATATGTTCAGAGGCCTGAAACAGGGAGAGGGGGTGGAACCACTAAATTTCATTGCCCCCATTGCAACAATGATTTCACAGGCTCATACACCCGTTTGAGAAGACACCTTTGCGGGAAAAGGGCATGGGATGGAGAGAAACAAATAGGAATCAGAACTTGCGACGCGGTGTCAACAGCAGATAGAGCCAAATACATAAAGGAAGAGGAGGACGCCCAATACAAAGCAAAAAGATCAAGGGGTTTCTTTGAAAGCTCACAAAGAACTCCTTCAGCATCCTCCCAAGGCAGTGGATATGGACATGGAGGCTCAGGGTCATCATCTTTACGCCGTAGAACCATATCAGATTTCCTTGATGAGGGGTGTAGGAATGATGTGGATTCAAAAATTTACAGGTTCCTCTATGCAAATGGGATACCATTCAATGTTCTACGCTCACCTTATTGGCACGAAATGGTTTCTGCCATAAATGATGCCCCTAAAGGATACAAGAGCCCTGGGTATGACAAGGCAAGAACAGTTGGCCTTGATCATGAAAAAGCAAAAATATCACATTCTTTGAATAAAATGACAAGTTCTTGGACTGACAATGGGGTGTCCATTGTATCTGATGGATGGACAAATGTAAAAGGCAAGCCATTGATAAGTGTTCTTGCTGTGTCCCGAAGTGGTCCCATTTTTCTAGCTGCACATGATTACTCAGACAAGTTCAAGACCGCTATCAACATTGCAGAAGCATTGCTTGAAACAATTGAGCGTATTGGCCCATACAATGTCATCCAAGTCATCACTGATAATGCTCCTAATTGTAAGGCAGCGGGAGCAATTATTGAGGATAGATACCCGAACATATTTTGGTTTGGATGTTTGGTTCACACATTGAACCTTCTGTTGCATGATATTGTCAAAAACAAAAATGAACAATACCAATGGATTGGTGATTTGTACAAGAGAGGAAAAAAAATGATAAAATTTATTACAAATCATAGCAATACCCATGGCCTTTTCCGCAGTCACTCGAGATTGGAGTTGCTGAAGATTGCGAGGACTAGATTTGGTAGCTATTACCTCACCTTCAGGCGCCTTTTGAAGGTAAGAGAGGGTTTAGCTAGCATGGTATCAAGTCCAAATTGGCAGGTGTTAAAGGAAAGGGCTACAAATGTAGCTGACATTGCAGGTTTTGAAACGGTGGAGGAGGCCGCTCTTGATGGGCAGTTTTGGACAACTGTGAGACAGGGATTGGATTTCACCAAGCCAATTTATAACATGATTCGGTTTGCAGATACAGACAAACCAGTGATTGGCGAGGTGTATGAGCAAATGGATACCATGTTGGGGGAAATAAAAGACATTGTTAATAACAGAGATCCCGACTTGTACAATCTGATTCACGATTGTGTGTGTGAACGGTGGAAAAGGCTTAACCTTCCACTACATTGCTTGGCGTATATCCTTACGCCAAAATACTACTCAGATTCTTGGTTGGGCAAACCTGCAGCAGGGGGTGGTGTTAGGACCAAACCCCATTTAGATCGAGAGGTAACTAAAGGATATCTGGATGCATTAGAAAAGTTGGTGCCTGACAGGGAGGAATGTGCAGCTGTGCGCCTTGAAATAGGCAGATACTTCACTGGCAGTGGTTTGTATGGTAACTTCCATGCAATGGACGACAAAGATAAATTTGATTCTCTCACATGGTGGGAAACATATGGCGGCGACGGACTTTTGCGAAAATTGGCATTGAAAGTTCTTGCACAGGTTGTAAATTCTTCTTCTGCAGAGAGGTGTTGGAGCACCTACAGTTATATACATAATGTGAAAAGAAACAGGCTCAACGAAAACCGAGCAGAAAGCTTGGTTTATGTGCACTACAATTTGAGGTTGTTGAGCCATTACTGTGATCGGGCTAATGAAGATCCCACATATAAAATTTGGGACAATCACCCCGAGGACGACAATTTGGAGGATGGCATTGTACATATGGAAGAACTAGAAGATGAGCTTGTACGGGATGAAGCTGAAGCAGCTACAGCAGCCATGCCACCTCCACCTCCACCATCCAGTAGCAGTTCTCGGGGCCCGAGTCTTGTTCCATTGCTGTCGCCACCTCCATCGACACCCTCGCGTGGAGGCTCTAGTTCTGGTCGTCGGTCTGGGCAGGAGACTCCTAGAAGACCGCCAAGACCTACTTATACTCCTGGAGACTCTCGTGGCAAGGGCCACTTGTAGATTTACAGTTTACTTGTCTTTTTTAGTTTCTATTAGACTTGTCACTTTAGTTTTCATAACTGTTCAGTGTTGAGTTTTGAGTCCTTGACTCTTGACTCTTGACTCTTTCATATCATTATGACATTATGATATTTTTTGTAAACATTATATCACTGTGACAATGAAAATTTGAAGTTTGAAGTTGGGCCTTGGCAATTATAACTCATTGGTAATGATTGTGAATTATGAATATGATGCTTTGTGAAAGACTAAAGTTGTTTCATTTCATCTCATTATTCATGTTTCATTTTATAAATTTTTAACATTTCATATCATGTTAACAGTTAGAAGTTAGGACTTAGAAATATCTTTGATATTACTTCTTGTAATGGTTAAACTTGGCTTACAAGTACAACTTGTTACTTTGGTGATCAATGATGATAAATGTTATTGAATTGAATGTTATTTTAATTTATTATTTTACTAAGGTTGATGACGATTATAATTTCTAGATGATTGATGTGATATGGTTCAATGATCAATTTATGTTTTTTTATGTTTTTTATGTCTATTTCATCATTCTACATGTTTTTGTTGACATATATGTATCAAAAATTAAAAAATATAAAATATATATATATTTTTAAAAAATCGCTCCAGGATTCGCTCCCAAACCGGGAGCTTCTGAAAATGGTCGCTCCCGCTCCCGCTTCCGCTCCCGCTTCCGCTCCCCGCTCCCCGCTCCCGCTCCCGCTCTAGCTGATACAATGAGTGTAACTGCCCCTCCCACTCTGTTGTCCACTCAAACTAGGTCAAAGCAACCAATATTCTGTTTATTTGAATACATGATTCAAATAACTAGTTTAGCACAACAATGAAAACTTATTCAGCTGATCGGAGAATATTTCGTCATAAGCTAGCCTAGCCCCATCAATGGGAATGAAACTTCATTTGTATTTTTTTCTAATGCAACATCTTCCCAAGATTTGGCTCTTGGCTTATCCCTTCTAATGCAAGGGAGAATTGGGTTTGATAGTGAATTTACAAGTGTTGAGAACACGATAGAAGGAAGTTATTGCTCTTTCTCTTTATCCTTTTTAACTCGAGCTAACTTTGGAGGTTATTTTGATAAGTCAAACCCGTTCCTCAAGACTTCCTAAACTCTAGAATTTGATGGTCATGCTCATTGAGTCACGAGTCCTTCCCTTGAGTGCATCTCCTTATGTTTTAGCCATTTCTTCATCTTGAAATATATTAGTCCTTTCAAAATACCAATTTATATATGACATTATCGACATAAATCAATAGCATCATAACATGAAGTACACATCAATATCTTCCACATCATGAAATGATCAACACATCATTAATATTAACTTTGGCAATCAATATCAACTTGTGTCTTTAAAATGATTGAATCATCATTAATAACATTGGATCACAATGTCATTGTTAATCAATTGTAAATGTCATTGAATCAATATCATAAAACTAATCCACTTTAATATCAATTTCTAAGGGTTTGCTCCCAACATTGTAGAGTGGTCAGTTATACATTAGATGTGGCTCCAAGCATCTAAAATCAGTTAGGAAATGACATAGGTGGCTCCAAGTGTCTACAATTAGTTAGGAAATGACACATAATTCCTAAGCAAGAAATTGATCGATGTTATCATATCTTTGGTCCTTCGATTATATAATCTAGTAATCTCTAGTTACATGTTGGATTAATTGCCTTTAATATCCTTAAGTTGTTGAATTTTCTACAAGATGAACAATAAAAACCAATTTTCTGATATGATAATTTCCTCCTAATGATCGTCAACTAGTTTATCTTATGCCACTGATATCATTGAGCAATTATACACAAAATATCAACAGTAATGCAGTGAAAATGATAAGATCATAAAAAGACAACCATGCACAATAAAGACAACAAATTTACCTTGGGAAACCCAAACTTGGATTAAAAGCCAACAACCTTTCTTCTAGGAGAAATGATTCCTTAGTGAGGTTTACAATTCGAAAAATTGTTTAGAAATCCATGCCAAAATTTAACTCTAAATACCAGTCAAATTTGATCAAAATTCTAGCAAGTCAACGTTGGTCAAACGACCCAATAAGTCAAATTTAGTCAAGTTTTCGGTTTGGTCAACTTAGCCTTTTAGGTCAACTCAGACCTATAGCTGACTCTTGCGGTTAAACTTAGATTTGTGGTCAAACCCACAGTCAACTCAACCTTTTTTGTGATCAAACTTGGCCTCTTCTATGGTCAACTTGGCTTCTTTTGCTGTCAAACTCGACCTCTTATGCAATCAAACTCACCAAGATACATCGATCATACAAGTCAAACTCAGTCAAATAACAACTCTATTGACTCGGTGAAAGCTTGGTCAAACAATCAAGAACTCGGCTCCGTCAAATTAGTTAATTCTTCCTTCTTTCTCCACACGTGCAATTGCCCTTAGAGAGATAAGATGTTGTGTTTATGATGATTGTCAAAGTGGACTAACACGTGATGTATTTATCTAGGTCAAATGATGTTGAATTTGACCAAGGGACAACCTTTCATTATGGGGTTAATTTGACTTCTTGAACCTACATGATGTTGAGAAACCTAGGGCATGAATAGTTCAAAGATTTCTCTGCTTGATAATTGCTTGTGATATACTTTCACTTCTTAGCTTAGTCTTTTCTTCGTTATGTTATTATTGTGTTATTTTCATAAAGACAATTACCAATATGCACAATAAAAGACAAGTGACACAATATGTAGGCTTGTCAGCGATGGCCAAAACCTCTCACCACTTGAGAGGAAAACCTGATCAAAATTGTTCTTCTAGATCTTCAATTGACGAGTACCAAGACCATGGCATAAACCCTTGACTCTAGTATCCTCCCAAGAACCTTGTCACTAACTTTGATGCTTTGTCTTTTCCCTTCCTCGATTTTCTTCTTGATCTCAAACTGCTCTCCTCGGTTCCTTCTAGAGGAACTCTGTCTCTATACTTCACATTGCTTCTTCTCGACTTCTCTTAGAAAAACTCGGTCTCTATGATTTTACTTGCTTCCTCTACAGAATCTCGGTCTCTAGATCTCTATCTCGGTTACCCAAAACAAGTATCCCAGAAGAGTCCTTCCTTTGCTACCCTAGAAGAAACCTACTCTTCGCTGCCCAAAAAGAATCTCTTCTTCGTCGCTGCCCCATGAGAAACTCTTCTCCGCTGCCCCAAAAGAAACTTTTCCTTCACTTGCCCAAAAGAAACTCTTCTTCGTTGTGCGCAGAAGAATCATCCTCCTCCCTTCTTCACACTTCTCTTCGTAGCTTCTTTCTTCTCACTTCTCTTCGCCGAATGTATGTCAAGTTGCTTGCCTTCAAGTGAGGCCGAGTTATGCTATAAATACACTTCTTCTCATGTCCTTTAGGTCGACTTTTTCTAGCATGTTCTTCCATCATTGTAGGACGATTTGAAGAGGATAAGTGACAAGGTCTTGGAGGATACTTTACATAGACAATTTTGACCTTTTACAAAGTCTAACATGACAATGACTATCATTTTATGACTAGATGACAAATAATTCGTAAAGACCTTCAGTGGGAGTCTGGACTCGAGAATAAAATCTCTTGCTCATGAAACCCATGAAGCGAGCAATATAACAAATTTATTTTTCTTCTTTACATCACATTACATAAAATCATAATTACATGTCATTAAGAAGACCGAACCTAGTTACACTTTTCAGCACTGCCTCTTAACTAGGGAGGTATTCATAATGGTACTTGGACTTTCTCAATTTGAAGAACTTCTCATAAGAAGAATTCGGATAGGTAACTCATTTGTATAGCATCATATCAACCAACATTGTTACATAGCAAGGCTTTGACTAACAACTCCTTATCTCCATAAGATGCGAGCTCAATGTTGGTGAGACCAATGATTTATAAACACTCTCATCATTGTCTCTCTTCTAACATCTCCTACATGGGTACTCAGGGTGTGTTCCATGAGGACTATTCTTATCTTGGACTCCCCAACACTCCAAGAATATCGGTCCTCCATGACTACTCTTCTATTCGATGCCCTATCTCATCCTCAAAGAGCATCGGATGCCAAATAATTACCCAATCCTCCATTTTGTCTTCCCAGGTGAAGACCAAAATGCCATGTCCATCTTTCCCTCTCAAATAGGGAGGACATATTCCACTAAAGGGATGTACTCATTCCTACCAAAAAGGAATGTACCCAAGCTCCCCCTTGGCTTAGGAATTTCCAAGTTTCTTCCATGTAAAAAACTTCTTTTTAGGCTTCCTCTTAACTAGGGACCTACAACAACTCCTTATGTGGAACAACTAACTGCTTGAAGAACTCCTCTCTTCTTCGATGTCATCAATTTCTTTTGTGATGGAGTCTTCATCTTTTGGGTCTTCTTCATAGGGCACAAACCATCCATCACTTTCATCCATGAGTTAGTCATGTCTTCATTTCATCAGAAAGTGATCCATCAATTTTCCATTTGGCTTTGCTTTATGCCATTATGCTTTCATGCCATATTTTCCGGAAGGATCTTACATCCCTCAATGTGGCCCTCTTGGAAGTAATCCACAGATCTCCCCTTTGGTAGTCCTACATAAGCCCAACCAGATATTAGTTCAAAAACAAGAAATGAACACTTACATCAAAATTACCTTTTTGATGGTCTTTCATCTTGACATCTTCTTGTAGGCATCAACATCTTGCATGTAGATTGACACATTTCCCAAAGATATTCATTGTCAAGGGTCTCCATCTTTTTCTGACTTCCATCAGAGTCTTCATATCTTTCTGGGAGATATTATAGTCAAATCTTCTTGGACTTCGGATGTTGAATGCCTTCTACCTTTGTTGCATATTTTACGATCTCTTCCTTTCTTTTCACACACTTTATTCCCAAGAGATTCTAATTAGAGTTCCTTAATTGTAGTCAACTTCCTCATGATTCATATGAGAACATATTATGTTGATTTCATCTAGTGTGACTTGTGCTTTTCTGCAATCTTTTAGAGGAGGAGATCCTTTCTTCTTTTGATCATATTTCCCAAGATTGAAATAATGATCCATATTACCTGCAACCATATGACATGACTTTCATAATAACCTATGTAAGCATACATACCTCATCTTTCCTTTCTGTCATCCAGACTTCTTGTAGCAACGTCATTTGAACGAAATAACTTTCTCCTTTACACCTACTTTCCTGCTATGTCATCGTACCATCATCCCTTGAATCGCACGAGTCAGAATTCCTGATGAAACTCTTGCTTCCTTTCTAAATCGGTGAATCCTTTGATAAGGATTCCATCAAAGAAACTTAAAGATCTTTCATGGCCTTACCCAACATATGCTTCCTTGTTGACTTATGGTATGATGATCTCAGTCGATGATGACCTCTACTTCTTTCTATAAGTATCACCTGAGATTTCAATGAGGTTTCTAAGAGCACTTATTCAATAGAATTTATTCTAGACATTCTTTCTGCTTTCCATGTCAAGAGATCTTACTTCTAATGCTTCTATCATGATGTTATTTTCTAATTTGATGCATCCTATCTAAAATTACAAGTGAAAAGTACCTTCTAGTGAAGAAGATCGTCTCATTAGAGATCTTTTTGCTTCTTCCTTAAGTTTCTTTATCTCAGGTTCTTTCACTTCCTTAGTAATATGGGACAATCTCTCCTATATTGCCCAAGTTTCTAACAACCATAACATCTTTCCTTAGCCATGTTCTTCTTTTTCTTTTGAGGATCAAACTTTCCAAATTTCCCTTTTCTTGTTGATTGATCCATTCTATCTGATATTTTGTCATCTTCTTTCTTCAACCTGTCTTCTTCTACCTTATAGAGAGACCATAGTTTGATGAATGGGATATCTTCCTCTTCCTTAATAGATACGAGGTTAACTTGTTCATCAGTCAATGCATTTAGAATAACGAAGATCATTTCGTTATCAGATACCATCTCTCCTAGATCATGTAACTGACCTTTTATTTGAGATGCTTTTGAAAGGCATGACGATATCCCCTCATCCTTTGACACCTTCAACTTATATAGATCGAATCCAAGTGATATGATCTTTTCTATCAAGTTCTTAGAGAAAAGTTCTATCAGCTTATCATATATTTCTTTAGATGTCTCCAGCTTGGCTACATAGGAAATGAGAGGATCTTTGATAGATTCCTTAAGAATCTTTTGAGCCTTGAGATCCCTTTCCATGTATTTAGATAATGCTTGTTCTTTGGATGGCTTGGAGACTTTTCCATGGACATGATCAATGACTTCATTTACTTTGAGGACTATGTCTATCCTTCTTTTCCATGCAAGGAAGTTTGATATCCCAACCAAGTTATGGTTCTCCTTGAAACATGAAGTCATTTTTACTAGATTACATTATAAAAAGGTACTTGTGAAGACAAAATCTTCAACTTGATGACGAACTTGTTCCTTCAGATGATCCTTTTAACAAGGTTCTTACTTCGGATGATCCTTTTCAAATGAGATCCTTGCTTCAATAGAGAGAAGATTGCCTTTCAAACTAATGTTCCTTAGATTTGAAGAGCTTCCACTTCTTTGGTGATGTATGAGTGATGATCTTTGGAGTGCTTCTAGGGTTTCATTCTTTCTTCCTGCTTCCTTCTTGAAGACAATTTCAAGACTCTTGTTGGTGTACATTTCTTCAATCAAGGGTTTTGAAGATCTTGCCCTTGGTAGCCCTTGGATTTGTTATGATCCTTCTTTGAAGCTTGATTCTCGTGTGTCTACCTGTTTGAATGCCCCTTCTTGATATCAACACCTAAGCTCTAATATCATGTTGAGAAATCTAGGGCATGAATAGTTAAAAGATTTCTCTGCTTGATACTTGCTTGTGATATACTTTTACTTCTTAGCTTCTAGTCTTTTCTTCATCATCTTATTATTGTGTTCTTTTCATCAAGACAATTACCAATATGCACAATAAAAGATAAGTGACACAGTATGTAGGCTTGTCAGCTAGGGCCAAAACCTCTCACCTCTTGAGAGGAAAACCTGATCAAAATTCTTCTTCTAGATCTTCAATTGACGTGTACCAAGACCATGATAGACCCTTGACTCTAGTATCCTCCCAAGAACCTTGTCACTAACCTTGATGCTCTGCCTCTTCCCTTCCTCGACTTTCTTCTTGATCTCACACTGCTCTCCTCGACCCCTTCTTGAGAAACTATATCTCTATACTTCACACTGCTTCTTCTCGACTTCTCCTAGAGAAACTCGATCTCTATGATCTTACTTGCTTCCTCTAGAGAATCTTGGTCTCTAGATCTCTATCTTGGTTGTCCAAAACAAGTATCCTAGAATAGTCCTTCCTTCATTGCCCCAGAAGAAACCTCCTCTTTGCTGTCCCAGAAGAATCTCTTCTTCGTTGCCCCAGAAGAAATTTTTCCTTAGCTTACCCAAAAGAAACTCTTCTTCATTGTGCTTAGAAGAATCCTCCTTCTCCCTTCTTCGCACTTCTCTTCATCGAATGTATGCCAAGTTGCTTGCCTTCAAGTGAGGTCGAGTTAGGCTATATATACACTTCTTCTCATGCCCTTTAGGTCGACATGATCTCAAGAGTTAGGTCTACTTTTTCTAGGATGTTCTTCCATTGTTGTATGCCGACTTGAAGAGGATAAGTGACAAGGTCTTGGAGGATACTTTACATAGGCAATTTTGACCTTTTACGAGTGTAACATGACAATGACTCTATCATTTTATGACTAGATGATACATAACTCTCAATGGGAGTCTTGACTCAAAAATAAAATTTCTTGCTCATGAAACCCATAAGGCAAGCAATACAATAAATTTATTTTTCTTCTTTGCATCACATTACATAAAATCATAATTACATGTCATTATGAAGATCGAACCTAGTGACACTTTTCAACACATGATGCCCAAAATAAAATTTATTTTATTTTAATTTCCTTAATTCTCGTAGACGGACTTAGGAGGCCCCTTGATATGTGGGAATACCTCCCGATGCTAGATAAAAATCAACATAAGCTATCTTAACATTATTAATGTATCACTAATAACATAGAAATCAACATTTAATGTTAATTATATCATCAATATTGAATACCTAACATTAACATTAATTTAACTTCTAAACATCAAATTGTCATCATAATCATTATCTTTATCACTATTTGTTATTATTACCTTTGTCATTAATCTAAGGATCTAAGCATTTATTCGTTGTCATTGAATCAAAGTTGAATTAATTTTTCAAGTTGTTTTTTTTTTCACTAGTCACATTGATATCCTTAGACTTCATTACTTGAGATTAACATTATTGTAAGTTTTAAATTTTCATAATAAAGATATGCATACACAAATTCTTTATAAACATAAAAGTAAACAATAACAATCACAAATAATAATAAAAAATTGCCTTGAAAACCCTTAATCGAGAAAATCAACAAATGTTTAGAACCACACATCTAATGTAACTCATTATTAACTACATCATTTACAATACAATATATAAGACGTTATGACATCCAAAATCCTAATCTATCGACTTGTATTAGATTACTACATTAATTCCATATCCATAATTAGAATTTTTTTGGCTTAAAAACTATTTGCAAATAATGTAATACACTCAACATTCTTCCATTTTTTGCCTTCTTTGGATAGAAGGGGACTTAGGATTACATAATCAATAATTTAGGGAAACAATGCCCATTGTTTCCCTACACCAAGAAAGCTTCTCAATGTTCACATACTTTGTTAATGAATCTGCAATATTCTTTGAAAGGTCTACCTTTACCATCAATACCTTTTTATTTTCAACCATGTCTCTCACAAAGTGACATTGATCATTAATATGCCTTCTCTCAGAATGATACGCTGGGTTCTTTGCTAGAAAGATTGCACTATAATTGTCACAATCTAACCTTATACCTTGTTAAAACCCAATACTTGAAAACAATCTCTATAGCCATGCAATTTCCTTGCATGATTGGTTGTCACGTGTTTTGCCTCTATAGTTGAGGGTGCAATTACTCGCTGTCATTTGCTCATCCAATTGATTGCTCCTCTAAATAGGTTAACCACATAGTCACTTGTAGAACTTATATGATCCATATCTCCAACCCATTCTATGTTAACAAAGTTATGCATGTTCAATACTCTCTGCTTTAGGTTTTCTTCAGTCACACATTCCATAATATGTAGTGTCTCACAAATACATGAAAACCCTCTTCAGTGTTATCTAATGCTTCTTCCCTAGTTTTGATATATACTTAATACTCCCGCTGCATGTGAAATACTTGATTTAGTATAGACCATTGCATACATCAAACTGCCAACACCACTAGCGTAGAGAACATGGCACATGTCTTCTTTCTCTTCATGTGTTTTGCAACACTGATTTGCAATTAACTTTACACAGATGAATAGGGATCTTGGCCAACTTACACTCCTGAATATTAAATTTTGCAATATTGTTTCAACATGTTTCCTTTGATTCAATGAGGTTTTTGTTTGTTTGATCTATTTCAATTTCCATGTCCAAAATAAAATTTGCATCACCAACATCTTTCAAGTCAAATTTTGAGGCCCATTGAGTTTTGACATCCTTGATCACTGCCTTGTTGTTTTCAATCAACACCATATCATTTGATAAAATATCACATACATTTTATTAATTTAAAATGCACATAATTATCAACATTTTTCCTTGTGAAACCAAGTCCCGATATACAAGTATTAAGCTTTTGATACCATATTCATGGAAATTGTTTTAACCCATACATGGACTTTTTTAGCTTGCAATCCGACTCTTTTATTTCCCTTCATTACAAAATTTTATGGCTGTTAATTTTTTCTTTAAGATCCCCATGTAGAAATGTTCTCTTTACAACAAACAAAATATATCTATGGAAGTTAATTTAATAGCAAAAGGAAAAAATTCACCAAAATCAATTATTTCTACTTTAGAACATCCCTTTGCTACTAATCGAGCTTTGTACTTTTCCACTTTTCCTTCCGTATTCAATTCTTTAAACACCCAGTTGTTACCAACAAACTTTCTTTTAGACAACAACTCAACTAGATCCAAAATCTCATTCTTATCTAATGTTGCTATTTTTTCAACCATGGTATTTTTCGAGAGCTATCATTCTTTGAATCTATTGTTCTCTAATAATTTTGGGATCACCATTAGTGATGGACAAAACAAAATTAGAATGAAAATAAAGCAGACTATACCTTTTGATCACCTTATGTCTCAAACTGATTTCCTCAATATTAGAGTATGCAATTTTTATTTTTATTTTTGTTCTTCTGTTGAGTCAGATTTGTCATCCTTCAACTCAGACTAATATTTTTTCTTTTTTACCTTGGTAGGAATTCTTGTTTGGCAACATCTTTGAGCTCTCTGAAGATAACATCTTGACTATAAACAACCTTCTTAGTTTCTTAGTCTATAATTTTTTAGACGTTCCTTAGTCTATAATTTTTTAGACCATTTTTATAACCAATAAAGATACACTTTTTGGTGTTTTATCCAATGTATTAGTACATTCCTTTGGAATGTGCACATAAGTATCACAACCAAAAACGTTGAGATGCTCAAGAGGCATTTTTACTAATTTAGGCCTTGAGAGGATTTTTTACTTGATGGTAATGAGGTTGATTGATTTATCACGTAACTTGTGGATTCCACTATCTATACCTAGAACTCTTGTCCTAACCTGACACCATTGAGTATGCTCCTTGTTTTTTCTATCAATGACCTGCTCATCCTTCTACAACCCCATTATGTTGAGGTTTCTAAGGTGTAATCTTCTGTCTTTTGTTATACAAAACTTCTTATGAAATTTCTCAAATTCATTCCCACATAACTCTCCACCATTGTATGTTCTCAACACTTTAAGTTTCTTATCTCTTCGATTCTCCACCACTGCCTTAAACTTTTTAAATTTACCAAAGACATAATATTTCTTTCGAAAGAAATAAACCGATGTTTCCTTGAGAAATAATTTATGAGTGAAACATAGTACATATATATATTTAATTATGGAACATGCACAAGTCCAAACACATCAATTTATGCTAACTCTACAATTCCCTTTTGCTCTTATAACACTTGATAAGAATCTAACCTAATTATGTTTTCCATATATCTAATGCACATATAAATCAAGATCTAGAGTGCAATTAGATAAAACTTCAACCATACCTTTACTTTGTAATGCTAGAAGTCCCTTCTTTCTAATATGTCCCAAGCTTTGATGACATAGCATTGCCTTTTTTCTAGAGACAATAGGGGTTTATCGTCTTCATTTTCACCCTCATGAACAACATAATTGTTACACCTATTAGTGATGGTGCTTCTTAACTGTTACAGGGAAAAGTGTCTATTTAGAACTGCTCTATCCCACTAAGGTGTGACAGCTGCCTTAGAAACAAATGGAGAAAAACTACTTTTGTATTTCCTTTATGAACTATAGATAGAGAGGAATAGAAAGAACCAACCTGTGTCTTGCGCTAGTCCTTTGATCCAATCCTTCTCTTCTTTGATAGTCTCCAACTACCTGCTCCCTTACTTCCCCAGCTTCACAAAGTACCTGTAAGATCACAGAAGAAGAAAACTACACAAAGACATGGATCTATATTCATAAACAACTTAGGATCAGATTTAAGTTAACCATACAAATGTAACAAGCATCAATGATACAAAAGCATGGAGGAAAACTCAAATAGCTTTTATTGATAAACAAGAAAAGATCCAGGAGGAGTTACAACCAGTGGTTCCTGACCCAGCATCAACCTCCCAGCAAAGAAGCCCCTCTTCACCTCAAACAAAGCATAGATCACCCAACAATCTGATGTTTGTCTCAAAAAACCAACAGCAGTTCCTTACAATCTGCAAAATTCCAGCCTCTGGATCTCTGGGATGAGGGATCCATATATAGATATCTGTAAGGAGGATGAGTCAGCTTGTGATTTGATTAGTGTCTTCTCTCTGTCAGTTCTTGCTTCCACTTGGAGACTGAAGGCCTCTTACTCATCCTTGGTCGAATTCAGTGAGGCAAGTGTCACTGGAGAAGATTCTGGAAGCTTCCATTGTCTCTCCACCTCACGGAATGACACTGCCATTTGTCATTTCTCGCCCATCGCACCCCACAGAAGGGACTTTTGAAATGCAACGCACCCTCACAGTGTATTTAGGTGCAATGCAACACACCTAGCCAGTGGAGCAGCTGAAATGATCCTATTTTGACTTATACTGAGCAGTTTCTGGTGGAGAACTTCTGGGAGAAGCTGTAATCTGTTGACCTTGTTCCTTTAGGGGTTAGAACAACACTTTTAGGGACTTAGGAGCCCTTGGTTTATGGACATTTCATGCTTGGAGTTGTAGGGCACAAAAATGTCTATAATAGTTGCCCCCTAAAGTATGAGGCCGTTAACCTTTTGGTGTCGGGTGAAATGCTTTATTATGAAGATCCGAAGTTCTTTCAATGCTGGGAGGAGACCTGTAATAAGACACAATACAATACATTATCTTCATACTATTTTCATGATCTAGCTGAGGCGGGCATTCCCATGCTCAGCTTTATAAATTCATTTTCATGTACATAGGACAGACAATCGTCTGAGTGTAGACTGATGATTATGGTAGAGCCATCATCCTTTTGAGTGGATGATTATCTGTGCAGCAATGATGTACATTTAATGTCTTTATTTTCCTGAATATATATCGCAGCCCGGATGGATGAAACTAGATCCGGGGTCTTCAATCTCGTCCGATCTTCACTCGAAGTACAAGTCGATCCATGCGAGAAATGTTCTGAAGTCGAACATGGAAAGACATCGCTTGATTACCAGTCAATGATGTAAACTGTTAACAAGCGCGAGAGGAATCACCGATAATGATAATGATCCTCAAGGTACTGCAGTACAATTCACGTGGTGTGAATAAAGGACTTGGCGTCGAACACCACGCAAAATCTTTCGGTCGAAGGCCATTGATGTAAACCTGTCGCCGGAAGTGAGAAACTTGCCATTGAGGCATGCAAGCTTCAAAGTACTGAATGGAGTGTTCCTAGATCAACTTCTTGGATAATGAGCTGATGTCGACAAGAAGTGATTCGTCACAGGAGGGCCTTAATGAATCCAACATCAATGACAAGGAACGAAGCAAATGATTTTAATGGAGGTGAAAACGATCTGGTGATATAAGGTTCAGGGTGGCGGTCATGAAAGAATGGAGTATAATGTATGGTAGTGGGTGAGACACAGGTGACTTCTCTGGATGACTTCTCTTGAACATATCAGCGACACTGATGTGATGGATTGGTAGCATTAACCCCAAATGTGGATGGTATGGTGTGACCATGGCGATGTGACTGGTGAATGAAACAACCCAACCCGACTCGGACAGAGAGTGGAAGTGTCATGTTCAAGAGCGACTTGCTACCAACAAAGTTTCTTTGAGTTTTCTTCCCAATTTTTCCCCAGTCATTGCTGACCAGTACCTCTTTATTTTTGTCAAGCTTGAGGAGGATAACATATGCTTGTTCTATAATTTGCCCTTCGGGCAAACCCATCGCTACGTTTTAACGAGTCTAGCGATAGTGAAACTCGTTCTCGTCTAAAGACAAGTTTGTCGCTATTAATCTTTTTAACGAGTTTAACGACGAAGATAACTCGGTCCTTTTCAATTTTAGAGAGTCTGAAAAGGAACGTAAAGGAAACTCCAAAATTCCTTTTTCGTCATCTAATCCCTTAAGTCCGAAAAAGTATAAAACAATACAGAAGGGATGAATTTTCGATACTTTTAACGAGCCGAACAAAACACGCGCTCAACCTTTTTGTGTAATAGTCCCTCAGGTCCAAAAAGATTAAAATCTAGAGGAGGGATAGCACTTCCTGTCCCTTTAACGAATTGGAAGGCCAAGGACTCGGTAATCTTTTCATATTTTACGAGTCAGATGAAAAGAGCTTAAAGGAGACTCGTCTTTTGAGGAACGAGTGATAAAACAGGTAGCAGCTGATTCCAGGTAAGGTTTGGAATTTTCCAATCACGGCAGTGTCACAAGGATGGCTAGTGAGATCACTCTTCGCAGCTGTTCCTCAAAATGGGTAAACAATCAAATGGAGGTGAATGATCGGCCAATGAAAAAGTGGAGGTGACGGTGCAAACACGACCAAGGCTTTAATGGCTGAAGTACTACATTCACGATGGTTATTTACCGGGGAATAGTTCATTTTTTAACAAGCTTAAACGCGGGTAGAAACATTTGCTCATGTCTTATGTTTATTTTTTAACGAGCTTGAACTATGTGCTAAAACTGCTCGATTAATCCAGTGGTATGATAAGAATGTCTCATATAAAAATGACAACTTTTAGAGTTTTGCCCCACATCCTTTCTTTATGCAAGTTAGGAGATGACCAATCCTACGAGTTTAAAGGGTTAGAGGTCCTATAAATTTTAAAAAATAAATAGTCGCTCTTCGCTTGCACTCCAAAAGGTTTGCATGCCCCCAGGTATAAAACAGAGTTTCAAGGTTACCCCTTCTTTAGTCCGTTAAAACATTCGTTTTACCGAGAGAGGCCTACCTCTTACAGGTTACCCAAAGATTGCTCTATTCACAGCGCAAACAAAACACTTCTTTGGCGATGTCTACCGAAATAAACAAAGGTGAGCGGATGGTATGGCGTGACCGTCCCTAACATAACTTTGACAAGAGGATCTTGTTCCAGTCCAACTCCCCCTTCCAATCACGGACGGGAGTACGGAGGTCATATTCTCTCGCGGAAACCTACCTTATACCCGAAGTTTTCCTGCCGAAGCAGACCAGGATGCATGCCCCCTGGGTTTCAGTCATGTCCCCCCGAATCACTCGCACTCATCGGGTGGACGGACTGGAGATTGAGACATTTCTTGCATGAAAAGACCATTCAGGGATGGTATATGACTATTTTCTATGCGTGATCCGGGAAATGAAAGCTGGTCTACGAGCTTGACCACTCTTCCTTCGTGCGGAAAACACATTACTCTAAAGAGTGAGGAGACAATTGCTCCCATGCAATAAATATAGTCTCGTCCAAGGAGTAGATTGTAATCCAGGGGTCCTTGAACTACCATCACGTTCATGTGAACGGTTTTCCCTCTCAATGTTATGGGCACATTGGGAAGGATCCCTAACGGTCGACTGGTTCCTTTATCAAAGCCTGTCAGATTTCTCATCTCAGGCAAAAGCGATGGCGAACCAAGCGCTTTCCAAGCAGTTGAGGAAAGGATACTCATAGAAGCCCCCTCATCTATGATGGTACCAGCCATAACCATTCTATATATTTGGACAATAATTCAGAATGGTATACTAGCTGGTAAATGGGGTCTGCCTAGTTGATTCCAGTCGAAGGAGACAAGTAGGTTGCTTGGAGGTGGGACCGAATAGACGGCCGGGTATGACTCTGACGAACTTCCTTCTTGCGGTAAAGGAATGAGTAAATTGCCCCCATGTTCGTTGGAGTCTGTGTTTATGAAGAGAATTTGGACGGTGTCATCCTTGTTCTCTTCAGTGACTGTATCATCTGAAGATGAAACCTCTGAAGGCAAGACCGGGTCAACTGCCGCCTCGACTTTTTGACTTTTGTCTGGTATGGATTCAGATGGTTTATCTTCAATGATAGGTGCTTCAGCCGACCACCTGAGCGGGCCGGCCGGATTTTCAACTGGTGACGGACTCGGCAAGAGCTTTTTATATCCAGGAGGAAGTCGTGACGGTGAAACCGGACGATCGTCCAAAACTCTTTTAGCCTCGTCTAAGAAGGGACAACGGTGGACGGCATGATCGCCTTCGCACAATTTACAAGGAAATCTATATTTTCTTTTTTTTCCTGGGGCTTCACTTTCACTAGTTGACAGTGTGTTCTCAACATGATCATCAGAGGTTGACGACACCGGGTTGTGCAAACGAGGAGACCAGTCCCTTAATATCCGAGGGATGCAAGGACAATCTCTGTGATAGTGGTCTCCCTTGCAAATGACACATGGCGATTTAGGCTTGGTCGGTGCAGTGTGTGGATTTTCGTTAGACGACACTCGTTTGCCCCCATTCGCTTTTGGCTCCTTCTTCTTCTTCTATTTCTTCTTTTCTTTCTTCTCGTTAGGTACTTGACTTTTGTCTCTAGTAGCCCCATCAAGCGAAGAGGAAGGAGGAGAGGAAGGAGGAGAGGAAGTAGAAGGTTGGTGGGTAACTCTGGACTCGTCTAATTGCTGATTCGATTGTTCAGGAATAGTGGCGTTCTGAACGACAGAGGTTGAGAAGAGCCATACAGGAAAACCAATTGTCAGTCCTGGAAGCGACAATGTGGCCATATGGTGTGCACCAACATCTCCCCAAGAGGAGAAGGGACTAGGATTTCCTCCAAGGGGAATTCCTTGGTTGGTGGACTCCATTTTCTCAACCCAAGATCAACGTAGGAAAGGGGTAATGAATATTCTGTTTAAAATAAATTTTAGACGCTTTGACACAACTTGTTTTTTCAGTTTTTAAGAGTTGAGAAAAAACAAAAGATGACTCTAGTCTCCTTCGATTTTTAATGAGCCTGAAGTGACAAGTGCTCAGATGGACCTTTTCCGTTAAGGAGTCTGAAAAGGAACAAAAGGGACTGCTCTAGAAGTCTAGGTAGAGGGAGTACCAAACCAATCGCAAAATTGCAGAATACTTTTTACGATACGGCAGTCAATCTTCCCGAATGCTGTGTTCAGTGCATTGCGATCGATAGGGCGGCAAACACGGCTTCCTATGGATAAAGGATTTAAGCCTATAGGGGTCTCCCAAAATATACTCGACGGTACGTGGGAGCACAAGTCCGTACTGGCACCTGTCATTTCAAAGTGGAGGAATCACCCAACCAACAGTGAGAACAACAGTTACTAGGCTTTACGACGCCGAAATACGTCTCTAGCCTAGACCTCTAAATGTTGTGCGTTAAGTTCCAAAGCGTTGTTAGATTCATTGAATTTATTTTAAGTTGATCTTGCTTATGAAGTTTGCCTTTTGGGTTCACCACGAGATGTAGATGTAATTCTTAAAATGCAATCTAAAGATGATAAACAAATTTTTTATCTCTTTTATGTAATGAAAATCCTAGCTACTAGGGAAAATAAAGACAGAATCTTTTCACAAAGAGCAAAGAGCACACTGTAAATGCACTTTCGTAAATCAAGCCAAATAGACTGTCTATATGCAAATGCACATGCATGTATTTGTTTTCGACTTTCTTAGTATATGGGTGCTAAAAAGAAAGTTAATGCACAAATCTGAATTTCTTTTCAAGCGACAAACATAAACAAGCTTCTTTTCGAAATAAAAAATAGAGATGATTACGACACCTTACGATTTTGAAATGAATACTCGTTTTTAACACTAGAAAATCACAAATCCAGACCAAAAGCAATAGTAACAGGATAATCAACCATCAACAGCAATCAAACTCTTTCCAACGATTGAAATCGACACTTACGACATATTCAAATCAAAGGACGACAGTACGATTACGCTACTTTTGCTAAGGAGAACTGTAAATGACTCAACAAACACACAAAAACATCTACAGTTCTTTTGTACAAAGGAGGCGGAATAACAGCAAGGAAAAGGGGTTTCAAACAGACATATACTGATCATAGGCAGCAAAATTCAGAGATAGAACTGGAAAGAATGAAACACAAGAACCACAGCTGCACAGGGCTAGTCTGATCAGCGCACCTGTAACACAGAGAATCTGAAATGCAGCGCAGGTTGCCCTTTCGGGAAGTGCGCTGAAATTCAGGATCTCTTAACAGTACCTGCGCTGGGCCAGAAACGAGACTCTGTCCGGGTTCCGGGTCACAGTTTGTAGTTCAGTCTTTGGTTTTTGGCCGAGTAAAAAGCAATCAGTAATTCAACAATCAGGGGTAGATCTAAGGAGGATCTAAGAGCTATCACAAGGGCAATCAGATAGTTTGTGAATCAGTTGTTTAAATCATAAACAGATCCAGTGAATGGATTGAAGCAGCAGATGTCTACTTTGCATTTGTTATGGCAAATGCAGTTCGAATGTCACTTATAAGTTTATGAAACAAACAAACAAAGAATGATAAACAAACAAACTAATTAGCTCCCCAGCGGAGTCGCCATTTTGTTACAGGGAAAAGTGTTTATTTAGAACTGCTCTATCCCACTAAGGTGTGACAGCCGCCTTAGAAACAAACAGAGAAAAACTACTTTTGTATTTCCTTTATGAACTATAGATAGAGAGGAATAAAAAGAACCAACTTGTGTCTTGCGCTAGTCCTTTGATCCAATCCTTCTCTTCTTTGATAGTCTCCAACTACCTGCTCCCTTACTTCCCTTGCTTCACAAAGTACCTGTAAGATCACAGAAGAAGAAAACTACACAAAGACATGGATCTATATTCATAAACAACTTAGGATCAGATTTAAGTTAACTATACAAATGTAACAAGCATCAATGATACAAAAGCATGGAGGAAAACTCAAATAGCTTTTATTGATAAACAAGAAAAGATCCAGGAGGAGTTACAACCAGTGGTTACTGACCCAGCATCAACCTCCCAACAAAGAAGCCCCTCTTCACCTCAAACAAAGCATAGATCACCCAACAATCTGATGTTTGTCTCAAAAAACCAACAGCAATTCCTTACAATATGCAAAATTCCAGCCTCTGGATCTCTGGGATGAGGGATCCATATATAGATATCTGTAAGGAGGATGAGTCAGCTTGTGATTTGATTAGTGTCTTCTCTCTGTCAGTTCTTGCTTCCACTTGGAGACTGAAGGCCTCTTACTCATCCTTGGTCGAATTCAGTGAGGCAAGTGTCACTGGAGAAGATTCTGGAAGCTTCCATTGTCTCTCCACCTCGCGGAATGACACTGCCATTTGTCATTTCTCGCCCATCGCACCCCACAGAAGGGACTTTTGAAATGCAACGCACCCTCACAGTGTATTTAGGTGCAATGCAACGCACCTAGCCAGTGGAGCAGCTGAAATGATCCTGTTTTGACTTATTCTGAGCAGTTTCTGGTGGAGAACTTCTGGGAGAAGCTGTAATCTGTTGACCTTGTTCCTTTAGGGGTTAGAACAACACTTTTAGGGACTTAGGAGCCCTTGGTTTATGGACATTTCATGCTTGGAGTTGTAGGGCACAAAAATGTCTATAACACTAACAACTTGTACATAGTTTCAAATCAGATTCCTTTCAATGACACCTTTGCACCTCAAATCATCTTGTAGGTTTCCATTTCAAACAAAATATTTACATCTACATCACTCATCTTGTTTACATATATCAAGTTTCAAGCTAGATTTGTAATGTGTATAACTTTAGAGAGTGTCTTAATCCTTCAATCCTTAGTCACCAAACTTGATTTTCTTCATTTTATGATTTTAACTTTTGAGTAATCTCCTAGAAAAGCATCATCTTCATCATACATTACATATTCAAAAAAACCATTCCTTGTAGGGAGTCATATGAAAAGTAGCACTTGAGTTGACCAACCATACATTATGATCTACACGTTGAAATTTCTAAGTCTATCTATTAGAAATTTTATCTGTATTCTTCTGGTTTATTTCTTCTACTTGTTAATTACTAACAAGTTACTTAAACATATAGACATCGGAATAAACACAATACAATCTCAACCATCTATAGATCAACAACTGAAAGAAATAACAAACAGACAAGTGACACCGTTATTTTTTGACAACTCGTCCCCAGAAAAACCCAACTTAGGAAAACCGGTGTAGCAATTTTGAGGGTTTATTTTATTATACAGTCTATCCTTGAGTACAACTGGGTGCCAAACTGGCTCACCCAACAAAGAAAAATCACTGACAGTAATACCTCTCTATTCGGAAGTAGGTATTCAGAAAACCTGCCCCACGAAACCCTCTCCAGCGACACTGAAGCATTGCATCAACCCTCTGAGGCATTGCGCAACCTTTGGGACCCTCTGCGTCACTCCTGCTGCCATCTGCGTGGATGACGCAGGCCCTCTAGCCTCTGCACTATCCCTACTGGGATCTGTGTGGCTTGCTACGACTTTTGCGTCTACCTCTTTGCCTTTGCGTTGGTCTCTCGACATTATCTTTGCCTCTCTGTCCAGTACTCACTGCCCCTTGCTACTGATCATTGATTTGACTTTACTTAGCAAACCCCGCTCTAGTAAACCGAATGATTGATCACTCTGGTGTGTTCTCCAACTAACCCTCGAGCCTCCTCTTATACTTTTCCTGTTGGTCCTTCAACGACCGAGATTACATCTCTAATCAACGGCTAAGATTAGATTTGGATTGATCCATGACTTTTGGAACCTTCTAACCCAATTTTATATTAATACCCATTAACATTTTATTTTTCCTAAGTTTATATTTAGGAACTCCATTAAAATTATTAATTATTTTAATATTTCCCAAACCGGGTACAATCTTCCCAAACCATTTCTGGGTCTTGGAGATCTCATGTGCTTTAGCCTCTCCACTAATTTTCATGGCTAGATCACATCCGATGCTACCCGAAATCAACACTCCCTCTTGGCGAGGACTGTGCTTTAGTAATACTCCTCACTTAGCATCACTCTGATTATATGGCACCGGTACCTATGCTGACGCTAGGCCTCCTGGCCTAACATCCTCTGCATTGCTGCATCCTGTATTGCTGCCCATGGACCTACCACTACCACTGCTGCATCTTGTACTGCTGCCTATGGACCTGCCACTACCGTTGCTGCATTTGTATGACAACTCCCTCTGCATCCGTGCGGCTGTTGGTCCTTTCTCCCAACACTGCATCTGCATTGCAACCCCCTCTCATCATGTTGCATCGTGATACTGCATATTGCTACTGCACTGCAACCCAGTTACTGAGAAGTAAGTAACTGATCCACCCAACCACTGACATCCCCGTCATGCTAGAAACACTCCTGATGCTGAAGCTCCCTCTACCACTATCAAGTGTTCCCTCTACTGCCTCTGCGCTGCTGCAACAACTCCCTGCCTCTCGCACTGCTGCAAACCTCTGTGCCATCCTACACTATTGCAACCTCCTCTGTGCCTCTCGCACTGTTGTAGCCTGCTAGCTCTGTGCTGCCTGAGACTCCTGCACTATAACACTCTCTACTGCTTCCTCCGCATCCGTATCTACCGACATCCGCCAGTCCTGCTACTCTCTCTTCGGGGCTTCCGTAACAAGGTATAATCCAAGAAGTTGGGTACCTCAAGGATCCTACCTTTCATCGCCTTTAGTCTTCCTGACTACAACTCGATGTCTCCCCACCTCTTCTCTAGAGGTACATGAGCTCTCATGGCATAATTGTCATCCTCCTCTACCTTCTTTTTCGCCTTCGATGGCGCTACCTTAGAGTCATACGCATCTCCCTTGTTCTTCTTCCCTGGACATTGGTTCACATAATGACCCAATTCCCCACAGTTGAAGCAATTGACCTTGGAAGAGGTCCTTTTTCTTCCTCTTCTCCTGCTTTCCCGCAGATGTCAGCGTTGCATCCTCTTCCTCTTCATTTTGAACCAGACTCCTTTGCTGCTACTTCCCATCTTGCTCAGCCGTCTGATCTCTTCTTGGCGAAGAGCTGCCCGTAATTCTTCCCAATCTGGAAGATTCACCCTGCCCAAAATGCTTTGGACGAATGTCTCCCAATCCTCGGAGACTGTGTTTAGAGCGGTTCTCACCATCAATTCCTGGTATGACATGGCCCCTATGGAAGTTAGTTGGTCCCAGATATCCTTCAATCTATCGAGGAAGTGATCTATCTGCTCCCCCTTCTGCATCCGGTATGACTGCCACTGATTCTCAAGTAACATCTTCCTTTGCACGGAAGTATGTTGGTACAATGGCATCCCACATTTCCTTTGCCATCTCCTTCTCAGAAATATGTTGGACCACATGATCCTTGAACCCATCAAGGATGATGCATTTCGCCTTGGCCATTGCTTCCTCGTACTTCTCATTATTAGTTGGGTCAATTGGGATCACCACTGTTCTCAAGGTGAAGGCCTTGATGCGATTTATATCTAGAATGGACAGGATCCTGGCCTTCAAGACTACAAAGTTGGACACCCCATCCAGCCTATCCTGATCCCTCAGCCCATTCATGGCCATCTCTCTTCTCTTCTTGTTGACTCCTCCGAGTCTCTCTACTTCCCTTCAGAAGTTCTCTCTTCGACTCCTGCTAAGTCTCTCTACTTCCCGCCTGAAAGTTCTCTGCTAGACTCCCTCTGAGTCTCAATTTCCCTTCTGGAAATCCTCCTGCCAATCGTCAATTCGCACCTCTTCGATCTTCTGTGCATCTGCAACACTGATGCAAATTCCTTGGCTAGAAACCCACCTTGGTAGCGACTCCCTCTACCTTGGTTTTGCCCTTTTAGGTGTTGTTCTGCCCATAGTACCCCACTAGCTTAAATCCCGCAAACTGCCCATAGCTTCCTATGCCCCAACAACTGAAGGATTGAGCCTCTAAGCTTTGTGCAATCCCGACACTGGCAAAAATTCTCCCTCAACCCACTGCGTCAACCCTCCTGGTCTCTACGTGAGCCTTTTTCTCCCCTCCTCAACGTTTGCGCTTGCCTCTCTCTGGCCTGGACTGATGACACAGGCTCTCTGCGTCAACCCTTCTCTGCTACTTTCTGTCTAGGAATAACTTCTGTCACTTGGGACAGCTGTTTCTGCTGCAAATTCTCTGATTTCGCTGGCGCCTTCAGCTCTCCTGTGATCTGTAACACTTTGATACCATGTTGAAAATTCTAAGTCTATCAATTAGAAATTTTATTAGTATTCTTCTGGTTTATTTCTCCTACGTGTTAATTACCAACAAGTTATTTAAACATATAAACATCGAAATAAACACAATACAGTCTCAACCATCAACAGATCAACAGTTGAAAGAAATAGCAAACACACAAGTGACACCGTTATTTATGGACAACTCGTCCTCGGAAAAACCCAACTTGGGAAAACCGGTGCAGCGATTATGAGGGTTTATTTTTGCAACCTATCCTTGAGTACAATTGGGTGCCAAACTGGCTCACCCGACAATGAAAAATAATCGGCAGTAATACCTCTCTATTTGGAAGTAGGTATTTAGAAAACCTGCCCCACGGAACCCTCTCCAGCAACACTGAAGCACTGCATCAGCCTTTGAGGCACTGCGCAACCTTTGGGACCCTATGTGTTACCCCTGTTGCCCTCTATGTGAATGACGCAGGCCCTCTGGCCTCTGCACTATCTCTGCTGGGCTCTGCGTGGCCCACTCTGGCTTCTGCGTCTACCTCTTTGCCTCTGCGCTGGTCTCCCGACACTATCTCTGCCTCTCTATCCAGTACTCATTGCCCCTCGCTGTTGATCACTGATTCGACTTTACTTAGCAAACCCCACTCTGGTAAACCGAATGACTGATCACTCTGGTGTATTCTCCAACTGACCCTTAAGCCTCCTCTTATACTTTTCCCGTTGGTCCTTCAACGGCTAAGATTACATCTCTAATCAATGGCTAAGATTAGATTTGGCTTTATCTATGACTTTTGGAACCTTCTAATTCAGTTTTATATTAATACCCATTAATATTTTATTTTTCCTAAATTTAGACTTAGGAACTCCATTAAAAATATTAATTATTTTAATATCTCCCAAACCGGGTACAATCTGTCCAAACCATTTCTGGGTTTTAGAGATCTTATGTGCTTTAGTCTCTCCACCAATTTTCACGGGTAGATCACATCCGATGCTACCCAAATCAACACATGTGTGTTTGAAGAATACAAGTACACATCCCCTCGTTCCTTTGAGTAGTTTTTCCCTTTTGGGGAAGGAGCATCATTAAATCCCTTTCCTTTATCTATATTTTTTGATGTAGAATTATTAGTATTCTTTCTTTATTTTATTTTATTTTGTATCTAGAGGAATCTACCACTAGATTGGGCTCATTCTCATATGACATGAGGTCGATTTTGACAACTACCACTATAACCTCTAGGGGAATCCATATGCAACCACACACATGTCCCACATGGTAAACCGAAGGGATTTGAACCTCAAACCACTTCTTTTCCATAGGAATTCATATCAAGGTCCTTGTTGTTGAAAATGCAACAAGAAAATTCTTGATTTAATTATCCCTTGAATTAAATTAGGAGAAAAAATGTAATTCCACATCACAAGACAACTTGTACAAGTTAACTAAGTTAATTTGACTTAGTTGGTTAAGTTATTTCAAGTGCAGGGTCTAACTTGAGTCATGTAGAGTGTCTTCTACTTTATAAGAGCCCTAGTTGAGTTTATTTTGAGTTGTAATTAATTAATTTAGTTTATCTGAGTTAAACTTATTTAAACTAGTTCCAACTGATGGAGGAACTAGTAGGAGGTCTAACATTGGGGTGCTGCTTCATGTGTTCAACCAGTTAAATGATAATTCAGTCATAAATAACTCATGCATGTGTGATATGAGAGTTATCCAGTTGAGATTGGAGTTCAAGGGAAGTGTACTATTAGTTGTATAATCATCCAAATTATACATGTGGTGCATGCAGTCAGAGGAAGGCCTATGATGGATTGCACAATTTTAATTGAGGAAGTTCCCTAATTAATAGGGGCTAATTCCCAAGGAAACAACTCAAGGAAATAGGGACTTGGGCAAATATAAAATTGGTTAAGTATTGGCTTAGGCTTCTCTAGCAAGCTGTGAGACAGATAGAGATAACGCAGAAGTTGCTTGGGCTTGAGCAAAGCATTGTAATATTTTAATATTTTTTTACTAATGCAATAAACAGATAGAAGGGGTTTTTAGCTGTGGCTTTCCCCAGGAAATCATTGTGTAATGTGTTGATTGGATTCTTTCTCTGGTATGCTTTGTGATTTCTCAATCAATTAATTGTTTCTGTTAATGAGTAGAGTAGATTCAAGTCTTTTTTTTTTAGAAAATTACATAAGTAGTTTGAATCTACAGGAAATTTCTACATGGTATCAAAGTAGAAATCACAATAGAAGAGAATAATGTGAGTTTGTCTTTGCAGGTGAAATTGAATTTGAATGATCATTCTTCAGAACCATTAGGATGTCGTTCTATGGTTTGAGACTTGAATATGCCCTTGAAGGTCATTCAAATTATATTGCTTGGAAGGACATGATGGATGCAGTGTTGGAAGAACACAAACTGAAGGATTTCAGAGACAATGATATTCCTAAGCCTCCAACAACCGATGCTCAAGATTTGGAAGAGTGAAAGAAATGTGTGGTAAAGGTGAGGAGGATCATACTAGAAGGAGTTCGAGATCATATTGTCTTGAGTCTCCATGGGAAGGATACACCATATGCAATGTGGCAAGCCTTGATAGACTTGTTTTAGAACAATAGTGACCACAGGAAGCAAGCATTGAAGGACAAGCTTCAGAAGATTAAGATGGAGAAGAGCGACACAATACCACAATACTTGAGCAGGTTCACCCAATGTCAGGATGATCTTGGGAGCATTGGCATTACATTTGGTGAAGATGGTCTGGTTAGCCTAACACTTTTAGGCCTTCCCAAGAGTTGTCACAACTACCAAGATTCAGTAAATGGGAGGGAGAATCTACCAAAGTGGGAGCGTTTATGGTCCGAATTGGTGCAAGAAGAGATAAGGTGAAACACTAGAGATGGAGCCTCATCCAAGCATGATGATGAGGAGAACTGTGCCTTGGCTAGAAAGGCAAAGAAATGGAAAAAGAAGAAATACCAATCCAAAGGGGGTTCCAATTAGGGTGGAAAGAAGGACTTGTCGAAGATTAAATGTTTTCATTGTCATAAGTTGGGACACTATGCCACGAAGTGTCCACACAAGAAGGCCGACAATGGAGCCTCATTCCATATGACGAGAAATATTTTTTTCAGTGACTTGGAGGAGAATGACCTTCAGATGCACATTGAGATGGGAGATGATGGAAGGTATAGCGCAATTGACATCGGTACTGTTACTTTTCAGAGGGAGTTTGGTTCTCCTCTCACATTAAAAGATGTCATATATGTTCTGGGTCTGAAGAAGAATTTAGTTTTAGTTGCTATGTCGGAAGACTGTGGCTATGATATGATATTTAGCAAAGGAAATACTTTCCTTTGTCACATAACCACAAGACAAGTGAAGTGGATCGGAGTTCGAGTGAAGAACCTCTACAAATTGGATGTTGCAGATTGTGCTACCTTGAGCACGAAAGTAGAGAAGGTGCAGAGCCGAGACATCGGTGAATTATGGCATAGAAGATTGGGCCATTTTCACCATGGAGCCTTGAATATCATGCAACATATTTCTACAGGACTTCCCAAGGGTGCACTAAAGCAACGAGATACGTGCAAAGGGTGTACATTGAGGAAGTACACCAAATCCACCTTTCATGATAAGCACAGTGGAGTGCAAACTATCCTTGAAAGAGTTCACTTAGATGTGTCTAGACTATTCTCGACAGCCTTCATGGCCAAACACAGGTATTATGTGATATTTGTAGATGATTTCTGATGTAAGTGCTGAATTTTCTTCATTCAAAAGAAAGATCAGACGTTTTCTAAATTTTGTGAATTTACTTGTTGAGAAAGACACTGGAAGGAAAGTGAAGGCTCTTAGGAGTGATAACAGTGAATAATATGTGTCAAATGAGTTCAAGAAGTTCTTTGCATTAGAAGGCATTCGATAAGAATTAATAACACCCCATAACCCACAATAGAATGGGGTGGCTGAAAGGAAGAACAAAAGTATTGTGGGAGCTGCACGGGCAATGTTACATGATTAAGGCCTACCGTTGCACTTATGGGCTAAAGCATGCAACACAACTGTATATGTGTAGAACAAGAGTCCTCATCAGATTATCAGGATGTGTACACCATAAGAAGATTTTTCAGGGAAGAAACCAGATATGCCACACTTCAGGATCTTTTGTTCATCATTTTACTGCCATGTTACCAAGAATGCAAGGAAAAATTTAGATTTGACATCTGAGTTGGGAATATTTTTGGGGTACACTGATACACCTCACAACTATCGGGTGTACCTACCATCTCACAGGATGACAGTTGTTCATAAAGATGTGAAGTTTGATGAAGAGAAGACCATGATATGTTCTCTTGAGAGGGAGCTTTAGTTATATTCAGATGAGGAGCTTTTAGCTCCAAAGGAAGAAACTCAAGATGATGTGGAGCAATGCCATGTAGAGGAGTAGAGAGTGGAAGCACCCACTCATGCAAAGACATATGGAGATGGAAGGAAGCGCACCAGAGAAGCTAACATATTGATGCTTAATGCTAGTGAGAATGTGGGAGCTCCCGCATCACAACACAAGTAGAGAAGGTCACCAAATGGGTACAATAGCTACATGGCCCTAATGAGTGAGAGTGTAGAGATTGAGACATCCTCATTTGAGGAAGAAGTTCAGAAACTAGTGTGGGTTGATGCCATGGTAGGGGAATATGACTCCATTATCAGGAACAATTCTTGGGAAGTTGTCTCAAGGCTAGAGGACAAGTACTCAGGGGTAGGTTCCAAGTGGATCTGCAAAGAAAGCAGCAGATGGGAGTGTCAAGAAACACAAGGCCAAATTTGTGGCCAAGGGATTCTCTGAGGTGGAGGGAATTTGTTAAGAGGAGACCTTTGCTCCAATAACAAGGTACCTTTCAATTAGATCTATTCTAGCACTTTCATCACAGATGGGATGGAAGATACATCAGATGGATGTGAAGACAACACTCCTCAATGGAATGATTGAGGAAGAGGTGTACATTGAGCAGTGAGAAGGATTTGAGGATTGCAACAGAGAGTTGCATGTGTGCAGACTCAAGCGACCTCTGTCTGGATTAAAATAAGCACCCCATGCTTGGTACACTAGGATCAACAACTATTTCACCAGGTTGGGCTTCACCAAAATTGAAGGAGGTGCAAACCTTTACCATATTGTGGTTGAATGTAACTTATTGATTATAATATTATATGTCAATGATTTAATTCTAACAAGTGATGAGAAGCTGGTAAAATATTACACTAGCATCTGCATTGTCACTAAAGGATCCGCGTTGCTGCTGACTCTGCACTGTGCCAACTGCACGCTTGCCAACTTTGTACCGCGCTCAACTTTCACTGATCCATCGTGCTACTAAATACTGTGGGCCCATGTACCCAGGAAATGGTCCATGAGGTGGACTCCTCAAGTATCCTGCCCAACTATAGCACTCGAGGGCTGCAACACTAAGTCACCCCGCCTCACTCCTGGAGGTATATTGAAAAACATAGCAAAGTCTTCCTCCAGCTTGGAGGAAAGCCTATCTATCTCTTCAGAAGCTTCCTGTTGGTCCTACTTCTCCTCCTTATCCTTCTTTCTGAGAGGACACTAGTTACTGTAGTGACCGAGCTCACCACAACTGAAGCACTTGACCTTTGACAAATCCCTCTTCTTTCTCTGCTCCCCCTATTCCTGACTAGGCCCCTTTGATGCGAGAGCCACATTCTCCTCCTCCTTCACCGTCTTCGATCCACTACTACTGCCACTGATGGAGCTCTTTAACAAAGCTTGTCTCAACTCCTCCCACTGCAAATCAACCCACATTCTATCCTAGTCTGGTAGCCTATCTCTACCTGATATGCTTTGGCCAAAAACTTGCCAATCCTCTGAGACACTATTGAGTACCAATCACACTAGCTTTGTGGATTGAGGCACTACCCCAACAACTGATAGCTGGTCTCAGACCTCTTGAATCCTGGTAAGGAAGGGATCTATGCCTTCCCCCTTCTGCATCCTGATGCATATCAACTTCTCCTCAAGAAACATCTTCCGCTACTCGAAAGTTCCCTGATATAACAGGGAGAGAGCATCCCACATTTGTTTGGAAGTATCTTTGCCGGCTATATTTGAGACAATATGATCCTAGACTCCATCCAAGATCAACCGCCTCTCCCGTGCCATATCTTTCTTATATTCCTTCTGCTGATCTACATCTTGGGGAATTGCCACTATAACATCAATGTAGGCTTTTAGGCCATATTCATCTAGAAGGAAGGACATCCTAACCTTCCAGATAACATAGTTGGAAGCTCCATCCAACCTATCTTGATCACGAAGCCAAACTTCCTCTTTCGTTCTGCTCAAATGTTGCTCTGCTATTCACACTCCCTTCTTTAGTGAGAAGATTTGCTTACAACTACTGCCAATCTGCAAGGAAAAATCGAACTTCTTGAGACTAGAAGTTCCCTGAAGAAAATTTTCCTTCTATGTGTGCTCTTCTCTCTTCCACCCAAATGCTGGTTATGCTTTAGCGTATTGTTGCAAAAATCTCTGCGTCCAGTGAGAGATATGCCCAACGAAATGACTAAGCTGCTCCCACTTGATCTGGAAGGATCAATTTTTTTTGCCATTTTCTCTGAAAAATTGAACTTCCTCAAGCAATTTGGCCTATTGGAAAAAAGATTGCGCTGGCCCTGGGAATTTCCACCTGCTGCTATTACTGAAAAATGAAATTCCTTTTGCTTCTTGGCTCTTCGGCTGATTAATTGCGCTCTGGTACCATGTGAAAATTCTTACACTGGAATCCTATTGCAACTAGTATTATTTCTCCTAATTGTTAATTAATTTATCAATTTATCTGCTACAAAAAATATCGAAATAAACACATTGCAACCTTCACAAATAAATTACCATGGAAAAATAAAACAATGGAAGCTAAGAAATGCTAGCACACACATAAAATTAACACAATTATTTTTGGACAAAAGTCCTCGGAAAATCCCAATGCGGGAAAACCGGTGCAACAACTGAGGGTTTTTATTATTATGCGACAATGATAAATTTTGAGTACAACTGGATGTTGATATTTGGCAGTCCTTCATAGCAAAATACTGGCAAAAATCTAGTGAGGAATTTCCTCACCCCATAGGCAAACTCTGACACAACTTGCCTTTAGAAACTTGACCCTCTAACCCTCTGCGTCAGCCTCTGTGCTGCTCTGTGCAGTCTGCTTGACATCAAGCCTCTGACTGGTCTCTGATGAAGTTTTTCTGCCATTTTATGGCTGGAAAAATTCTTATCCTGCACTCTGGGACTCCTTCCCGGCCTTTGAAACTGAAGACGTCTTTCCCTCTCAACAAATTGAACTTGCCTCTAGAAGCTACTACGTAGCCCCTGTGTTAGGTTCTCTGTGGCTCTTCTGCCTCTTTGGAAATGCACTCACTGGATTTGGAATACTTCCTCCAGCCTTACTGTTTCTTCCCCTCTCACATTGCTTCGATCTCTACCTCTCTCCGACAACTGACTGCTACTACTCTAGAGATCGATCTGCCAAGAAATCGAACTGTTGTAGTGTCCTCTCCATCACCATATCAACGTTCTATTATAATTCTCTGTTGGAGCACCAACGACCAAGATTAAAACATAATCAATGGCTGGGATCATCTCTGGATTGATCCATGTGAGTTTTTAGACTATTCTTGACTTATCTCAATTAATACTAATTAATTAACCATATTCCCTAAGTTTAGAATTAGGAAATATTTAAAAATTGGTTAATAATCTAATTGAGGCACTTTTAGGCGAAAATTCTAGAAACAATTTCTGGGTTTTGGAGATCTCATGTATTCTAGCCTCTCCACCAAATTTTGTAGCTAGAACACTTTCGATGCTACAAAAATAATGTTTACATTAACCAGCTTAGTCAAGCAATGACTAAGACAACCAAACTCAATTGGAATGCAACTAAACATGTGTTGAGATACCTCAGAGGCACCACTCAATTTGGTCTTTAGTACAAATGGAAAGAGGGAGTGAAGCTTCATGGATTCATAGATGCAGATTGGGCAGGGAGTCCATGAGACAGGAAAAGCACACTAGGGGAATCTTCAGTATTGGGTCAGTAACAGTTTCTTGGTACAACAAGAAGCAGAGATCAATTGCATTTAGTTCAACCGAAGAAAAGTACATGGATGCTAGTGAAGCAACTTGTGAGGCTATCTGGATGAGGAAGATCCTTGTTGGGTTATTTGGTCAATAGATGGATCCTACAGTGATTTACTGTGACAATCAGAGTTGTATCAAACTCTCTGAGAATCCAATTTTTCATGATTGATCCAAACATATAGACATTCAGTATCACCATCTACGAGATTGCATTCAAAGGAGAATCATGTTGTTGGAGTACATTTCTATAGAGGAACGGGATGCAACCCTCTTGAGAAAGGCACTGTCAAGAGGCAAATTCAAGTTCCACAAAGGCAGGATTGGGGTATCTGATAACCCTTTTCTTGTTGAGAGGGACTGTTGAAAATGCAACAAGGAAAATCTTGAATTATTTTTCCCTTGAATAAATTTAGGAGAAAAATTGTAATTCCACATCACAAGACAACTTGTATGAGTTAACTAAGTTAATTCGACTTAGTTGGTTTAGTTAATTCGATTTGAGGGTCTAACTTGAGTCATGTAGAGTGTCTCCTACTTTGCAGGATCCCTGGTTGAGTTTATTTTGAGATGTAATTAATTAATTCAGTTTATCTGAGTTAAAGTAAGTTAAACTAGTTCCAACTGATGGAGGAACTAATAAGAGGTCGAACAGTGGGGTGTTGCTTCATGTGTTCAACTAGTTAACTGATAATTCAGTCATAAATAACTCTTGCATGTGTGATTTGAGAGTTATCCAGTTGAGATTGGAGTTCAAGGGCAGTGTACTATTAATTGTATAATCATCCAAATTGTATAGGTGGTGCATGCAGTCAGATGTAGGCCTATGATGGATTGCGCAATTTTAATTGAGGAATTTCCCTAACTAATAGGGGAAAATTCCCATGGAAACAATGAAAAGGAAATAGGGACATGGACAAACATAAAATTGGTTAAGTATTGGCCTAGGCTTGTGTAGGAAGTTGTGAGACAGATAGAGATAGTGCAAAGGTTGCTCGACTTGAGCAAAGCATTGCAATCTTCTCATATTTTCTGACTAATGCAATATATAGATAGCAGGGGTTTTTCGCTGTGGCTTTCCCTAGGAAATCATTGTGTAAGGTGTTGATTGAATTATTTCTCTTGTATGCTTCGTGATTTCTCGATCGATTAATTGTTTCTGCTGATGAGTAGAGTAAATTGAAATCTTTTGTTTTAGAAAATTACATAAGCAATTTGAATCTACAAGGAATTTCTACACTTTTCAATTGAGATATCACCCATGGATGATTTACAATTCTCATTGTAATGACTAACTTAGCACATTTTGAACATTTCTTTAGGATTTTCCTGGAGACTTAGATCTACCTCTAAATTTAGATCTCCCATTCTAGGACTTATTTTTATTTTTGTTTAGGGAATGCCCTTTTATAGAGAATACATATGTGCTCTGACTATCTATGGTTTTCCTCCTTTTTTTCATGATAACAAGGATGAAACAACATCATGAAGCTTTAATGTGGTCACATTACTGCCAATAGCTACAACGAGACTATCCCATGAATATGGAAATGAATACAATAAACTATTGCACTTATCTTCATTTGATATTTGAAACCACATATAACTATTGACTTACCAGAGAAATGATGGAATTTAGGTGCTCTATAATCGAGTCTCTATCATTCATCCTTAGGAGGTACAATTTTTTTGAAGGATTTTTTTTTTAGTAGGGATGTAGATTGATGCTAAGCCCCTAACTTATCCCATAATGCCTTCACTATAACATTTTCTCAAAGATTTAATAATGTTAAATTTGAAAGATACAATTGGATTGTGTTTCATACCTTCCTTTCTAACTTTGTTCAATCTTCTGTCAATATACCCATAGGTGTGGTGCGAAGATTGAATTGAATCCACTATTCTTTGTCTACCAATAAGTCTTCCATCTTGAACTTCCATAACTCAAATATTTTTTCATTAAAATTGTTGATCTCAATTTTCAAACTACTTGATTTTCGCTTTCACCACAAGAATCACCATCCCAAAGTTCCCATTGCAACCATGTTTATCACAGACCCAAGATAATCGAGCCTTTAACAATGAAGGCATCTTCTTGAACCCAATAATTACTTTAATACCAAACACAAGTTTTAAACCTTTACAGTAAAGTGATACATACATAGATTATAAATATAAAAGTACGTAATAACAATCATACGTAATGCTTAAAGATTTATCCTAGACACTATTAACTGGGAAAATCAACAAATGTTTAGAGCCACACCTCTAACTTTCATAATCATTACTACAAGATTTAAAATATAATATATAATATTTCGTGGCACCCAAAACCCTAATTGTTGAAAAACTTTGCTTGAAATTGCCAAAAATAAGGTAATCATGCAAATAATATAACACACCCAATAATCATCAATGGCATAATGGCATTGACATTATTAGTTTATATTATCTATTCATTCATATTGTTAAGATTGTGAACATTATCAAAACCAACTATAAGTCAATCACATTAATATCATCAAATCTTCACCAATGAACAACCTTGTTACTGAATGAAATCATCAATCAACCAATACCATCAAGAGCATTAATAACTTCTAGACATTAATATAATTGGGGTCGTCAATAAGTCATCATCCAACAAAAAACATAAATCTAATTTCATTAGGATAATTGATATCAACATATCACTACCAATTTGATAAACTCTAGTATCATTAATTCACCATCACTGAAATGATGGAGTGGAGGATGGAGAACACGAACAATGTCAGGTTTTCATGTTTCTCTGGTTCATTGTTGGCTGTTGCCGACGATCATGCACCACGGAACAAAGACACCCTCCTTCGATGGAAGCTCTAGTCCAATGCCGTGTTCCCTATCATTCTCGGTGTAGGAGATGGTTTGCTTTGGATACGCTAGGAATTTGGCTGTGCATGGATAAGAGGAATTGGCGATGATGGGAATCTCCACAAATTTCTTTCAACGGTGGCGTGGTTTGATTGGTCTGTCTATGTCATGCGTGCTCTACGGGGATGTATAATGAATGCCTCTGCGGTGGATCGGGGGATATCTAGGCTGAGGGTTCATATCCGCTTTCCTCAAATCTATGTTTTTATTTTGCTAATGGTGTAAATGAGGTCTGGGTGATTGTGTGGGGGTTTTCACTGTTGGAATCCATTTTTTCCCAAGTTTTTTCGCACCGCTACCCGCAGATTGGAACATATATGATCGAAAACAATCCTTTCTTTCAACTGTTAGAGTTGGTGGAGGGGATACCAACATTGATCCATCTTCATTGAGTTTTCGGGTATAGATTCTGGTCAACATGTCCATATCCACATGGTTTCTCTCCCGTTAAACCCCAAATAAGTGTAGATCTGATTGAAAATACAGATTAGAAGGAGGGCTTCTACTTAAACGAAAACATGACGTACCAAATATTTATATAAAAACCATTACCGACAGATCCATCTTGATGTGGGTCAAGGACGGGGACACAGTGGAGAGCATCAAAATCAAGATACGAATGGTGGGAATCCAAACAACAGAGCAATGTATCATATCATAAGGGAAACTCTTGCAAGACAAGAGGACCATTAAAGAATACCAGATAGGTAGAGACTCCTCTCTTTCCCTAGTATCTAGATTATGTGGAGGAACTAGACCAGGGCCATCAATATCCTACAAAGAAGCATCTAGCAGAGGCACAAGACATGTAAATACCACAACCTTGGTTGAGACACTGCCAAGGCCTTATATAGTGGAAAGGATGGAGAAACACCCATAACTAGATATCCAAAATCCACAGGGAAACGACATGTTCTCTTTGTTCACAAGAAGACTATAATTTATAGATTTAATGGTTTCTAGCTCAAATCTGAGGCTCTATACCAATGGATCCACACAAATTAGACTATAAAATGTGGGATCTACTTATGCTTGAAGGGCT
This sequence comes from Pinus tabuliformis, assembly GCA_031772625.1. Lineage (NCBI taxonomy): Eukaryota > Viridiplantae > Streptophyta > Pinopsida > Pinales > Pinaceae > Pinus > Pinus tabuliformis. The sequence continues at coordinate 135,353,804 of CM062804.1, read as the reverse complement.
TCTTCATTATACAACCCGCCTCCAAAGAAGATTACTAGAAAATTATGGAGGAAGGGCCATGGTTATGGGGAAGAGTTGTGCTATTTACTACTCCCTGGTTCCTAGAATTTGATTCATCAACCATGGAAGTAACAAAAATGGCTATTTGGGTTCACCTTCGAAAATTGCCACTTCCCTTATGGAACCATCAAGTCTTTGAATACATCAGCAATGCTCTAGGTGTTTTTATAAAAACAGATAGTGAAAGAATAACACAGGGGCTATTCACATATGCCCGCATTTGTGTGGAGATAAACCTCAATAAGGGGTTGTTAAACTACATCATTAGGGGAATTTTGAGGTCTAAAATGGGCCTCCTAAGTAAAAGTTACAACCAAAATAAACTTTATAAGAACCAATAGGATTCAAGATGATGATGTCAACCATGGGGGATGATTCACCATTTTTGGAGTAAAAAAGTAAAAAGATTAAAAAATAATAAAATAATAAAACTAGTTGTTCAACTCGTATTTTGAACTTATATCCTTAAGGTTTTACTCAAACATCAAGTGGGAGTACTCGCTAGGTGCAAAATTTAATTCCTCATCCAAGGAGTACCCATGTTACATACTTTTGATGGATCCTACTACACGAAAAATGAGAAATACATGAAAAAACGTGACTACAATAACGTTTTTCATGTAGTAGGGTCCATTGAAAGTATGTAACATGGGTACTCCTTGGATAAGGAATCAAATTATTCATCGAACAAGTGTTTCCCCTTGAAATTTGAGTAAACCCATAGGGAGATAGGTTCAAAATACGAGTTGAAAAAATATTTTTCTTTTTTCCCTCTAAAATTTGATGATGTAATGTAATCTTATTTTATTATTTCCACTATTATTTTATAATTTCCTTAGGAGGCCCATTTTAGGCCTCAGAACTCCCCTAATGCCAACTAAACCATGGGAATTTTTAGTGGACATCGAGTCTTGACTATGAAAACATGATCTTCTGATGCCATATATGCAACCAAATAGGACATCTGCAAGACAACTTCCCTCTTGCCAAGAAACCAACAAATAAAAGGAAAGGGCAGAGGCAGAAAAAAGAACTGGCATCCCTATGACCCCCCTTTTTCAAACAATGAAGAAGAGATGGAACTCCCCAACAAAGTAAATGACGAATTGATCGAAACAACAACACAGGAGGAAGCCCCTCCAAAGACAATAAACCCCAACTAGGACATAAATATGGTAGTCACACCAACTCTTGCAACAAATGAAGAAGCAACAATGAAGAATGAGATGACATTAGGAACCAAAATATGTCATGTATCAGAGAGCTTCAAATCAGAAAAGGAGCTCACCCTTGCAAGAAACAAAGAGGATATCGAATTATCCATAATACAACCTGCCATAGGGGTTTTTGAAGGAAGTAAAAAAGAAGAATATAAAAAAGAAGAAAGGGAAAAAAGTAAAAGTGGATGATTTCTATAACTATACAAGCCGTTAAGTGCTCTAGCTAGTCATTTCTTTCTCTACTCATTATGAGGGATTTCAACCACTATTGTGACATATCCAAATGATCCTTTATCTCTGAATACATGCCAGACGTGTATCTACAAAATGTTATTTTATTTCAATTTTGATAATAAAATTACACATTTTTTTTAGAGGAAAACAATTAATTCGTTATCACCATAGTTAATTTCATTAGATCAACATCAATTTACCTATGCCATTATTTATAATACATGCCATATATGTATCTACAAAATGTAATTTTATTTCAATTTTGATAATAAAATCACACTTTTTTTGAGGAAAAAATTTAATTCATCATCACAATAGTTAATTTCATTAGATAAACATCAATATACCTATGCCATTATTCCATGCATCAACCATTTAAATCTTATATCAATTGTCTTTGCTAATCTTCACACTAATTGCACATTATTGAGCTAGTTTCATTAGGATAATTGATATTAACACATCACTATCCACTTGATCAACTCTAGTATCTATAATTCATCATCAACATAGTTATTTTCATCATATCAACATCAATATACCTACGCTGGTATTGACCATTAAATGAAAACATTTATGCATCAACTATTTAAATATCTTATCAAGTGTCATTGCTAATCTTTAGATCGATTTCACAATATTGAACTATCAACCTAATGACAACAATCTAATAACCTCATATTAGTTATGATGGTTGATCTCCACATTGATTACACATTATTGATACCATCAACCTATCAAATTCCTAGAAGTTATTAATATCCATGTTGACAAATCATTTATCATTACCATCAAATTATCAAAACCCCAATAATATATCAAATTGATTTCATGTCAATTAGTTTTTTGAGGTACAATCTTAATTGAGTACCATTTCTCAAAGTCATCAAAATCGTCATCAATAAATCAAATCAATCCACATCAATCAAGTCTCTTATATTAAAAATATTAATTTAGCATAGTTCATAGTTACCATTATCATCGAATAGAATCATACTAACGACACTATTATACGTCATTGATGATCACAATCTTTGAATTATTCACGTATTTAGTTTTGGTTTCTTCACATCATCTTTATCATTATGGTTATATCAATCAATATCAATAAAATCATTAGAGACATTTGTTTTCAATAACAACCACATTGATATGATTATCAATACAAATTACTCATAGCACAAATTCTTAATTGATGCCCTAAAGCACCCATGAATACCATCCCTAGGTTATCCTCATCCAATTTATTCAAATTACCATCCACCTAATTAGATTATCGGATTTATTTCAAGTCATTAATCTAGTGTTGTGTTGGTGCCTAAAAATGGCCAAATCAACATTAGGGAGATCACTCAGTTAGTGCTGCAATTAGACTCTTTTTCGTTTTGGATGGTGATTACAATCAATATGTGGGCCCAATTGTAGCTAAGTGAATTTCTCCTCGAAAGGAGACTTTCTAATATAGTCTCCTAAGTCCTAATGTAGCCTAAGCTAATATGCAAGCAACATAAAGAACTAACTATTGCTAATCTAAAACTAACTTAATCTATTCTATCTTGATCAAGAGAGGGAATAGTCTCGATCTCAACCAGGAGCAAGATGAAAAGGACGAGTTGAATCTAGGATAAAAATAAATTGATAAATCATAGAAATAATTCATATGACTCACATCAATTGAATATAGATGTGCATATATTATTAACTGAATAAACAATTATCAACATCACATAAACACATACTTAGATTCAAATAACAACAATTGGATTCAAGATATAATCGTACTATCACATCACAAAAATAGTTTATATGATGCAACAAAAATTGGAGCAAGAAAAAACATGTACTTATACTGGTAAACAATTATCAATGAACACATACAAGTTCACTTGAATTCATCATTCGATTATGATGTAAATATGACAACCACGTAAATGAAACTTTTCATTGATTTTAAACAAGTATAAATTGACATGAAATTAACAATAATGCCAAAATCATGCAATAAACACTTATCTGGAATAGAAGATAAATCATAACTGAAATGTATCCTTCATCCTAGCCAAATTTATGTAGCAGTATTCATATTGATTACTAAATAGAGATTTCAAAGCTTTACACCAACCCTCTAAGTCTTACATCGGTGCAAAAAATTTGAATATGGCTTCAAGCCTTAGGGTACAAGAATTTTCAAGGATCAACTATGACAACATACGTTTTTTCCTTGCCTAATATCTTCCCTCTGATCTGGTCTTGCAAGTTTCCAATATCCTCCAAGAATTCACTTTGCAAAAGTGCAAAGTCTCCTCTCCTATTCATAAATTGGATCAACACTCAAGAATCTTGGTGCCTCTTATATAATATTACCAATTAATTAAAAATAGAGATTTGATCAAATTTTGAAAATAAAAAATCTCATTCCTTAATGGTTGGTGGATCCAATTTTAGAGGCCTACAATTCCTATCTTGAATCTAGTGAAAATCACTTGATCGCTGCTTTCAAAATAGAAAGGGGTTTCTTCTGGTCTCGAGCCTTCAAAGTCTGCAAAATATACACAAAAATATATTATTAAAATCGATATTAAAAATGTAAGCTATTATTAAAATTAAGATCTAAAAATCATTCAAATCTAATTATTGGAAGAAAACCCAATTCCTGTGAATTAGAAACAAATTCCTATATCTGGGCCAAAATTGTTTTCTGTTGTCTCATGATTAATTTACTAATGGATTTCTATATATAGATAAAATTTTGATGAGATTCCATCCACAAAACGTTTTGACAACTAGTTTTATTTCCAATTATTATTATTATTTTTTTTTTATCCCAGTGCGGTGCAATTTTGTGGCCCTATTTTTGCTTAATTTTTCAGGCATTTAATTCACATATTTCACCAAATAGATATTCCCAAATTGTTCTGCTCGATTTTAGCTTTCCAACGAGCCTTACTGATCTTAATTTGGTGCCATGGATATCGAGATATGGATTCCTAAAGTAAAGACTCAACAACCATCGATTAGATTCATGGGTGAATTAAATCTGTTGATTTAAATTCCAAAAATGTGTGTGCCACATGCCCTATGGGTGGGGCGGAGGGTAAAATATTTGAAGTGTTTATAATGTTTTGTCTGTCTACCATAGTTTGTATTAAAGGAAAGAGGAGGCTATGGTGGTGGGGGTGCATGTTAAACATTTTATCGGTACAAAACCTTAGCTCATTAAATATAAATAAACATAACACATTCATGAGGACAAAAATAAACAAAATCATTGAATCCCTCCATGTGATTACGACCATTTCATGTCATTTCAACCCCTATTACATGTCAATTTGTTGCCATGACACTTGATCAATTTATGGATATTTTTACCATTCATGAGCTGTTGTCTAGGAAGTCCTTTCTGCAGACAGAGACGATCCCTCTAGCCCAATGAGTGGGACTAGCAACCTACGTAACAATATACTAGACACTTTTCTAAGTTACAATCGAAATAGAAGAAGAAGAAAACTGCCTACCTCGTTCTGATGCTACCTATCCTCCTTTGTTGAAGTCTTCGAATCGCTTGTGCCACGGGCTCAGTACTACTGCTCATAGTGTTTAAATGCCTACACAAGATATCAAGACACAACAAAGCATGCAAGTACAAATAGCATAATCGAAAGTAACTTTCTTAACAAATCAAGGAGCATTAAGATAAATGATGCATTAACATACACATTTATGGAAAATGAACCAACAATTGTCTATATTAATAGAATAAAGGAGGAAGCATACAACCAAGCCTTGATGTCAATAATATCTCCTTGAGTGAATGTCCAACTCCAAGCTCAAGCTCTCCAAGCACTCCCCCAAGCCAAATGAGTAGCAAGTAGGCACAATCTCAGCATAAGGGTGCAAATAGCCAAAGACCAACCATTTGGGAATGGGAGAGGATGAATAGATAAGCAGGGAAAGGGAGTTAGGATCTTTCCAAAGATAGGAGAAGGCCCTCATCTCAAGGAGGTAGCTCATAGGGATAAGACCAAAAGGCCAAGTTAAGAGAACTCGACCTCATCCATGTCGAACAACCTCCATCTCGTCGTTCTGGAAGCCTCTAGATCATCACGGGGGCTTCACTGGGGGAGTAATACCATACCACGTGCGTTCATATTGGGGGATATATATTGAGGAAAAAATGGCATAATATATTGAGCATATAATAGGAGGTAAAGGATTTTTATATTGGTAGGTATAAAAAATGGAGCTCAAATTTAATGGAAAAATATAAAGGGATATAAAAAATGTTAATGAAAAAAGGGATACCTACAATATCTAGTGAAAGTAAGATTTTCTTAAATTGGAAAAGTGTATTGCGTTCGTATTGGTAGAGGGTTAAATAATGTGATTTTTAGATGTATTTTCCATTATGTGGTAAAATTAAGGGTATTTTTAGTATGCCACGAACGCACGTGATCTATTAGAGGTTCATTGAGTTAAGCCCCCATGTAGATCATGAAGCTTCTTATCCTCTTTGGGAAAATTTCCTTTTAGGGATCATCGGTAGTATCTAAGAAAAAAGTGTGATGGCATTGCGGGGCTAGTATAGTGCAACTAGCGACCATCGCGGTTTTCAGTATTAGGGGAGTGATGATTCTAAAATTAGGGTTTTAGAGCCATTTCCTTTAGGGGAAGCTCAAGGCATTTTCCAATCAGTGTTTTAGGGAGGATCTGAGCTGCATATATGGATGAGTACACTGCATGATGGTCATGTTTCGGGCACTTCGGGGTATGTCACAGGGAAGTGAAGGAGGTGTGACAAAATATTGTGTAACAAATGCCCCCTAAAGCATGAAGGCAAAACAAGGAGTGATGGTTGAGATGCTTTATGATATTTTTGCAAGGACGAGAAAAAAAACTTTTATGAGACCTGCAAATCAAGGAGGCATATACATATACATATTTGATATCAAAAAATGAATCCACTATATGGATGCAGTCATCCGAATAATAAGGACTATGTGATAGGATCCATGGTATGGGCACAACCATCTAAATGAAAAGCATCATTAGTAAGTCTAAGATCCAAGGTATGGACGCAACCATCCAATATAGAAAGATCATCATAAATGTAAAGTCCCAAAGTATGGTCACAACCATCCATGTAATAGAAACATGTGTACAATCATGAATAATACATAACTCCACGCAGCCTAATTCATATCAGACAAGACTCAGGGTCTTGTGCTCCATCCCAACCCGATCAAAGTACGAATTCTAACATGTGAATGAATGTGTTGAAGTCGAAAATGCTAGAAAACCACCTGATTACTGGCCAATGATGTGGACTGTTAATAGGCATGAGAGAAACCACCAATAATGGCAATGGCTCTCAAGGTAAGATAATACAATCTGTGAATGTGAAAAAGAAGCTGAAGTCGAGCACTCGTGGAATCATCTGATCGAAGGCCAATGATGAAAACTTGTCGTCGAATGTGAAGGACTTGCCATTAAGGCATGCAAGCTCCAAGGTATTTAAAGGGAGTCTCTAAGTTGTCTTCCTGGATAATGAGATGAAGTCGACATGAAGTGACTCGTCGAAGGAGGACCATGATGATTTCCCCATCATCGACATGAAATGAGGAATAAAGTGGAATGAAATGAATAGGATCCAAGACTATAGCAAAGGGTCAGAAAATGTATAGGTAATAAACTGCAGACAGGATTGTTTTGGGAAGTTTTAGTGTCTACGGATAAATGCTTAAACCCCTAGACTAGTAGCTAAGTCTAGAAAAACAGTGCAAAGCATTCTCTACTTTTTCTATGACCAATAGATTAAATAAGAGGTAAAGAAGCTTACCTGTAGCTTTCACTTACTCCTTATCTCCCTTGACCAATTCTATCGCTCCATTCCGTACTTAATCCACTTGAAGAGTACCTGCACACAGACAGAAGAAAAAAACCGATCAAAGCATATGATAATGATCTATTGATTAAACGTAGTATGGAATCAAGTACATAGTACACATATGAAAGCATCAATGAATAACACAAGCATATGGAAAAAGCTTTGAACACTTTATTAGTAAAAGGAAGAGTTACAACCCAATTTGCTTGATTCAACATCACTCCTCCAGGGTAATCCCATCCTCTCCTCATAACAAGAAAGACATTTTGACATCATTACAATACTTGAAAGCAACTCAAGTCTCATACTAACAACATCTCCCTATAATTCAATGATTTCTAGCCCTTGATCACTTAGATGAGTGGTCTTTTTATAGGTGAATGAAGGAAGTTATGCCATAAATGGTGATAATGAATGCCCTCCCAAACTTAGGATTTAGTTCCATGGAGGAAGGGATAAAGGGATTGATGTTCCTTAACTCCCTACCTCATCCAAATTTGAGCCCAAAGGAGTAGTTAAACTTGGGAAACTTCTAGATGCATCCAATGGATAAGAATATTCCCAAACCCCAATGCAATTTCGCTCAAATTTGCCTAGCGCAGGCCAAGGAGGGTTCAAGTGCACTGCATAGCACCCTAGCAGTGTACTGGATTGCATTGCAACACACCCTAATGAAGGCCTGCCTGCACTGATATTCTTAGAGGCAGTTTTTGGATGATTTTAGTCATGGAACTTCTTGGGAAGCTAGGCATTCTGATGGTTGACTTCTTTAGGGCATGTAACAACTGAATTAGGGTTTGATGGGCCCTAATAGTACTGATCTGTAAGTCGGGGTTGATGTACCCAAATGGATCTGTAACAGTTTCCCCCTAAAGCATGAAGTCGTAAATATGTATGTCGAGTGAAATGATTTATCATGTGGAGAGGAGGTTTCAAAGCGGAAGGTGACCTACATCAATTACAATACATATATCATGATAATTTGATTTTTTCTCATGAACTTGTTGAGGGAAGGCATACCCATGCTCATATTATAAACTTTCATTACATATAAAAATATAGTCATCTACAGATATAGACCCATGAATGGATGACCATGAATGTAAGGCCATTATACATTTGATTTAGTACTCCTGAAAATATTGCAGCCCGGATGGATGAAACTAGATCCAGGGTCTTCAATCCCGTTCAATATTTCGCTCAAGTACAAGTCTAACCATGTGAATAGATGATCTGAAGTCGAACATGGGAAGACATCGTCTGATTACCAGCTAATGATGTAAGCCGTTAACAGACGCGAGAGGAATCACCAATAATGATAATGACCCTCAAGGTACTATAGTACATTTCACATGGTGTGAATAAATGATTTGATGTCAAAAACCATACAAAGTCTTTCAGTCAAAGGCCAGTGATGTCAACCTATCGTCAGAAGCGAGAAACCTGTGATTGATGTATGCAAGCCTCAAGGTACTGAAGGGGTGTTTCTAAGTCAACTTCTTGGATAATGTGCTGATGTCGACAAGAAGCGACTCATCGCAGGAGGGCCTTGATGTATCCCACATCAACGACACAAAACGAGGTAAATGATTTTGGAGATGAAAAATCGACTAATGACAGAAGGTTCAAGAATGGTGGTCATGAAAATGAAGGTTTATGGTATTGCAAAGGATGAAGTTTGAATTGAATGACTTCTTTTGAACATTTCAGCGACACTAAGATGAATTGGTAGCATTGACCCAAAACAAAGTAATGGATGTTATGATAGACCAACGGTGTGATAACCATCAAGCTGAATGACCCAACCCACATAGTCAAGGTGATGAGGTGAAAGTGTCATGTTCAAGAGCGACTTGCTACCATAAAGTGTTTTCCCATTTTTCCAATTTTCCCTAGTTATCGCTGACCATTACCTCTTTATTTTTTATCCAGCTTGAGGAGGATAACATATGCTTGTTGTATAATTCCACCCTTCGGGTGAATCCATCGCTATTTGATGCTTTAACGAGTCTAGCGAAGGTGAAACTTAGTCTTGTCTAGATGGACAAGTTTGTCGCTATTTGATGTTTGTAACGAGTTTAACGACAAAGATAACTTGGTCCTTTTCATGTTTAGAGAGTTTGAAAAGGGACGAAAATGAAACTCCAAAAGTTCTTTGTCGTAGATTAATCTCTCAAGTCCGAAAAAGCGTAAAATAATACAAGAGAAATATCATTTCCAATCCTTTAACGAGTTGGAAAGGACAAGTGCTCAACAACCTTTTCATGTTTAGAGAGTCTGAAAAGAACTTAAAGAGGACTCCAAGGGGGTTCTTTTTTCGTTTTTAACAAAGCTTGAAAAAGAGATAAAAGTTTGCTTTGTGGTAAAAGATTTTCAATTTACATTTGAGCACGTCAAATTCTGCATTTTAGTTGTTAAACCTGCTCAAAACCCCATCAAAATAGATTAAAAATACCTGTTTCATGGATAATATGAATAAAAACTAATGTTTACTCGATTAATGTGCAAGAAATAAACATAGAAACAAGTTTTACCATTCATTTTACCATTTCACATTTACCCTTTGATTTTGGTGCTTTGGCGCAGTTTTTACATCGAAGTTCACCAGCTGATTGCGGAGGATTCAGTGGACCATTCCTCGTGCTGTCTAGACCAGGTAGGAGCTATCTCTGTTCTCTTTCATTTCATTCCATTGATTTTTAGTTTCAAGCAAAAAAATTGAGTTTTTGAGGCCCCTAGGGTTTCAATTTTGAACTCTGGATCAACACACCCTTTCATCATCGAAAGGTGTGCTGCATTGCACACACAGAGAAAGCTACATGCATTGCAACACACTTTCTCTAAGGCAAGGGTGTGCTGGGCAAAAAAACCCAAATTCACATAACTATTTTCTTCCAAAATTTCCTCTGTTCTTTTGCAAGAAATGGATCCTAATTTGTCTAATGGTTGTATTGCAGACATTCATCGGATCAAAATGGTGATTATATGGAGAGAACGAGAGCACAAAGAACAAGATATGATTTCCCTAAATAATCAGGGTATGGTTGAGGCCCTAAGGAATTGCGGGTTACTCAAGTATTTTTGACTATCTAGCATGTGGCAGCAGATTGAGCTTTTACAGTTCCTTGTTCGTTCATGGGATCCTACTGATCAAGCCTTTCACATTAGGGACAAAGTGATCCCATTTACCATTGATGACATCTACTTTCTGACTGGACTGTTGAGGTAGGGTGCCCCCATCTCACTATCTGGATTTTCCAAAGGGGGTGAATTAGTGAGAGACTACATACGACAGTTCTGTCAGGAAGGTGCACAGCCTAGCATAGACGGAAAGATTAACATCAGGGATGCTAGTGATTTATCATTGAGGACGATCCTCTTTACTATTGCCAAATTGGCGGCAGCGCGACACTACACCTGGAAAACAAATCATACATTTAGTATGCTTTAGAGTGTTTAGAGCCAAAAGTGTTCAACTGGTGCGAGGCAGTACTTTCATCTGCGAAAGAACAACTGATCAAGGTGAAAAGCGGAAAGACAAAGAACTTTGGCTATGGGTCGATCCTGATTTCTTTCGCCTTGGAGAGAATTCCACTTATGCAACCACAACTTGTTTCACTGGGTGTATATGGACCTAGGGATCCATGGATGTAGAGATGGGTAGATCTTATGGCTAGGCATGCTGGTCAGTCATTGATCTCATTTACCCCTGCGTTCTTTGAGTGGTTTGATCGACAGGATATGGCCATCGCAGAGTATCCATATTCAGGAATGGATTTCCGTGGAGATCCAGACTTGATGTTACTAGTTGGAGCACAATGGGGTGCTATCAATAAATTGTTTGACCAAAGTGTTTTTTGATTTTAAAGTTTCTACATTTTTTTGTGTTTTTTGATTAACTCCAATACTAAAAAAAATCATTTTTTATGTATGAAGATGTTGGACCTGTTCGACCTGTGGGACACCAATGAGAGGTAGGTGGGCTAGCATAGAGACCTGTTGGGAGAGCAGTTCTCTGAGACTTAGATTTAGCTGAGACATTGGCTGAGCTACAGGACCACATAGAGGGTTTGACCCTAGGCATTTCGGATGTCCGGATCGAGGAGTTGCCTATGCGACTGCAGCGCCACACCATTGGTGTGCCGAGTCGTTAGATGAGAATTTTACGCATGATAGCACAGGCTGTGACCTGTTATCATGAGCACCACTAGTTTACTTAGATGTTTTTTGCATACATTTTGAGTTTTTTGGGTCAGATGACCAATTTTTGTCTTGGACACAAATTGTTTGTAAAAACTTTTAAAACTTCTATCTATTTTACTTTAAGAGTTTTATTATGGTTATGTGATGCAATCCTATTCAACTGATGACGTGAATTGAATTTTTACCTTACATATGTCGCAAATGTCTATTTAACACATAATTCGCTAGAGAATCAGTTAATGTGTTTAGATTTTTGGAAATATGCTGATATTGAATAAACTCAAAATACCTTTCCAAAATATGAACTCTAAGGAACATGTGATGAATTGTTGAGTTTTGGAGAGTATAAACACCAGTAAGCTGTAGTACAACAAGTTGTGAGTCCAACCTAATGATGATTCGGCATATGCCAAGTGAAATGGCATCAGAGAGAAGTTCAATCAACGCGCTATACTCAGCGATATTGTTCGTCGATTGACCAATACAAATCCCTCTAAAACTCACTAACTTGCCGCTTGGAGCGAAAATGGCCCATGCTGCAGAGGATAGATTCTGCATACTATGACTAGCCCCATCAGCGTAACCAACAAATGGTTCTGAAAAGTTCGACATCTGCAACAAATGCAAAGTGGATTACTTAACCAAATAAGAACTCTAAAAGAAACACACACACACATGCAATCAAAGCATATATACAGTGAGTTTTACTACACTTAACTAAGCATAGTAATGTTTAAGGTACAACCCATTTTGGGGCTGCGACAATGGAATCCCATCATAGTCCACTAACTCATAGGCACCTTTCGTCAAAACATGCTTAACAATATAAGGGCCCATCCAAAGCGGTTCAAATTTTCCTACGCCAAGTTTATCAGACTCCTAATCGTAAAGCAAGACCAGGTCACCTTCTGAGAAGACACGAGGCTTGAAATTTTTATCATATTGCGCCTTAATACGTTTCTTATGCGCTTCATTAGCCAATGCGGCATCACGACAGGTTTCATCCAAATGGATTAACTCCAAGAAACACACTTCTTCTTCAGAAGTGTCAGGTAGCAGGTCAATCACGAGTTTGAGAGACAAGATTTCACATTGAATTGGTAAGACTGCTTCCAAACCATACACCAACTGAAAGGGTGTGAATCCGGTCGCATTTCTCACTGAGGTTCGATATGCCCATAGAGCCGAGTATAGGATTAAATTCCAATTTCTTTTATGAACTCCAATCATTCTTTGCAACATGCGCTTAAGGACTTTGTTGATAGCCTCAACTTGTCCATTAGCTTGCGGGTAGTATGGAGTAGAACTATCATGTGATAGTCCTAACTTGGCAGTCAACTCAACCATCATGTGATTGCGAAAATATGATCCATGATATGTAACTATGGTTTGTGGTACACCAAACTTGGCAACCACATGGTTGAAGAAAAATAAAGCCGCTGTTTCACCACTGTTGTTCAATGTTTGCATTGCCTCGGCCCATTTGGTAAAATAGTCAAGGATGACTATAATATACCCATGCCCCCCGGTGGAGGTGGGGTTACATGTAATAAAGTCAATGCCCAATTTGGCGAATGGGCCAACAACAATGACTGGATGCAGTGGTGCAGGTGGTAATCTGGTTTTTCGGTCAAATATCTGGCAAGCATGGCAACTTCTGACAACAATAATGCAATATTTGAATATGGTTGGCCAGAAGTAACTAGCACGGAGAATTCTCTGTGCGGTAGCGTAACCAGATAAATGTCCACCACAAGCACCTGAATGACATTCATTCAAAGATTTTTCGACTTCCTCATGAGTGAGGCACCTACGTAAAATCGTATCGACACCACAACGATAAAGCGTATCACCAATGATCAGATAATATTTGGCTTGGTATTAGGTACATCGCTGTTTAGAGCGAGAGGTATTAGGCTGAAAAGCTTTGGTCTGGAGATAGACCAATATATCTCCATACCATGGATCACTTGACGAGATAAGAAATAAAGACTCACCTAAATGAAATTCATTCAAAGTTTTTTCGACTTCCTCATGAGTGAGGCACCTACGTAAAATCGTATCGACACCACAATGATAAAGCGTATGAACAATGATCAGATAATATTTGGCTTGGTATCGGGTACGTCGCTGTTTAGAGCGAGAGGTATTAGGCTGAAAAGCTTGGGTCTGGAGATAGACCAGTATATCTCCATACCATGGATCACTTGACGAGATAAGAAACAGAGACTCATCCAAAATTGATACTTCTGATGTTGAATCATTGGAGGATGATGGAAGATCGCAAAGTAACTTGGGGAAAATAAGAGATTTCATTGATTTAGATTTGATGAACTCCAAATCAAACTCCTACAAAAATAACTATCCATTTGGAATATTTCCCCTCAGCAATTGACGTGACAAAATGTATGTCATAGGGTTGCAATCCGATATAATGGTAGTTTTACGGAGGAGGATGTAATGACGAAATCTCTGCACAGCTTGAACGACTGCCAAAGCTAACTTTTCGACATAGGAATACTTACTTTCCGTATCATTGAGATTACGACTCAAGTAATAAATAGGATGTTCAATTCCACTTTCTTCTTGGACTAAAACCATGCCAATGGTTGTATCTGCAGCGACGAGATACATGTAATAGTCTTTTTGATAGTTTGGGGCATACATTAATGATGCTCTAATCAGGGAATCTTTAAGAGCATCAAAGGAAACTTGCGCAACCTGATCCCAATGGAAGGGTACCCCTTTCTTCAATAGACGTGTAAAACCTTTAGCCAACTCAACATAGTTTGGAATGAACCTCCTCAGAAAGTTTTCCTTCCCTTGAAGTCTCTGTAACTGTAACAAGTTTGAAGGTGGAGGAAAGTCAAGGATTGCCTGAACCTTAATTGGATCGAGTCGAATTCCATCCTTTGAGACCACAAATCCAAGAAATCGACCAGAGCCAACACAAAACACACACTTGTGTGGATTGAGTCTTATCTTGTAGTGTCAACACCGTAAAAATATTGCTCTCAAATGTTGCGGGTGATCAAACCGCTTTCGTGAATGAGCAGGTAAATCATCAAGATAAGGTTGAACAATGTGCTTGATGTCATGGAAGGCATAATTCATTGCCCTCTGAAATGTAGCCCCTGCATTCTTCAAACCAAAAGGTAACTTTCGATAGGCGAATGTGCCCCACAAACAAATAAAAGCTGTTTTAGATTGGTCTTATGGGCGGATATTGATTTGATTGTAGCCAGAAAATCCATCCATGAATGAAAAGATTTCACATCCGGCACATTCGTCAATAATCTGGTCGATAAAGGGTGTAGGATAATTGTCTTTTGGACATGCTTGATTTACATCCCTATAATCGACACACACTCGGATTGTCCCTTGTTTTTTCATAACTGGAACAATGTTAGATACCCAGTCAGTAAGAGGTATAGGGAAAATGAAGCCAGCACGCAAAAGTTTTTCAACCTCTGCTTTAATGGCAACGACTTTCTTAGGATGAACAGGTCGAAGCCGCTGTCGTATTGGTTTGACATTAGGGTACATTTTAATCTCATGTTCAACAATGCTTGAGTCAATTCCTGGCATCTCCTCATAAGACCATGCAAAAATATCTCTAAATTCATGAAACAGAGCACGGTAATTATCAAGTTCCAATGGAGAACAAGATTTGCTGACATGAATGTTTTCTACAATGTTAGGCTTGGTCGAAATGTTTATAGAAATTGTTTCTTCTATGTTTGACAAATTACACTCAGAATCTACAGTATCTACTCTAACGGAATTCGATAGGAAATCAATGATTGATGGGTGGTTTAGTTCATTGGAATAATCTTCGATGTCATCTGGAAGGTGGGAACGATGATGATAATCTTCCCATGGTTCCTCTCCTATCATCATTGATTGGATGATTCCTTCATCCGTAGAATGTATACGTGAAAAAGGATCCAAAGAGGTACCATATTCTAACGCTCTATCTACCCATACAGTTGTTGAGTGCGGATTTGGGTTTGCCACACAAGCCCGAAAAATTGATTGCTATGATGATTCAGTGGGGCTTAACGGCAACACCTTAATATACTATCAACTTCAACTTGGTTGGAAATCCTCCTTAAATCAGATGAGGTGGAGGGAATCATGTTGTAAGTCTTTACTCTTACCACTTCCGTCAAATTAGATGGTGACGGGAGAAAAAAATTACCCATTAGGGAAGGATATTTAAAGAGACCTACTCCAACACTTCGAAGTGATAGCGGGGGTTCGTGTACCAACAAAATGCTTCCCATAGCCTGTGAACTATTGGCAAAGAAGGTTAGCTGATCAATGACTGTGATTCCACCCTTTCAAGGGAATGCAATAGTACGAAAGTACGTGGAAACCACAACATCCATAGCATATGCCCAAGGCATTCCCAGTAAAATGTTATAATCGAGGGGTCCGTCAACTACCTCAACTTCAACAGTAACCATTTTTCCCCCTAGTTTGATTTGCAGGTTACTCAAAATCCCACATGGAGTATATGTTCTTCCATCAAAAGCTTTCAACGTGGTTGGTGATCATGATAACGGCGGTGAACCAAGTGTTTTCCAGCAGCTCATGGACATAATGCAAGTAGATGCCCCCTCATTAATAATAGTTTGGTGAACATTCTTATTGAGAGATTTTACTTGGATTAGGAAAGTTAATTCCACTGGTAACTGTGGTGAATATCTTGCATGGTTAAAAGCCACAATATTTGAATCTATAGGATCTATTCCACCCATTGCTAACAACAAAGCCTATTTTTGGGAGGGGCAGTTTTGCAACACCTCGAGTGTCGACATAGTGGAAGGTGATTGAGCAAGATCTTCTATTATGTTATAGTTTTGAGCTGCTCGAGCCCGAGGGTTGAATGTCGATTTGTGCACAACTCCCTTTGGTGGTTTAATTGTCAATTCAGGTACAATGGGTGGAACAACTTCAGATGAAGTCGAAGTTGAAGGATTAGGTTGATCAATGGCCTGATTATTTGATGACGACAGATTTCCATAATCTTTGTTTCTGGTTGACACCAAAACTTCGTTTTGTGGCTTTGTGATGGATAACATGAGTAATTGGGATGTGGAAGCATGGTCTGTTGCAACCAAATGTGTCTCCGGGGTTGGAAACGGATTAATCAACACTACCGATGTGTTTGAAGTCTTTAAAAGTTTAGAGACCTCAGAGTGATGTGGACAATCTCTTGTATAATGATTGTCATTACATATCAGATAGGGATAACGAGGTTTCCTTGCCGAGGTAGAGGAATCAGATGATTTCTCTGGAGAGGAATTTTCTTGTTTCTTTTTGTTTTTCCCCTTTTTCTTACTTCCTGGTTGCTTTATATTTTTACCTTTGTCAGATGACATGACATTAATCTCGGAAGCAAGAGTATTTTTTGATGCATTGGTAGTTTGATTCGAAACAACAAGAGTTTGACCAGATGCTCTTCCTGCTAACTGTGTGCTTGAAGAACTGATCACACCATCGCCGGCATGAGAGTCCTTACTCGATTGTGGAGGAGCTAGAATAGTGAAAGCTAGTCGAGGTGCATTGGGAATTTTATCATAAAGCATGTTGGATTGTGTGTAAATCAAATCCAAGTATTTGGCAAGAGCAATGACTTGCTCTTTTGTGACAACTCCACCTTTTTCCACATCCTCGGTGATTGATGGCAACAAGGATTTTATGAAATCGGGAACATATGTCTTAACAATTCGATGACGACGCCGCCACTCATGAATATGATATGATATATGGGTAGCATTAGTCACTTTAAAGTTGGTTAGGAGTTCCGTTCTAGTCTCGTATCTGATAGGTAACTAGAAGTGGGTCAAAAAAGTAGTGGCTAAAGTGGTGAAATTATCAAAAGAAGCTCTTAGTAATTCAATGTACCATTTAGCAGCTGGACTAGTAAGTGTTCTTTGGAAAGGACGAAGTCTGACTGAATTGTCATTTAAGGAGTTTGATGAACACCACAAATGAAAGGTCATAACATGATTTGATGGGTCTTCTCCAGGATTTTCGTTAAACTTCGGAATGTCAGATGGTAACTTATGTGGAATTATTAGCCACCAAGGTGCATATAAGATTGAATCATTAGTGAGCCGATTTAAATCTGGTAGTTCTAAAGTTTCTACAAATGACAACTGTTGATTCAAGTCAAGTTGAGCATGCCCAGGATATGATGGAATTGCCTGAGCAATAGGTCTTTGCATACCGACATAGGGCATTTGCATTTGGTAACCTTAGTATGGTTGTTGAACAAAACCAATATAAGGTGGTTGTTGATAACTAGGTTGAAGATGTGGTTGTCCATAACCTGCAAAGTCGTGTTGACCAGGACCTTGGTAAGCTTGAGATTGACCAAAAGTAAGTTGAGCCTGCGAAACAAGTCCAAACTGGGGTTGGAATTGCTGGAATTGGGGTTGTTGAAATTGAGGCTGCCACGGTCGTTGAATCAACCATTCTTGTTGTTGGTACAATTGTTGTGGATTTAACGGTTGTTGCTGCCTAGCAATGAAAGGTTGGCCAGGTTGTGAATAAACTATACCAGTGTAAGCTTGGGTCAGTCCAGATGAGGGTATACTAACCGGCGGTTGTTGTTGAACTCCAGAAACAAGTGGTTGTTGTACAACAACTTGAGGAACTTGAACTTCTTGACTTGAAACTTGTGATTGCAAGGTAGAAGGATCAGTTTGAACAGGTTGAGATACAACAGTTTGAACTTGTGACTGTGGTATAGTAGTAACAACAGGTGTAGTAGGAATAACTGACATAGTTTGCATTGGTTGTGTTGGATACACAAGCCTTGGTTGAACTGACATTGTTGGTTGCCATTGACAAACTCTAATTCTAGATTGACCTGAATACTGCAGGATATTACCATATGGTAGTCCCCCGGAATAAGGAGGATATGGTGAATAAGCATATTGCTCTCCATATGTTGGCAATCCAATATTTAATGGATACATAGGTCTTTGTTGACCAGATTGTGTAACTTGATACTAATATGCAGGATCAAACTATTGAGTTCCCATTAGAGAAGAACTAGGTAAAATTCCGGTTGAGGACATGGGTGATGACCATGATGTAGAAGCAACCCCTGAGTGGGTTCCAGACAATGATTGGTAAGCAAACGGGATTGACGATTCACCATACAAGTGCGACTCAGGTGTGGTAGAAAACATCGAAGAAGTTACAACAGAAGATTCTACTGTAACTGCATTAGATGATACAGTCTGAGATGTTGACAGTTGTTCAGCCATAGTTAACTGACCCAAAATTTGTCCTAAAGATTCGACGGGTACTTGAAAAGAAGCAGGATGAAATGAAGTAAAGAAATCAGGAGTATTAGGGTAAAGATAAAGCCCAGTTCCAAAGTGAAATGGGGTTCCAGGTGTGGAATCTTCTTCCAATTCCTCCTCTATAGCAATTAAACCTGGTGGAAGAACTTCACCATCAGGTCCGTAAAAGATTTCTGGTGTTGATGAAGTTGAAGTTTCAATAGTCATTGATATATGAGGGGTAATAGGTTGATTGTATTCCAGTAAAGTAACAATTTCTGAATGTTCAAATTCGAAGTCCAAATGTTCGTGTAAATGAACAACATTTTCAGAAAGAGGTTCATGAACAACTTCAGGTTAAGATGTAACTTCTGTTTGAACTGGGATAGATTTTGGCTTAACTTTTGGTTGAACTGATTCAAGTTCAGAAGTACTTTCTTGTTGAACAATTTCAAGTTTAGGATCAACTTGTGGTTGAACAACTTCGGTTACTGTTTCACTAGGATCAATGCTAATGTCCTTAGGTAATTGTGAAACTTCTTCTTCAGGAACAGATGTACCAGAAATAGTTGGAGTAACTGGAGTCTCTGTACTTATCGAAATAGATGATTCAAGTAACTCATATGAAGAACTAGGAGTTCTTGATATACTAGACTTAGTTAAGTGAGACCGCTTTGCCCGAATTGGTGTCGCTTCGGGAGGCAAAGGCGGTTTGCTCACTGTTCTCCGCGAACGACGGGGTATGGGTTGATGTTCCTCCACAATTTCTGATTAATTTTATTATAAAAAAAAAACAAAAAGGGGTATACTAGGCGAAAAGTTTACCAAGCAATTGTGAACTATAGAATACCTCCTAACGAACTAAGAAGTACGGGTAAGCAATCTCCCCGAATGCTGTGTTCGGTGTATCACAGTTTACAAGGTGGCCGACTCGGTTACTTAAGGATGGATAGAAACCTAGAGTTTTCCTCCTCTATATACTCGAAGGTACGTGGAGGCCCAGTCCGTATAAGCGCTGTCTAATGCAAAACCGCACAGTGAGATCATTCCCATATACTTTACGTACTGTAACATCTCCCTATGTACCTGAAGGTACATGGAAGAGCTACGATATAATCACGTACGTGGAATGAGGTATCACACTCGGGATGTATTGCAGATAAGTTAGCGACAACTGCTTTGTTTTACGACGCCGAAACACGTCTCTATCCTAGAACCACTAAATGTTCTCGTTAATGACGATGCTCCATTAGGTAAATTGACGTTTATTTTAAGTTAATCTTGCTTAGGAATTTGCCTTTCAAGTTCACCACGTGATGTATTATGAAATTCCTAGGAATGCAACTATCATGATAAGCATTCTTTCCATTCAATTTAACGATGAAAATCCTAGCGACTTAAGGATAAGAGCAGTCAGATTTATTTTGATCAAAGAGAAAAGAGCACAAACTAAATGAAAATTCCCTACCCTATTCCTATTAGCACACACAAACTTTTTCAATGTAACATGCATGTATTTCTTTTCGATTTCCCTTAATGTGAATGAACAAAAAGGAAAACTAATGCACAATCGATCAATAAACTCTTTTCATAAAAATGACAATTTTGCGACAATTTCTTTTCAAGGAAAGGAATTCTTTACGACACTTTCATTTTCAAAGAAATGAGGAATTACGACACTTTCAACAAAAAGACTAATCATATGCACACATCAATCAATCGATATTTCATGAATGAGGACTTTACGACAATTCAATTTTTGAAGGAAAAGACGATTTTACGACACTTTCTCTCGACAAAGATCAATCGACCAAAAACTAACTTTCGACTATAGATTGAAAATGATAAAGTAAATACATAAGAAACGTTTATCAATCCTAGTCTAAGTAGGGCTAGGTAAGGAGATGAAAAACCATTTTCAGAGACAAGACATCATTGACATTCAGTAAATCATTCAAACATGAGAAAATTGGCAAAAAACTTCAGCTCCTAGATGGGAAACTGACCCTCAAGGGATCAACGCAGGAAATAGTGAGAGATAGTGTGCTTCAGTGCACTAGCTCTATGCAGGAAATGCATTGCAACGCACTGTGTCCTTCATTGGGCTGCGTTGGTGATAGTAAGCCATTTTGAAGGAAATTTGGCACAGTTTTGACTCAATTTTCAATGAAATTAGATTGAATTTCAATCAATGACCACAAGTACAGTATGTAGAAATGTCTTAAGAGGCTGATGAGCTACTAAGATGGATGATCACTCCCCATTGGAGTCGCCAATTTGTTTTGGGAAGTTTTAGTGTCTACGGATAAACACTTAAACCCCTAGACTAGTAGCTAAGTCTACAACAACAGTGCAAAGAATTCTATACTTTTTCTATGACCAATAGATTAAATAAGAGGTAAAGAAGCTTACCTGTAGCTTTCTATTACTCCTTATCTCCCTCGACCAATTATGTCACTCCTTTCCGTACTTAATCCGCTTAAAGAGTACTCGCACACAGATAAAAGACAAAAACCGATCAAAGCATATGATAATGATCTATTGATTAAACATAGTATGGAATCAAGTACATAATACACATATGAAAGCATCAATGAATAACACAAGCATATGGAAAAATATTTGAACACTTTATTAGTAAAAGGAAGAGTTACAACCCAATTTGCTTGATTCAACATCACTCCTCTAGTTCAATCCCATCCTCTCCTCATAACAAGCAAGACATTTTGATATCATTACAATACTTGAAATTAACTCAAGTCTCATACTAACAACATCTCCCTATAATTCAATGATTTCCAGCCCCTGATCACTTAGATGAGTGGTCTTTATAGGTGAATGAAGGAATTTATGCCATAAATGTTGATAATGAATGCCCTCCCAAACTTAAGATTTAGTTCCATGGAGGAAGGGATAAAGGGATTGATGTTCCTTAACTCCCTACCTCATCCAAATTCGAGCCCAAAGGAGTAGATAAAATTGGGAAACTTCTAGATGCATCTAATGAATAAGAATATTCCCAAACCCCAATGCAATTTCCCTCAAATTTTCCCAGTGCAAGCCAAAGAGGGCTCAAGTGTGCTGCATAGCACCCTAGTAGTGTACTGGACTGCACTACAACGCACCCTAATGAAGGCCTGCATGCACTGACCTTCTTAGAGGCAGTTTTTGGATGATTTCAGTAATGGAACTTCTTGGGAATCTAGGAATTATAATGGTTGACTTCTTTAGGGCATGTAACAACTGAATTAGGGTTTGATGGGCCCTAATAGTACTGATTTGTAAGTCGGGGTTGATGTGCTCAAATGGATTTGTAACAAGGATGTCTCTTGAACATCATCGACATGAATCTGGAGTGTGGCAAAATTTGACTCAACATAGGACTAAGGGTCATGATGACGAAGTGGAATAGTCAGATGAGAGGCAAAATGGATCACCCAAACCTGGGAGGACAAGTGACTGAGTGAGGATATCCAAAACCCGACACGAGAAGCAGGAGAGTGTCATGTTCAAGAGCGACATGCTGTCTATACAAAGGATGTTTCAATTTCATTTTTTCCCACTATTTCTAGTGATTACCCCAATTATTTTTTATCACAAGCTCGAAGGGGATAGCATATGCTTGTCATATAAGTTCATTCTTCGAATGAATCCATCCTAATAAGTTTTATGAGTCCTAGGAAGGAGAAATTTGGTCTCATCATGATGACGAGTCTTTCATTGTAAAATTTTTAACGAGTCCGACAGAAGAATAACTTGGTATCTTTTTCATATTTAGAGAGTTTGAAAAAGAGACGAAAAAGAAAACTCCATCATGTCCCTTTTTGTACTTTGTTTTTCAAACCCGAAAAGGTAGAAAACAATATTCGAGAGAACCTCTTGATCATGTCGACCAAGGTGTACTTTTTTTGTAAATAGTCAACCTCAGCCCGAAAAAGGGGTAAATGTATACTGAGACAACATCAATTCATTTAATTTAACGAGTTCGAAAAGACAAGTACTCGACAATATTGTCATGTTTCGAGAGTCAGAAAAGAGCTTAAATATGACTCCAGGGGTGTTCCTTTTTCGTTTGTTTTTAACGAGTCTGAAAAAGAGATAACATAAAAATCATTGAATCAGTTAAGAATAATCACTGTATCCACCAAAAGTACCTGTAACTGCACAAAGATAACCACAAATCTGTTGGAAATAATACTGAGAGGGGGGGGGGGGGTGAATCAGTATTATCAAATTCTTATCAATCTATCTTCCTTATTTATACTTTGAATAATTCTTCAAATATTGATCATTACTTTGTATGTCAGTATCATAAAATAATGAGCAGGAACAAGAAAAGCAAATAGTCACACAAAAGAACACCAGATATAAGGTGGAAACCCAATGTGGGTGAAAACCACCTGCTGCAATATGTCTCTATCTTCTTTCAATTAGAAACTCCTTTTACAATGATTTTGTACTGGTGCAGTCCTTTACCAGTACGCAGGCTACAACCTGCAGAGAGCTACAACCCTCTCTCGTTCTCCAGCTTCTCCTGGAAGGGAGCTACAACCCCCTTAGCTCTTGTACTAGCCAAGATACTAGTATGTAGGTGCTGGCCTACTGAAGGCTACAACCTTCTCTTTCTTCCAGGGACCACGTTTCATAAATTTTCAGACTGGATCCATGAACATCAATCAATCATCAAGTATATCTGCATCAAACAATCTCCTTTTCCCAATTAGCACTGAATCAAGTAAACACTTCTCTGACAGCTGTACCCAGAACACAGTAACAGTAACCACACACCAAATTCTGAACCCAGAATACTGCAGCAATAGACAGAGGCAGCTAGATAAAAAATATACGCTACTTCAACAACCTGAAACCTGCGTGCAGATCTATAAAGGATAATTCCTTCTTTCAAATATTCAGACACTAATTAACCCAGATTGTCAGATTTATAGATCAAGCATGCGCCTCATACAACAGATCAAAATCATGCAAAGATACTATTATTCAAGCATAAAGATTATGACCCATCAAAAGAACTTATCCTTCTTTATGCGCTAAGGTTCCTCCTTCATTCAGATCCAAATCTGCACCATAACCCAATCACAAATATTTCAGATCTAACACTTATTAGATATTCAATTCATTCGATGATACTTTGCCAAATGATCTCCTTCCTCTTTTATAGTCTTAGGCCTTCCACAATACCACGGTCCAAAACCATAGGATCAAAAAACTGTTGGACTAATACCATGAACCAACCATGAAAGTGCGTGAGATCAACACTTTTGGATGCAATACCACGAGCAAAAACCATAGGATCAAAAACGATAGGACTAATACCATGAACCAACCATGAAAGTGCGTGAGATCAACACTTTTGGATGCAATGCCACGGACCAAAACCATAGGATCAAAAACTGTCGGACTAATACCATGAGCCAACCATGAAAGTGCGTGAAATTTTCTCTTCATGAAAGGAACTTTTCTCTGCATGAAAGTGCGTGAACTTTTTCTCTACATGAAATAAACTTTTCTCTGCATAAAAGTGCGTGAACTTTTCTCTACATGAAATAAACTTTTCTCTGCGTAAAAGTGCGTGAACTTTTCTCTACATAAAATTTTCTCTGCATAAAAGTGCGTGAACTTTTCTCTACATGAAATAAACTTTTCTCTGCATAAAAGTGCGTGAACTTTTCTCTACATGAAAGAAACTTTTATCTTCATGAAAGTGCGTGAACTTTGCTGCACTATAATTTATCATCTGAGATAAGTGGGTTGCCATAAAGTACAACATATGTATCATAATGCCAACAAGATCACTGATATCAAGTAGAATAGTAAAATATTAGCAAAAATGAATTTAAAACTTATAAATAGACTACAAGTAAAAACATTTTTACCATTTCACCGGAGTAAATTTTAGAGTACATTTTTACCCAATTTTTTTTTAATTTTTTAGGTGAGCAGTGTGGGAGATCCAGGGCATCATTTCTTGGATTTTCAGCTTCAGGTAAGAGCCCTGCATTTTCTCTTACATTTCATAGTATTTTTGTGCATTTTCATCGAATTTTTGCTTTCTAGAGGGAAGGATTTTAATTTTTGACAATGTAGGCTATCATTGTGGGTGTGCTCATTGGACCCGTGATAGTTGTCCCTGAGTCGAAAGGCCGTTAGGATGACATCGCGGGTTTAATAAAAATAGACACAATGACTGTGGGATGGAATTTTTACGGAAAAATCTTCCTTTTAGGGCAAAATTGCTGAGTTTTAATCCATGGAAAATAATTTAATTGATGTTTAATGATTGTTTTGCAGGATATTTTGACAACATGGTCCTTGAATGGAAGGAAAGAGGCCATGAGGAAGAAGACCACCAGGCAGCCCAAGATCCAGAATGTGTGAATTCTTTGAGGAACTGTGGGCACTTGAAATTCTTCAGAACTACAAGACTCAGAGCTCAAAATGAGTTGCTGCACTACTGATCAGCTTATGGGATATTGATAGGGAAATATTCATTATTGGAGACTAGGAGCTGGAACTGGAAGAGACAAATATCTAATTCATTACTGGATTGTCTAGAAGAGGGGAAAGAGTTCAAATCTTCGGATCTCGTCCTGGAGGTGAGAGCACTAGTGCCCTAATCAGGTGACATTGCCCAAGTGTCGAGATGACAATGGGTGGGAAGGTGAAGATAGCGATAGTCAACAATCTTCCCTTGAGAACGATCCTATACACCATAGCTCAGATATCCGGGACACAGGCTTTACACGAGACTTTGAAATCTCAATTCCAGTATGCAATAGAATGCCTTACTCCAATAGTATTCAACTGGCGTGGGGGTTTACTGGCCAATATGAAGAGGCAACTAACCAAATGTAAGCGAGGAAACTTGAAATAGTTTGGCTTCAGGTCAATTCTGATTACTTTCTTTTTGGAGTGTGTGCCCCTATTTTGGTATCAGTGGACAGAGGTACTGAATCTTGCTCCATAAGATATGAGGTTGTTCAAATGGAGTGAACTCATGCATCGAGGAGGAGGGTTAGCAAATGCATTTCCCTCCGCAATTTTTTACTTGGTTGTGTCGCCAACTGATCATTGTGGACGACTATGCCTATGTAGGCACATATTTTAAATGGGATACGGATCTACCTCTGCCACTAAGTGAACAATGGACTGATGCAGGTAAAAATTGTTTTTGGATTTTTCAGGTTTTATGAATTTTTTGTGAAAGTGTATCTGAGATTTAACTTGTGATAAATGTGTAGATGTTGGGCTAGAAAGGCCTCCTGGTATGTCACCAATAGCTCAGTGAGTAGCATGTCAGGTAGAAGATGCTCCCTATGAGGAAGAAGAAAACCCCATGGTGGAGATGGAACGCAATATGGAAGTGATCAGCCGTGGGATTCGAGAATATGTGACTATAGACGGTGTGCCACTACGATACCAGAGGCATACAGTCGGAATGTCTGCAAGAGTATGTCGGCTATTAGGCCAAGTTATTAGGTAAGTATCACGTTATCGCGAGCATCATGTAGGCACATAGCCTTTCTAGTTGTTTTTTGAACCGTTGTAGGCTTTTGAAAGCCATGTGTCTCAGAATACTTTATTTTTTGAGATTTTGATGAAAAAAATCTGACAAATGCGATATATATACATACATATGCATGCTTTTATTTTCTACTTATGTGTTCATCTGTCATGGTGATATGATCAGTTTTACAAATTACCCAAATATCTTTCAAGAACATAATTTTCTAATGCATCCATTAATGCATTCAAGTTACATGGAATGCGTTGATATGTGATAAAATCAAAATTTCTTTTTGGTAATCAAATATGTAGATACATATGAAAAATTTATGGATTTCTTACTGAATAATGATTATCTAATTGTAACAAGACGAGTTGTGAGTCTAATTTAACAACTAAATTTCTAATGCCAAGAGAAACTGCTTCTGAAAATAGTTCAATGACTGCATTGTATTCGACAATATTATTAGTTGTTTGTCCCAGGAAAATACCTTGTAAATTGACCAAATATCCATCAGGGGAAAAGAGTGCCCAAGATGTGGAAGACAAGTTCCTTGTGCTACGACAACCACCATCAGCAAAACCAACATAATGGTTTGACGACATCTGCAAATTGAGTGGAACACAAGGTAAGCAGAAAACACACATCTGCAAAGCAAACAATCACACCAAAAAAATCAAAATCGCACACCAATGAATTCACACAAATGTACAAAAGTAATTATATGGAACTCACACATAATAATTTTTTAGATACAATCCCTTATGGGGCTGTGACAATGCATTTCCTTCGTAATCAACTAGCTCATAGGTGCCCTTTTACAAGACACGTTTTACAATATATGGCACATGCCACATAGGTTTGAACTTTCTAGCTCCCAACTTATCGTTGGCCAGATCGTATAGGAGGACCAAGTCGCCTTCAACAAAAGTGCGTGGAGAAACGGTTTGATCGAAATGAGCTTTAAAACGTTTCTTTTGGGCTTTAATCACCATCACAACAATACGACAGGTCTCATCTAACATCTCAAGGTAAAGTAACCGCTCCTCTTCAGGCAAGGTATTAGGAATTAGTTTGATAGATAATTTCAATGAAGGGATTTCACACTCAATCGAGAGTGTCACCTCTAAACCATAAACCAATTCGAATAGAGTAAATCCAGTGGCTGTCTTAGCTGAAGTTCAATAAGCCCAGAGAGCCAAGAATAGGATAAGGTGCCAATCCTTTTTGCGCTTTCCAATGGTTCGTTGAATCATAGTAATCAAAACTTTATTAATTGCTTTAACTTGGCCATTGGCTTGTGGATAGTAAGGAGTTGAGCTATCATGGCGAAGACCCAACTGAGTAGTCAGCTTTGCCATCATGTATTGACGAAAATGTGATCCATGGTTAGTGACAATGGCTTGAGGGATGCCGAAACAGGCTATGACATGGTTGAATAGGAACCAAGTAGCAGTGATACCGTCAACATTATATGTGGGCATCACCTCGGCCAATTTAGTGAAGTAGTTGACGACGACGATGATATAGCCATGCCCCCTGACTGAGTGATGGTTACATGTCATGAAATCAAAGCCCCAGTTAGCAAATGGGCCAATGGTAATGACTGGGTGTAAGGGTGCTGGCGGGGCTCGCTATTTGCAGTTAAAAATCTAACATTCATGGCACTTCTGAATGGCCAAAATACAATCCTTGAAAATGGAAGGCCAAATATAACCGGTGCGAAATATTTTCTAAGTAGTTCCGTAGCTTGACATGTGAAAAACACAAGCCCCAGAGTGGTAGTTATTCAAGACTCGTTCAACCTCTTCAAGTGTTAGACAACTACAAAGAATAGAGTCAACACTGACTTAGTATAATGTATCACCAAGAATCCGACAAGGTTGAGACTGATGCCGAATGCGGCGTCGGTCAGATTGAGACAACTTAGATTGGAAGGTTTGGGTTTGAAGATAAATGATGATATCCCCATACCACGGGTCGAGAGTGCTGATGAGAAACAAAGTTTCATCAGGAATATTCTCAGTAAAATCAGTGGAAGTGCTTGTTGAAGGAAGGGCGCAAATCAATTCGGCAAAAACAAGTGATTTCTTTGATTTTGCGACAGTAAAATCCAAATCAAACTTTTGCAGGATAACAATCCATTTATAGTATTTTCCCCCAAGTAATTGACGAGTCAAAATGTAAGTCATGGGGTTGCAGTCAGAAATCACCGTGGTCTTCCGAAGAATAATATAGAGATGAAATCTTTGAACAACATGTATTACTGCAAAGGCAAGTTTCTCGACATGAGAATACTAAGTTTCAGTGTCAATGAGATTTTGGCTTAAATAATAAACCATGTGTTTGTTACCACCGTCATCATCCTAAACCAAGACCATAAAAATGGTACTGTCGGTTGCAGCCAAGTAGAGGAAATAATGCAACAATAGTTAAGGGGTGCAGTAAAGGAGCACTGATGAGCATGTTCTTTAGGGCATCAAAGGATTGTTGGGAAATTTCATCCCAAATGAATGGGATCTCCTTTTTGAGCAAGTGAGTAAATCCCTTGACGAGCTCAATGTAATTAGGTAAAAACAACGAAGAAAATTAGCCTTTCCTTGCAAAATTTGCAGTTGATGCAGTGAGGTAGGAGGGTGTCAGTTTACAATAGCCTCAACTTTCAAAGGATTTATTCGGATGCCTTCACGAGACACAACTAAACCTAAGAGTTGACCATATTCCATGTAGAAAACACACTTATGCAGATTAAGACGAATATTATAGTGTCGACAGTGCAAAAAGATGGCCCAAAGGTGGTCGGATGGTCATGACGTTTAGCAGAATGAGCTGGTAAGTTGTCCAGATAAGGTTGAACAATGTGATGAATATCATGAAAATCATATGACATTGCTAGTTGAAAAGTAGCACCAACATTTTTTAAGCCGAAAGGGAGCTTCTTATAGGCAAAAGTGCCCCATGGATAGATAAAGGCCCTCTTGTGTTGATCATCGGATGATATGTTAATCTGGTTGTAACTAGAAAAACCATCCATAAAAGAGAAAATTTCACTCCTAGCACACTCAATGATTATTTAAACAATAGATGGGGTGGGATAGTTATCTTTTGGGCATGCGCGATTGATGTCGCGGTAATCAACACAAACTCAGATCGTTCTGTGCTTTTTAGTAATAGGTACAATATTAGAAACCCAATCTATCAATGGGATCATATAGATGAAACCAACTTTTAAAGTATTTTCAACCTCTGCCTTAATAGCACTAGCCTTCCTAGGTTGCATGGGACGAAGCCGTTGATGAACAAGTTTCACATCAGGTTACGTGGGTATTTCATGTGTTAGGGTCCTATAATAATAGGATTCATAATTTTGAATTTTTTATGGTTAGTCTTGTAATATTGTACATACTTTTGCTTTCTACAAAATGTTTTCCCATATTAAAATTAAAAAATGTAAAGAGGGTATGTCCTAAAAGAATAATCAAAGGAAAAAAAGAAAGAAAAAGATAAAAAAAGTAAAAAATATGAACCCCAAAAAGAGATAAGAATAGATCATGAAAGTGTGCAAATTCAAATGCCACTACTTTTTACTTTACTTTGCAAAATAAGATTGTGTGCAACTTTTCAAAAATGCCACAATCCATGATGGTCAAATAGTTTAATCTTGACTCATTCATACTTTAAATTTCATGTTGATAGATAAAGAATAAAGATCTAGCCAAACTGTTTAATCTTGGCAGATCAATAGTTAGGTAGAGAATAATAATGAGCTCATCAGTTTAATCTAAGCCATTGGAAGTTATAAGGTTAGAATTAGATAGTTTTCTTATCAAAAGAAAAAGAAATGAAGGGTCAGCAAGCTCAAATGCACCCAATGAATGAAGAGAAAATGCTAGTGTAAATAAAGGGTAGGTAGAAGAAGTTTTGAAAGTGCACAAGGTTTCTAAGTCAAAAGCACCTTCATCATGCTTAATGCTATGTTTCATGTGCAAGAGGAATTGTCAAGGAGAAAGGACATTCACTAAAGCTTATTTACTAATTTCCTCTCATTGCACTAGACCCCCACATACTTAATTTATTAATTTCCCCTCATTATCCCTTCATTACTTGTAAAAACCCTTTCCCATCATTTTGACCTTTTATCCCTTTGTTTCACAGATTTCCCTAGACATTACCCTTCAAAAAATCATCCCCCTTCCCAAAACCCCTTTCCCTAGTGTGAAACACATTCCCATAAAAAATAATACTTTCCCCCTTATTAATTTCCCTTTTCCCCTTAAAAACCCACTAAAACCCTTTATCCTAAGTTATTTCCTAAAGTCCTGCTTTATAATTCCCCACGTTATAATTCCCCGACACCCTTTAACTCACCAAACCTTGGTGTATAGTTAAAACCTCCGCCATATAAACCCATGGTCCCCACCTTTATTAACCCATTAATTATGTTTAAAATCCTGTGATTACTTTTCAATTAATTACAATTCATTGTAATTAAACCCCGGGTCCCGCCAACCACGTCCCAACTTCTTCCGTGCAACTTCACCGTGCGATATCCCTCTGATCTCCCACCTCTAGATCCAACGGCACATATCAATATCGCGCAGATTCACAATCTGACAGTTAATGGTCCAAAGGCATGCGAGATTCACGGTTTTGGCTGAGCACTGTTTGGCTACGTGGTGGCACTAGGTTATATCGCGTACTTGCGAAAAATACTGCCCCCCACCCAAAAGTGGTGCGATATGGCCTAAAACCGCCTCCTCGCCTAAACAAAGACTGCCCATTGTTCATTCACCAATTCTCGCACCAAAATGTAACCATTATTGGTTAAAAGGCCGAAAAAGCCCCATTTTGCTCTTTTCACTCATTTTCGCTGCAAACCTATGTTAACCAATTTTGATACCTTGCACCTCTGAGCAACCAATTTAACCACCTTTTGCCACCTAAAGACGTTGCAGACACCAAATTGAAGCAGCAAATTGAAAATTCAAGCCTCAGAAGCCTCTGCTGCCACCACAGAACCCTGTCTGCGCACCAAATCGCCAATTTCCAGGTATTCTTGAAAGAACCAGAATGACCCTGTAAATTTGAGCTATGCACAGTAATTATTAAAAGGTTAATTAATTAAATTATTAAAAAACCTTCCTAAACTGAAGAAAAACTTATTGTGCATCTAAACCTCTTTTCTATAGATTGTAATTACCCTCCCCACTGTTCCAGAGCTTTTGACCTTACTCCTAAATCCACAGAAAAATTAATTCCATTAAATAAACCAAATTATGGCTTCCCAAAGCTCTCTGGATGTAAGACCTCTACAAACCCCTCACCTGGATATTGACCACCTTCCATTGGCCGAAATAGAATTTCAAATCAAGGACACTGCTTCCCCTAGCCACCTACTGAAACTCCATTGCTGGAGTAAAGACAATTTTTTGAACTAGAATGATCACATTCACTTATGGGAATCAAATTTTCCCAATTACTTGTTCCCACATGTACACCTATTCCCAGAAATCATCCACTTCTACCAAACTTGCTATGTTCCCAGTCAAAGAGCCATAGTCACCCCTGACCAATAGGTTTTATTCACCATTACTGCAGAGTAAATAAATCAAATGTTATAGATCCATCCAGGCCCAAATGAGACCCCACTTTCCATTGAAGGCTTACTTAAACTCTACACCAAGCTAGACCTTCCCAAGAAAGCTCAGATCTTTCAGACTTTCATCATTGAAGAGTCTCATACTCCAACAGATAGTCCTCCATACGCTGCCACCATTTTCTCTGAGAGAGGCAGACAAATTATAACCATGCTCTGATTCATTCTAGGGTAAACCACTGATGAGCATGTGGATGAGGTTTTTCTTGCTTTCCTTCCTATCTTTTTCCCGGGAAACCCTCCTGCTATAGTTTACAACTTTTCTCAGTTCATATCAGACAGAATCCATGAACAGTTTATCAGATTAACAAATGAGAGAGTGTTCAAATATTCATCAGTATTGTTTCACATGTTCTTATACTTTCAGTCAGATAATTTTTCAGTCAGCATCCAAAAGTTAGATACCAAGGGCCATCCAAGATCTGCCATCTATTGGACACCATTGATCCAAAGATATTCCACTGTTTTTAGTTATAAAGAGTTCATTGATTCATTTTTTCATCCAGTTATAAACATGCTAACCAGTAGCTATCAGCCCAGAATCAATGAGGAGATTAAGAGAGTTTTACAGTTGGTTAAGAACAATAGAGTGGGAGATTGGTATCTATACCAGGACCACACAAAAATCAGAATATATGGATGCCAACTCACTCCCTACAAGCTACCCAAATAACTCCCCATGAGGATATTTGCACTAGAGTATTTGAGGCAAATCATAAACTTTGATGAAGTTAATTTCCCACTAGCTAGGAAGAAAACCCAGTTTAAAATAAAAAATCAATTGGGCCCTTTTATTTGTAATAATAGGGAAGCTAGACAAGAGGCAGACAAAATCTTACAACAGATGAACTTCCAAAGCAGTTTTATGTGGCAGTATGACCCTAATGGAGTCATAAACAAGTTAAGGCTCAAGTTCAAATTAAGCCCTTTCATACATGAGCCCAGGCCAGATATTGAAAGATATGCCAACCAGTGAGAATGGTTGGAGACCACTTTAATAGATGTGGAGAATAATTTAATAGATGTGGAAAAGAAGATTGATACTAGTTCCTTTCTGTAGGTTCCAACACTACAGGAACATATGAATATTACTCCCATTTTACAGACTCCAGCCAATGAGGACAAATATGTGAAAAGAACCAGGGAAGAAGGTTCTAGCTCTGGAATGGACACTACAGATGACAGGTTTGAGATCAGTTACAAGAAGAGGCCCAAGCTTAATCTTGTAACTGAGCAAGAAGACACCATTGAGACAATTGAAATCACTGATACTGACACAATGGTGGGAAAGAGTAAAGGTCCAACAGTTTCAGAAGAAACTTGTCAGCCTTCCACCTCAAACACCCAAATCATTGAAAAACAACTTAGCATTGAAGTCTCTTCATCCAGCAAGCGAGTGATAAAGAGAAATATATAAAAGAGAAGTAGAAGGAAATTAAGTTGAGGAATGAGGCCTTAAAGGCTGAAACTTATGCCCAGTACTTCAAAAAAATACCTACCAATCAAAATAGGTTAATGTAAGCCTTTGACATTAAGACTGGTAAGATTCAAATGACCTTTATGAAGCCTACAGTCCAGCAACCCAGATCATCAGCAGACTACATGAAAACATATTTTGAAGTTTTGGCTAGGGATGTTCACCCTATTGACCAAATTGAATTCCACAAGCAGGTAGGTGAGATGCTTTACTCCACAATGACCAATAAAGCAATGATTGTGCACAAAATTGAAAGCTCACTGGATAACATCACAACACAGCTTAAGCTGGAAAAGGCATCCTCATAGGCCAAGGACAACAAAATCAAGTCACTGGAAGACTTGGTGATTGAAACTGGGTATAATCCCAATGATGTCAAAGTTATAGAAAAACTGATAAAAAAGAAAAATGAGGATATTGCTGTTTTGAAGAAGCAACTGAAGCTGCCTCATTCAGAACATCCACAGACCAAGGAGGTCCTAGAAAACCAAACCCAGTAGGAGGAAATGATGGATCTCGTTCTTCAATTAAATGATCAATTGAAAGAGATGGAGAAGGAATTGGACAGTTTAATACAGCTGAAACAAGGCAGCCTTGAGACGACCACTACCACTACTATTCCTACAATCACTACAACAGTTCCATCAACTTTGGCAACTTCATTGGCCCCCACAGCTCCACTAGCTACAACACTTCCTACTGCAAAAACATCTACATCAGCAACAGGTTCAACAACAACAGCGACTCAGCCAAGTGATGAGGCAAGTAAACTGGTCAAAGCCATGGAGGACATGTCCATTCAGACCACTGAGATAAATAGACTCAAAGAACAGATAACAAGTCTGGAGGATGAGAAGGAATTGGCTCAGATTATGCACAAAAATGAAGTATAGAAGTCAAATGGGTTGACTAAGAGAATAAAAAACTTGGAAAAAGAATTGACATTAAAGGAGCCACTTTCCCAAGCTAAAGAACATCTATGGCCCAATATCATTGACTCTGTCGATGATATTTTTCCTTCTATATAGGCCATATTTGAACGAAACGATTTAGTCAAAAAGGCTACTGAAGCAATTTAGAGAGTTAAGGCCGAAATTGGAGACAACCTAGAAGAAGCCTCAAGAATAATCCAATTCCTTAAATCTAAAAATAAATATGAATTGTAGGAGCTGGACATAGCTGACAGGACTGACACTATATTGGAAGTAAAGAAAGTGCTCACAAAGAGAAACTTAATGATGCAGCTTGAAGACAAATGCCAAACCATGGAGCTGGATATAGGCAGGTTGATGGTTAAGTTTGATGCTTTAAGGCAGAAAGGTCTGCCAAATCTATTTCTAATAAAAGACAGATTAATGCCACATGAAGACTATAACAGGAAAATTAGAGAAGTGGCAAGAGATCAAGCCAATAATTCTTCTATGAAAGGGATGCCTACATGAAAAGTTCTGTACCAGACTTTTGAGAACCTATTTTACCTCCAGCATGAGGTAAAACACCTTTTTGTAAATAAGCCCACCTTTGCAAAATACACAGAAGCAGATGAAGTCTACAGAAAAATGGTAAATATTAAATTACCAGACATAGAGACTTGGGAAAAGTTAAATGATCTACTGTGAAATTGCAAAGTAAAAGTGAATATAGAGCAGTAAAAGAAAAGAAACAGGTCAACCTAGTCAAAGAGTATCAGATGAAAGAGTATCAGTCAAAGGGAAAAGTAAAAAGATAGTCAGCATGGAAGACCAACAACAAAGGAGAAAAAACAGCAAAAGATCAAAGCATAAGACAACACAACCAAATAAACAGGGACAACTTACAACAATTGAATATCTGTCTCTATCTTCTTGCATGAAGATATTTCTTTTTCCTAGAATAATTCCCTAAACAGTTTGGGATATTTTGTAATAAATTTTTGTATAAATACTTCATAATTCGAAGTATAGAGGTGGATTGCTTGACATTTCTATAGTTGTATTGATATGTAACCTGAGGGTTCATTGTACCAATTTTTCAAGTCAGCAGACTGGACTGAGTAATAAAGAAATTGCATTACAGGATTCATGTGTTGGGCCACTTTAGTGAAGTATTTTATTTTTGTCAAATTGTTATTTTCTTAAGTGTTTCACAAACTTGCATGTTATCTAAATTGAATGAAATAACTGGAAATTTATTACAAAATTTGTTTAAGTACACTTTGTCTTGAACAATTAATCATTTTAATGTTTTCTTTTGATATCCAGAGTAGGGAATCCTTCATTGCCCCCTAGTTTCAATTGACCTCTATCATCTCTCTCATTATCCAGTTTGAGGAACCCTTAATTTCTTCTCGACCCCGATTGAAAACCACTTCACCATGCAACCTAAAAGATCTGAATTTACTCAGCTACCTTGCCCTGTAAACGCTATCTTTAGAACTTGATCCAGTCTTGTTCTCTTAACACTTGACCCCATAGCCCAAAGGTAAAAGACATCCCTCTATCCATCTAGGTCAGTGAATCCACCACCAAATCAAAATCAAAACCCAATCAAAGCTTAAATAACTAGCCTAAAATCAATTAACTAAACAAAGTTAAATAATAAATAGAGAGCCCTCTCTAAGCATTAGGAAGGCTAGATCCTGATCTCAAAAGTAGGTTTGTGGTTACCTCTATCATTTCTTTCATAACAACTCTACGGAAATTTTAGAGTGATAACATATTGGCAACCATAATGGGGGACATTCCTCTCTGTAATAAAACTTTAAGGAAATCTTAAATCTCATCTTTTGTACTTTAAGGTTATTTTAGAGTTGTTAAAAAGTTTCATTAAACAATTAAAAAAATAAAATTCTGGCTTCTAAAAGAACACATTATACCAGGGCACATCCAGATCCAAACCCTGCAGCAATAGTTGATGATACTGACAGAATTTTAAGAAAACCAAAAAAGGTAGAAACTCAAGGAAGTAGTAGTCAGTTAATTAAAGCGAATTCACTCCCTAAGGAGTTATCAAGTTTAGAGGATATTCAGTTTGATTTATCATTTGAGCTTTCTTTGTTTAGAACCAAATCTGAAAATTCAATTCATGATACTGTAATAGACCCCAATTTTATTCAATTTATTGAGTCAAAAATGGTGCCTATACATCCTGATTTAGATCAACATGTTTTGGATACTTTTGATAAACTAGAAGCTTTAAGCTCAACCTTGATAAGGCATATAGACGAGGCCTATCTTCAACAATTAGTTGAATTAGCTGCCTTAACTGCTGCTACCCCTGAAATTTCTACAGAGTCTTCAAAAACTGTAAATACAACTTCATTTACTACCACCTCACGTATAATATCCACCACAGTTCATTCCCCTAAACCATTCATACCTCAGCTTTCACTCCAACCAAACATCTCAAGTTCTTCTAGTTTATCTACAACTATCTCAAGTTATTCTTCAAGCACCACTACTTTACCCTTAGTCAAACTAAAATCTCAGCCACGACAAATAGATATGCACCTTTGGTCTTACCAGCTCAACTACATGCCATGCCCCAAGACTATCAAAGTAAAATCTTTTTGTTTGATGCTACTGGTTAGTATACTGCCCAACAACATGTGAATAAAATGACTGATTATTTTGAGTTACATGAGATTGATGAGTCTAATGTGAAAATGAGGTTATTTTCCCAAACACTGATAGGGGATGTTAAAAAATGGTTCAAAGGTTTACCTGCTAATCATA
Source organism: Pinus tabuliformis (assembly GCA_031772625.1). NCBI lineage: Eukaryota > Viridiplantae > Streptophyta > Pinopsida > Pinales > Pinaceae > Pinus > Pinus tabuliformis. The sequence goes on along the minus strand of CM062804.1, from coordinate 135,316,528 downwards.
TTGCTGATTTAGCTGCTTTCCATAGATTGTTTATTGATAGATGGGAAAGAAAGAAAAACCCCTTACAAATGTCTGAATATGAAAACATTGGAAGAGCTCCTAATGAATCTTTTCAGGACTATTGTACTAGGTTCAACAGTGTCTACAATTCAATCCTTGCCAATATTAAGCCTCCACGAGACTTAGCATTAATCAAATTTCCTGATGGTTTCGACACTTATATGTCTTACCAATTAAGGGAATGAAACCCTAAAACATTGGAACAGATGCAAAGTAATGTTGTTAGTTTAGAAGAAAATTTATTAGCTAAGAAAGCTATGATGAGAATTGAGAAAAGAGTTACCATTAGAGAGGAACCATCCACTTTAGACGGTAAAATAGATAGTTTAGCTAAAAGTGTAGAAATAATAATGGATAGATTAGAAAATATGGAAAGAAAAACTCAATGTGGAAATCAACAAGCACCCCCAATAAGAAACCCTAACTTTAGGAAAAATCCTAATACTGGAAAAACAAGAGATGCAATACCAGATCAACAGATTAGACCACCTTTCTAGGAACATTATGCTTAAGGTTCATAAAACCATGAAGAAGAGGAGGACACTCAGATAAACCTATTAGGGATTAAAAATGAAGATGTTGTTTTTCATACTTATGAAGAACAAGAATTGTACATGTTACAACAATTACCATTGGAATCTGGAGAGTCCTTTGATTACAAACAAGGCTATGAATTTGCTATCTATGAAGTTAACAAACAGTGTAGCCTTAGAAGCAAAAAGAATACTGAAGTCCCCACTAAGAAATCAATCCAAACCCAAACTAAAAAATAAGAGAAGCTCCTGTGATGAAAGTTTTACAAATTCTCCCTAGAGGAACTCATGAGACTTCCAGCTCAAAACTTGTAGATATAAATTCAGCTGAAACTCAAACTTCAACTGTTACTCAAACTATTCCAAATAAGAGAATTGAAAACAAAACTGCTAAACTGAAATGTCAAGTGCTGATAAAGAATATAAAAGTACACAGGCCGCAATTGCTAAGGAATATCTCATACAATCAAGCAAAACTCAATTGCCATTCAACATAAAGACTGAGATAGCCAAATTAAAAATATCGGTTCCTTTGACAGAGCTGGTGAAAAATGAATCATACAAAGCACAAATCACTGAAACACTAAACATAGGTGAAGGCGAAGATGCTGTAAACCTTAATGATGATCAACCTGAGTTATTATTTGGTGTAGAAGTAAATGGAAAACATCAACAAGAGGGTATCCCTCCATTCTACATTAGCTTAAATGTTCACGATAAAATCTTACATAATGCTATGCTAGATTTAGGGGCATCCCATAACCTAATGCCTAAAGTATTCATGGAGAGATTAAACTTAGATATTACCAGAACATACAAGGACCTGTTTTCCTTTGATTCTAGCCAAGTCAAATGCCTTGGCCTGATTAAAGATTTGGTTGTGACTCTTGTCTAGTGCCTAACAAAGAGTATTGTTATGGACATAGTAGTTGCTAATACCCACCCAAGTATGGAATGTTGTTATCTCGCTCATGGGGAGAAATATTGCAGGGATCTCTACAGCTAGACATGTCATATGCTACCATATCTGTTTCAAAGAAAACTTTACAGAGAAACCTTGATGAAATACATGGTGAATAGTTCAGAAAAACCACAAAATTAACCTATATACTCCATGCATTCTGATATGGACTCGTTTATCTTGTATAATTCAGACAATGGAAAAAATGAAATCACAGTTGTAGAAGAAAAATACAAAGCACCTGATAGTGAAAACATATTTCATGAGTCTCTATGGCATTTATATTTTGATGGATTTGTAAATAGATTAGGATCAGGTGCATGAGTTTGGATTCATAACATGGAAAATAATCATTCTAAAGGTCATGCCTTTAGATTAAAATGTAAATGCAAAAACAACATGGCAGAGCATGAAGCTTTAATCTTAGGACTACAAATTGTAAGAAAACTTGGAGCGAAGAGAGTTTCTATCATGGGAGACTCAAAATTGATCATAAAACATTAGAGGAGAATACTCTGTGAATAATCCTATACTTAGCCAATACAGAGAAACTGTTCTAGATCTGATTAAGGAACTTCTTGAAACTGATTTTTTTGCTATTCCTAGGAAACAGAACATGCAAGCTCACAGTTTGGCTACTTTTGCTAGTACTTGCAAATTACCTTTTCAGCCCAACTGCCAGTACACAACAGAAGTAAGACATAGCCTTGTTATACCTGACAATCTGAAATATTGGCAGATTTTTCACAACATTCTTAAGTCTATGATTTCATGAATGTTGAGGGAGAGTTTCAAAACTGTAACATAGATATTGATTGTACAATAGATAACACCATAAATAGTGATATAGATATAAATGCTTTAGATGTAGATAAACCCACTAAATTCACTAAAGTAGAAATAGATAATTTAGAAAAAGTAGAAATAGAAGAAATAATCAATGATGATTATGAGATTTTGAATCTTAAAAATATTTTTTTGCCTAAAGGATTAGTCCCATTAGAATATTTGTTTGATTCAAATGATGTAGCCAGGAAACCAAAAATGGAGCCTTTAAGAGAAGACATAGAAGAATGTAATATAGGAATAGAATAAAAACCCAAGCTTATCAAAATATCCAAAGCATTACCTCAAGATGAAAAGATGAAATACATAAGTTTGTTCAAAGAGTTTCAAGATGTATTTGCCTGGAGTTATGAAGGCCTCAAGTCTTATGATAACAGCATTATTCAACATAAGATACCCATCAAAGAATATAAGAAACCCTTTAAACAAAAGTTTAGGAGAATTAATCCAGTTCTTATGCCATTAATTGAAAAAGAAGTAAACAAGATGTATGATGCACAAATCATAGCATCAATTAGATATTCAGATTAGATCTCTAATTTGGTCACTACTAGAAAGAAAACAGGAGAAATCAGACGCTGTGTTGATTTTAGGAACTTGAACAAAGTGTCATTAAAAGATAACTAACCTCTCGCTAAAATGGACCACATTCTCCAGAGGGTAGTAGGTTCATCCAAAATTTCATTGCTAGACGGATTCTTTGGATACAACCAAATCTTAGTTCAACCAGAGGATCAAGCAAAGACTGCATCTACCACTCCCTAGGGTACTTTCATGTATTTAAAGATGCCTTTTGGATTAATGAATGCTGGAGCAACATTCCAAAGATCAATGGACATAGATTTTGCAAAATAAATCCATGACTTTCTAGTGGTTTACAAAGATAACAACACAGTGTTTTCCAAATTAGATAATGAACATCTAGATCATTTAAGGAGAGTTTTTATTAAATGTAGAAAATTTGGTATTTCCTTGAATCCCAAAAAGACACTCTTTGGGCTAGAAGAAGGTAAACTCTTGGGACACATAATATCAAAAGATGGAATCAGAATAGATCTAGCTAGAATAGAGGCAATTCTGAACATCACTCATCCTAGAAACATCAAGGAATTACAATCATTTTTAGGAAAAATAAATTTTCTTAGAAGATTCATTTCTAATTTGGCAGAATTAATAAGAGAATTAAATAACATGTTAAAGAAAGATTCAACACTTATGTGGACAGTAGAGGCTAAACAATCTTTTGAGGCAATCAAAGAAGCCCTTACTAAAACACCTGTCCTCATAAGTCCTGATTTCAAAAAAGATTTTATAATTTTTTCTTTTGCTTCAGAACATACTATTGCAGCAGTCTTGTTGCAAAATAATGATCAAGGTTATGAGTAGCCTATTGCATTTTTCAGCAAATCTTTGAGAGATGCTACACTAAAATACAACATAATGGAAAAAAAAGCACTTTCTTTAGTGAAAGATATTAAAGATTTCAGAGTGTACATCTTATACTCACACATCATTGCATATGTTCCAAATTCTGTAGTGAAGGACATTTTAACACAAAATGGGCCTGAAGGAAAGAGAGGCAAATGAATTGCCACCATTTTGGAATATGACATATAAATAAAGCCTACAAAACTTATCAAAGGCCAAGGTTTAGCTAAACTCATGGTTGAATTGAATTGTCAGGCCTTAGATATAAATTTCATTGGTGCCCCAGATGATCAGGAAGAGATGGCGACTCCACAAATCAGTGAAGCTTTCATAGATTCAGAATACTATTGCAACAGTCTTGTTGCAAAAGAATGATCAAGGTTATGAGCAGCCTATTGCACTTTTCAGAAAATATTTGAGAGATGCTACACTAAAATACAACATAATGGAAGAACAAGCACTTGCTTTAGTGAAAGCTATTAAAGATTTCAGAGTGTACATCTTATACTCACACATCATTGCATATGTTCCAAATTCTGCAGTGAAGGACATTTTAACACAGAATGGGCCTGAAGGAAAGAGAGGCAAATGGATTGCCAGTATTTTGGAATATGACATAGAAATAAAGCCTACAAAACTTATCAAAGGTCAAGGTTTAGCTAAACTCATGGCTAAATCAAACTGTCAGGCCTTAGATATAAATTTCATTGGTGCCCCAGATGACTAGGAAGAGATGGCGACTCCACAGATCAGTGAAGCTTTCATAGATTCACCTTGGAATGCAGATGTTCTAGTAAACCTACAAGCTCTTCCTGGTTTATCTAGAACTAAAGGTAGATTTTTGAAAATGTAATCAATGTAATATTGTATCATAGGCAATCTTTTAGTTTGGAAAGATAATGGTGGCATTTTATTGAATTGTTTATTAAAAGATGAAGCTGACAAAGTTATGCAAGAATTTCATGCAGGAGATTGTGGAGGACACTTATACTGGAAAACAACTACTGATAAGATTTTAAGGGCAGGTTTTTACTAGCCCACCCTTTTTGCATATGTCAAGAAATATGTGACCTCCTATCACAAGTGCCAAATATTTCAAGGCAAAAAGAAACTCTTACCATTACCTTGCAAACCCATCTCCACAAAAATGCCTTTTCAACAATGGGGTTTGGACTTCATTGGGGAAATTCACCCATTGTCCTCAGCCCAACATAAATGGATTTTGAAAGCCACTACCTAGTTTACTAAATGGATAGAAGCCATCCCTTCTAGACAAGCCATAGATTATGTCATCATTTCATTCCTTGAGAACAACATCCTTTCTAGATTTGGATGCCCCCAAAATCTCATTACTGATAATGCAATTGCTTTCAGATCCAAGAAAATGGTATACTTTTGTAACAGATATCAAATTACCCTTGGTCATTCCACTGCTTATTACCCTCAAGGTAATGGACTGGCAGAATCCTCAAACAAAAGATTTGTTAATATCATAAAGAAACTACTAAAGGACAACAAGAAGACCTGGAATGAAAAGTTGGTTAATGCCTTATGGGCAAATAGACTAACTACCAAAAAATACATTGGTACATCTCCTTATCAGCTAGTATATGGAATGGATGTTGTTTTTCCATCCTCTTTAGGAGTACCAGTGATGAAAATGATTCAAGAGTTGCAAGTAGAACCGAATGATATCCAAAGGAGGATAAATCAGACAATAAACTTGCAGCAAACCAAAGAAGAAGTCTATGTCAAATCACAAGTGATCGAGGATAAAATCAAAAATATTTTTCACAAGAAAACCAAACCTGATGATTTTTACACAGGTGACAAAGTACTCAAATGGGATTCTAGAAGAGAAGAGAAGGGTAAACATGGTAAATTTGATTTCCTATGGCAAGGCCCTTATATCATTTATGGTTAAAGAGGTAACAATGCATTTTTCTTGAGACAGTTAGATGGAATAGATCTACCAAGAGGACCAATCATTGGTAGAATGCTGAAGCATTACTTATCCACAAATTAACGGTAGTTCATTTTAATTTGCTCATTGTATATAACATTGCAAAGTTTAGATTAGATTGGATGGTAATCTTTTGAGGTTGAAGCCCGAAGAGAAGGCCCTGATCTTGGAGAGGTGTACCATCATATGTATGAAGAAATCAGATCACGGAGGAGCAGTTACAAGGCAATGAGAGTCAAAGTTTCAAAGGCTACTGATCTCAAAGTTCTTGACATTTTACTAGGAAATGCCATCCCCATGTGTAGCCACTGTTAGGGTCATATAATAATAGGATTCATAATTTTGAATTGGCTATGGTTAGTCTTGTAATATTGTACATACCTTTTCTTTTTGCAAAATGTTTTCCCATATTAAAATTTAAAATTGTAAAGAAGGTATGTCCTAAAATAATAATCAAAGGACAAAAAGAAAGAAAAAGCTCAAAAAAGTAAAAATATGAACCCCAAAAGGAGATAAGAATAGATCATGAAAGTGTGCAAATTCAAATGCCACTACTTTTTACTTTAGTTTTCAAAATAAGATTGTGTTCAGCTTGTCAAAAATGCCACAATCCATGATGGTCAAATAGTTTAATCTGGACTCATTCATGCTTTAAATTTCATGTTGATAGATAAAGAATAAAGATCCAACCAAACTGTTTAATCTTTGCAGATCAATAGTTAGGTAGAGAAAAATAATGAGCTCATCCGTTTAATCTGAGCCATTGGAAGTTATAGGGTTAGAATTAGATAGTTTGCTTATCAAAAGAAAAAGAAATGAATGGTCATCAAGTTCAAATGCACCCAGTGAATTAAGAGAAAATGCTAGGGTAAATAAAGGGTAGGTAGAAGAAGTTTTGGAAGTGCACAAGGTTGCTAACTCAAAATCACCTTCATCATGCTTAATGCTATGTTTCATGTGTAGGAGGAATTGTCAAGGAGAAAGGACATTCACTAAAACTTATTTACTAATTTCCTCTCATTGCACTAGACCCCCACATACTTTATTAATTTCCCCTCATTATCCCTTCATACTTGTAAAAACCCTTTCCCCTCATTTTGACCTTTTATCCCTTTGTTTCACACATTTCCCTAGACATTACCCTTCAAAAATTCATTCCCCCTTCCCAAAACCCCTTTCCCTAGTTTGAAACACATTCCCATCACAAATAATACTTTCCCCCTTATTAATTTCCATTTTCCTCTTAAAAACCCACTAAAACCCTTTATCCTATGTTATTTCCTAAAGTCCCGCTTTATAATTCCCCGACACCCTTTAACTCACTAAACCTTGGTGTATAGTTAAAACCTCCGCCATATAAACCCATGGTCCCCACCTTTATTAATCCATTGCTTATGTTTAAAATCCCATGATTACTTTTCAGCTAATTAAAACTCATTGTAATTAAACCCCGGGCCCCGCTAAACATGTCCCAACTCCTTCCGTGCAACTTCACCGCACAATATCCCTCTGATCTCCCACCTCCAAATCCAATGGCGCATATCAATATCATGCAGATTCACAATCCGACAGTTAATGGTCCAAAGGCACGCGAGATTTGCAGTTTTGGCTGAGCACTGTTTGGCTATGTGGCGACACCAGGTTATATCATGTACTCATGAAAAATACCGCCCCCCACCCAAAAGCAGTGCGATATGGCCTAAAACCGCCTCCCCGCCTAAACAAAAATTGCCCACTATTCATTCACCAATTCTTGCGCCAAAATGTAACTGTTATTGGTTAAAAGGCCGAAAAATCCCCATTTTACTCTTTTCACTCATTTTTGCTGCAAACCTCTGTTAACCAATTCTGATACCTTGCACCTCTGAGAAACCAATTTAACCACCTTTTGCCACCCGAAGACACTGTAGACACCAAGTTGAAGCAACAAATTGACAATTCAAGCCTCAGAAGCCTTTGCTGCCACCATAGAACCCTGTCTGTGCACCAAATCGCTAATTTCCAGGTATTCTTGAAAGAATCAAAACGACCTTGTAAATTTGAGCTATGCACAATAATTATTAAAAGGTTAATTAATTAAATTAATTAAAAAACCTTCCTAAACTGAAGAAAAACTTACCGTGCATTTAAACCCCTTTTCTACAGATTGTAATTACCCTCCCCATTGTTCCAGAGCTTCTGACCTTACTCCTAAAGCCACAAAAAAAGTAATTTAATTAAATAAACCAAATTATGGCTTCCCAAAGCTCTCTAGATGTAAGACCTCTACAAACCCCTCACCTGGATATTGACCACCTGCCATTGGTCAATAGAGAATTTCAAATCAAGGACACTAGTTACCCTAGCCACCTATTGAAACTCCATTGCTGGAGTAAAGACAAGTTTTTGAACTAGAATGATTACATTCACCTATGGGAGTCAAATTTGCCCATGTACTTGTTCCCACAGGTACATCTATTCATAGAAATCATCCACTTCTGCCAAGCTTGCTATGTTCCCAGTCAAAGAGCCATAGTCACGCTTGACCAACAGGTTTTATTCACCATTACTGCAGAGTCAATAAATCAAATGTTGCAGATCTAGCCAAGCCCAAATGAGTCCCCACTTTCCATTGAAGGCTTACTTGAACTCTACACCAAGCTAGACCTTCCCAAGAGTCTCATAATCCAATAGATAGTCCTCCATATGCTGCCACCATTTTCTCTGAGAGAGGCAGACAAATTATAACCATGCTCTCTTGCATTCTAGGGTACACCATTGATGAGCATGTGGATGAGGTTGTTCTTGCTTTCCTTTCTATCTTTTGCCCAGGCAAGCCTCCTGCTACAGTTTACAACTTTGCTCAGTTCATAGCAGACAAAATCCATGAACAGTTTATCAGATTACCAAATGAGAGAGTGTTCAAATATTCATCAGTATTGTTTCACATGTTCTTATACTTTCAGTCAGATAAATTTCCAGTCAGCATCCAAAGTTAGACACCAAGGGCCATCCAAGATCTGTCATCTATTGGACACCATTGATCCAAAGATATTCCACTATTTTTAGTTATAAAGAGTTCATTGATTCATTTGTTCATCCAGTTATAAACATGCTAACCAGTAGCTATCAACCCAGAATCAATGAGGAGATTAAGAGAGTTTTACAGTTGGCTAAGAACAGTAGAGTGGGAGATTGGTATCTATACCAGGACCACACAGAAATTAGAATATATGGATGCCAACTCACTCCCTACAAGCTGCCAAAATACCTCCCCATGAGGATATTTGCATTAGAGTATTTCAGGCAAATCATAAACTCTGATGAAAGTATTTTCCTGCTAGCTAGGAAGAAAGCCTAGTTTAAAATAAAAAATCAATTGGGCCCTTTTATTTGTAATAATAGGGAAGCTGGACAAGAGGCAGACAAAATCTTACAACAGATGAACTTCCAAAGCAGTTATATGTGGCAGTATGACCCTAATGGAGTCACAAACAAGTTAAGGCTCAAGTTCAAATTAAGCCCTTTCATACATGAGCCCAGGCCAGATATTGAAAGATATGCCAACTAGTGAGAATGGTTGGAGAACACTTTAATAGATGTGGAGAATACTTTAATAGATGTGGAAAAGCATATTGATACTAGTTCCTTTCTATAGGTTCTAGCCCTACAGGAACAGATGAATATTACTCCCATTTTACAGACTCCAGCCAATGAGGACAGAAATGTGAAAAGAACCAGGGAAGAAGGTTCTAGCTCTGGGATGGACACTACAGATGACAGGTTTGAGATCAGTTACAGGAAGAGGCCCAAGCTTAATCCTATAACTGAGCAAGAAGACACCATTGAGACAGTTGAAATCACTGATACTGACACAATGGTGGGAAAGAGTAAAGGTCCAGCAGTTTCAGAAGAAACTCATCAACCTTCCACCTCAAACACTCAAATCATTGAAAAATAACTTAGCATTGAAGTCTCTTCATCCAGCAAGCCAGTGGATAAAGAGAAATATATAAAAGAGAAGTACAAGGAAATTAAGTTGAGGAATGAGGCATTAAAGGCTGAAACTTATGCCCAATACTTCAAACAAACACCTGCCAATCAAAATAGGTTAATGTCAGCCTTTGACATTAAGATTGGTAAGATGCAAATGACCTTTATGTAGCCTATAGTCCAGCAACCCAGATCATTAGCGGACTATAGGAAAACATATTTTGAAGTTTTGGCTAGGGATGTTCACCCTATTGACCGAATTGAATTCCATAAGTAGGGAGGTGAGATGATTTACTCCACAATGACCAATAAGTTAATGACTGTGCATAAACTTCAAAGCTCACTGAATAACATCACAGCATAGCTTAAGCTGGAAAAGGCATCCTCACAGGCCAAGGACAACAGAATCAAGTCACTAGAAGACTTGGTGATTGAAATTGGGTATAATCCCAATGATGTCAAAGCTGCAAAAAAACTAATAAAAAAGAAAAATGAGGATATTGCTGCTTTGAAGAAGCAACTGAAGCTACCTCATTCAGAACATCCACAGACCAAGGAGGTCCTAGAAAGCCAAACCCAGCAGGAGGAAATGATGGATCTCGTTCTTCAATTAAATGATCAATTGAAAGAAATGGAGAAGGAATTGGATAGTTTAATATAGCTGAAACATGCTGGCCTTGAGATGACCACTGCCACTACTATTCCTATAGTCACTATAGGAGTTCCATCAACTTTGGCAGCTTCATTGGCCCCCGCAACTCTACTAGCTACAACACTTCTAGCTTTAACAACATCTACATCAACAATAGGTTCAACAACAACAATAACTCATCCAAGTGATGAGGCAAGTAAACTGGTCAAAGCCATGGAGGAAATGTCCATTTAGACTACTGAGATAAATAGGCTCAAAGAACAGATAACAAGTCTAGAGGATGACAAGAAATTGGCTTAGATTATGCACAAAAATGAAGTACAGAAGTCAAATAGGTTGACTAAGAGAATAAAATCTTGGAAAAAGAATTGACATTAAAGGAGCCACTTGCCCAAGCTAAAGAACAGATATGGGCCAATATCATTGACTCTGTCAATGATATTTGGCCTTCTATATAGGTCATATTTGAACAAAATGATTTAGTCAAAGAGGCTACTGAAGCAATTCAGAGAGTTAAGGCCGAACTTGGAGACATGCCAGAAGAAGCCTCAAGAATAATCCAATTCCTTAACTCTAAAAATAAATATGAATTGCAGGAGCTGGACATAGCTGACAGGATTGGCACTATACTGGAGGTAAAGAAAGTGCTCACCAAGAGAAACTTAATGATGTAGCTTGAAGACAAATGCCAAACCATGGAGCTGGCTATAGGAAGGTTCATGGTTAAGTTTGATGCTTTAAGGTAGAAAGGTCTGCCAAATCCCTTGGTAATAAATGACAGATTAATGCCACATGAAGACTATAACAGGAAAATCAGAGAAGTGCAAGAGATTAAGTCAATAATTCTTCTATGAAAGGGATGCCTACATGAAAAGTTCTGTACCAGAATTTTGAGAACCTATTTTACCTCCAACATGAGGTAAAACACCTTTTTGTAAATAAGCTCACCTTTGCAAAATACACAGAAGCAGATGAAATCTACAGAAAAATGGTAAATATTAAATTACCAGACATAGAGACTTGGGAAAAGTTAAATGATCTACTGTGAAATTGCAAAGTAAAAGTGAATACAGAGCAGTAAAAGAAAAGCAACAGGTCAACGTAGTCAAAGAGTATCAGATGAAAGAGTATCAATCAAAGGGCAAAGTAAAAAGACAATTAGAATGGAAGACCAACAACAAAGGAGAAAAAATAGCAAAAGATCAAAGCATAAGACATCACAGCCAAATAAACAGGGACAACTTACAACAGTTGAATATCTGTCTCTATCTTCTTGCATGAAGATATTTCTTTTTCCTAGAATAATTTGCTAAACAGTTTGGAACATTTTGTAATAATTTTTTGTATAAAACTTCATAATTCAAAGTATAGAGGTGGATTGCTTGACATTTCTATAGTTGTATTGATCTGTAAATTGAGGGTTCATTGTACCAATTTTTCAAGTCAGCAGACTCGACTGAGTAATAAAGAAATTGCACTATAGGATTCATGTGTTGGGCCACTTTAGTGAAGTATTTTATTTTTATCAAATTGTTATTTTCTTAAGTGTTTCACAAACTTGCATGTCATCTAAATTGAATGAAATAACTGGAAATTTATTACAGAATTTGTTTAAGTACACTTTGTCTTGAACAATTAATCATTTTAATGATTTCTTCTGATATCCAGAGTAGGGAATCCTTCATTGCTGCCTAGTTTCGATTGACCTCTATCATCTCTCTCATTATCTGGTTTGAGGAACCCTTAATTGCTCCTTGACCTTGATTGAAAACTGCTTCACCATCCAGCCTAAAAGATCTGAATTTACTCAGCTACCTTGCCCTGTAAACACTATCTTTAGAACTTGATCCAATCCTGTTTTCTTAACACTTGACCCCATAGCCCAAAGGTAAAAGACATCCCTCTATCCATCTAGGTCAATGATTCCACCACCAAATCAAAATCAAAACCCAATCAACGCTTAAATAACTAGCCTAAAATCAATTAACTAAACAAAGTTAAATCATAAATAGAGAGCCCTCTCTGAGCATTAGGAAGGGTAGATCCTGATCTCAAAAGTAGGTTTGTGGTTACCTCTATCATTTCTTTCAAACACTCTAGGGAAATTTTAGAGTGATAACATATTGGCGACCATACTTGGGAACATTCCTCAGTGTAATAAAACTTTAAGGAAATCTTAAATCTCATCTTTTTCACCTTAAGGTTATTTTAGAGTTGTTAAAAAGTTTCATTAAACAATTAAAAAATTAAAATTCTGGCTTCTAAAAGAACACATTATACCAGGGCACATCCAGATCCAAACCTTGCTACAATAGTTGATGATCATGACAGAATTTTAAGAAAACCAAAAAAGGTAGAAACTCAAGGAAGTAGTAGTCAGTTAATTAAAGCAAATTCACTCCCTAAGGATTTATCAAGTATAGAGGTTATTCAGTTTGATTTATCATTTGAGATTTCTTTTTTTAGAACCAAATCTGAAAATTCAATTCATGATACTATAATAGACCCCAATTTTATTCAATTTATTGAGTCAAAAATCGTGCCTATACATCATGATTTAGATCAACATGTTTTGGATACTTTTGATAAACTAGAAGCTTTAAGCTCAACCTTGATAAGGCATATAGACGAGGCCTATCTTCAAAAATCAGTTGAATTAGCTGCCTTAACTACTACTTCCCCTGAAATTTCTACAGAGTCTTCAAAAACTGTAAATACAGCTTCATTTACTACCAACTTCCTCTCCAACCAAACATCTCAAGTTCATCTAGTTTATCTACAACCATCTCAAGTTATTATTTAAGCACCACTACCTTTCCCCCCAGTCAAACTAAAATCTCAGCCATGGCAGACCGATCTGCACCTTTGGTCTTACCAGCTCAACTACATGCCATGCCCCAAGACTATCAAAGTAAAATCTTTTTGTTTGATGCTATTGGTCAGTATACTGCCCAACATCATGTGAATAAAATGACTGATTATTTTGAGTTACATGAGATTGATGAGTCTGATGTGCAAATGAGGTTATTTTCCCAAACATTGATAGGGGATGTTAAAAAATGGTTCAAAGTTTTGCCTGCTAATCATATTGTTGATTTAGCTGCTTTCCATAGATTGTTTATTGATAGATGGGAAAGAAAGAAAAACCCTTTACAAATATTGTCTGAATATGAAAACATTAGAAGAACTCCTAATGAATCTGTTCAAGACTATTGTACTAGGTTCAACAGTATCTATAATGAAATCCCTGCCAATATTAAACCTCCACTAGACTTAGCATTAATCAAATTTCCTGATGGTTTTGACACTCATATGTCTTACCAATTAAGAGAAAGAAACCCTGAAACATTGGAACAAATGCAAAGTAATGTTGTTAGTGTAGAAGCAAATTTATTAGCTAAGAAATCTAGGATGAGAATTGAGAAAAGAGTTACCTTTAAAGAGGAACCATCCACTTCAGATGGTAAAATAGATAGTTTAGCTAAAAGTGTAGAAAGAATAATAGATAGATTAGAAAATATGGAAATAAAAACTCTGTGGGAAAAATCAAAAAGCACCCCTAATAAGGAACCCCAACTTTAAGCAAAATCCTAATACTGGAAAAACAAGAGATGCAATACAAGATCAACATATTAGACCACCTTTCCAGGAAAATTATGCTTAAGGTTCACAAAACCATGAAGTAGAGGAGGACACCCAGATAAACCTATTAGGGATTAAAAACGAAGATGCTATTTTTCTTACTTAGGAAGAACATGAATTGTACATGTTACAACAATTACAATTGGAATCTGGAGAGTCTTTTTATTACAAACAAGGCTATGATTCTACTATCTATGAAGTTCACAAACAATGTAGCTTTAGAAGCAAAAAGAATACTGAAGTCCCCACTAAGAAATCCGTCCAAACCCAAACTAAAAAAATAACAGAAGCTCCTATGACCAAAGTTCTACAAATTCTCCCTAGAGGAACTCAGGAGACTCCCAACCCAAAAATTGTAGATATAACTTTAGCGGAAACTCAAACTTCAACTGTTACTTAGACTATTCCAAATAAGAGAATTTAAAACAAAACTGCTGGAACACAAACTGAATTTACAAGTGCTGATAAAGAAGATAAAAGTACATAGACCACAATTTCTAAGGAAGATCTCATACAATCAAGCAAAAATCAATTTCCATTCAACATAAAGACTGAGATAGCTAAATTAAAAATATCGGTTCCTTTGACAGAGCTTGTGAAAAATGAATCATACAAAGCACAAATCACTGAAACACTAAACATAAGTGAAGGCGAAGATGCCGAAAACCTTAATGATGATCAACCTAAGTTATTATTTGGTCCAGAAGTAAATGGAAAACATCAACAAGGGGGTATCCCTCCATTCTACATTAGCTTAAATGTTCATGATAAAATCTTACATAATGCTATGCTAGATTCAGGGGCATCCCATAACCTAATGCCTAAAGCAATCATGGAGAGATTAAACTTAGATATTACTAGACCATACAAGGACCTATTTTCCTTTGATTCTAGCCAAGTCAAATTCCTTGGCCTAATTAAATATTTGTGTGTGACTCTAGTCCAATGCCCAACAAAGAGTATTGTTATGGACATAGTAGTTGCTGATATCCCACCCAAGTATGGAATGCTATTATCTCGCTCACAGGGAGAAAAATTGTAGGGATCTCTACAGTTAGATATGTCATATGCTACCATCTCTGTTTTTGGTCAGCAAAGAAAATTTTACAGAGAAACCTTGATGAAATACATGGTAAGTAGTTCACAGAAACCATAGAATTA
The DNA here is from genome assembly GCA_031772625.1 of Pinus tabuliformis. Lineage (NCBI taxonomy): Eukaryota > Viridiplantae > Streptophyta > Pinopsida > Pinales > Pinaceae > Pinus > Pinus tabuliformis. Next base: position 135,301,310 of record CM062804.1, on the reverse strand, counting down.
CCCTATATACTCCATGCATTCTGATATGGACTCATTTATCTTGTATAATTCAGACAATGGAAAAAATGAAATCACAACTGTAGAAGAAAAATACAAAGCACCTGATAGTGAAAACATATTTCATGAGTCTTTATGGCATTTAGATTTTGATGGCTCTGTAAATATATTAGGAGCAGGTGTAGGAGTTTGGATTCATAACATGGAAAATAATCATTCTGAAGGTCATTCCTTTAGATTAAACTTTAAATGCACAAACAACATGGCAGAGTATGAAGCTTTAATCTTAGGACTACAAATTGTAAGAAAACCTGGAGTGAAGAGAATTCTATCATGGGATACTCAGAATTTATCATAAAACAAATTAGAGGAGAATACTCTGTGAATAATCCTAGACTTAGCCAATATAGAGAAACTGTTCTAGATCTGATTAAGGAACTTCTTGAAACTCATTTTGTTGCTATTCCTAGGAAATAGAACATGCAAGCTCACAGTTTGGCTACTTTTGCTAATACTTGCAAATTACCTTTTTAGCCCAACCACCAATACATAGCAGAAGTAAGACACAAACCTGTCATACCTGACAATTTGAAATATTGGCATATTTTTTCACAGCATTCTCAAGTCTATGATTTCATGAATTCTGAGGGAGAGTTTCAAAACTGTAACATAGATACTGATTGTATAGTAGATAACATAATAAATAGGGAGATAGATATAAATTCTTTAGATGTAGATAAACCCACTAAATTCACTACAATAGAAATAGATAACTTAGAAAAAGTAGAAATAGAAGAAATAATCAATGATGATTATGAGATTTTAAACCTTGAAAATAATTTTGCCTAAAGGATTAGTCCCATTAGAAGATTTGTTTGATTCAAATGATGTAGCCAAGAAACCAAAAATGGAGCCTTTAAGAGCAGACATAGAAGAATGTAAAATAGGAACAAAAGAAAAACCCAAGCTTATCAAAATATCCAAAGTATTACCTCCAGATGAAAAGATGAAATACATAAGTCTGTTTGAAGAGTTTCAAGATGTCTTTGCGTGGAGTTATGAAGACCTCAAGTCTTATGATACCAACGTTATTCAACATAAGATACCCATGAAAGAAGATCAGAAACCCTTTAAACAAAAGCTTAGGAGAATTAATCCAGTTCTTATGCCATTAACTGAAAAAGAAGTAAAAAGGATGTATTATGCACAAATCATAACACTAATTAGATATTCAGATTGGGTCTCTAATTTGGTCACTACTAGAAACAAAATAGGAGAAATCAGACTCTGTGTTGATTTCAGGAACTTGAACAAAGTGTCATTAAAAGATAACTACACTCTCCCTAAAATGGACCACATTCTCCAGAGGGTAGTGGGGTCATCCATAATTTCATTGCTAGATGGATTCTCTGGATACAACCAAATCTTAGTTCGACCAGAGGATCAAGCAAAGACTGCAATTACCACTCCTTGGGGTACTTTCATGTATTTAAAGATGCCTTTTGGACTAATGAATGATGGAGAAATATTCCAAAGAGAAATGGACATAGATTTTGCGAAAGAAATCCAAGACTTTCTAGTGGTTTACCAAGATGACATCACAATGTTTTCCAAATTAGAAAATGAACATCTAGATCATTTAAGGAGAGTTTTTATAAAATGTAGAAAATTTCGCATTTCCTTGAATCCCAAAAAGACACTCTTTGGGCTAGAAGAAGGTAAACTCTTGGGACACATAATATCAAAAGATGGAATTAGAATTGATTCAACTAGAATAGAGGAAATCCTGAACATCAGGCCTTAGATACAAATTTCATTGGTGCCCTAGATGGTCAGGAAGTGATGGTGACTCCACAGATCAGTGAAGCTTTCATAGATTCAGAACATACTATTGCAACAATCTTGTTGCAAAAGAATGGTCAAGGTTATGAGCAGCCTATTTCATTTTTTAGAAAATCTTTGAGAGATGCTACACTAAAATACAACACAATGGAAAAAAAAGCACTTGCTTTAGTGAAAGCTATTAAAGATTTTAGAGTGTACATATTATACTCACACATCATTGCATATGTTCCAAATTCTGTAGTGAAGGACATTTTAACACAGAATGGGCCTGAAGGAAAGAGTGGCAAATGGATTTCCAGTATTTTGGAATATGACATAGAAATAAAGCCTACAAAACTTATCAAAGGTGAAGGTTTAGCTAAACTCATGGCTGAATCGAACTATCAGGCCTTGGATATAAATTTCGTTGGTGCCCCAGATGATTAGGAAGAGATGGCGACTCCACAGATCAGTGAAGCTTTCATAGATTCACCTTGGTATGCAGATAGCAAATTTGTTTTAGTAAACCTACAAGTTCCTCCTAGTTTATCTAGAACAAAAGGTAGATTTTTGAAAATGTAATTAATGAAATATTGTATCATAGACAATGCTTTAGTTTGGAAAGATAATGGTGGCATTTTATTGAATTGTTTATTAAAAGATAAATATGACAAATTTATGCAAGAATTTCATGCAGGAGATTGTGGAGGACACTATACTGGAAAACAACTGTTGATAATATTTTAAGGGCAAGTTCTTACTGGCCCACCCTTTTTGCATATGTCAAGAAATATGTGACCTCCTATCACAAGTACCAAATATTTCAAGGCAAAAAGAAACTCTTATCATTACCTCTCAAACCCATGTCCACATAAATCCCTTTTCAACAATGGGGTTTGGACTTCATTGGGAAATTCACCCATCCTTCTTAGCCCAGCATAAATGGATTTTGAAAGCCACTACCTACTTTACTAAATGGATAGAATCCATCCGACAAGCCATAGACTCTGTCATCATTTCATTCCATGAGAACAACATCCTTTCTAGATTTGGATGCCCCCAAAAGCTCATTACTGATAATGCAGCTACTTTCAAATACAAGAAAATGGTATACTTTTGTAATAGATATCACATTACCCTTGGTCATTCCACTACTTATTACCCTTAAGATAATAGACTGGCAGAATCCTCAAACAAAAGCATTGTTAATATCATCAAGAAACTGCTAGAAGACATCAAGAAGACTTGGAACAAAAAGTTGGTTAATGCCTTATGGGCAGACAGACTAACTACCAAAGAATCCATTGGTACATCTCCTTATCAGCTTGTATATGGAATGGATGTTTTTTTTCCATCCTCTTTAGGAGTACCAGTGATGAAATGATTCAAAAGTTGCAAGTAGAACCGAATGATATCCAAAGGAGGATAAATCAGACAATACACTTTGTTAGTGTTAGTGTCTTCACACTGCCATCAGTGATCAAAGTTTACTCTTTTGCATTCATATTAGGAGTCCCATTCTGATGAGTTGCATTCCATTAGGTCATGGATCAACTGATGGTAGGGTACATTTCAGTTTTTTCCCTCATGACACATATCTGCTGACCTCTTTTCATATGTGATTCAGTCAATGGTTCAGGTTCAGGTTCATTTTCAGTTTATTTCATCAAATAGGTCTTAGGTCTTAGGGTTATAGTCTCATTAGGTATTAGGGTTTTACCATGGTCAAATTTTCAGTAACTATTGACTAATAATGGTTAGTAGACACATGAGGATGACAATAATCATCAGGAAAGTTTTAATATCATAATTTGTAAACTTAATAAGTTTTTCACCTCAAAAGCAGTTTGAGGTGAAAACAGAGCATCGGTATATTGTTTGTAAATTTCATGTAATTTTATTATTTCTCATATGTAATTAATAGTTTCATGCTGCTCCTGGTCACCTGCTGATATTTCCAAGTACATGCCACTGCAAAAGTCAAAGAAATCAAGCATCAGTTCACCTATTTCCAGCAAAAGATCAAGCATCTAAAAAACAGAGTATTTGAAAAAGCAAATAGACATTATAAAGTGGGTTTTGAAAATTAAAAAATCTAAAGTTGCCAAGCCATATAAGTTCATCCCTCTTTTAATTTATTTCATTGTTTGAGTTGAGGTCCATGAGAAAAAATGCGATTTTGAGGTGTTATTGAGCAAAGGGAGTGAAATCACTGTGTTTGTGGAGAAATCTGCCTAGCGCTATGCACCAAAGTCCGGCGCTACGCACCTGGGTTTTTCCTACAGTGTTGAATTGAATTGGCGCTACGCACCAAAGCGACGCTATGCACTTGGGTGAGTGCACTACGCACCTGGCAGTTAGGCTCCAGATTGTTCAAAATCACTCCAATTCGCCTCAAAACTCCCAAATTCCTTCATTGCAAGTAAGTAATACCATCATTCTTGCTGAAAAGAATTGTTGCATTAGTCTTGGGTTATTTTGTCTCTAAAAAAAGTCAAACCCTAGTTTCACTAAACTATCTCCTATATTTTGATTATGGCTGTCCTATATTATATATTTGCTTTTCCCTAAACCCATCCCCTCATATATTATTCCCAAAGCATCATTCCCTCATACATTTACTCCCTATTCCCAAACCCTACTCACTCACTAAAATCCCATCCCCTGTTCACTCTCACCTATTTTACTATTAAAATCTCTTCATACTCATCTTATATCCATTCACCCTATCACTTCATTCACCACAAGGGAAACAACTATAAAACAATGGAGAGGGATAGTGAGTATGAGTTGGAAGAAGAAACCCTTAGTGACAGTTCCAGGGAGAGAGACACACAGGGCAGGAAGCCTCATAAGGGAGGAAAACATATCAGAGAGGAGCCCACCAGTTTGAGGGAGCTGCAAGCCAGCCCATTTTCCATTTCTTGTTTCAGACATCAGTCATGTTTCAGTTTCTATGAAATAGTGGAAAGGGTCAAATCTCATCATGAATTAACGAGGTTGTTTGTGACACATTTGAACAACAATGAGGTAAACCTTATTGGAGTTACATTCACTTTGTCACCCGTTGTTATTTCAGAGGCTACAAGTATTCCAAATGTGGGTGAAAAGTGGAACAAAGGTCAGGACATTGACAGGGAGTACTATGAGCCTTACATCAAGGCTAAATACCATAACAAACTCAAGAGAGTATTCCCCTTTAAATTCTTGGAGGACAGGTTTGCTCCATTGATGAAGATGATCATCAAGTGCTTTACTTGTGAAGGTAGGTTCTCCCGCTTGTATGCCTATCACATTAGACTGTTGATGCATTTCACTAGGGTGAAAATGATGAATATCCCCTACTGCATGTTTAGAGATATTGAGAAGATGGCACTCATTGTAAAGAAGAAATCATACCCCTAGCAGTTAACCAACATCTACCACTACTCTTTGATTAAAATCATTGTTTTGCATCAGCTGAACCTTCTTAACATGCCATGGGAGACCTTCATTTCTCATGAAATGTTCAAAGGCCCTCAAGTCTTTTCATCAGTGCCTCATGAAGAAGGTGGACCTTCAGGACATGAAAAGGTCCAAGAGACTGAAATTGTTGGAGTGCCAGTATTTGTGACATATGAGAGGGGCACTAGGAAACTTTTTGCAGCTGCCAGGCGAGTATTATCTCCACAAGGTGTGGAAGGGGTCTCGCCTTCATCTTCAGGCCACAGGCAAATGCTATCTCCACAAGGAGTGGAAGGGGCTTTGCCTTCTTCTTCAGCTAAACAGGTACAGGTTGGGCAGCAACACAAGGGCAAAGGTAAAGGCAAGAAAAAGATGCATGAGAAGGATCCTAGTGATGGGCAAGAGAGAGATTTTGACCTTGTTGATCATGAGGAGGCACAAGGAGTTGATGTCATTGACTTGGATGCTCAAGATCCAAGAACTATCAAAGACATGATCATTAAGGAACAAGAGGTTGAGATACAGGCATTATCAGACAATTTAGAGAGGGCTAAATGGGTCATCAAATATCTAGAGCAAGAAAAAAAACAATTGACCAACAAGCAAGTCCTCATGGAGCTACAAATGATCAAGGAGAACATGCAAAGGGCTAAGAAGGCAAAGGTTAAGTTGACTTCAATTGAACAAGAGATCGAGAATGACCGAGAAACTTGGCTTGAGAGGGTCAACATACACCTTGAGGGCTTGCTTGAGAAGGCCAATAGAGACAAGAAGATGCTTCACCACATGGCCTACCACTATATGACCTGGAACAAAATATGCAACATAAGGATGAGGAAGCTTAAGGCTAGGTTGAGGAAGGCCTTAAGGAGCAAAAAGGAGTAAGACAAGCTAAAAATCTTGGCTGAAGCTTCACTAGCCCATCAAATCAATTAATGATAGTGCCTTGTGCCAAATCTGGGCAAGTTTTGACAAATTTTGGTCATTTTCAATTTTTGAAATTCTACAACACAGAAATTTGCCCTAGGTGCGTAGTGCCACCGGCACTACGCTTTTCACTGGAAGACTTTTTGGAGAAATGGCTTGCATATTTGGATTCAACATGATGAGAACATCAAACCCAGAAAATCTCAGCAATTTTGGAGCAAAACTTGGTCACCTAAAGGTCAAAAAACCATCAAAAAATGACCTCACTGCCTCTTTTTGGACACACAGAAGAAGCCTTGGGAGATTCCACTTTTGAGGGGGAAAATTACCTCCAAATGCAAAAATTAAAGATGTTCCAGAAACTAGATAGGAAGACCTTTCCAATGAGCTATCTTGGGCTCAATTTGGCTAAGGGGAAGGCCTCCAAAATCAGCTGTGAAGTGGCACTACGCACCTAGCCAGTGGCACTACGCATAGAGCCATTTTGCCCAAAAATTCAATTTTCGCCTAGTTTTTCTACAAGTTGACTTTTTCTCCCATCATGGATGAATTTATGATTGTAAATGATGCTATGCTATGTAAATGTAATTGTAAAATGACCTTAGAGGGTAGATTCATCATTTTGAGGTGGTTTGGGAGTAAATGAATCAGTTTCCATGGTTTTAGAGGCAAGCTGTTCCACTACCTATATTCTTGTTCCTTGTTTGGAAATGGTTGTAACAGTCCCTTATCTCTTGGATTCGACCCCTGATGGCTAGCATAGGTGTTTTTGATGTCTATATTATGTATTTTTTCAGTCATTAGCAAAGGTTGGACTCTCTTGGATGCTCTGAGCTACATTGTACACCTTTATCAGCAGTTTGGCAAGGAAATAAACCAAGATTTGTAGCTATTTTTATGGGATACTTGTGGTAAAGTGTTTTTGCATAGTTTCTTTTGTTATTAGTTCTTCTCATGTGTTATGTGTGCCACAATCTAATTCATTCATCTAGCTAAATGATATCAAGATAGATAGGTAGAATACATTGGTTACAGTGCTCTGCCTTGGGAAACCATTTAGTTTTTGATGTTTTCTACTGTTTGAGAAGGACACATGATCTTTGCATGCCCTCCTCAACTCCTCACCAGTCTTAGACCTACCATCTCACTCAATTTCAAGTGCCAAAACACCTACCTATCTCGCCCCATAGAACACCCTGTATCCTGACTTGATTTCCTGGACCCAAAGCTGCCTGCTCCATTTGATCTAGCAAAAACCCAAACAAAATCAACCAAAAAACCCTAGAGCTACTATACCTAGCCTAAAATCCCTATTTGTAGTCATCTTGATTGAGATTGACAAGGAGAGAGCCCTCTCCCGACCTGGTAGGGCTAGCTACTACGTTAAGCATGGTTTGTGGTTACCTTAGAATTGCCTCCCTTCAGCCTGAGGTCAATCTAGGCTCTAACATAGTGGTGACCATACTGGGGAAGAAAGAAAAATCACCCCAATACAATTGAGAAGTTTTGAACTTTTGGATGATAAGTTTAGAATTCAGTAGGCTGAAAAGTGGAAAGTTGTAAAGCAATATAAAACTCTTGAGAACTTTGAACACACTAGCTTCAAGAAGATACACCAGGTCCAATCCCGATCCCAATCCTCCTCCCGTATTTGAAAATCCTAATCTCATCCCTCGGATACTTAGACAAGAAAGTTTATCAAGTCCTAGACCGGTGTTCAGATCTCATTCATGCCCGGTAGAGTGGTTATTCCTTGAAGATCTCCCTTTTGACGAATATTTTGGTCTCTCCTTGTTTAGAACCACATTTGATAGTGAATTGCTGGACATAGTCGCAGACCCAGAATTCACCAAAGAGCTTGAAATTGAAAGGGCCAAATTGATAAGTAACCGAAATCTTCAAAACTCTCCTCAGTCATCCATCACCATTGATCGAATTCCTGAGCTCTCTGATTCAGCTTCAACATCTTTTGCCTCATCATCAATTCCCCATATTCCAGTGAATCATTCAACATCTCCATTTATACCTTCCCTCCCTCATTAGCCTATCATTACCCCTCAAATACCCATTACTTCTGCTACATCAACAACTCTTGTTGTCATAAATCCTCCTCTTTCCCCAAGACCAATTTCAAATCCACCTTGAGTCATGGCTGCTAGATATGCACCTCTCGTTCTGCCTCAGAATTTGGATGACATGCCCGCTGATTACCAAAGTAAAATACCTCTATTCGATGCCACTCAAGGTATTACAACGCAACAACATGTTGATAGGATGAATGACTTCTTTGATCTTCATGAGGTAGATGCCGAAAATGTGTCCATGAGATTATTTGTGCAGAGTTTTGGAGGCGAGGTTCGAAAGTGGTTCAGAGCATTACCAGCGGGATCTATCAATACTTTGCTAGTTCTCCATAGACAATTCCTGGACCGATGGGAGGTAAAGAAAAATCCTCTCCAAATTCTATCTAAGTATGAAAATATTAAAAGGAATGTAGGTGAAAGTGTCCAAGATTACTGCGTAAGGTTCAATACAATTTATAATGCTATTCCAGCTGACATTAAGCCACCGATGGGGTTAGCATTGATCAAATTTCCTGACGACTTTGATGCTGATATGGCGTATCAGTTGAGAGAAAGAGATCCTACCACACTTGAGGATATGCAGAAGAACGCAGTGAGTGTAGAGGCAAATTTGTTGGCCAAAAGAGAAAGGATGAAAACTGAAAAGAAGGTGACTATAAAGGAAGAAGCATCTTCCTCAGATGTTAAGGCAGATCATATACTCCAGAAAATTGAGAAGATGTTTGATCGGTTAACAATTGCAGACAAGCCTGAAACCACAATCAGAAATCCAAACTTCAGAGGACAACAACAACCTCAGTTCAAGATTAAACAAAGGGAGCAGAAGGCACAAGATCAGTCATCACAGCAGCAAGTCAAAACTCCTTTGCAGAAAAACTATGTACATGGAATGGAGAGTGAAGATGATGATGATCTGGTGGTTGAGGCGAATCATTTCTTTACTGCTGATGGTTTGCCCATCTATCTCACGGAAGATGAAGAATATTCAGAGATCCATGATGCTTAAAATGATGAAGATTACATACTAGCTAATGAAGTAGTTTTGGAGGATGAGTCGGACGATTATCAGTGAGGATATATGAATGCGTTGATTGCACAAAAGAAACAATATTCATTAAGAAGCAGAGATGTACTGGTCAGCCCGGTTCAAAAGAGAAAGGAAACACAACCTAAGAATGATTCCTCGAACATTTAGAAGAAAGGGAAGGAGCATGTTGACCCAACTTCCAGCAAAGGATCATCTACAAATGAGAAGACTAATCAGCAAAGTGCAGCAAAGTAAAAATTTGAAAAGAAGGACTCTCCAATCAAAGAGGTAGATAAAGTTTTAGCTTTTAGTTTGGAAAATGAGATTTCTAAAATAAAAGTTTCAATTCCTTTGATTGAGTTGATGAAGAACAAAAGTTATAGGTCCAAAATTTTGAACATAAATCCTTTATCTGATATGGTCAATGTAGAAGATGATCACCCTGAGCTTATCTTTGGCCCTGCTTTAGAAGGTTAGTCCGAGGATAGTGAAGTTCCTCCATTCTATATAAGCCTTAGATTGCACGAGTATGTCCTCCACAATGCCATCTTTGGTTTCAGAGCTTCCCATAATTTGATGCCAAAAGCCATTTTGGAGAAATTGGGCCTTGACATTACTTGAAAATATCATGACTTTTATTCTTTTGATTCAGGTAGAGTTTGTTGTATTGGTCTTATCAAAGACTTGGTGGTGTCTCTAGACCAAATCCCAGCAAGGAATGTTCTCATGGATGTGGTTGTTGCGGACATTCCGCCATGGTTTGGTATTCTTTTTTCTAGATTGTGTGGTGCAAAGCTTAAAGTAACCTAGGGGCAGTCTTAATGCCTACACCCTTGAGTCAATTACCGACCCATCCTGAAAAATGGCTGCCTAAGTTTAATCCTGAAGCAGGCATGCTAGCAGAAGAACACATAAATAACTTCATGTTATCTATAAATCTCAATGGGGTTACTAATGAAGATGCTGTTGTCAGGCTCTTTCCTTATACTTTGCAAGGAGCAGCCGAATCATGGTATTTCTCATTACCATCTGGATCTATCACTAGTTGGGATATTTTCCAAGAACAGTTCTTGACTAAGTTCGGTGATGACAGGTCTACTGCAACACTGATCAATGACCTGTCTAACCTTAGGGCTGAATCAAGGGAACCTACCAAGGATTTTAACTCATGTTTCAATAAACTTTTGAACAAAATTCCTATCGCCTCTAAGCCTAGCGAAGAAGTTCGAAGTGAATGGTACATATCTGCTCTACCATCAAACATAGCAATCTTCGTTGATAGAGCTAACAAAACAAATTTAGCTGACAATATGAAGGAAGCAATAGCGGTAGAGATACGTATCATAGCCTTAGAAAAGAAAAACGCCGTTGATGAACGCAAATATAAGAAGGTTACTTTTAAAGAAGATCCCAAGAAAAAATAGCCTAAAGACCCATTCGATTTAGAAGGATTGTAGAAAGTTTTGAAAACCATGTCTAACGAAATGGTTGACATAAAAAAAACAAGTAGCAGAGACTTCTTCTAAAAAGCCTTACAAGCCTTATAGAAGAAATCCTTCAACTGATTCAAAGCCTCCCAATGCTATCACAAATGTTGAATCAGAAGAAGAAGAAGAAGAAATTTCCAACGAAGAGCCTACTGATGAAGAAGAAGTTGTAGAAGTACAGGGAATGTGGGATTTCATCCTCCTAGATGAAGAGGATCAAGAGGCATCACCAGTTAGTACTAGAAGTAGAAATCAACTCGATCCTCCTCAACCTACTCCTAAGCCAAAGAGCACAAGCTCAATGTCTAAGGATAAAGTCGCAGGTAAGAAAACGTCACCCAAAGCGACTCAAACAAGCCTAGTCCAAACAGATTCACCAACTCCATCTAAAACATTAATTGTTTTTGATGAGATGGAGTATAATATCGTAGAAGACATGAAGAAGACTAGGGCTAACATTACTTTTTATGAATTGAGCAAGTTAAAACATCAACAAAAGCTACTTTTGAAAGAGTTACACGCAATACCAGTTGCACCTTTGCCTGCCACTGTAATCTCGCAAGCTTCTCATGAAATGGGAAGACCTCCAACTAATGTGACTAGTAAAGTTGATCCAAACGATATCGCTCTAATTGGAGGAAGGTCAAGATCTCATACTCCTCCATTTCTTCTTACTTATGAAGTTTTCAACAAAAATTTGCATAATTGTTTAGTTGATTCAGGAGCTTCATCCAATATCTTACCTAAATCAATATGTGCAAAGCTGAATGTTCAACCTCAAAAATCTGCAGTATGCATAGTTTAGCTGGACCGGTCGCAGGTTGAAGTGATCGGTGAACTAAATCAGGTTACCATAAGGTTGTCATCTAATCCAAAGGTATGTCAAGTTATTGATATTTTAGTTGCAGACATTCCAGAATTTTATGGCTTAATTCTTAGCAGGGATTGGTCTGAAAAACTTCATGGATATTTTGCAACTAACTGGTCGCATATGTGGCTCCCTTACAATGGTAAACCAAATCAAATAAAGGTTGAGCGAGAAAGGCATAAAAAATACATAGTAATAGAATTGGAAGGAGAAAATGAACCTGTAGCATACAACAACAATATAATTGGCAACTATTCTGTTGACTCTTTCTTAGGAAATTTCAATGCTCACACTTCGCCTTACTTAGAACATTATGTTTTATCTCAAGTAGAAAACTTTTCTCAAACAAATAGTTCTACATGTGTTAATTTCATAGATAGTCCTGTAAATAAATCTTTATTTTGGAAGTTATTTTTTGACGGTTCTAAGTTTAACGATGGAGCAGGAGTAGGATGTGTATTAGTTAGCCCAGAGGGAAATAAAACTATGCTAACTTGTAGACTCGAATTCAATTGCACCAATAATATTGTAGAATACATGGCTTTAATCCAAGGATTATACAAAGCAATCAAACTAGATATCAAGTATCTACAAGTTTTTGGAGATTCTGAAATTGTAATTAGACAAGTACGAAATATTATACATTGTCTATCAGGTCATTTAAAGCATTATCAATCTTTAGTACAAGATCTGACTAAAAATTTTATAGCATTCAATATTTCATCAATTCCTAGACTCCAAAATGCTAGTGCTGACTGATGAGCCCCAAACATGTACAATTATTTGGGCTCATTCAACCTCCTAATTTGACTTAACCCACCATTCTCATTAGTTTATTGCATGTTTTTTATTATATTTATGTTAATAGAGTGAATTTGGTTAGTCATTATGCCAACAAGTCTAATGGGTGCTTTGTGTAGTCTTTTTGGTCAATTTGGAGACAAAATTGAAGGTCTTAATGAGCACTTGGCAGCCAAATTCGTGGGAAGACAAGGGAGAGGATTTGTAGGAAGGCGTCCCCTTCATTTATGGGCCCTTACCTCGAATTCTCCACCATCAGCTCGGAGTTCAAAGGCCACCAAATCAATGAGCACAAGGGCAGCCAAGCAAGTCAAGTAGGATTGTTGTTAACTACAAGTCTTGGGCAGCCAAGTCCCTAAATTTTAGGAGGACTGTTGGGTCCTCAAATTTGTATAAATAAGAAGGCTTAGGGCCTCATTTTGGTTGGCTAGTTGGTAGTCATTTTTGTAGCTAGTAGTTAGTCAATTTGGTTAGTCATGTTGTAGCTCTGTTTTTGCTCTTTGTAAGCCAATTTTGGCATGTCATTAGACTCATGATTATTCAATAAAGACAGGCAGCTTTTGATCTAATTCTGAGCTTTTAAGGGAGCTATAGCTCTCAGGTTAGGACCCAACCTGAGAGCAATAGACCTCCTCTTCTTTGTATTGTTACTTGTCTTTCTTTTCAGCACTTTATTCCTCTGTTTTGACATGCATTTAGAATTTACAGTCTGCTGATTTGATTTCTTTTATGTGATTGAGTAGGATTAGTTTATGGTTCAAGTGCTTTTAGTTGTTTAGATTAGAGTAGGAGGATTGTAATTCATTGGAGATCCAAAAAAGGTTGATAGTGCACTCGCTGCCATCTCTGTTTAGAGATTGGGGGTGTGGGCTGTACCAACCACCAAAAAACGCAGTCTTATGCTTTCATGCAAGCTGCCACACAGTCATTTCAGTTACAAAACCGTCCATGAATTCTGATCTTGAGCAATACTTCTTCGTTCCAACACCATGCATGATTTCTCTCCACAATTTACATTGCTGTTCATTGATTTAATAACACAGTTAGAATAGGTTGATGTAATTCTTGGTTTTGTGCAAGACATAGAGGATTTGTTTCTTTTACACTGCATAGCTTCACTTTATCATGTTCTTCTTCTTCTCAACCACGCCTGAAGCCACTTGCTCGACCTCTGTTCAGCTCATTAGCCTTCCAACCCTTCTACTTCTCACATAGCTCCATCTTTTCAACTTTTCCTTGCTTCCACCCTTCTATCCACCAGCCACTTCGTGCACTCTTTCTCCATCTTATTTCTCTGCTCCTGAGCCATCACAAGCTCCATCTCCATCTTACATATCCACCCATACCGCTCCATCACCTCACCATCACCCAAAACTCCCACGGTAGAACATCCTGTAGAAGCTAGCAGACTTCCTGTAGAATTCCTGAGTTTCCTGTAGGATCCCCTGCAGACATCCTGTAGGAGCCTGCAAACTCGGTTGCCGAGCACCTGAACGTTGTGGACTTCTGTGGACTGATGCTAGGGACCCCCTGGGACCTCTCCTAGCCCTCCTGACCTTTCCCAAGCTTTCTCTCCCTTCGCACCACCTCTGCACAGCCAAACCCTAATAAGAAACAAAATCATAATCACTCCAACCACTTAAGCAAAAATACAAAAACAATGTTCTTTTCAATGGAAGTAGTTTAAGTTCATGCATTTCATATCACTAGAGGTAATGGCATCATTCTTAGACATTTGCACTCCCACCATTGCATCATAGGGATTAAGCTAGTCAGATTAGGGTTTACTAGGGTTTCCATGTTTTGGTTGGCTTTCGGTTCATTTTTGCAAAGTAGATTAATTTCCTTTGAGATAGCCTTCGTCCATCATTTAGAAAGCTTCTTCTGAGAGAATATAGAAGTTGGCTTGAGCCCTAGCGGACTTGTGCCAGCTGACCAAGTGACAGATGCGACAAGAGCTAGTACTTGTGCATACAGCACCGTCGCTTCCAAGTTTGTACGAACTACCGGGTTGATAAAATTAGAGATAGGAAGCCCCAGGAGTTGTAGCATTATTGCTACAATACTGGAGCCCACCACTGACCTCTTGGAAAACGTAGCTTCCAAGCTCATTCCCTCAGAAGAATATAGCCCGAATAGATTCTCAATTGAATTAATTTTTAGACCCTCGATTCTTGATAATATTACCATTTGGATAATTTTCAATGATGATCTTGATATTGTAAGCTTCCTCACATCAGAGGGATCTTACACTGATCAGATTATAAATGAAGACCAACATGACGAACAATTGCAACAGGATAGCACTAATAATGCTATGCCAAAATTAGTAGTCAAATTGGAAGACCTATATGATTTGAAAGACCGATTCAAAAGATCTACCAATTCAAAACTTCAAAGTTTAACTTTGAACTATGAATTAGTAAATCTAGGAACTGATACCAAGCCGCAGAATATCAATCTAGGTCTTGGCCTAGCCCCTGAAGAAAGATTAGCATGCGTTCGTCTCCTGAAACAATATAAAAGTGTCTTTGCCTGGAACTATGATGAACTTAAGACTTACGACACTTCTATCATTCAGCATACTATCCCAATGATAGATGATGAAAAACCTGTCCAACAAAAGCTTAGAAAGATTCATCCTAATTTGGAAAATCAGATTAAGTCTGAGCTTAATAAATTATTGAACGCCAAAATCATTTTTCCCATTCGACATTCTAAATGGGTTTCCAATATGGTTCCCATTAGAAAGAAAAACGGAGACATTAGAATTTGCATTGACTTTCGAAATCTTAACAAAGCCTGCCAAAAAGATAATTTTCCTTTGCCTCCCATGGAGCAAATATTACAAGCAGTTGCAGGATCAGAATTAATGTCCTTTTTGGATGGTTTCTCCGACTATAACCAAGTTTTGGTCCACCCTGATGATCAACTAAAGACCGCGTTCAAAACCAAATGGGGTACTTATGCATATCAAAAGATGCCTTTTGGTTTGATCAACGCTGGCGCCACATTTCAAAGGGCCATGGACATCGCATTTAAAGGATTAGTAAACAAATTAGTAGTAATCTACTTGGATGATATAACTGTATATTCCAAGAAACGAGGTAATCATCTCAGAGATTTGAAACAGATCTTCCAACGTTTCCAAAGGTATGGAATTTCACTTAATCCAAAAAAGTCCTTTTTTCCATTAAGTGAAGGAAAACTTCTTGGATTTATAGTGTCAAAATCTGGAATCCATATTGATCTCGACAGAATCAAGGAGATTTCTGAAATACCCTTGCCTCACAACAAGAAAGCTATGCAATCCTTCCTTGGCCAGATTAATTTTGTAAAGAGATTTTTTCCCGACTTTTCAAGGATCGTATCTCCCTTACAAGCAATGATTAAAAAGAATTCAATCTTTAAATGGGGCCAAGAAGAATATGAAGCATTCAATCTGATTAAACAAGCGATTGTAAATGCCCCATCTTTAGCCACTCCAAATTTCTCCGATCCTTTCATTTTGTATACATTTGCCTCTGATAGATCATATGCTGCAATACTCACTCAAGCAAATCAAGATAAGGCGGAAGCCCCAATTTCCTTTTTCAGTTCAAATCTACAAGGGGCCGAATTAAATTATTCTGACGTCGAGAAGCAAGCTTATGTTGTTTTCAAAGCGATCAAACATTTCAGACCCTTCCTACTTAAAACCCATACAAAAATCATAGTACCGTTTCCAGTGGTAAGAAATCTCTTAGTACAAAAAGATGTGGGCGAAAAGAGAGCAAATTAGGTTACTATTTTACAAGAATATGATGCTGAAATTAAACCAACAAATATTGTAAAAGGTCAAGGCTTTTGTAAAATGCTGGCTAGAGTATCACTTATTTCTCAAATACCGTCTTCAGAAGTACAAATGTATGAGGTAAGCCTAAACGATATTGAATCATTATACGCTGATATCATATTTTATCTAAAGAACGGATATGCTCCTTCAAATCTAGATTATACAAAGAAAAGAGCCCTAAGGTTGAAGGCTAAGTAATATCAACTCGTAAACGATGTACTTTTTAGGATGAATTATGAATCTTCTCTCCTTCGATGTCTCGAGAAATTTGAAGCTGAAAAGGTGTTGCAGGAACTCCATGATGGACCAACAGGTGGACATTATGCTGAAGATACTACAACACATAAAATTTTGTGCGCGAGGTACTATTGGCCTACACTATTCAAAGATGTGCATAGCTACGTAAGGAAATGTCAAGTTTGTCAAACTACTGCTGGGAGACAAAAGAAACCATCATTGCCTTTGCAACCAGTCAATATCGATCAACCTTTTGATCAATGGGGATTGGATATAATAGGTGAGATCATTCCTCACTCTTCTAAACAACATAGGTATATCCTTACAGCTACAGATTATTTTACTAAATGGGTAGAAGCATTTCCTCTCAAGACAGCTAATGCCGAATACATCATTGACTTCATAAATTAGTTCATAATCACCAGGTTTGGTTTACCCTCCGCTTTAATGTTTGATAAAGAATCATATTTTTCTGGCAATGCTATGACTGAATTTGCGCTCAAAAGAGGTTTTAAGCTTAAATACTTTGCCAATTATTACCCACAGGGGAATGGGTTAGCTGAATCAACAAATAAAAACTTAATCATAAGCATTAAGCGAACCATTGATCAAACTCATAAAAATTGGCACAAATCCTTAACATGTGCTCTATGGGAGACCGAATAATGCAGAAAGCTTCCATTGGCACTTCTCCCTTTAATTTGGTTTATGGGAAAGAAGTGGTCCTTCCAACTCATCTAGCAATTCCCTTGTTGGCCTTAGTTCAATTTATTGATGAAACATCGACTTCTTCCTTACAACTAAGGCAACTGCAAATCCTAAGCTAGAAGAGCAATGAGAATAGGCTAAATGACTCATGTGCATCACCAAGCATTAGTAAAAGCTTCTTTTGATTCAAACATGATATCCAGAAAGGACTTTCAGATTGGAGATCTAGTTTTAAAATGGGATAAGGCTCACGAGGAAAAGGGCAAACATACGAAATTTCAACGAATGTGGCTTGGCCCTTTCCAAATAGCAGAAATCATAGGTCCATCTACCTTTATGTTACAGGATTTAACAGGAAAAAGAGAATCTTTACCTATTAACAGTCAGATCCTCAAAAAATACTTTCCATAGGAGATCATTCTTCTATTTTTGTAAATTAGTTTTTCCTTTATTTTGATAATAAAACCAGTTGTAAATGGTTACATTTGGAATTCACAAAAAAGACTAGAATTTCTTTTAAATTTTGTTTTTTCGCTTGTATAAATAGGACTGATTTAGAAAATTGGACATTATTATTGAAAGATACAGTCAAAGGCTATAAGCTTGAAAATGATACTAGTTTCAACCTTGTAAATTTTGATAAAAAACGACCTTTAGTGGGAATTTGTTTTATATCAGTCAAATGAAAAGTATCAATAACAAAACGAAGATTCTCTGTAGAAAATCTCTTTCCAAAAACTCTACCATTGTCGTCCAGAGCTATTCTTAAGGAAACAATGACTTCCTCCCCACCTAGGGAATTACGAGCTTCAAGGAATAATCCAGCGATACACTTTAACTTAAAGAATAAGAGGTCTCATCACGAGCCGACTTATCATGATCATAGATATTATAGCTTGCTGAATTTGCCAAAACTGCGTATCACAATAGGGCAATGACTTGAGATTATTGCAATCAAAAGACAAGGGGTCTCATCATGAACTAGCTTGTTCAACAAAGTTATAAATCAAGTGAGTGGCAGTGTCATAATTTGGCTACCAAACCAAGACATTGTTCTTTAAGGATTAAAAGAAAATAAAAGGAATAAGTGTGGATATGGATTTCCCTTTGAAAATCGTATATTTCTCCAAGTAGGATACAGGATCATTGCTGGGTACCAGGTAATCCTGTCGAGGCTATAAGTGCCTGCTGGCAGTAGAGGCTCTACCTACGACAAATGAGCATATTTAAAACTGATTTACAGAGAAGACTTTGTTTTTATCTTTATAAACCAAGTAGTGGCTGATGTAAATACAATGACTAGCTCTAGGAAGTAAATAACCAAAGTTGACATAGAAGAAACAAACTATCTTTAACAGCTGAAAGCATGGTATACTTTATCTTTCGATAATAAAGTTTGATTCCCTAAAAAACCTTCTGTTTTGGAAGTTTAGAAAATTCAAAAGAAAAGCAGAGATAACTGGTTCTTCCAAGTGAATCGCCAATTGTTGTGGCCAGCAACAACCCCCCCTTCTTATTTAGTTTTCTCACTAATACTAAATGAGTGGGGACCCTTATCCATTAAATTAAAAAAATAAATTAGGACTTGTATTCCCTTTTTGAATAAATCTTACTATCATAAACTTAGGAGAATACCCGAAAATCTAAAAAGACTTAAGTTTTATGATATGTTCGAACAAAATCGTTCTCTCAATAAAAAGCGTTGCATCGCAAAAAGGTAATAGATACTTTCCTACAAACAGAATCCTAAGATTGCGAAATCACGATGCGAGATCACATACTAAAGAAATTCATTGCATCACAGTTTTCGTGTGCTTCAAGTATCACTTAAAGAGAAATACCTTAAACCGCCAATATGTGATGGCGCGTCTTGCAAATCGCATCTCACAGAAAACATATGGTAATGGATAATTGCCACACGTAATGGATCAGCGATATTGCAATGTGCAATATTGCGAAGCAAATCGCAAAATTGCCTTATCGAAAATCTGTAGGGCTTGTCATTCAAAAAAAGCTTTTCCATAAAATGATGCCCAGTTATGCACATTAATGTTAATTTAATGAGTTAGTTGGTAATCATTAATGAAATACGGTTTTGATCTGATCGAAGAGCCATTTCACGTAAGGTGATATATTTTATATGATTTCGGCATTTAAAGTTTTCCCGTCACCTTTTTCTTATCATTACTCTTTCCTCATTTGAAAATTGTAGGAGCAAAAAGCAGAGAGCTATACATAGCAGTGTTCAGAATATTATGGGAAAGAAAGGGAAAGCTTCGAGTTCTGAAGACAAATAAGTGACGCCCTTATACACAGACACCACCTGTAACAGAGATGCCGACGCTACTACTTAGGAAGGCATGCACAGTCTACTCGAGGAAGAAAACCCTAGAGTAATGGAGGTTACAGCTACTGCAGACTCACGCGGATCATCTGAGGCGTCAATGACAAAACTAGCATGCTTGTTCTTGCACCATATAGTGGCAAGGCCCAAGATTCTTCCATACACGGACATGGTCAAATGGGTACTAGATAGTGCTGAGATAACAGACCGATAGTTTTAAAACTCAGATGCTAAGAACTCATGAAATCATTCTTTCCATGAAATTTAAGGTTTACATCCTCTAACAAAAAGCGTGCAAGAGGCGAAAAATAGCACCAGGGAAGCCCGGATCAAGAAACAGAGGCAGTTTTCGATCGCCAAGCAAAACCTCTTGAAAAGGAAAGCCTCTAATCACTTAGTCGCCTGTAATCCCGGAAAATCGTAGGAAAAAGTACTAAAGGAGAAAGGCAAAACCCGAGCTCTAAAAACCAGTGGTATTTATCAGAGATATCTTCAAGTGGTATGTAAATTTCTACCAAATGTGTAGCATCTACAAACAAGCTGGAGACAAAAGGCTCAAGAAAGAATAGGGTCCATCAAAAGGTTAACCAAGTTAAATTGGGATTCTTACTGGTAGTACTTGGTTAAACCACACAGTCAGTGCATGACTCTCAAGTGTCTCACTAACTCTGTCGAGAAGATGGCACCAACACTTGTCGATTCCGTTTTCACAAGATAGTTAAAGTTGGAGGTCAGCCAACCAACTCTCCTCAAGCCGATGCTGGATGCTTGTGACTACAAAGATCAGATAAATAGATAGTTAATTGCCAATTTTACTTTTAGATTCAATTTTAGTTTTAGTTTTGCTTTATTTTTTCCTGAAGTGAGGACGGTCATTTAAACTGCCTCCTATATTTTTGTAATAAGCTATTTTTAGATTTAGTTAGTAGTATTTAAACCCTTCTCATGCATTTAGAGAAGGGTCCTGAAATTTATCAAAAACTTGTCCTCAAAACATGCACTTTTGCACCCTTCAAGGAGGTTTTGATGAATGAATGGAACAATATTTATTGACATCCGTGTTTAATATCTACTACTGCAATTGCACTTTTCTACTCTTAGTAGATGTTGAATTAAGAAGAAGATAAATCATTATTGCTGGAGCTCATGAGTAGAACTCATTATAAATGGTACTTTTATCTCTTAACAATTTATGCTTATGTGTTAAGGTGATATTCATGTTCAGTTATTTATGTATGAATGCTTGAATGCTTGAGTTATCATTTGGCACTTCTGTACGGTAATAGCCATTTATTTATGCTTAGTATATGAATGACTTATTATGCAATATGTTTTTCACAATTGTTTCGTCTAACTTTTTATACGAAATAATTTATCTTTATTGAATTCTTTTCTCATAGCAATGGAATGATCTTTATTACCAATTACCATTAGAAATTATTTTAGATCACATAACCGAAAGATTAAATCTCGGGTTAGATTTAGAATTAGATATTTCTGTTCATTAGAATACAATTGCATGTTGTTAAATTAGACTTAGAATAAAAGCATTTTACTTTAGAAATTATTAGGAAGGAAATATCAATTCTCAACACACACACACATAAATTGGGAAATTGGTCCCATATCCCCAGTCGGACCTACTACACCAGACGGAAAAGGAGCTACTAACCAAGGTCCGGACCGGGTGGGTATCCCCCTTGTTGTAGACCTGATTTTCGGGGCT
Source organism: Pinus tabuliformis (assembly GCA_031772625.1). NCBI lineage: Eukaryota > Viridiplantae > Streptophyta > Pinopsida > Pinales > Pinaceae > Pinus > Pinus tabuliformis. The sequence continues at coordinate 135,280,001 of CM062804.1, read as the reverse complement.
TCAACAGAGAGACGCAATTAAATTTTATTATTTAATTGAATATTTTCCAATTAAAATAATAATAAATATACATTTATATATTTATATATTGATTGGAAGGCTTATGACAATGGTCACTTCTTTCCATTAGATCCCCTTCAGGCCTTTGGGATACCTACTACTTTCTTATATTATATAATTGGGACTTGCTACTTGTTGGCGTGTTGGGGTAAACAAACTTGATGTGTTTTTTTTCATCTCGCAGTTGGAGTCTATGGAATAAGAAAGAAAATTTATAACTTGACAAAAGTGGTAGAGAAAATATTAATCTCTCCTAGCTTGACAAAACTGGTGGTTAAGATCAACACCTACAAGAACTTTGCTGTGAAATATTATCAAAACTAATAGAAGGATATGTAAGAGTGTACAATAATAACCTTGACAAACACGACCACTAAAACTTGCAACATTGTTCGTAGGATGAGAAAATTATGTTTCTTTTTTCCAAACATGTATGTTAGTATATTACTGTTTAATGAATATGTTTTTCTATTATCATATATGGTTTCATACTTTACCAAAACATTCACCAAGAAATCACAATGTTTTATTATTCAGTGAAATATTTGCCAAGGTCTTATAAGATTTTATAATTTAGTGAAAGATTCGCCAAAAAAATTATATATACATATTATATTATTGATAATATCACCTCCCATTTTTCCCATGTATCATGGGGATTCGCCCATTTATTATACATATAAATTTAGGGTGGTTCTTAAAATTTTCCCTACAACTAAGTTCTTGTTTAAGTATGTGTTGACCAGATTTGGCTGCCCAAAAGTGTTGATGAGTGATCGGGGTACGCACTTCCTAAACGAAACAATTAGCATGTTGACCAAAGAGTTCAGGTTTATCATCAAAAGAGCACACCGTATCATCCTCATGTTAATAGAACAGTTGAGGTCTTTAATAAGATCTTGGAGAATGCACTAACGAAGATTTGCAATGCACAACAGAATGACTGGAATCTGCACATACCTGCAGTGCTATGGGTGTATAGGAATACTTGCAAAAATCTAACAGGTTAGACACCTTTTAGATTGGTATATGGCATAGAAGCTGTGATGCCTATGGAATATAACATGCCTATTCTATGCATAGCATCTTTCACAGGTATGGCAGATTGTTAAGCCTTGGAAGAATGGCTTGTGTAGTTGATGGAGCTTGAAGAAGACAAATTCTTGGTTGGATTCCATCAACAAGTACAGAAGGAGTGCGAAAAGGTACGACATGATCAACACATCAAGCTGCGCACGTTCAAGGTAAATGATTTGGTCTTATTGTATGATAGCAAGTTCACTAAGTTTCCAGGGAAATTTCAGATGCACTGGCTTGGGCCCTATGTTATCAAAGAGATTACAAATGGAGGCGCAGTTCAACTCACGAAGCTGAATGGAGAACCTTTTCCGGGAAGGGTGAATGGCAGCTGATTGAAGCCATATACAGGGGATTCGGCTCAATGACTATATGATGGTAGGATAGTCTTAGTGCTCCAGGTAGTTGCAAGGGAGCACAGGACTATAAACTACACTGCCCGGGTTGGAGGACTACGCGGTGGGGCTACGTGGGAAGTGTTGAAGTCACAGGCTAAGACTCTACGTGAAGGGAGTTGCGATCCGAATGAAGGTACCACATAGCACAATTGGAAAGTGATTGTTGAAGTCACTATTCATGACTTGACAACCAGGAGATGGTTAAGAGGAGTGGGCTGGCAGAATTTAAGGCCAAAATCTTTGAAGATTTTCTGCCAAAACAACATTAATGATAAAGTTTTGGGGGGAGCGGTCGGATTTGAATTCAAAAACCCCTATAAATTAGGCGTGCCGGTCCAACAGAGAAAACTTTGCAAACTTAGAATCTTTTAGTTGTACTATATGTTACTTATGAACTGCTTGTTCATTGAGGATTTGGTCGCGAGCCCAACATTTTCCAACTTACCAGAATTGAACCAGAATTTTATCCTTGACACCATGTTAGGTCCAAGCCCTGCCGAGACTATGTGCGCTGGGGGATATGTCTCATCGGAAGGAGCCACTCCAGAGGTCATGAGTGTGGAAGATTCGGTGCTTATGCCTATAGCGCCAAGGTCATTGAGGCCAAAGCCTACACCTATTAGAGAAACCCAGAAGCTGAAGAAGGATAAGTAGAAGAAGCCAGTGCCTGTGCGTGAGTCACCCAGAAAATATTTAGCCACTCAAAAACAGAAGGACAAGTAGCCCGAAAGGGTTGTTGATTTGGAGGCTAAGGAGGGACAGGGCACCGAAGACATATATGTTGAGGGAGTATATCCCTTTACCAAGTTACCTAATTACATCCCTCTGCGCAAAGGGAAGGAAAAGGTCACCAAGGACCTGAATTCTGACAAGTTCGTCATCTCTACGCCCTTGCTACTGGCGCAGGTTCCCTTTAAAGGTCTGCACCTTGCGCGGATCCCCCTGTTGAAGATGGAGGATTGGGACCTAGCGGACCATGAGAGGTTCCCACACCTAGCAACCGCAAATTACATGAAGTGTGTTTACTACCCGGATTCAGGTGTCACCGAGTTGGAGACAGTGGAATGGATCTGCGGAGTGGAGAATTCCGAGTTGTTGAACCTGTTATGGGTGCCCCACTATCACCGCACTACTATTAATACCACTTGTGTGTGGAAATTACTTACTCTCGTGCATGATGGGTGCTTATGGCTAGGAGGGCCTATACCCATCACGGACATGCTCATCCACAAGATCACGCACTTACCACATGAGGGCTTGAATCTGGCCAAGGAGTTTGGTGGAAAGGCAAGAGAAAAAGACTTGGTGGAAAAATTGAAAAAGGAGTTTGCACTTGTGAAAAATCTGCACGGTTATTCAATCACATATATCAATGATCTGACAGTGCAGATTTCCACCCAAATGCTGGTTGGAAAGATAATGAGGAAGTTTCACGCAGACGAGGTTTCGGTGCCTGTGGTATCGTTAGCTGCAAAATGCGCAAAGGGTATGCAGTTTAATTGGTCATGGTACCTATGCAGTGAATTCCTTGTGAATTGTCTCAAGGTCCAGGATGAGACCAAACCATTCCATTATGCATGGTTGTTTCTCTCAATTGTATTGGTTGCATGGGAGTTGTTGGAGGAAAGCCAGTTTCCTCCGCTGAAGGAAGGGTTGCCGGAGGCCGCGCAGTTTGCCTCCTTGTGGGCAACGAAGGACCCCACGCAGGTCACTGAAACAAAGATTTTCTAGGTGTTGATGGAGTCCAACCTCCGCATGGCCATCAACCAGTGCCCAAGGTTGTCCCCAACCTTGTATGAGTAGTTGTTAGCATATGTTGCGTTTAAAGCTGATTTCCACCATGTCTACATTCATGCGCACAAGGACCCACAGTAGAAATGGTATGATTTACCATACTTGGTCACATACCATGACATTCAGGAGGTGATCAAGCACTGGCCGACAAAGTGGCACGCCCTGTCAGATTTGGATGCAGGAACTAGTAAGGGTGCAGGTAGCTCGACTAAGAAAAAGAGGAAGGATGCAACAAAATAGGCTGCACAAAAGTTGGCTATGCAGCAGAAGAAGGAAGTTACCGAGAAGGCCCAGATGGAACAAGAGTGCGTTACCAAGGAGAAAGATGAGCAGGAATAACACAAATCACAAAGAAGTGGTAAATCCCCTTCACCTGCGACAAAGGAGGAAGAGAAATCTGACGAGGGCGACATATGAGAATGAGGGGCAAAGCACCCCATTTCAGTTGAGGAAGTGTAGAGAACATAAGCAGGAGAGTTCCCACAAGAAGCAGAAGTCAGATAAAACACAGGTGGATCCCATGACTTTGACGGAGGGCGATCTCGATGAGATCGACAACAAAGTCTACGATACTACAACTAAGTTGCTGCAACAGTTTGAGAAACAGTACATGCAGATGTTGGGGAGCATCGAGAAGGATCTACGTGAACTACAGATCCAAACGAGCAGGATACAAGTGGGCACAAGTCAAGTGAGCGTAGCACAAACAAGCTTGGCACCGAAGACAAGTCAGGCTGCAGAACTGGTAAGGACATTGGACCTTTGAATGGTTGCTCTATCAGAAGGGTCCCTACACGCAGAGTCGGCTGATGACTGAGTCATATTAACTACCCTTAAGGACATCGCGCTGAACATTGCAGCGCTCCCTATTGAATTTCATTACGCGCTGCAGGCAGGGGTAACAGAGGAACTGAGAGATCAGAATCAGCGCGCTCTCAACCTGATAAGTGAGTACAAGGTGAACAATGAATAGATTTTCGCCAAGAAAACACAGACTTTGAAGGAGAAGGATACTATCTAGGTGCAAGGTTCCAAGTTGGAGATTGCGGTTGCAGAGGCGTGCAGAACAGTTTCGGAGTTGCACATCCTAGAGGATGCACAACTGGATGCTAAGATATGAAAATGAAGTGAAGGCAGAAATTGGGCAAGTTCGATTCGAACTCAATATGAAGATTACGGAGCTCTAGCTTAAATTACATCCTATGGTTCCACCCGCAGTCAGAAAGTAGCGCAGAGCCACCATCAAGGAAGGGATGACCACTCTAGATGGCATAGTAGCTGACTGCATAGCCTTGTTTAAATAGGTGATGTAGTTGGTAATGTCTCTACACTAAGACCCAAACCTACAGATCTTGAATATAGAGATTCGCGAGCTCCAGAAGTAGTACAACGAGGTTAGGGTGATAACACGCTCCATTGCTACAACGCAGCACCTCGCCAAGTTGCAGGAGGGGAAGCAGCTCCTCGCACAGGTGGAAGCAACTCAGAAGAAGGAGGTAATACTTAAGGCTAGGTTGGGACCTTGGTTAGAAGAAGCTTACCAAGTTTACACAAACATTTAGGAGAAGCTTATGGGCTTACAATAGACACAAAAAAGATCAAGATGGTTGTAGAAGGACCAGCTACAGAAAAGCCCGTCGAAGAGGTTAAGCATGCAACTACGCAGAGCACTGCCGAGGTTGCAGTTGTGTAGGTGGAGTTGGTGGATCTTCGCAGCAAGATCATCATGCCAGGTGAGTGACTTGAGGGCAAGTCACGACCTTTGTGTTGGGGGCCTATTGGGATGGGGTCCCCTAGGTCAGTTTTGGGGTTAAAAACCCAAGTTTTGATGTAAATTTTGGTAAAAATATATAAAGTCTCTGTAATTTGTGGATGCAAAGCGCCTAGATAGTTAGAGGTCGAAAGGGGTTTTATCCGCTTGGTTATGAAAAGACGAGTTGATTTTGACTGTATATAAAAAGATATAAATAGGTGTGTCTTAAATATTCTAAGGCAAATAGGGAGATAGAGATGGATGCTTATGTCCAAGTCTGAGGAAAAGGGCAAGTAACAGTGGGTAAATAGAACAGAAAAGGCTTTGTGGCTAAGTGCACAGAGGCCTAGAATAGAGTTTGCAACTGAGTGCGTGGACCCCTACAACTGAGTGCGCATGACATTTTCGAGTCTGTAACATCATATTGAATATCAATAAAGAAGATTGTTGGAGAAATTCATGTGTTTATATGTTTATTTCTGTTATCTATGTTTGCGATATATGTTGTGATGGAATAAATATCTTTATGAAATATTGATGTATTGATGCGTGACTCTATTGAATAAGTCTTGCTAACTGTATGCAATGCATGTTAAGTATTTATGCGAAGGTTATAATACATTCTGTGGTGTTTATTGAATACTTAAGTAGATTTGTGCAAATTCAGATCTAAGGTTCCTTTATGGTGCGTGTAAGTGGATTTTTCATTTGTTAAGGGTCCGTAAAACCCTATCATAGAAATTTGCGAAGGTCTAAGAGTCATTTAGGTGAAGTTGCAGTACCAAGCCTTAGGGGATTATAGGTCTGTGCAAAGGCAGATCTAGGGAAATAAAAGACATCACACTGGTCTTTGGATGCAGCATGCTCCCATACTGCTTTGGGTGAGACTTCAGCCTACACTACATGGGTTGATGCCAGAGGGGTCAGCAGAGTAAGGTTTTGTTTGGCGCAATTAACTCTGAACCTCGGTCAGGACCCACTAAGCCAACAGTAGGCCATGAAAATGGACAATTTCCTTATAAACGGTGTCAAAACCAACATAGAGCTTCCACATGGTACTCTCAAGTGTTGATACTTCAACAAGTATATTTTTCTTCATCTCCCCCAATTCAGAGACTGCATTCTTCGATGATGCTTGGAGTTGTTCTACCTCTTTCCTGGAAGCCTGCAAGTTCTTTTCCAATTGTTCATTCTCGACTATCAGGTACTTAAATTTGTGCTTGTTTCTCCTGCATAGGCCAAGCTATCTTTAGCAAGGTCGGTTGGATGCTACCTAGTGTCTGATGCTATCACCCTTTCCTTGATGAATGCAGGTGATACGTTATCATCCATAAAGTGCTTCCTCCGCACTTGTACAATCCTCTTTTGCAACTCATCAAATGATAAATTGTACACATCCATGACCGAATCATCATCAAGGAGAACAATTCTCCTAGCTGGCTTGAGGCTGGTTTTGACACTGGAGGTGGCAGAGAGTGAGAGATGACCTCTAGTGCTCTTGACATAAGGTCAATATCTTCATTATGTGGCTCTTGCTCCAACTCCATGTCTGTCACTTCGATCAGTTGTTCAATCTACTGAACAAGCTACTGATCCTACATTTTTTCACCCTCTTCCTCAACTGTGGACTGTTCTGACTCATCAACCTGTATGGGTGTTGTTCTCTCTATCATCGCACCTTGCCCTTGTTCCTCTTCCTTTTTCTGCTTCTCTTCTCTTTCTCTCCTCCTTAGGTCCTTGTCTTTCTTCAACTTCTTCTCTATCTCGTGCAACTTCAGTTCTGCTTCCTGCAACCTCTTCGTTTCTCTCTTCCTTTGCTCCGCTCTCTTTATCTACTTCTTCTTCTTTTCTTCTGCTGCCAAATCTTATTTATCCATGACAAGATCTTCCCTCATCTTGTATCTTTGCTTTGCCTCTGGGTTCTCAACAGTATTCCTCTTTCCCTTGTCCTACACTGGATTGTTTCCTATTGTTGTTGTTGTTGCTTCCTGTGTTGCTTCTGTGTGCAGAGAATATTTCCATTCTATTTCTATACTGACCAACTCATGAAGTTTGGAGGCATTGTAATAGTACCTCCAAGGGTCCTCCTCTGGCCAGTGAAATTTCTTGTGGATCCATGGAAAATATACCCTCACATAATGGTCCTTGCAAATACCATGGGGATCATATGGACTAAAGTATTTGGTTTCAAAATTGAATCTCACTATCTCCTTAGCCTCGACATCTACATCCTTCAAGCTCGTGTCCCTCGTCACAACCGCTAGTTGTGCATGTATACTCGGAGCCTGTCCTTCCTGGACGTTAATTCAATCACTGATCAAACAATCTAGCCATCGAATCCTCTATGTCCCAATCACGACCTTCCATATCACTGTACTCTTGGCATTGTATATAAATGTAAAATTCTTGCATTTTATCAAGTGAAGCCCGTAACTTGGTTGCTACTCATACGAAAAGATTCATGATTTCTGTTGTTTTATTAATTTCTTTTTTACTATTTTCATATGATTTCAGATTCTTATCATTATGTGCACAATAAGTAATCAACGGAAATTTTACATTGCAACATGCTATTGAGTCAATAGGCATACCACACCACAATCATCAGTTTTGAACAACACCTAGTGTCATTTTATTAGCTTCAACCTAGCTCATGTAATGAATATGCAAATTATACACCTTCCCGCTACTTTTTGAGCGATAAACTTGCCAAAATTCATTGAATGTTATTCACATTTTTGCTACTTGCTCCTGGAAGCCCGCGTACCTAGGTCACTTTCAAATTTTAATTAATAACCGAGCTCTTAGTCTAATTACCCATAATAAAAAATAATGTTAACATTAAATATTGCACCCAAATTTGAAAATAGGAATATGGCTAGTGTAGTTAATCTTTGAATTTAATAAATTCCTTGGATTTAATGTATCCCCATTTATCGTTTCACTTTTTTTGCAAGTATATTGTGGGTTGTAGGTATATTGTGGAACACAAAAAAAAGAAAAAAAGAAGAAATGGCTCAAGGTCTGCACATCTGCGGGACCTTTCATTAGGGGAATTTTGAGGTCTAAAATGGGTATCCTATGAAAAATGTAAAACAAAAATAAACTTTATAAGAAATAATAGGATTGAAGATGATAATGTAACCCATGGGGGATGATTCACCATTTTTGGAGTAAAAAAGTAAAAATAATAAAAAATAATAAAACAATAAAACTACGTTTTCAACTCGTATTTTCAACTTATCTCCCTAAGGTTTTGGTCAAATTTCACGTGGGAGTAGTCGTTGGATGCAAAATTTAATTCTTCATCCAAGGAATAACCATGTTGCATATTTTGTATGGACCCTGATACACGAAAAATGGGAAATACATGAAAAATCGTGATTACAATCACGTTTTTCATGTATTTCTCATTTTTCATGTTGTTGGGTCCATTGAAAGTATGAAACATGGGTACGCCTTTTATTAGGAATCACATTCAACATCCAATGAGTGTTTCCACTCGGAATTTGAGTAAACCCATAGGGAGATAAGTTGAAAATACGAGTTGAAAATTTGCTTTTCCTTTTTTCCCTCTAAAATTTGATGATGTAATCATATCTTATTTGATTATTTCCACTATTATTTTATAATTTACTTAGGAGACCCATTTTATACTTCAAAATTACCATAATGTGTTTCTTTTTTACAACAACGAATATACCAAAATGGTTATCACTACATCTGCAAACATATTTCAGTTCAGCTGTAAGAGGGAGATTCCCAAACTCATCCAACAATGAGCATCGTGATTGGCTAGTTCCCGGATAAATTAAAACACCAATTTCCAAATCTGTTTGAAAAGGGCCGCATATGCGCAATTTTGCATTTATACAACGCTATGATTCAGTTAGAATTTTTTATTTTTGGTTGAAAGAGCATCTTGTGGGAGGATCAAGCTCTCAATAGCTCAGTAATATATTTAAACACGACTCTAGCTCTGTAATTGAGGTTCATAAAGTTTGTAAGAGAGAACTTAGTATCACTATAGTTAAATGGTTTCCTCTACTTCTACTTGAACCAATGATCGATCTAGGTTTTTCAACAGTGATTCTACAACACTATTGTTTGTATAATTACGTTTAAAAAAAATAATGATCAAAATTTCTGATACTTGGCTGCAGATAAATAACTACTTTTCGCTATCACTTAAGTGCTCTTTTTGTTGTATTATCGTATGCAGGAAGATGTACCACTATATGTGTTTGATATAGAGAGTATGATATTAAAAATTGGTTATTAATTTTGTGCTTTCATCTTTGGTAAATATTGCACTATCATACTAATCCTTGTGCTCATCACATTGGTCATATCGATAGTTGAAAACATCACATTTGCCTATGCAAAACTCTTATATATATCTTGCTTATGAATGGATGAAATCTTAATAGACTTAAGCCTATTGATTAGTCTGTTCATTTTTCTGCTTCATACGTATATGCTCTTAATAATATGTGTATGGATGTTGTAGGTTGTTGTGAACTCATTTCAACTTATTTGATTGGATTCTACTAACTTGCAAAATAATTTCAAAATGAAAATTTGTTAGATCATTGTCTTTCAAATTGTCATCACTCTTACTCATGCATATACATATTAAGTTGTTACTTTGGATCCTTTTTAACATGTTCATTGGATTACTGTAGGTATTGTTATAGACATATTTGGGCAGTGCAGCCCCAATCACATATGTCCATAAACCAAGGGCTTCTAAGTCCCTAAAAGTGTTGTTTCATACCCTAAAGGAGCAATGTCAGCTGATTACATCATCTCCCAAAAGTTTTCCATGAAAAACCACTCAGAACTAGTCAAAGCAGGACCATACAGACTGCCCAGTGCAAAGGGTGCGATGCATCTCACCTGCCACATGCAAAAAGTGTGATGCATAATGGAAATCCCTTCTCTAGGGTGCGATGAGCGAGAGAAGACAAATGGCACAATTAGATTGCTAGGTGGAGACCCTGAGAATCTTCTAGAAGCTGCTCATTTGACACTTGCCTCCCTGAATTCGCCCACGGATGAGTAGGAGATCATGAAATCTCCAAATGGAACCAAAAACTATCAGAGAGATGACACTAATCAAAATCCCAGAAGCTGACTCACCCCCCTACAAATATCTATAAATGGATCCCTCATCCCAGAGATCCAAAGGTTGGAATTTGGTAATTTGCAAAGAGGTGCTATTGGTTTCTCTTTGAAGACATTTTTGGGTGATCTTGCTTTGTGTGAGGTGAAGAGGGCTTTCAAGCTGGGAGGATGGCACTGGGTTAGACCAAGTGGTTGTAATCCTCTCTTCTACTACCTTTACTAATAAAGCTATTTGAGTTTTCCTCCATATTCTTGTGTATCTCTGAATATTGTGTTGATATATGCATTTGTATGGTCAATATATATCTGATCCTATATTGTTTACAGTGAAAGATCTCTATGCTTTGATGGTATTATGCTGCTGTGAATCTACAGGTGCTCTTTGAAGTGGGACAAGTAAGGAAGTAGTGGCGAGATTCTGTCAAAGGGGAAAGGAAACAAGTAAGGAGCCAAGCGGAAGACTAAGGTTGGTGCTCTCTGCTTCTTTCCCATCTCTCTCTCGTAAAGGAAAAACAAGTGACTTTAATCTGTTTGTTTCTAAGATAGCTACCCGTCTTAGTGGGACTAGCAGCTCTAAATAGACACTAGATTTCTTGATAACAAAATGGTGACTCCACTGGGGAGCGATTAGTTTGATTTCTTGTCTCTTTTTGTTTGATTCATAAACCACAGACGTAGCCTGAAGTTAAGCCAACTAGCCTTCGAGCTGCATTTGCTATGCAAGTGAAAAGTAGATCAATGCTACTTCAGTCAATCTCCGGGTTTGTTTATGAACTGAACAATTGACTTGCAAACATCCTAAGTGCCCTAGAGGTATCTTGAGTAACCTCATTAGATCAGCCCCTGTACTTTGTAGTTACTGACTATCATTTGCTCGGCTTAAATCCCTGAACTAGGCTGCAAACTGTGACAAAAAACTAAGTCTCGTCCCTGGACCATTGCACCTTCTCTTCTTGGAAATTTGGATGCATCGCACCTCCTGTGTGCAGTAGGTGGGATGCATCCTTGTTTCCCTGTGTTACAGGTGCGATGATCAGACAAGACTAGTTCTGCCTCCAGATTTTGGTTTTTCTTCACTCTCTTCAACTTTATTCAGGAGTTTTGCTGTCTGTGATCAGTAGACCACTGTTGAAACCCCCTTTCTTTGCATCATCCAACCTCCATTGTGCAAATATTTGTGAATGTTTTTATGTATTTTTCGCCATTCACAGTTCTCATTTACAAAATGGTAGCTTAATCGAACTGTCATCTTTTGATTTGAAAGTGTCGCAAGTGTTGTTTTCAGTCAAGGAAAAGAATCCTTCTCTTTTTGATAGTCGATTACACTGTTACTCTTGTATTTGATCTGAATTAGTAGTATTTCAAGTGTCGAAAGTAGTTTTCAATTCAAAATCGTAAAGTGTCATCTTGTCTCCTTTTCGTTTTTTGAAAAGAAAATCATTAGTACTGTCGCTTTGAAAGAAGGAATAATTCAGATTTGTACTTAGCATTCTTTTTGTCATTCACACATTAAGAAAGTGAAAACAAATACATGCATGTGCATTTGCATTTAGACTGCTTGTTGATTTTGATTTAGGACAGTGCATCTAGTGTGTGCTCTCTGCTCTATGTTGAAAGGATTTCATTTCTCTTTCCTTAGTAGCTAGGATTTTCATTGCAAAAAGAAGATTAAACGACTGTTTATCATCTTAGATTGCATTGTATATCTACATCATGCGGTGAACCTGAAAGGAAAATTTCTTAAGAAAGATCAACTATAAAATAAATTAATGAACATAAAAATGCTTTGGAACCTAACGCACAACATCTAGAAGTTTAGGCTAGAGACGTATTCCGGTGTCGTAAAGCCTGGTAACTGTCGCTTTCATCATAGGTTGGGTGATTCCTCCTCTTTGAGATGACAAGTGCCAGTACAGACTTGTGCTCCCACGTACCGTCGAGCATATATTGGGAGACCACAATAGGTTATATCCTTTATCCTTAGGAAGCTGTGTCTGCCGCCCTATCAATCGTAATGCATTGAACACAACATTCAGGAAGATTGACTGCCGTATCGTAAAAAGTATTCTACAGTTTTGCGATTGTTTTGGTAATCTCTCTGTCTAGATTTCCAGAGTAGTCTCTTTCGTTCCTTTTCAGACTCCTTAAAGGAAAAGGTCCATTTGAGCACTTGTCACTTCAAGCTCATTAAAAATTGAAGGCGACTAGAGTCATCTTTAGCTTTTTCTTGACTCTTAAAAATTGAAAAAGCAAGTTGTGTCAAAGCGTCTAAAATTTATTTTAATCAGAATAACATCACTGTTCCCTCATTGGTCTTAGGTTGAGAAAATGGAGTCCACCAACCAAGGATTTCCCCTTGGGGGAAATCCTAGTCCTTTCTCCTCTTAGGGAGATGTTGGTGCACCTCATATGGCCACATTGTCCCTTCCAGGACTGACAATTGGCCTACTGGTATGGCTTTTCTCGACCTTTGTCATTCAAAGCACCGTGATTCCTGAACAATCAAATCAGCAACTAGATGATACCAGAGTTCCCCCCCAACCTTCTACTTCATTTGTCTCTCCCTCTCCTTCTTCCTCTTCGCTTGGTGAAGATAGTAAAATTAGAAACCAAGTAACTGAGAAGAAGAAGAAGGGGAAGGAGAAGAAGAAGAAGGAGCCAACGACAAAAAGGGGCAACCGTGCATTGTCTAGTGAAAATCCACACACTGCACCGTCCAAACCTAAATCTCCATGTGTCATCTGCAAAGGAGACCACTATCACTGAGATTGTCCTTGCATCCCACAAATCCTAAGGGACAGGTCTCCCCGCTTACACAATTCAGTGTCGTCAATCTCTGACGATCATGTTGAGAGTACACCGTCAACTAGTGAAAACGAAGTCACTGGACAAAAAGGGAAATCTAAATTTCCCTGCAGACTGTGTGAAGGTGATCATGCCCTCCACCATTGTCCCTTCCTGGACGAAGCTAAAAGAGTCTTGGATAATCATCCTGCATCACCGCAACGACTCCCTCCTGGGTACAAGAAACTCTTGCCGAATCCATTGCTAGTTGAAAATCTGACTGACCCACCTTTGTTGTCAGTCGAAGCACCTATCATTGAAGATAAACCCTCTGAGTCCACATCGAACCAAAGTCAATAGGTCGAGATGGCAGTCGACCCCATCTTGGCTTCAGAATATTTACCTTTAGATGATACAGTCACCAAAGAGAATGAGAATGACATCGTTCAAATTCTTTTCGTAAACACAGACTCCGATGAACATGGGGGCAATCTGCCCATTCCGTTATCGCAGGAAGGAAATTCGTCAGAGTTGTATCTAGCCATTTATTCGGTCCCACCTCCAAGCAACCTAATCGTTTCCTTTGATTGGAATCTACTAGGTAGACCCTGTCTACCATCTAATGTACCAATTTGAATCATAGTGCAAACTTACAAAATGGTCATGGTTGGTACCATCATAGATGAAGGGGCTTCTGTGAGTATCCTTTCCTCAACTGCTTGGAAAGCACTTGGTTCGCCATTGCTTTTGCCTGAGATGCGAAATCTGACAAGCTTCGACAAAGGAACCAGTCGACCGTTAGGGATCCTTCCAAGTTTGCCTATAACTTTGAGAAGGAAAACCATTTATCTGAACATAATGGTAGTCCAAGGACCTTTAGATTACAATCTACTCCTTGGGTGTGACTACATTTATAGCATGGGAGCCATTGTCTCCTCACTCTTTCGAGTAATGTGTTTTTCGCATGAAGGCAGAGTGGTCCAGCTCGTAGACCAGCTTTCATTCCCTGGTTCACACATAGCTAATAGTCAAATGCCATCCCTAATAGGTCTTTTTGTGCAAGGAATGTCTCATCAATCTCCAGTTCGTCCACCTGATGAGCGCGAGTGATTCGGTGGTCGTGACTGAAACCCAGGGGGCATGCACCCTGGTCTGCTTCGACAGGAAAACTTCAGGTATAGGGTAGGTTTCTGCAGAGGATATATGATTGGTCTGACACACCCGTCCATTTAAGAAAATGGGATTAGACCGGAATAAGATACCTCTGTTAGAAGGTAGGCCTTTCCCGATAGAACAAATATTTTGTCTGCAAATTGAAGGGTAACTTGGAAAAGGTAGGCCTTTCCCAATAGAACAAATGTTTTGTCTGCAAATTGAGGGGTAACCTAGGAAACTCTACTTCGCTATACTTGGGGGCATGCAAACCTTTTTGTGTGAAAGTGAAAAACAACCATTTATTTTCTTAGTTTGAAGGTTCTTAACCCTTTAAACTCGTAGTATTGGTTGTTCCTAGCTTACATAATAAAAGGAGTTGGAGCATAATTTCGAATGGTGCAAGCTCCCTAAAAAATGAACCTAGCGATAATACATCCTTATTATATGACTGGCATGAGCAGTTTTACGCGAAGTTCAAGCTCGTTAAAAATTAAACCTAGCAATGAGCATATGTTCCACCAGAGTTTAAGCTCATTAAAAAATGAACCCACCTTTGGTAAATAACCATTGTGAATGATTATCATCAGCTTTTGAGCCTTGGTCGTGTTCTTACCATCACCTCCACTCTGTTTTAGCCGATCATTTGCCTCCATTTGATTGTTTACCCCTTTTGAGGAACAACTACGACGAGTGATCCTATTAGCCACCTTCTTTACACTGCCGTGATTGGAAAGTTCCAAACCTTACCTGGAACCAACTGCTATCTGAAAACATCACTCGTTCCTCAAAAAATGAGTCTCCTTTAAGCTCTTTTCATCTGACTTGTAAAATATGAAAAGATTGCCGAGAAATTGGCCTCTCCAGCTCGTTAAAGTGATTGGAAGTGCTATCCCTCCTCTAGATTTTAATCTTTTTGGACCCGAGGGATTATTACACAAAAAGATCGAGCATTTGTCTTGTTTGGCTCGTTAAAACTATCGAAAAGTCATCCCTTTTGCATTGTTTTATACTTTTTCGGACTTAAGGGATTATATTACGAAAAAGGAATATTGGAGTTTTCTTTCTGTCTTTTTTCAGACTCTCTAAAATTGAAAAGGATTGAGTTATCCTTGTCATTAAACTCGTTAAAACAATAGCGACAAACTTGTCCATTCAGAAAAGAGTGAGTTTCACTGTTGCTAGGCTTGTTAAAACATAGCGACGGGTTTGCCCGAAGGGAAAATTATAGAACATGCATATGTTATCCTCCTCAAGCTTGAAGGTACTAGTAAAAAATGACTGGGAAAATTGGGAAGAAAACTTGAAAAAACTTTATTGGTAGTAGGTCGCTCTTGAACATGACACTTTCACTCCATCACCATGATTGAGTCAGGTTGGGTTATTTCGTTCACCGACCATACCACCATTGGTCCACCGTACCATACACTTTTGGGGTTAATGCTACCAATCCATTTCAGTGTCGCTGATATGTTCAAGAGAAGTCACTCAGAGAATTCACCTATCCATCTTGTGTCTCATTCGCTACAATACCTTCACGCTTCATTCTTTCATGACCGCCACCTTGAACCTTGTATCATCAGATCGTTTTCACCTCTACAAAATCATTTGCTCCATTCCATGTCGTAGATGTGGGATCCATTAATTCCCTCCTACGACGGGTCACTTCTTGTCAACATTAGCTCATTATCCAAGAAGCCGACCTAGGGACAACCCTTCCAGTACTTTGAAGCTTGCATGCCTCAATGGAAAGTTTCTCACTTTCGGCGACAGGTTTACACTAATGGCCTTCGACCGAAAGATTTTGTGTGGTGTTCGACATCAACTCATGTATTCACACCACGTGAATTGTACTGCAGTACCTTGAGGGTCATCATCATCATCGGTGATTCCTCTCGCGTCTATTAACAGCTTACATCATTGGCTAGTAATCCGGCGATGTCCTTCCATGTTCGACTTCAGAGCATCTTTTCATATGGATCGACTTGTACTTTTGGGTGAAGATTGAATGAGTTTTGAAGACCCTGGATCTAGTTTCATCCATCCAGGCTGCGATATATTCAGGAAAATAAAGACATCAAATGTATATCATTGCTGCACAAATAATCATCCAAACTAAGGGATGATGGCTCTACCAGAATCATCAGTCTACACACAGACGGTTGTTTGACCTATGTACATGAAAATGAATTTATCAAGCTGAGCATGGGAATGCCCGCCTCAGCTAGATCATGAAAATATTATGAAGGTAATGTATTGTATTGTATCTTATTACAGGTCACCTTCCAGTGCGAAAAACCTTGGATCCTCATTATAAAGCATTTCACTCGACATTAAAAGATTTATGACCTCATGCTTTAGGGGGCAACTGTTATAGACATATTTGGGCACTGCAACCCCAATCACATATGTCCATAAACCAAGGGCTTCTAAGTCCCTAAAAGTGTTGTTTCATACCCTAAAGGAGCGAGGTCAGCTGATTACATCATCTCCCAGAGGTTTTCCATGAAAAACCACTCAGAACTGGTCAAAGCAGGACCATACAGACTGCCCAGTGCAAAGGGTGCGATGCATCTCACTTGCCACATGCAAAAGGTGCAATGCATACTGGAAAGCCCTTCTGTAGGGTGTGATGAGTGGGAGCAGACAAATGGCACAAGCAATTTGCTAGGTGGAGACCCTGAGAATCTTTTAGAAGCTGCTCATTTGACACTTGCCTCCCTGAATTCGCCCAAGGATGAGTAGGAGATCATGAAATCTCCAAATGGAACCAAGAACTATCAGAGAGATGACACTAATCAAAATCCCAGAAGCTGACTCACCCCCCTGCAAATATCTATAAATGGATCCCTCATCCCAAACATCCAGAGGTTGGAATTTGGTAATTTGCAAAGAGGTGCTACTAGTTTCTCTTTGAAGACATTGTTGGGTGATCTTGCTTTGTGTGAGGTGAAGAGGGCTTTCAAGCTGGGAGGATGGCACTGGGTCAGACCAAGTGGTTGTAATCCTCTCTTCTAGTACTTTTACTAATAAGGCTATATGAGTTTTCCTCCATATTCTTGTGTATCTCTGAATATTGTGTTGATATATGCATTTGTATGGTCAATATATATCTGATCCTATATTGTTTACAGTGAAAGATCTCTATGCTTTGATGGTATTATGCTACTGTGAATCTACAGGTGCTCTTTGAAGCGGGACAAGTAAGGAAGCAATGGTGAGATTCTATCAAAGGGGAAAGGAAACAAGTAAGGAGCCAAGCGGAAGACTGAGGTTGGTGCTCTTTGCTTCTTTCCCATCTCTCTCTTGTAAAGGAAAAACAAGTGACTTTAATTTATTTGTTTCTAAGATAGCTACCCGTCTTAATGGGACTAGCAGCTCTAAATAGACACTAGATTTCCCGATAACAGGTATATCTAGTCTTTCAACTAACTGAAGAGCTTATTTTACCTGTAGTAGTGATTCCCTTATAATCTTTTAATTAATATTTTATTATTGAATGTATTATCCTTCCTTATTATCCATGAACATAAATTTATGTTTGAGCTTGTATATATATTACTAGACAAGTAGGAATAGACAATTGCATTTAAATTAGTCTTAGATTAAAATCATTTTTTTCATACTAGCTAATTGTAAAGATTTTCTTGCCTTTAGTCAAATTTCCATTTGTTGGAGCACTAGTTTGTGAAGGGTAAACTGGTCCCAGAATACTAGTGATCTAGGTGGCTCCGAAGATGCTCAGAAACTAGAAATAGCTCAAAAATAAAAGTTCTCATATTGAAGTGAAACTAGGAACAAATCGTAGTTCTTATTTTCCTGTTCCAACGGTGTGAACAATGCTCAAATCCAAGTTCGTATGCTCAAGTTATAGCTAGTCAAAGTTCTGGTCAAACATGGCTAAGTGGCAGTCACTAATGAGGAAACAATTTAGAAGAGCCCCGGTGCATGGAATCCAGCCACGAGAACCTGTGAATTTTTTGCCTCAATAATTTTCCTAGTGACCCTTAAAATTGACGAATTTTTTACTAATATATAATATGTCATAAAAGAAAATAATAATAATAATAATAATTAATGGGTTGATCGGCCAGCGATCAAACCCAGCCAACCGGGCCTTAACCCCAATGGATGTATTTTATATCTATTATAATGGGTCGGGGCCCGTGGGATACCTAAGACCCCACCCTAGCTCGAAGGTCATTTCAAACCACCGCATAAAATATGTGGGGCCAATGGGGCTTGAACCCGAGCCGACCAGTGGCCAGCTCACCCCACACGATGACCCTATAACAAATGCCAACAAACCAAATTTAACGCCACTCCAAACTGTTATAACGCAACACAGTAAGAAACCAACGTTAACACAGACCACATCATTTACTGCCAGCGAAACACTCCAAAAATTTAATAACTGCACCATTTTAATATACACCAACAGTTACATCAAATCATTCCATAATAAAACCGTCATGTATTATGGCCGAGGGTGGAGTTTGACCCTGGGTCCTGCCCCCTCCCATTTGCACCATTTTCCAATGGCCTTGGCTTTAGTAATTCTACCTTTCTCATAATATTTAAGCCAACATTTTGATTCATTCGCTGAAGTATGGAGGAAGGAGCGTTGAGCTGAGACCGAGTGCAAAGCGAGGAGCCTAGGATGGGCACATTTTTTGGGGAGGGCATATTCTAGGTGAATATTCCCTAGAATATTCTCAAAATATTCTCATGCAGAATCTTGGAGGAGCAGTGGTGTGCTCAAAATTATCATCTGAGCTGTAGATTTTTCGGCCATCTCTAGGAAGGAATCTTTGGGGGAATATTCAAGATGCCCGAGGGTCTAGAATTTGGTGTCAGAAAGGGGCCAAGTTTATAGTCATTTGACACGATTTTGCACACCACGAATTCAACAGTTCAGTCCATTTCATCAACTGAGCTTTTCATTTTCCGGCCATCCCCGAAAATGGAGGTAAATGATGGTGTGATGCCATGTCTTTATTCTAATTTGCTGAGATGATATTTTTTTTGTCAAGATCCTTGTTACTATTATGTTGAAAGGATTCTTGTATGCCACATCATGTGAGAACTTATTAGCATGTAATGCTGAAGGATGACCCATTTTAGTGAGAGTTCCTATAGGGATAACGTCTCATGGATAGACATGCCACTTCGGTTGAGGGAATTTATCCTTGTAATGACAAAGAATGTACTATGTACTCATCATCATCTTGCAACATTAAATGAAGTGGCATCCACACTCTTGACACTAGGGCCTAGAAACGTAACCCACGCTGGGTGAACTTTGTTATCAATTTGTTTGTGTCTTGTGATTTGATGGTTGTTGTTATGTTTCATCTTCTTTACAGCATGCACATGTGGCTTTTCATACTATTTCATATGCAATTATGCTAACATCAAATAAGTAAAAGATCTTGGTTAATTCTGGTAGCTGAAGAGATCCAGATCAAGTTTGGTATCATAGCGGTCTTCTTATTGATGTGAATTGTGAGTGTGAATGATTGAACATGCAAAAATAAGGGTAATGGAGAACAAGAAATATCTCTATGAGGAACTCCTCAGGATGGCACACATGATGGAAATAATGTATGCATATTATGGGGAGAATATGGCAAGGGAGGAACGGGAGAAATAAAGAGCAGAGGATGATGCTCCATCTACCCCCTCGAGATGAACATTCATCTTCTTCATCGTCCCCTCATCATTCAGATGAGGAGATCAATCAGAGTCTTCAAGCAAAGAATGTTGAATTGAGGAGGCTTATATGAGAAGAAAAAGAGGAGAAGAATATATTGAAGCTTCATTTACGAACCACAGAAGAGGCCTTAGAAAAATTGAAGTGCAACGAAGGCTTAGTGAAGCCATCATCACCTGATCTAGAATCGACAACTGAGGTAAACAATGTTGATCATTCTTTAGTTTCATTTTCACATGACGCGATTTCTATTGGAAACTGGAGGCACCCTTTAAGGAACTGGCATGAGACTCCTTACCAATATGGGGTATAAAGGAGGAGGAATTTGTGTTAAGGGCCAAGGAATGACTTAGCCATTGGAGGTTGTACAAAGACCTTGATTTGCAGGTTTGGGCTACACTGAAGGAGAGTTCTCAAATGAATAAGAAGATTCCAAGACATTGTCGAATCCATGAGAGAAAGAGGATGATTGGAACATATCACAATCCTCCCATGACAATGCACATTGTAAAGGAAGAGCTAAGGAAATATCCCATCGCTAGGGTTGCACTAAAGACAACCAAGAGAGGTATAAAAAGTCTCAATATTATAAAGTTCATTTTGATTACAATCGTGTTGTTAATGATGGGTATATATCATTTCGTAGAAAACATGTAGTTTTTTGGTTTACATAACGATGTGGTTGTTGAGTGCTGGAAGAGAACGGCAACAAGAAAGAGGATGAGGCGTGAATTCCCTTCTCCACAACAGGGAAGGAAGAAGGTTAAGCGGGTCTGGAGGAAGAATAATTTTTGCAGTCATTATAACATAGGTGGGCATCAAAGAGCCACATGTTAGAGTCTCCATCCAAAGTAGCGTCTCAAGGACAAAGTGCCCTCGTAGGAACCAATTGGTAAAGTTGTTCAACAAGAAAATTCACCAAAAGGAGATGATGGCCCATTCACTTTCATGAGTGAGAGATGGTTTTTCTAGATATGGTAGCTTGTCATGGCCATATTTTGTAAATCATGTGTTGCAGTTTAAATTGTAAAAGTAATGTTGTGTTGGCCTGTTGTTGGTAGATGGGGTATTAGATTATATTCTAATGTAAACTTGACAAAGAGTGTGTATTCTAAACTCTTGGAAAGTATGGGGATTCTTGGGTCATGGTTGGTCATGTAATTGAGCATGTAGTTTGCAAATATTGTACTACAAGTTTGCAGAGGATGTAGGTGTCGGTTCATCACTTATGGCTCCGAAGAACAAGGGTGAAGGAGAAGGAAGTGTGACCTATCAGGAAATTTGTAGTGCAAACATGATCCAGGTAGCTCTAGAGATGCTCAAAATGCATAAATAGCTCAAAAAGAAAATTCCTCGGATTGAAGTGAAGCCAAGACTAGATCGTAGTGCTCATCGTTCTAATTCCAACGATGCAAATGAAACTCAAATCCAATTTTTTATGCTCAAGCTATAACTGGTCAACGTTATGGTCAAACTTGGCCAAGTGGTAGTCACTAACGAGGTAACAATTTGGCAGAGTCCCAACGCATGGAATTAGGCCACCAGAATGGGATATTTTGTCGCCTCATTAATTTGACAAGTGACCCTTAAAATCGGCGTATGTTTTTATTATATAATATATCATAAAAAAATTAATGATAAAAAATTTGATGGGCCAATTGGTTGGCGGTCAAACCTGGCCAACCGGGCCCAAATCTCAAAGGCCAACATATTTTATATATATTATAATGGGTCGGGGCCCGTGGGAGACCTGAGACCCCGCCCACTCATCTAAAATGGATCATAAATAAAATTGAAGTAGAATTGAATATTTTCCAACGGTGAACTGATTGTTAACTCGATCGCTTAATGTGGAAGACTGAAGGAAAGAAATTGATTTACGACTTAATCAAGAACTTAAGAAGCATCATTAAACATTAAATTGTAGAAAATAACAGAGATAGAAGACAATAAACATTGATTACAGAGTTCGCCCCTGATGGACTATGTCTCTAGGTCCGCTTTCAAGATGGGCATTCGTTTTATTAAGGATTGATCCAAGGAAGTCTTTACACAGGAAACACCAAACTAAATGTGTTTGTAGGCACCTATGGTCTCTATCAATAGAAATCTCTTCGTCCTAGCTTTCCAACACCTGTCTCGGTTCCCAATTCCACCTCCGGACAACCAAGATACACTAAAAACAAAACTACCTCTCACTCTCAAAATCCGAGTACAAAGTCTGCAAGAAACCTTCCATTACATCCAATGTCTCATCATGAGCAAAAAGGTGACATTTATAATGTTTGCAGGTCGAACTCCATGGTCTATTCATGGCATATTGGTTCAATCATAAATTCATTAGGTCTTGGTCTTGTCACATAGTGACACCTTAGGGATAAGGTGCATGGTAGTTGTATTAACAACTATTCATAAATGAATTACAACCCAAAATTAGACCATAGTTTAACAATAACCCTGGAAGTCTGCAACTGGCAAGGATAAGGCTTGACTGTGGTCATGTGACTGGCGATATAATTGTTGGATGCCACCTAGGCGGTCAATTTCAGCGGTTTCGGCATGCTGACGTCCAACTGTCCATGTGACAGCTTTACACCTACAAGTTGCGGTCTTTCGGCGGTTGGCTTCTAGACTGCGCAACTTCCAACTCCCAACTGTTCACATTTCCTGACGGTTCCGTTGCAGTTTAGTCTCCCTGTGTGATTTACTGTTTTACATTGTAGTGGGTCATTTGCATAGGTTTTGTATTACACCATGTTTACACCATAGGTTTTATACCATAGTTTTTACACTATAGGCTTTACATTGCGCTGGGACCTAGGATTAGATTGTTAGCATATGATCAAGACCTTAGTGTTAGGACTTAACATTTTTTACATCACCACACCATTCATTTAGTTTTGACCTAGCCATGAAACACCATGAAGACTTAACCACCATTATGAAGAATTGAAGACAACACTGACAAAACTGAAGAGCTGAAGATGAATTGGAATTCCTTGTCAAACTAGAATGATGTAATATCCTCCTCGATCAATCCTCTCCACTTGAAAGCTTTTGGACCACAAAATTTTTATTTAAGAAGATATCAGGTGAGGGTACAACTCCCTCACTCTTTTGATCTCCATCCACCTCGCCTTGCTCAGATTCATGCCTTTGAGTCCCACTCGAAGATATTCAACATCTCCATGCCTTGAAGATCGAACCTTCCTATCCAAGATGGTATCTTCCTGCAACTCATTCATATATTCAGGTGCCAAATCATCAATAGTAGGAATCTGTGTATCTTCCTCTGGATCCATGATCATCGGAGGTTCATACAACTTCAGATTTTCCACATTTACAACTGAATAAATACACATGTAAGGAGGTAAATCTAACTGGAATGCATTATTTCCAATCTTTTCCACAATCTTGAAAGGACCATACCTAATGGGTTTTAGTTTCTTACCTTCACCTTTCAACATGTCTTTACTGATATACAACCATACCTAATCACCCACCTGAAAATGATGATGGAATCAATGCTTGTCATGGTGCATTTTGTACTTGGCCTAACTCTTCTCTAACTGATCCCGCATTGCTTCATGTATATGTTGTATCTGTTGAATGAACTTAACTACTTTATTTGAATCATCGTGTCCATCCACTTTATCTTCTTCACCAAACATGAAATCCATCGGTGACTTTGGTAGATACCCAAAACATGTTTCAAATGGCAATCGATTAGTCGAAGAATGTAAGGCTCGATTGTAAGCATGATGCACATAAGGTAAAGATTCATCCCACAACTTAGGATGTTTGTTGCAGTAACCTCGGAGAATATGTATCACTGTCCTGTTCACCACTTCTGTTTGTCCGTTGGTCTGTGGATGAAAATTTGTGCTCTTCTTTAGCTTTGTGTCCATGAGTCCCCACAAAGTGGACCAAAAATCTCCTACAAAATGAGTGTCTCGATCAGAAATAATGGAAGTAGGTAACCCAAAATGAACCCATACCTGCTCAAAGAACATATGTGTAGTCTTTTTGGCTATCACTTGATTTTTGCACAGAACAAAAATGCACATCTTGCTAAATCTATCAACCACAACATACATGTAATCATGCCCTCTCCTAGACATAGGAAGTCCTCCAACAAAGTCCATGGAAATGTTGTCCCATGGTTGCAAAGGAACTGGAAGTGGCATGTACAAACCAATCTTTCGATTGCTTGGCTTGTTGGTCGAACACATCACACATCCTTTAATGTACTTAACAATTGTTTCATACATGCGAGGCCAATAACAATACCTTTGAATTTGTGCCATTATCTTGCTTACTCCAAAATGTCCTGAAATGCGAGAAGAATGTGCTTCTCGAATAACATGTGCCCTTTCTGTCTGTGGTATGCACAACTTACCCAGATGATATAACAACCTGTCATGAACATGAAAATTGACTTCTTCCACCTGAGTACCATGAGTTAGTGATTCATAAATATCTTTGAAATCAGCATCTGTACTATATTGTTCTATATAACTTTCATGTTTTAAAGAACTATTCTGTAGCACTACTGAAGCATTCAAAGATGGTCTAGACAACATATTAGCTACTTTGTTTGTTACACCTTTCTTGTACTTAATTACTAAGTGAAATTGCTGAAGAAATCCCATCCATCTGTAATGACGAGATTGTTGCAACTTAGTCTGAGACTGAAGGTACTGAAGCGGCTGATGATCTGTGTGAATCACTGTTTCCTTACCCATTAAATAGTGTTTCCATTTCTTTACACTTTCAACCAAAGAAAACAGTTCTTTATCATATGTCGGATAATTTATAACTTCCTTAGAAAAAGTTTTAGAATGAAAACAAATAGGTTTCCCTTTTTGAAGTAAAACTGCACCCATTGCATAACCACTAGCATCTGTTTCAATTTCAAATGGCTGTTGAAGATCAGGTAAAGCTAAGATTGGTGTTGTGACAATTTTCTGCTTAAGTGTATCAAAATCTTTTTGTTTTTTTCCTCCCCACTGAAAGGAAACTTTAGAACCTGTTAAAGCATGTAACGGTGATGCAATCAAAGAAAACTGAGCAATAAATTTTCTCCAATATTGAACTGCACCTATAAAACTCCTAACTTCAGTCACATTCTGTGGTCTTGGCCACTTAACAATCACATTGATTTTAGCTGGATCTATTTTCAAATTACCACCTCCAACTATGTAACCAAGATAATTCAATGAAGTTTTCCCAAACTCACATTTGGAAAGTTTAAGGTACAATTTTTCCCTGTGCAACACTTCGAAGACTTGTTTAACATGCCTAACATGCTCTTCCATATTGGAACTGAAAATCAGGATATCATCTAAGTAGATTATGACAAATTTATTAATGTATGGGTATAACACATCATTCATAACCTGCATGAAAGTTGTTAGATCATTACACAAACCAAAAGGCATTACTAACCATTCAAATAGTCCCTACCTAGTTTTGAATGCAGTTTTCCAGATGTCATTTTCTGCAATGCGAATTTGATGATACCCACTACACAAATCCAACTTAGTGAAATAAACAACATTTTTCAACTGATCAAGTAAATCATATATCATAGGAAGAGGATATGTGTTTTTTATTATGATTTTGTTTAAGGCCCTAGTCAACACACATTCTCCATGTCCCGTCTTTCTTAAGAACCAAAATTATGGGTGAACCACATGGAGATGAACTGGGTCGAATGAAACCTTTTTCAATAAACTCTTGGATTTGTTTCTTTATTTCTTCGTTCTCTATAAATAACATGTGATACATTCTGACATTAGGAAGAGGGGCATTAGACATCAATTGTATCTCATGTTGTATTTCCTGTTTAGGAGGAAGATGTTTTGGTTATTTAAATAGACTTTGAAAAGAATCTACCACTTTAACCAATCTATATTTAAATTGAGATTCACAACCTAAAAAAGAATCATGTTGATCCTTATGTTCTTCTTTTACAACCATGAGTATATATCTCTTACTTGAACTTATTAATCGCTTCATCTAATTAACAGTAACTAAATCCAAGTTTTTTTTGAGTTTATGTGCCCTGACAATGTATTCAATTCCATCTTTCTTAAGATGATATTTATTCTCTTTCCTATGAAACATCACATCATGATCATAGAGATATGGCCTCCCTAGCACTACTCCACATATGTCTGCTAGAATAACATCTAAATCCACTTCATCAATGTAATTAGCTGTGATGGAAAATTTTAAACAACACTTCTTTGTGACATTAATCTGAGTCTCTTTATTTAGCAAACCTAATGGGTATGGTTGTGGATGATTCTGTGTCTCCAAACCCAATTTCTTAACTAAATATTCAGATGTTAAATTTGCCTATGATCCACTATCAAATAATGTATCTATTTTGGTGTGCTTAGAAGTTATTCTTATGTGAAATAATTCAACTCTTTTATCCTCATTCAGATGATTTATGTTTGAAGAAGTTGCAGAAGTACTAGAACTTGAACTAGTGTCAGAATTTTTACCTGTCGAAACCATTGCGGTTATTTTCCTTTCATCACCCGAGTCGGAGCCCAAATATTGTTGGATTATGCATTAGCCTTATTTTCACCTTTTTTCTTCTGGAACTTCTTTGATCTGAGTTCTGGTTGAAGTTTCCAACATCTAGTTTCATCATGTCCAATCCTTTGGCAGTGAGTACAAGTAGGTCTTTCACTTTCCTTCTGAGTTGTTGTTGTTTTCTTTCCCTTTGAATTGTTCTTCCTCTTGCTGTCTTTGGAATCCTTGATTTCCAACTGTCTGGATGCTTTTGGTGAAAACTTGAACGGTCTTCCACATGATTCAATATGTATGGCTTGAACACACACTTCATCAAAGTCATCAGGGTTAAACATCAATAATGTATGTTGTAAATATGAATGTAAACTACTAATGTACTTTAATAAAGTTTCGTGTGTATCCAATGGAATGCCAAGCGACAAAGCTTTCTTCCTAAACTCCTAAGTAAACTCCTGAACATTCTTCCCTTTACCTTGCCTCAAATGTTTCCAATCAATAACAACTTGTTGCATGTATCCCAAAGGATAGAATTATTTCCTGAGATGTTTTTAATATAGACCATGAAGAGATGACTTTACCTTTCCGTTTTACATCTATTTGATTTTTACTTTCCCACCAGATTAAAGTTGTTCCCCCCATTCTAAGTGTAGTTAACTAAATTTTCGTTTTTTCATAAAAAATGTTCTGAATTCTACGATACACTTCTAACTGCTTAATCTAGTTAACTAGATTTTCAGGATTCATTTCGCCATCATAAATAGGTAGTTCAAATTTAACATCAAGTTTCAAAAGAGATGATTTCTTAGGTTCCTTTCTGTTTCAAAATCAAAACTGGAAGAAGAAGAAGAAGAAGAAGATGATGGAGATAATGGAGGAGAAGGAGGTTTATTAGCCTTGCCTTTTCCCTTGTCCTTCTTCGATGCCTTTGAAGAAGAAGTTGCATCTCTCACCTTCTTATCTTTGTAGAGTTCTCCCAACATCTGCTGCATGCTCAAAAAAATTTGCTGAAACTGTTCCTGATCCATGACCTTCCCTTCAGGAGTTTCACCTGCATCGGATCCTGTCATTATCGATCGATGAGTGACTTTTCGCTTTCCAATTTCTGGATCGAACTCCTCAAGTGTTCCTTATCCCCATTGTGACCTGGACCTGGTTAACATTCACTGGAAAAAATATTACAAAATGCAACCTGCTCTAATACCAAATTTTATGATCTGAAATGGATCATAAATAAAACTGAAGTAGAATTGAATATTTGCCAACAGTGAATTGATTGTTAACTCGATCGCTTAATGTGGAAGACTGAAGGAAAGCAATTTATTTACGACTTAATCAAGAACTTAAGAAGCATCATTAAACGTTAAATTGTGGCAAAGAACAAAGATAGAAGATAATAAACATTGATTACGGAGTTTGCCCTTGATGGACTATGTCTCTAGGTCCGCTTTCAAGATGAGCGTTCGTTTTATTAAGGATTGATCCAAGGGATTCTTTACACAGAAAAACACCAGACTGAATGTGCTCGTAGGCACCTATCGTCTCTATCAATAGAAATCTCTTTGTCCTAGCTTTCCAACACCTATCTTGGTTCCCAATTCTGCCTCTGGACGACCAAGATAAACTTAAAACAAAACTACCACTCGCTCTCCAAATCCGAGTACAAAGTCTACAAGAAAATTTTCATTACATCCAATGTCTCATCATGAGAAAAAAGGTGACATTTATAATGTTTGCAAGTCGATATTCGTGGTCTATTCATGGCATATTGTTTCAATCATAAATTTATTAGGTCCCGGTCTTGTCACATAGTGACACCTTAGGGATAAGGTGCATAGTGGTTGTATTAACAACTATTCATAAACGAATTACAACCCAAAATTAGACCATAGTTTAACAATAACCCTAGCGATCTGTAACTAACACGGAGAAGGCTTGACTGTGGTCATGTGATTGGCGGTTTAACTGTTGGCTGCCACCTAGGCGATCAGTTCTGGCGGTTCCGGCATGTTGGTGACCAACTGTCCATGTGATAGCTTTACACTCGACAGTTGCGGTCTTTCGGCGGTCGGCCTCAAGATTGTGCAGCTTCCAACTCCCAACTATTCACATTACCTGACGGTTCCGCTGCAGTCTAGTTTCCCCGCACGGTTAACTTTTTTACATTGTTTGCATTGGATTTATATTATAAATTCCAAAAGTGGGTCATTTGCATAGGTTTTTTATTACACCATGTTTACACCATAGGTTTTATACCATATGTTTTACACTATAGGCTTTACATTGCACTAGGACCTAAGATTAGATCGTTAGCGTGGGATCAAGACCTTAGTGTTAGGACTTAACATTTTTTACATCACCACACCTTTCATTCAGTTTTGACCTAGCCATGAAACACCATGAAGACTTAACCACCACTATGAAGAACTGAAGACAATACTGAAGAAACTAAAGAGCTAAAGATGAACTGGACTTCCTTGTCTGTAAGTCCTCCTAGATCACCCACAGCCCGAAGGCCATTTCAAATCACCGCATAAAATACACGGGACCGATGGGGCTTAAACCATGTCGACTGGTGGCCAGACCACCCCACACGGTGGACCCATAACAAATGCCAACAAACCACATTTAACGCCACTCCAAACCGTTATAACAAAACACAGTAAGCAACAACATTTAACAAATTCCAAGACACCACATTGTTAACTGCCAATGGAACACGCCAAAAATTTAATAACCACACCATTTTAATATATGCCAACGGGTACATCAAATCATGCCATAAAAAAAAAATGTCATGTATTACGGCCATGGACGGGGTTTGAACCCAAGTCTTGCCCCCTCCCAATTACGCCATTTTCCAATGGCCTTGGCTTTGGTAATTCTGCCTTGCTCATAATATTTAAACCAACATTTTTATTCATTCGTTGAAGAACGGAGGAGGAAGTGCCGAGATGAGATCGAGTGCATAACCAGGAGCCCAGGATGGGCAAATTTTTCGAGGATGGTATATTCTAGGGGAATATTCCCTAGAATATTCTCATGAAAAATCTTGGAGGAATATAAAAGATTCCATGGAGGGTGATTTTTCACAGTGACAGAAGCATGTCAATTTTATACTCAAAAGAACCAAAATTTCGCAGGGAACATAATGGTGTGGTCCATTCCCTCATATGAGAAGTAGAAATTTAAGTGTCCAGCAACAAGGAATCTTTGTAGAATCTTGTAGAATCTAAAATATTCCCTTTGAGGTTGATTTTTGACAAAGGCGGAATGATGCCAACTTTATAGTCATTTTTCACAGAATTTCATAGGGAGCACAGTGGTCTACTAAGAATTTTCATCTGAGCAATGGATTTTTCAGTCAACTCCAGGAAGGAATCTTTGGGGGAATCTTCAAGATGCCCGAGGGTACAAAATTTGAGGATGTCAAAAAGGGGCCAAGTTTATAGTCATTTGACACGATTTCACGCCACGAATTCAATGATAGTCCATTTCGTCAGCTGAGTTTTGCATTTCCCGACCATCCTCGAATGTGGAGGTAAATGATGGAGTGATATCATGTATTTATTATGATTTTTTGATATTATGTTTTTTTTGTCGAGATCCTTGTTACTATTATGTTTTAAGGGTGCTTGTATGCCATGTCATGTGAGAATTTGTTAGCTTACCATGCTAAAGGAGGGCCGATTTGAGTGAGAGTTCTTATAGGGAGAACATCTCGTGGAGAGACATGCCACTCTGGTTTAGGGGATTTATCCTTGTAATGACAAATAATGTACTATGTACTCATCATCATCTTGCAACATTAAATGAAGCGACCTCTCCACTCTTTACACCAGGACCCGAAGATGTAACCCACACTGGGTGAACTCCGTTATCAATGTGTTTGTGTCATGTGATTTGATTATTTTCATTATGTTTCATTTTCTTTACTTCATGAACATGTGGCTTTTCATACTCTTTAATATGAAATTCTACTAACATCACAGAAGTAAAAGATCTTGGTTAATTCTAGTAGCTGAAGAGATCCAGATCAACCAGTCAGGATTTCCATTTCAACTAAAGAGAGTCTAATCGAGACTTTGATTGGGAAATTCCTCCCTTGTTGAGCCAAGACAATTATAGGCCTCAATAAACACTTACTTGACATCCAAGAGTCCTTCTTCTTGATGATGTCTTCAACTATCTTGATGCCTTCAAGACCTTCAAAAAGACTTCAAAGATGCCCTAGAATGATTACTTCTAGGACTCCTTCAACAATTGTATCTTCAAGCAACTTCAATGAGAGGATGATGATCCCAAGATTATTTGATGCTTCCTTTTCTTCAAGATGATGCACTAGAATTTGTTTAACAAGAACTTACCTTCGTGAGATGATGATATCTTTGTAGAAATTTTGATGTAGTAACCTTCCTTCTAGGCCAATAGGTCTTCTTCTTCTTTCCTTGTGTCGTTTCGCAAATGAATCCCCTTGACAAGAAATCCCTTCTTATGTCAACAAGATGATCTTCCATCCACCTTCTCTTTGTTCACCTTAGCTCTAATTCCATGTTGGAGAATGTTGTAGGGAAACTATTAAAACAAATTCTCCTTATCCTTGATAAAATCTTATGAACTTATATTATCTTCTTACGTTCTATGTTATATTCTTTTCATAAAACAATTATGAAGAGCTTAAACCATGAAGATCATAAAATAGGCTCCAAGCCAAGGCAAAACCCCTCCAAGGGGAAAACCCAAAAATAATCTCTTCTCTTCTTATAGAATCAATTCAAATGAGAAATCCAAGACCCCAAGACTAAAGTCAAAACCTCCTCCAAGCACCAATTCAACCCTTTAAGATTTTCTTCCAAACAAGTCAAAGTTTGACCAAGTCAACAAAATTCAAACCTCTTAAAATTTGCTTGACTTCAGAATTTCGGCCTTCTACTTCAAATCTACAACTTCGACCCCTTGGAATAGTAGAAATCCTTCTTTTTGGCACGTGTCAATCTTCCAAGAATTCCTTCCTCAAGCAAGTCATTGTCTCTAAAGTCAACGATAGTCAAACTAAGTCAAAATAAAGTTGCAGCCCTCCTACAACTTGGACTTGCAATTTTAGGCCTCTTGCAATTTAGATCAATGATTCTTGGCCTCCCAGTAACTGCAAAAACCCTAACTTTCGCACGTGTGGACAAAAATTAGGTCTCCTTTCTTTGATTGATCTTCTAGCCCTTTTTCTCTTCTTTTCTTCCTTTTCTTGCTTGAGATCAAACTCTTCTTGTTGAAGATCAAACTTTGTGCTAGGGAGGTCAACGTTGCTCTTATATATACCAATCTGAGGAGGTCGAATAGTCTCTTCTAGGCTGACTTGTTCTTGGAGGCTTATTTGACTTTCTAGACTCATAATTAATATCTTTTACATTTTACAGCTTTCTCAATAGGGTCTTATAAAAATGACAAGGACTCTCTTGACTCAAGAAAAATATTTTTTTGACTTAACAAACCCTAAAAGCATGAAGAACATGCTTGACCTAGTTGACCAATAAAATGGAGCATGAAACCCATGCTTAAAATAATATTTTGTTTCTTTTCTTGTAACATAAGATATACATAATGACATGAGTACAATGACAATCATGAAGAATTAAGCTTGTTACATTTTCCAACAACATCAACCCCTTTTCTGGGGGGGACTTTTTTTGACACTTTAAATTTTCTTATTTATTAAGTATGGATAGTTTTTTTTAAATGTTAGTGATTTTCATGCAGATTTTGAAAAGCATTAAGGCAACATTAACCTTTTTTTATTTTATTTATTTTTAGTGACATATTTTTGGCACTTTAAATTTTCTTATGTCCTAAGTATTCATATTTTTTAAAATGTAGGTCATTTCATCATTTTTCAAGTCGTCTTAATCATCTTCTTCTTTTTCTTCCTAAGATGTTTGATTTTTAAGGGTTTTTCAAGCTTGTGTTTTTTGTTTTTCTTTGCAATGCATTTTTATAATGAGATTTTCAATATTTTTGCAAAGTTTAAAAAAATAATAAAATTAATATTTTGAAGTTAGGATTTTTTTATATATTTATGTATTGCTAATGCTTGACTAGCAACTGGACCCCACTATGTGTCAATTTGATGGTTGATTTTAGAATTTTCGTTACAATAGATCAAGTCTGACTCCATCGTGTGTTAATTTCATGGTTGATTTTTAAGTTTTCATTGCAATGGGTCAAGTTTACGGCCACTACATGTCAATTTGATGGTTGATTTTTAATTTTTCGTTCCAATGTGTTAAGTTGTATTCAACTAAGATTTTAAAAGAGCTATACTTTTAGCATTTCAAAAAGAAATTAATCTTGGTATAATAAGTCTTTGATTTAGGTATTCATTTTTAAGGTTTTTTTTAGTCATGATATTTGGTTTTAATTCTATGGATGAAAAATGTCAAAATTTTAAGTTTTTCAAAGTCATGATATTTTATCTTTAACGCCATGGTTGAAAAATGCCAAAATTTTAAAGTTTTTCAGAATCGTGATATTAATCTTTAACACCATGGTTGAAAATTGTTGGAATTTTAAGGATTTTTGCAGTCATGATATTGTATATTTAACACTTCAAAAACTATTAGAATTTTAAGGTTTTTCAATGTCATTATATTTTTTTAATGCCATTGCTAAAAAATATTGGAATTTTAACAACAACAAAAAAAAAGTTGATGCAACAACAACACTTTTTGATTTCAGGGCGTTTTTTCATGTTGATTGCACGAAACTTCTAGTTTTTAATGCCATTGTTAAGAAATTAGGAATTTTGACCCGAAAAATGATGTTGTTGCTGTAACATCGACACTTTTCATTTTCAGGGTGTTTTTTCATGTTTATTGCATACAAATTTTAGTTTTTAATGTCGTTGGTTAAAAGAATTGGAATTTTAACCTTAAAAAAAACAAACAAAAAACAAAAAACAAAAAATAGGGGTTTTTGGGCTATAGCTCTTGTTTTTAGGTTACAATTCTCATTAAGTTTGTAAATTTGTTTTCATGGTTCAGTAAGAATTTGAGAACACTTTCGCTCTCTTCTTATGAAGCATAGTACATGGAAGACAAGGAAACAACTAAAGTAGTGATGTGGATCTGACATGTTCTTATTGATCTTTGATTGGTTTATAATGAACCCTCTAAGATAATGTGATAATGAGGGTGTTATCCATCTTTCTTAAAATCCAATATATCACTCCAAGACCAAACACATTGATCCTGATACACATTAAATTCAATATTTGGTAGTTGATGGTGTTATTTATCCAATGTATTTTCTTATTAACAACACATAACATGTATCTTCACCATATCCATGACAGAGGTGAATTCTCTTTTCCTTTGTAACATATTGGGGATGCAAGAAATTGTCATCAATTGGGGACTCTAGTTAATGCCATGTTCCTCCAACTATGATCCTAGCCCTCTAGTCATCAATAAGGAGAAATAATAGAATGTTTTAATGATTTCCTACTAGTCTTATGTACATGTTTATGGCATTTTGTAAGCTTAGACCAAGTTATTTTTCAATAACTCACTACCTTGTAAAAATAGTTTATCCTACATGCATGATGAGAATTTTTCTCCTTTCACTCTTCCATATATAATAGAGGTGAAGGAGGCCCTATTAGATACAAAAACAAAAATGTAAATTGATGCAGTGTATATTGGAGATGCCCTTGCATTGTAAGTGGAGAGTTTTCCTAAAGAATAGAAGCTCATCTTTCATGGATGTTCCCCCACTTGGGCTTTTAACACATAAACTCTTGCCTCTCTCTTTCTCTTGCTCTTTTGATTATTTCTTATTTTTCTGATGTTTTTCATAGGAGATTAAGATTGGTTAATTTCTTTGGTATATTCTATTGCACGATCTAACACTTAGGCGATGTCTCCTTGAATGCACAGGTAATACTGTATTTACAATCAAATGGAGAGTTCAAAATAGCAGTAGAATAATAATGAACTTAGGTAAGGCCAAACATCGTAGGAAATCAATTTGAAAGGTGCAAAAAGGTTCACATAGAGGGGAAAACAAACCACATCCTAGGATTTGTTATAGTAGATGCCCAAATGGCATACACTGATAAACCAAATAGTCATAAAAATAATGCAAATTTCACAAAGAATCCTACCTCAACCATGACATAGACTAAGAGTTGAACTGAGCTCCAAACTTCACACTAGTAATTCCAAAACCTTTCCAAACAATAGGGACAAGTGAGACTAGGATGATGTGCACCAAGGTAGCCAAAAGGGCTTAAATGTACTAATAATCTATTACTTGAGCTCAAGAAACATGGAGGTAACACAAAATCACTGTGGTTGAGCTCCAAAATTTAAAAATCCTAGTACTTTGATTAAGACATTTCTATTTTCTATATTTAATTGTATGAAATTTGTGTTTTTCTCATTACATTATTCACCATTAAAATGATAAATATAATAGTTGTATATTAGTTTATAACAACCAAATTTTTGTTATTAAAAAATAATCTAACTTTGCTCCTAACACTTGAATTAGCTATAATAAAGATAAATGCACTAGATATTTAAATATTTTTTATCATTTAATATCTCCATCCAAACATAGTTTATTTTTGAATGAAAATGGTACATGTAGATCCTCAAAGGACAACATGTCATCATGGAAGAACTAAAATATTACAACATGATGTTGAACGCATACTATGCAACTTTATTCCAAATGTTAACTTGATCATCCTATGCAACTTTATTCCAATGATAGAATATACTTCTTGTAATTTCTTGCTAATATTTATGTATAGTTTTTTCATTTTCTAGAAAATATATAATCTCCCAGATTGCAATAAAATGAAAGTGTCAGATTTGTTTGATGGTGCTCTTGTCAACCATAGATAGATTTACTCACTTTTGAAATTGAGTCTTTTAAGTTGAAAATTTTAAGATTCTTGGCGTTACTAGCAATATTCCTCTTCCTTGTGACGATGAATAAGATGGATGTATAAGTTTGAAAGAAAAGGAAGTTTCACATTGTGACCTCTCAAATATTTGGAAAAGATGCAGTTGATAATTTTCATGTGATTATTGAACATAATATTATTGATGTAAAAGAAAATATAAGATAGTTGTACGTAATATATAAAGATTTTCAAAATATAATAAAAATGGAGGTGTATCTGAAAAATATAATAAAAAGTATATATAAGGAAAAATATAACAAAAATGAGTACATAAAAAAATTAAATGTGAATTTTACTAATATCTTTAAAAGTGTATGGGAAGAAGTTAAAGAAATATTTTATAATTGGATTTTATTATTGATGGTTTCAAGTCTATGGTTATGGAATCCCATGGTAAGGTTGGTGCCACTCGAATGAAGAGATTGGTGTTTCTTTCTAAGTTGTTGCTTGACGGTGAGGACTGGTCGTATATGGTAGGTTGGTTCCTACAATAAGTTATAAAGAGAAGTTTATTTTTTGTGGTTTTCTTTGGAAAGGGTTTCCATGTAAATCTTGTGTTATTTATCATGTAATTAATATATATTATGTGTGATTGTCTATTGTGATGATTGAACTTAAACAAGTAAAAGAGTGTCTTATATTGATTCTCCTCCCTACAAAGTCCCCCTCAATTTAAGTGTGTGCTTATTGGTGTTTGACTAGTTACATATTGTAGCCCTTAATGTTTTTTATTGTATGGCTCAGGGAGTTTTATCATGTAGTAGTGAATTAATGGAAATATATATATATATATATATATATATATGATTATATAATTTTGTTCAAGAAAAAATATCTTCTCTCTCAGTGTGAGGGTGAGAGTGAGAGTCAATACGACAATATTCATAGGCATGTAGTCATTACAACAATATTTCTCATCATCATGTCACTCATAGGGAATTGAACCTGGGTGGGGGAGATAACAACCATTCTAACCAACCATCCGAGATAACCCCAATTTACACACACGTGCGCATCTTGTTCATATTTAATTTTATGTATATTATTGTTTTGGGAATCAACTATTTAAAATTTAATTTCTCTCTCATTAACATGTGACTCTTAATTGATTTTCAATTTTAATTCAAATTTACATATATGTACATTTGATCATCTTTAAGTTTACATATATGACATTATCATTTATTGTTTAAGTATATTTCATTAATATTAGATAAATATCAATTTTACATTAATGTTATACAAATTCATATAATAAATTATTTACATCCTATAAATTTAAATGTTGAATAATAATGAATATAACAAAAAAAAAATGAATATGAAACTACTAAAATAATAATAACGATTAGACAACTACTAATCTATATATCAAGATAATGACTATGCCACTATTAAAATATTGATAAATATAATAATTATGCAACTACTAACCTAAATAAAATATGTAGAAATAATAATTATCTTAACTAAATACACTACATGTTGATGACATTAACTCATTAAACTAGTCAATATGTCACAATCTATCTGTTCTATGTTTTGGAGGGTTTTCTAGCATATTTTCTAGGTCAATTTGTCTAGATTCCTGTAAAAGATTTGTTGGAATCACAATTTTAATTTCTGAACTCTCCACAATTGAAGTGCCCTAGGGATTTTTTAGGGTGTTGAATCCATATATGTAGTCAAAAAACCATTTTAAACAAAAAAAAAACTAAGATTTGGCAAAAACAATTCACCAAATTTTGGCAAAAAACTTCAGAATGTAGCATGCTTATACAACATTAGTAAATGTACTACAAATTCATGGTAATTAATGACCAATTAAACTAGAAAATATACACAATTTGATAACAATTACTGAATAATTGAACTAGTAAATATACTACAATTGATAAATCGAATCAACCAATGAATGACTAAGTTACATGCAACTAAAAATTTGTTGTGTTATAAATCACTACAAATATAACGTTAGTGGTTACATCTCTAAAAATAATTGTTTATATGCATTTTAGTTGTCTTTTCCAATTTCAAATTTGTCTTTTTGTATTAGAACCAAAACAACTAAATGAGTGTTTGTAAGGGGGAGGTATAAGTCATGAAATGACCTTAATGCAGAAAGACAATTGGATTTACATTAATGACAATGATAAAATCAATCCATCCTAACCATGCTACATTAAATTCCATGAATGATACACAATGTAGTGAAGTCAAGTGTTATGCGTTTGACTGGCTAGACCAATCATCAAATCACAATGTTGTTGTTGCTCTAAACAATTTCAATTAACACCAAGTGGGTCAACAAGTTCAACCATGCCTAAGAGAGGCAATACCAAATGCATATCTCAAAGTTAAATCACAAACCACATACTTATACCATATGTGCTACCAAAACCAAGAAAAATATGCCCAAGCAATACCACATGTATTTAATGAGATCCCACTTATGAACCTCAAATACTATCTCATAATATGTTACCATCCCACTTATTAACCACAAATAATATTTCATAAGTTGCCACTCAAGTTCAACTTTAGAAAACATATACGCAAAGGGATGGAGTCTATCACAATCAAACATTGCTATATGGAATGCATAATCCATAACAATGCTTTGTATGTAGAGTATCTTATATACAAATACTCTTTGAACAAAATGCCTTTGATAATCAACAAACACACCATATCTCTTTCTTTTGTAAGTCAACACAATTTTTTTTTCTATTAATATGAAAAAGATGATTTACAATATGTTGGCTTGTGGGGGCCTGACCCAGGTTCAGCGTTAGTTAGCCAAACAAATCCCTACACTACTGGCCCTTTTGGCATCAGCCCGCAGAGCGCGGACTGAAGTCTCACCCAAAGCAATATGGGGAAATGCTGGAACCAAGTTTCTGCACCCTTGAGATGGATATGATGTCATTTCATTTCAGCTATACCTACCTTCACGCAGGTTTCTTAACCCTATGTTCCACCATTTAGTACCTTCGCAAAAGGGTACAAACGTCTTCCGCACAGCCCTAACCAGGGGTTGAAGTCCTTTCGCGCTGCTAGGGCAACGAACTGCGATATCTTCCTAACTAGGCTAAGTGTCTTTATTATCAGATCTTAGTTAGCTTCGCGTAAACAAATGTTCCTACTTGTGGTCACTTATCCAACATAATTACATACATTCGCGCATCATATAAGCATTATAAGTGAAATTTATACCCAATATAACAGATGCATAAACAGGAAATAAAAACGTAGAAATTGTAGAATACTTCTCTTTATTGATAACTCCGAACAATTACAGACTCGACCCACGCTGCGCACTCAGCTGCAGGGGTCCGCGCACTCAGCTGTGGGCTTCTAGGCCTCTACACTCTCAACTGCAGAGCCTCTACCTACACTACAACCCAAAACTTAGACTTCTACTGAAAGCTATCTCTCATATATCATATCTTGCTTGATTCCATTATTCAACTAATTCAATAATTCCTCTAACTACTTAGAGCTTAGTTCTATTTATACAATCCCATGATCTGCAGACCATGGGTAGATCTTCTACAACTAACATTACATTTTCAAAATAAGGGCATACAACCCTATGACGCTTTAACATCTACGCACTCTGCGACCACAAAATGCAGAGTCTTTACATTTGGATTACAAAATTGGACCAAAATCTGTGCTTTAAGCCCCAAAACTACCCTTGGGGGATCCCGCGCCCAACAAGACTCCAACACAAACATCGTGACTCGCCCTTGAGTCACTCTACAGGTGCGGAGATCTTAGTGTGAAGACCTTCCAGCTATGTTTGGATCACCGCAATGTCGACAATGCACTGAGCGGTTGCCTGCTGGACTTCTTCCACTCGTTGCTCGGTGACTGCAGCTAAACTACTGCTCTAAATCTTCTGCTAAGTTGCCTGCTATTTTGCGAGATTTCCTTCAATGGAGGTTATGATCGCGTAAGCCTCGTCTATCCATGGCTATAGGTGCACTTTTAAGACTGCATCTTTATGCCGAGCGACACCCACCTGTTCCTTGAGTGCCTTTGCCTCCTGCATCTGTGAAAGCCTCTGTGTAAGGGCAACCGTTTGTGCAGTCTGTTTTACCTCGTCATACCTCTGCTGTAACTTGCGCGCTTCTGTCTCTAAGTGCTTTACATTCGGGTCCTCCTGTAGGGTGGTTAGGACCTCTAATGATTATTCAAATAGTTTCATGCAGTCTTCGATTGCACTATCAACCACCGTTGTTGTTGTTGTAACAGCGGTGGTACGTTGTTACCTGACTTATGGTGGGGTTGAAGGTTGTGCCATCAACTGCAATGCTGCGATCTGTAGGTTCAGCTCTAGCTAAACCCTAGCCATCTTCGCTCGAGAATCATGCACCCTTGTGGCTAACTTGCGGACACACGCTTCCATCGGTTCTTCTACCTGAATGTCCAACTCTGAGACCATTCGGCAGGCCTCCTCCACTACCTGCATTATTTAATTGTTTTGCTCTACTGCCTCATTGTGTTGCAGGCCCAACTGCTCAATGTTGATGCGTTGCTCGCTCATCACCTGTAGAGCATGACTCTCCCAGGCCTTGAGTTCCGCAGTGACTCCATCCTGTAAGAGGTAGAGCATCTCCTGAGGGAGCACAACCATGTTCAATCCTACCCCTTTCAAACTGCTAATCGTGGGCCTGTCGGCCTCCTTCTCTATAGTAAGTGCCCCATCTGGTAGCACTATCATGTTGGTCACCCTTGTGCGCAACATCTCCTCGGCAGCTGAAGTGTCGATCGCGAGGCTGATGGATATTGTGTCGGCCTATGGAGTACGTACTTGCAACTCCTGCACCTTTGTTCAGAGAGCCCCCAATACCAATTGTTGCTACTCTTCAAATTGTTGGAGGGCCTCTACGGTGACATCCCTCACCATTTCTCCGATATCATGCAAATCCCCCTCAGTGAGGGTGATTGGGTCGAAGGATGTCTTTGATGCCTTTGTTTTCTTTCATGGCACTGCCTGCTCTCACAATCATGGATGCTTGAGTTGGGTGGATGTCGTTTTCGGGTCCGCACCACCTTGTTTCGTCTCTGTTTCTGCCTCAGTGCCGGGCAAAGGTGACTTCTGTCCTTCACGCTCTTCTCCTCATATTTTCTGATGTTCTGCTAGTTTCGCGGCATTGCACGCTTCCTGGGCCTTAGCCACTGCTTCCTCCTTTCTGCACTTCTTCACCAGTTGCACCATTCGGAGCTTTGTCTCTTCCTTCTTGTGCTGCGTGGCGGACTTATCCATTTCC
This sequence comes from Pinus tabuliformis, assembly GCA_031772625.1. Taxonomy (NCBI): domain Eukaryota; kingdom Viridiplantae; phylum Streptophyta; class Pinopsida; order Pinales; family Pinaceae; genus Pinus; species Pinus tabuliformis. The sequence continues at coordinate 135,239,353 of CM062804.1, read as the reverse complement.
ACCGTGGAGCCTACTGGAGCACGCCATTCCGGTGGCCAAGACTCAAGGACTATGAAAATTACATCATCAGTTGCCAGGTATGGTAGGTTATGCCATGTCTTCACGGGGTCCTTCTGTGCCCTAATAAAAACATGGTGGAAATCCGCTTTGAACTCTGCAAAGCTCTTCAAATTAGTGTATACTATGGGTGACAACCGTGGCTTGCAATTGATCCCCATCCGGATGCTCATCTCCATTAAGACCCAAAAGATCTTGCTTTCTTTTATCCACTGTGCGTTCTTGGTTGCCCACAATGAAGCATACTTCGCTACCTCTGGAAGGTCTGGCACAACTGAAGGGAATTGGCTATCTTCGGGCATCTCTAATGCCACCAATATGATCAACAACAGGAGCCATGCGTAGTGAAACATTTTGCTCTGCTCCTGTGCCTCACGACAGTTCGCAAGGAACTCACTGCATAGATAGTTTGCCCAGTGCACAAAGCCAACCTCAGGTCACAACTTAGCATTTTTGACATGGGCTCATTCACCCGGGCGTGCACTCGCTCGACCCGCCTGAACGAGTTCACACGGACGCCCTCAAATGACCCAACCGAATGAATTTACATGGGCGCCCGAACGACCAAAACCAAGGGACAAGGGAGAGCTGGGAAAACGAGCTGCACGAACGTGACTGGACTCCTTCAACGCATTGGGTTGCCAGTGCAATCACAGGCACGAGCACCTCATCCGTGCAGCACTTTCACATCACTTTTCCTGCTAGTATTTATGTCACGACCTTGACTACGGGGTTGTTAATTCTGGAGATGACATGTCCCCGCTTCTTCTTCTCCAACTTGAATTTCCTCTTCATCACCTCCGCGAGGGCCAACTCGCCACCTTTTGCTTTGGATATATTGGCTGGGTCCTCCCCTGAGTAAGGCAGCCATGTGATTCGATGAATCAAGTGGTCCGTGATGGGAATGGGCTCCTCCAGCCACAAACACCCATCATGCACCAAGCAGAGCAGCTGCCTGATGACAAAGATGATCACTGGAGCGCGGTGGTAATGCGGCACCCAGAGCAGGTTTAGAAACCCAGCTTTCTCTACACCCCTAAGCCATTTGAGCGGCTCCAATTCAATCATTCCAGTTGTCGCGTCAATCCATCGGTGCATTAGCTACTCAATCACTAAATGTGGGAATTTCTCATGATCCGTGAGGGCCCAATCTTCAAACTTTATGATAGGAACCTGCCCTAAGTGCGGTCCCTCAAAAACAATATCATATGGGAGCAACGGGGTTTGCAGAGAGCTCTTGCTCTCATCTATGTCCTTCGATACTTTGGCTTTACCCTTGCACAGAGGAACGTATTCTAGCATTCTGGTAATAGGGTCCGCACCCTGGGTTTCAACTTCCATTTCTTCATCCTCTTCCACGAGGATTTCTTTAGAGTCTTCCTCATCGGCCTCCAAATTAGTGACCTCCCCATTTTATTGCAAGGTGAGCTTGGTTTGTTGTGGGTTTCTTGGTGAGACACACACCGGTATCATAGCCTACTTATCCTTATTAGGTTGTGGAGTTCTCAGTGATTTAGGGACCTCAACTATCATTTTGGTGCTCTTTGGGGCTTCGAATACCGTGATTTCTTGCTCGGCTTCCTCGGCTATCACTACTCCTCGATCCATGGCTTCTGCGGGTGCTAACATAGTGCTATTCCACAATTCTTGTAGTGTCTCTGGTAGTTGCTCAAATAATGAATTCGCTCTCAGAGTCTCGAATAAGTCTCGGTTCATGTATACTTGAGCGTGCAACAACTCAGTTCTAAAAATGCTAAGTGTTTCTCACTGGATAGTCACTTGTAATTTATATGGCCTTTTGAATTCAAATTCGACCATTCCCCCCACATTCGGCCCATTAATGCTAGATTGGCGGCAGATTTCCAAGAATCTAGTCCATAAGTTCTTCTTAAATGCCTGTCGCCTGCTCCATTTGGCCTCAAATCATCAAATCATGAATAGTTACTTTAACAATCACTTTCCGGACCCTGTGAAACTTCACTACATCGCGCAGTCCTAACAACGCACAACTTTCCAAACCGGGCAATGTAGTTTATAGTCCCGCACCTCCTTTCAGCTTCTTGGAGTGCTAAGACTGTGCTCCTGTCGGCTAGTCAGATGGTCAGGCCACCTGTGTATGGCTTCAATCGACTTCCATTCACTTTTCCTGGGAAGGGATCCCCATTCAACTTAACCAACAGGACCGCGCCACCGTCAGTGATCTCCTTAATAACATACGGCCCTAACCAGTGCATTCTGAATTTTTCGGGGAATTTATAAAACTTACTATCATACAACAACACCAAGTCATTCACCTTAAAGGTGCACAACTAATATGTCGGTCATGCCATGCTTTTTCACGTTGTTTTTGGACCTGCTGGTGAAATCCAGCCAAAAATCTCTCTTCTTCAGGCTCATCCAACTATGCGAGTGATAGGACCCTATAATACTAGTGATTACCCCATTACTATTGTATTTGTATCCCTTATTAATATTGTTGTGCCCCTATTGTCCCCATATTTTTATTACTGTGCCCCATAGAACCCCTCTATTGTTATTTTTGCGGCTTTATATTATTATTGTTAGATCGGCTGGGTTATATTGTGACTCCTTAGACTCCTATATATAGAAAGGACGTTTTGTCATTTGAATCATCCAAGAATTGTTGATTTATGTAATGTAAATGAGGTTGCCCCCTCGAAGACGCTGAATTCTAAGGCATTGATCTATCTTTTCTATCTTTTTGTGAGCTAGTTTCATAACATTTGGTATCATAGCTTTGGATTCTAGGGTTTCGCTGCTCCAAACAGGTCATCGTAGAATTTTCACTATAAATTTTTTCTATGATGTTTCAGAAGCTAAAAAAAAAAACCCATTTGAGAAGAAATCGCGTTGAATCTCGGATCCAAATTTCAGAGCTTTTCGGGCTATATTTGCGGAGATATGATCTAAGGAAGTTGGTCTTCTTGCAAACTCTTGAATTACATTCCAAACAGGTGACCTGGGGAAAATCGTCATAACTTTCTTTCTGAGCATTGGATTGAAATTTCGTAAGAAGGTATAGAAAGAGGACAGACTGTAGTTTCTTTTATATATTTTTTAGAGCCAAAAGTCAAAACAGTGACTCGTGGCACGTCGTACAAGTTCGCTCTACTGAACTAGTCTATAATCAGGTCACTGTGGGAGATTGTGCATAACTATTTCTTGGAGAATCCAATTTGGATCAGACTGGTGGTAGTGGAAAGAGGAAGTAGAGGGCTACTTAGATCACAATTTCAGAATTGGATGACCCAAAATTACAGAGATACATCAGATTCAATATCAGGCTCCTACAAAGTGAAAAAAGGTGTGTAGTTTTTTTTTAAATTTTTGCATAAGCTTGGTTTGAAAAATTAGTTTGAAGGAATTCAAAGGGCATAGTAAAGCATTATTATCGATAATTGATGCCCCGAGGAAAGAAAATGAAAACACCTAGTAGGCAACCTGAAAGCTCTAGCATGACTCATGAAGAAGAGGAAGAAATGCAACATGATATATCAAAATTACGAGACCAAGTGCAACAAGTGTCACTTGCACAAAAAGGAACAGAATCTAAGATGGATGGTTTAAAGAAAGATGTAGAAGCTAAGATGGATGGTTTAAAGAAAGGCATAGAAGCTAAGATGGATTGTTTAAAGAAAGGCGTAGAAGCTAAGATGAATGATGTGGAAGCTAAGATGGACGATTTGAAGATAGATTTGAAGACAGACATGGAAGAATTAAAGATAAATATGAATAAGTTGCTACAAAAAATGGTCACTAATGGTGAAAGGGTAGTAAAGGAAACTCATGATGAGAACAAAAGAAATGTTAATCATGATTCCATAGACTCTAATGTTGGATCGAAGACCCACCATATTCCAAAAATCGATATGAGGAAGTTTGATGGCAAGGATCCCGCAACATGGATATTACAGATGGAGCAATTTTTCGATCTCAATAATGTGCAAAACACACAAAAGGTACGTATTGCAACTTTATATTTGGAACCAAATCAGTTTGTATGGTATCAATGGCTTTGCTCTCGTAAAAACATTATCACTTGGGCAATTTTTATGGAAGAATTGACAGCACATTATGAGGATACAAAAAGCAACACTTTTTTTAGCCAATTGATAAGTCTCAAACAAAAGGGTTCAATAATGGAGCACATTGAGGAGTTCCAAAAATTGAACATAAGGGTAAAAAATATTCCAGAGGAGCATAGGATTGATGTGTTCATAGGGACTTTAAAGGATAATATCCAACATGATGTTCACCTTTGGGAACCTGATTCATTAGAGAAGGCATTCAGGTTAGCAAGAAAAATGGAAAGCAAAATTATGGCAACCAGGAAGCATACCACTCACAACTATAAAGATGGAAGTGTTGTTGCCCCTAGTCTTCCACAACCTATAAGGTTGACACCACAACAATTGGAAGAAAAAAGAGCAAAAGGGCTTTGTTACAGTTGTGATAGCAAATACACTAAAGGTCATAAGTGTGCTGAGAAGAAATTATTCTACATAGATTGTGAAGAGGAAGAAGAAAAGGAGCAAGAAAGGTCAAAAGAAGAGGATATACTCCAGGAACAAAGCCTAGATAAAGAAGAAATGAATCCGACCATATCTTGTAATGCATTGGCTGGAATTACCACTCCTCAAACCATCAAGATAGAAGGACAAATCAAGAAGAAAAAGGTAATAGTGTTGATTGATTCAGGAAGTACCCACAATTTTATTCATTGTAAGGTAGCAAAAGAATTGAATTGCTTCCTATATCCAGCACCAGAGTGTCAAGTGATGATTGCAAATGGAGGAACAATAAATTGCTCTGGAAAGTGCCATAATATCAAGCTATCCATGGGAGAATATGTATTGACTAGCCCAATGCTTTCCATTCCAATGGGAGGTGCTGATGTTGTACTAGGAGTCCAATGGCTACAATCCTTGGGTACAATAGCTTTTAATTTTCAAGAACTTTTCATGAAATTTTCTGCGGAAGGAAAGGAAGTTGAATTAAGGGGTATTGCAGGGAAACCGGAAAGATAATCAGCTCTAATGGTATGACAAAGCTTCTAAAAAAGGAACAAAGAGGTGTAATTGCACAATTATGTTCGCTAGATGTTTCCACATTGGAATCATCTATTTCTCCAGATCTCCAAAAAGTCTTGGACAATCATTCCAAGGTATTTGAGACTCCCAAAGGTCTCCCACCTATTCGTGATCATGATCATGCTATTCATCTGATTCCAGGAAGTGTTCCTCCAAACATCAGGCCGTACAGATATCCCTATGCCCAAAAGAGTGAAATTGAACGTATGGTTGCAGAAATGCTAGAGGCTGGTATAATTCAACCTAGTCAAAGTTCTTTCTCTGCTCCAGTAGTATTGGTGCACAAGAAGGATGGATCATGGCGCATGTGTCCGGATTATAGGGAGCTCAACAAGCTCACTATTAAAGATAAGTTTCCCATTCCTGTCATTGATGAATTATTGGATGAATTGCATGGATCAATTTACTTCACCAAGTTGGATCTTCGTTCAGGATATCATCAAATCAGAATGAAGACTGAAGACATTCCAAAAATAGCATTTAGAACTCATGAGGGTCATTATGAATTTTTGGTCATGCCTTTTGGCCTTACCAATGCACCTTCTACATTTCAAGGTTTGATGAATTCCATTTTCAAACCCTTCCTTAGAAAATTTGTGTTAGTATTTTTTGATGATATACTAATCTACAACAAGTCTTGGAAGGATCATGTTGAACATGTTGACAGGGTGCTACAACTATTGGAGGAGAAACAATTATATGCAAAAAGATCCAAATGTTTCTTTGGAGTACAAGAGGTGGAATATCTGGGTCATATTGTATCTCATGAAGGAGTTAAGGTAGACCCTAGCAAAATTAAAGCCATTAAGGAATGGAAAATCCCCACATCCATAAAGCATTTGCGAGGATTTCTCGGGTTGACAGGGTATTATCGCAAGTTTGTTAAGAATTATGGGAGAATAGCAGCACCTCTAACAACATTATTGAAGAAAGATGCATTTTCATGGACTCCAGAAGCAACAAAGGCCTTAAAACATCTTAAAGAGGCAATGTGCCAAGCACCGTCTTAGCTACACTGGACTTCACAAAAACCTTTATTGTGGAATGTGATGCTTCAGGAAATGGAATTGGTGCTGTTTCAATGCAAGATGAAAGACCCATTGCTTTTGAAAGTCGTCCAATCAAGGGAAAGTTTTTACACAAAGCTATTTATGAGAAGGAAATGTTGGCAATACTACATGCACTTAAGAAATGGCGACCCTACCTAATGGGAAGACACTTCAAGGTAAAAACGGATCATGATAGCCTTAAATACTTTTTAGAACAAAGATTATCCTCTGAAGAGCAACAAAAGTGGGTCACAAAGATGTTGGGTTATGACTTTGAAATCATCTACAAAAAAGGGAAGCAAATGTGGTGGCAGATGCACTCTCAAGAAAGGATGAGGATGTGGAAGCATTGTTGTGCGCCATTTCTATTATCCAACCAGATTGGATAAATGAAGCAAGGGAGGAATGGAAGAATGATGAAGAAGTGTGGGCACTTATTCGAAATTTACAACAAGATTCCAGTACATCTGATACATTTAGCTGGCAAAATGATTTGTTATGGTACAAAGATCGCTTATACCTCTGTAAGAATTCCCAACTCAAACAAAAGATTCTTATGGAATTGCACACTTCTCCCTTAGGAGGGCACTCAGGATTTTTAAAAACTTACCACAGGGTTAAGAAGGAATTTTTTTGGGATGGCCTTAAATCAGATATTCAAAAGTTTGTGGCGGAATGTTTGGTTTGCCAACAAAATAAAGTTGAAACAATTAAGACCCGGGTCTATTACAACTTTTATCCATTCCAAGCCAATGTTGGGAGGAGGTTTCAATGGATTTTATCACAGGTTTACCCAAGTCTGAGGGAAAGAGTGTCATCATGGTGGTAGTTGACAGACTTACCAAGTATGCACACTTTTGTGCATTATCACATCCATTTAAAGCCAGTACAGTTTCTACTGCATTTATGGAAACAATTCAAAAGCTACATGGAAACCCAAAGATTATTGTAAGTGACAGAGATCCCATTTTCAATGGAAATTTTTTGACAGAATTATTTTCTTGTCTTGGTACTCAGTTAGCTCATAGCTCATCTTATCATCCTCAATCTGATGGGCAAACTGAGATAGTAAACAAATGTTTGGAAGGATATCTTCATTGCTTTGTATCTGATAAACAAACACAATGGGTCAAATGGTTGCCTTTGGTTGAATGGTGGTATAACACTTCCTTCCATACAACAACAAAAATGACCCCATTTATGGCACTTTATGGATATCAGCCACCATCCATCACATCATATTTAAGAGAAAATTCTAAGGTTCAAGCAGTGGAACATCACATTGAACATCAACAACAAGTCCTCCAACTCTTAAAGGATAACCTCGTGTTGGCACAAAATAGAATGAAACAACAGGAAGATCAACATCGCAGCGAAAGAAGTTTTGATGTAGGTGATTGGGTATTCCTACGGCTACAACCATATAAACAAATGTCCCTCAAGCAAGCTAAGAAGGATAATAAATTATCACCAAAGTATTATGGTCCGTACAAGGTGTTGCAAAAAATTGGTACTATGGCATACAAATTGGAGCTTCCTGCAATGTCTCGAGTGCACCCAGTTTTCCATGTTTCATGTTTAAAGAAGGTTATAGGCGAAAAGCTCCCAATTCAAACAATATTGCTAGAACTTGACGAGGAAGGAAAAATTATATTGGAACCAGAAGCAGTCATAGAAACAAGAACTCGACAGCTACAAAATCGATCAATTTCGGAGTATCTCATCAAGTGGAAGAACTTATTCGCTGAAGATTCCACATGGGAGGATGAGAATTTTATATAGAAGCATCCAGAACTACTCAAGTGTTGAGGACAACACTTTTTATGAAGGAGAGGGGCATGATAGGACCCTATAATACTAGTGATTACCCATTACTATTGTAGTTGTATTCCTTATTAATATTGTTGTGCCCCTATTGTCCCCATATTTTTATTACTGTGCCCCATAGAACCCCTCTATTTTTATTTTTGTGGCTTTATATTATTATTGTTAGGTCGGCTGGGTTATATTGTGACTCCTTAGACTCCTATATATAGAAAGGAGGTTTTGTCATTTGAATCATCCAAGAATTGTTCATTTATGTAATGTAAAGGAGGTTGCCCCCTCAAAGAGGCTGAATTCTAAGGTGTTAATCTATCTTTTCTATCTTTTTATGAGCTGGTTTCATAACAGCGCGCCTCTCTTCCAGGGCTCCGCGATCCGTCATACCTATGAGAAATGCTATGCATAGACTAAGCATGATGTATTCCATAGGCATTATGGCTTCAACCCTATATACCAGCCTAAAAGGTGTCTGTCCTGTTAACTTCTTACATGTAATCCTATAAGCCCATAATACTGCATGTATGCGTAGGTCCCAATCACTTCGTTGAGCATTGCATACCTTGGTCAACGCATTTTCAAGCACTTTTTTGAATGCCTCGATTGTCTCGTTAGCCTGTGGGTGATAAGGTTGCTCTTTTGATGATACACTTGAAACTCTTCCATCAATGCGCTAATCGTTTCATTCAGAAAGTGCGCGCCCCAATCACTCATCAAAATATTTGGGCATCCAAATTGGGTTAGTACATGTTCAAATAGAAACTTCGCGGTAGTCGCACCTATGCAATCCTTTACCAACTATGATTCTGCCCAACGAGTCAAGTACTTCGTCACAGTGATAATGTACCTTGTGCCTGTCTTTCCTTGGGGCTGAATAGGTCCTACAAAATCGATTGCCCACTTCTCAAAATGTTGCGACGTCATTTATGGATTCAAAGACATTTTATCCCTCCACGATGGCCTGCCTATTATTTGGCATACATCACATGCCTTGCAATATGATTTTGAATCCTGATGAAGGGTTGGCCACCACAACCCAGTGCGTAGAATCTTCTGCGCGGTTTCTCTCCCTGCGTAATGTCCTCCCGCGGCGCCCCCATGCGTGTCCACGAGGATGCTACTTCATTCAAACTCAGGTACATACCTTTGTAGTATCTCATCAGTCCCCATCTTTTATAGATTCCCAGCAATGACAGATAAGTCTGCCGCGTGCACCACCAATTCCTTGTTTTGCTAGACAGAGTATCCTTCCGCCGCAGTTCCTATTGCTAGGAAGTGTATTATATCCTCAAAATGTCCATCCGAGACACGAACAACAAAGAGTTGCGCGTTAGGTAATCCTTCCTCCAAATTAGTGGGTTCCTCCCCTGTCTCAATGCACGACAGGTGGTCAGGTCCCGCATTCAATCGTCTAGGCTTTAAAACAACTTCAAAATCGTATTCTTGGAACAATAAGAGCCATATACATATTTGCCCCCTCAACACAGGCTTATTAACCAAGTACTTTAGAGTGGAGTACAGGTGCACCTGCTCAGGTTGGGGCTTTTCTCCATAGGCCAGATGCACATGTAGATCATTCTGCCCATCGTACTAGTCACATCTTAGGCTTCCCAAATCATGTTCTCATCATCCTCCTATATCCACGCCAATCATAAAAATTTCTCTTGTCCGTACCCCACCATCTTGCGGGCGTAGCGCGCAGTGCCCAGTCCAAGGCTTGGAAGCGTTGTTTTTCTGGCACCTCCCTTTCAAACGCAGCCAAAAAGATATCTACCTCACTCATTCCATCATAAGTAGGCAGATTTCTTTCTTCTAACGACACACAGTGTAGTGACCAGGTCATCATGTTGTAATTCAGCGTAGTTACCTCATGTAACCGATTCTGCCAACGTTCTATTTCTTCGTCAAAGTTCGAAGTGCAGGAACTCTTGCGATCCCATGTGAACTGTCCATCCATGATGGGATTCACCCAGTCTTGGTCTCGTGGTGTTATCTTATAGGTGTAGTCTAGATCATCATCACTCTCATAATCGCGGACTGGTTCTATGTAGCGCGATCCTGCAACAGGATCCAGGGGTATTATTATGCACAGTGATTTCCTCTCAAAGATCATCTTTCACTTCTTCATATTGATTAGCCCATTCATATCAGTAGCCCAATCAATTCCCAGGAGTGTAGGGTAGGGACTGCTATCATCAAAAATTTCTATTACTTCGAAATCTGCCAGCGTGCTTGCTCCCTCAATATCCACGGTCACTCCCTGCAGCTGCCCCATGGGTATGATTTTTTGCTGGTTCTTCATCCTCAACTGAATCGGAGACCATTGCAGCGCATGTCTCCCCATTCATTCCCATGTATGTTTCGGTAGAACATTCGCATCTGATCCCAAATCCAAAATGACTTGATCCATTTCATATTCTCCGATCTGTGCGGTGAGTCTCATTTCACGCCCCGTCCTTGTCTTATGCTTTCTGATCTTGCGGACTACGCATGGTTCACCTGACGCAGTCCCAACACATCTATTGATGAGTTCTTGTATCCCTTTCATAGCCTTACTGTTGCGGAGTAATTTCATACAGGTTTCCAAGAAAGTTGTGAGCATAGAGGGGTCCATTTCTGGCTCAAGCTTATCCTTGCTTCCTGAAGTGGAGGCCTCAACAAAGCTCTTCTTATCTTCCATGAATGCTTCACGAGCGTGCTCCAAATAGAACTCATCCTCTTTCGCTGGGGCTTTGACAACCCATGTACTGTCTTTCGGTTGTTTCCCCTTGTCATCGCTTGTCGCGATTCCACTTCAGAACACTATATTTACATTCGTATCTTCCTCGTGCAGCTCAGACCTCATTATCTATAGGTTCTTAGTCGGGGGAGGTGGTAGTGCTCCTTTGTCATGTATCCTAGTTATCAGCGTAGGACAATATTCTGTTTCACGATCAAACAACGTGCAATACTTGCATGATGGGCGCGTTGGGTTAGTGAAATCTCGGGTGTAGTCTCCTTGCCCTTCACAATTGTAGTAAACTGCAACCTCTACTAGGTCCTCCTCCGCCTAGGCCTCATCCGTGCCTCTGAAATCCTATCCACACCATCCATGTATTCTGGTCAAGGGGCCAGTTTTCAGCTTGAACCCTGTAGGCGGGAGTTCTATCCATCATCAATTCATAGCTCCTACAAGTACACTCATCATGTCCCACTGATCTACGAAAGTTGTGGAACAACCGTTGCGGTGTTTGCACATACTTCTATAACAAGTGGCAGTTATCCATGGCATGTTTTCCCGCTACTTGAGCTTCCATCCTTAAAGGCATCAGTCCTCCTCCTATAAGGTAATTTTTAAAGACCAAACAATGGTCTTTGTCATGACCCTGACTCTTGCATTTCATGCACCATACCTCTTCGCATACCTCTGGTCGAACCGTCCTATCCTGCTTCAGAGTTTGCATCTCAAGGCATAGATTCTTCAGTTGTGCGTGGATCTGCTGAATTCCTAGGTTAGGATTTTACGTCGGGGTCTCATGTAGTCTCATGGCAATTTCCAAGGCCTCTACCTGAGTTGTTATCTTCTGCTGCGACAACGCACTCCTTAAGTGTGGTAGTAGCGAAGCCACAAACCACTCGCGATGTTGTCCATCTGTCAAAGTCATGTTGGCTTCACGGATCGTACATTTTAGCCTATGATTTAGTTCCCAAGGTGTCTCTCCTGGTAGCATCGTGATCTATTTGAATCCCACAATCAATTGTGCTTCAGATTTAGGCCTGCTAAATTCCCTATTCAGTGTTTCTTGGATGTCTGTTATTCTAACATTTGGGTTATCACTGGAGTACTTAATATACCAGATTAGCGCGCGATATTGCAGAGTACTAACCAGTGTTGCCTTCTTTATGTGATCGACTGTAACACCTTGAGCTTCCCATACAACCCTCACAACGAACCAGAATTGGTCTGGATCCTCATTTCCCAAACCTTTGAACAAAGGCAACTTCACTGTGTTTGCCATACTAAATCGTGGTGGTGGTGGAGGTGGTACGGGTGAAGTTGGAGGTGATGGTGGAGAAGACGGAGGTGGTGTGGGCAGAGGTGGTATTCACGGGAATCCTTGTCTTATCAACTGAATAGCACTTCGTGGAGAGACCTTCACTATCCCTTCTTCATCCCTTCGTGGAGGTGAAATCAAGGGGCTATACTCCAGACCCTTATTTCCTTCGTTTCTATAACTTTTTCCGCTTCGCGTAGTCCCAAACATCAAGGTAGCTGCATAACCCATTTTTCACACAAAAACATTTTAATCCAAGTATTTAGAGATTTAATGTACTTACCTCGCGGTCCTTTGAAAAAGCGTTGCTCTGCCTCGCTATAGCTAACTGAGGTGTCGACCGCGAATTCAGTAACAAATCCTCCTATGATGCGATCGAGCCAATGATCAACAACGTGCGCGATCTTATCCTCCAATGCTTCCAACCTTCGCACTAACTCTGGGTCCACACAATAGGACCGTCAAGTTTCCACCTTCCTTGGCTATCTGCTAGCTTCGCGATCCACTCATATAGCTCAGTAGGGAAAGAGGTGAAAAAAATTTCGTGGATCTCCGTATACAGGTATTGGTCCAACCACTATTCTTTTGACAGTTGCAGGTTTCTGTTTTCTTGTGTTGCGAACTCATGAATTCTTCTTTCCAACCAGCATTCGATTACTTTCTTAGTTGGATTCGAGTGATACGACACCACACATTTTGATCCAGGTGGATCTTCAAACACCATGGCATGGAAATGCTCGAAAATCAAAGTGATCAGAATGATGTCGAACTAGGACCAGATCGAAGAGCTCATCTTCCTGATCGTGGAGGTGCGAATAGTTCGTCAATCTGAGTCCGGATGACGAAGTTATCGCGAAAAGAAGGTTAGCTTGATCCTTAAGAAAATGAGGTTTTTCCATAAAAATTGGACTTTAAGCCTTAAGAGGCAAATCGCAATCGGCATAGTCCAAAGGGTGGACTTAAGGTGGGCCTTTAGGACCCCCGATCAGTGATCTCCAATATCGGAGTCGGGGGCAGGCAATCGGTGATGTCGAAGAGTTGTCTTGCAGTAGGCGGTCAAATCGGCGATATTGGCGATGTCAGCATCGGAGGATCGGTGTGGGCGGATCGGCATTGGCGAAACCCAAAGGCCAAGGACCAGGACCCTTGGATATCAGCGATTGCGATTAGCGATTATCGATATCGGTGATCGACGATCGCCATTGGAGGATGCCGAAGGAAGGACCCCGGGCTGAAGCGATAGCGATAAGCAATTAGGCGTGGACCCGATGGGAATTATAAGCCCGATTTTATAAAATTTGAAATCCAAACTTTTGGATTTTTCAATGTTTTTCAGAGTTTTCTGGGTTTTTGTATTATCGTTGTAAAACGATAAAAAGGCTATTTTCTTAAGGTTGTTGCAACCGCCGATTGTTCTACACAAACGACTTCTATTATTAAGCAACAGGCCTCCAATTTTGAAGCACTCTTGTCCCAAACGTGTTATAAAACATGATGGGTGATAGAGATCTAGGCGGGGGGGTTGGAGACAGAGAAAGCCTGCATGCCAGAGAGTTCCCGAGAGCCCAAAACCTGTGCTAAAGTGCCAAGAGCATGGTGTTAGAGAGCCCCGAGAGCATGAAGTGATAGAGAGCCATAAGGAGGCTGCATCTGATGAATAGTCGCAGATTGAGGCTATGCAGAGACAACCAGACTGTGCTGCGATTATGCAGAGAAACTTGAAGCCAGAGCTGCGCTTGAGATGCATAGATCCACAGAGCTTGAACTTCAGACAGATCGTCGAGCTGTAGCGACAGAGCCAAATAGCCAGCAAGCTACAAAGCCGAGAGTCTGGAGTAGTTCTTCTCTAAGATCGATTCATCTTTTAAGTAATGCTTCTTTGATTGTTTCTTTTGATCGATTCATCTCTTGATCGATTCTTCTTGTATGATCAATGTTGTGAGGTTGATGTTTCAACGAGAGTTAGCATTTTGACAGTTTGCTTTAGATGCCCACTTCTTCATATGGCCATTCATAATGAGGCCATAATAGATTGGTAGTGGACTGTGCCTGTGCAAAGATGATGTGAACAGATGTTCACTATGGATCGTTTTATCCACTTCTTCATTCATATCTTCAGATGGCCCGTGGTTGGTGTGAGGTATATGATTATTTCATATATTTCTTCTTCCACATTATGTTGCAGATCCTAGATTGATATTGATATAGGATCTTCTTTATTTTCATGTTTTCATGATTCCTTGCTTCATGTTATGAGGAATCTTCATATGATGTACTTTATGCTTTGAGATCCCTTTGTATGTTTTTGGGATACTCTTGTTGTCGTTGTGCATGTGTTTTTCTTTGACATCCCTTTTGTGCCTTGTTGGCGAGATGCGCACCATGCATGTTTTTGATCATACTGATAGGAGTTTTGATTGAGAGTTCTAGTTGTAGAATATCTCTTAGAGCCACTCCTGCGTGAGGGCCTTCTTCCTTGTATGATCGAGACAACAAACTCTTGTGTACATCACTTTTATTGACAACACCTAATGCAGCGGCCTACACCACCTTGATTGGGGCCCGAAGACGTAGTCCCTCTTGGACGAACTCTGTTAAAAACGAATTTTGTTTTCATGTGCTGATGATTGTTATGCTCCTCTTCTTTTTCACATGCACTTGTATTCCTTAATGTTCTCTTAAAAGGGAAATTTTAACACATCATGAAAGTAAAAGGTCTTAGTAAGTTCCTTCTTCACACCTGGACCTCGATCAAGTGGTATCGGAGCAGGTCTTAACATTGATGTGAATTGCAGCGTGAACAATGGAACGTGCACAGAGAATGAAAGAGTGATGTGCGAGACCATGCTTGACATCTCTAAGAAAGTGGAGATTGTGTATGAAACTCTATAGAAATAAAAAGAGGAAAAGGAACGATTGCAGCTTCAGTTGCAAGCCACAGAAGAGGCCATGAAAGAACTGAAGCAAAACAAACATAATCTTCAAATAGAGAATGATGAATTGAAGATGCACTTACATGAAGAGAAAGAGGAGAAGTAGAGTTTGCTACTACAGCTGCAAGCAAAGTACAAGGCCTTGGAAAAGCTGCAGCAAGACCCATGTGAGGTAAAAAGTAGTTCTCCATCTTCATGTATGTTTCCTGATGATGATTTTGCTGTGTTTGAAAATATTACCACAGGAATTGGCTCCAAACTGCTAAAGAGAATGGGATATGAAGGAAAAGGCTTGGGCATTAATGGCCAAGGCATTGTCAATCCCATCAAAGCAGAGGAATTACCTCGTCAGGCAGGACTTGGGTATGGCAGGAAAGAAGTTGGGAAATGTGATCCACCAACAACAAATGATGAGCAGCCCTCATTGGTTCTTTCCAAATCGAAAGAGAAGGTAAAAGATGTTGATTTCCTTTCGATTTCATCTACTGATAGTATGATGTCTGTTGGAGATTTGGAGATCCCGATTACAGGGACAAATATGAGGCTCCTTACAAAGACAAGGCACGAGGGGAAAGAGCTTGGTGCTAACAACCAAGGCATGACCCAACCTTTGGAGGTTATGCATGAACCTCGATTTGCAGGCTCGAGATACACCAGAGGAGAGTGCTCAAAGGTGTCAGATTTGTCCGAGACTTCGTCGAGGAAAGAGAATGATGGGAAGACATCCCCATCATCACATGGCAGTTTCCATTGCAGGGAGAGAGCTGAGGCAAGCTCTCATCGCCATACTGACATCAAAGACGGCAAAGTAAGGTATAATCACTTTCAATCTTCAAATTCATTATGATCATATTGTAAACAATGAACGAAGACAAAGGCATCGAAAAACATGCACTTTTTGTGGCTTACCTAACCATACCTTTTCCAAGTGTTGGAAAAGAATAGCAGCACTCATGAGGCGTGAAAGACCCTCTCAACCGCATAAAAAGAAACAGGTTAAGTAGATATGGAGAAATAAAACATACTGCAATCATTAAAGAAATGGCCATCAAAGAGCCACTTGCTAGAAGCTCCATCCAGAGCATCGCCTTAAATACAAAGTGTCGGTGCATGAAGCAGGAAGAGTAGTTGTTCAACAAGCAAAACCACCTCAAGGAGGTGACCCATTCACATTGATAAGTGAAAAATGGTTTTGTTGACTTGCTTTCGTTGCATGGTAATTCTTTGTAAATCATTTATTACATTTTTAAAGTGTAAAAGTGATGATGAGTTTCCATCACTTGGTCAGCAACAATGATGTCTGGTCATGTTTTGAGTTGTATTTTGAGTCGCATATTAATACTCTGAAAGTGATGTTATGTTTCCATCACTTGTCCACACAATAATGTTTGGCCTTATGAATGTAAATCATGTGTTGCAGTGATGATGTGTTTTCCATCACTTTTTGAAGCAACCATGATGAGTTGGCCTTATTGTCATATCTGGAGTATTACATCCATCTTGTTGTAAACTTGACCACCGAGTATGAGTTATAAACTCGTGGCAAGTATGGGATGTTTAGGTCTTTAGTTTGGTCATGTCATTTAAAGCATGTAATTGCAAATCCATGTACTACAGGTTGCAGGGGAAGCAGGTGTCGGTTCATTGCTTAAGGCTTTGAAGAACAAAGGTGAAGGAGATGGAAGCGAGACCTCTTTAGGACATTTGTGATCCAAACAGGGTACAGAGGAAGATGTAGATTACTTTTTATGCTTTTGGAGGACCAAAAGCTCCTCAATGGGGAGGATTGATCCAGGTGGATCTTCAGACACCATGGCATGGAAACACTCAAAAATCAAAGTGATCATAATGATGTCGAACTAGGACCAAATCGAAGAGCTCATCTTCTTGATCGTGGAGGTGTAAATGGTTCATCAATCCGAGTCCGAATGACGAAGTTATCACGAAAAGAAGGTTAGCTTGATCCTTAGGAAAATGAGGTTTTTCCATAAAAATTGGACTTTAAGCCTTAAGAGGCAAATCACAATCGGCATAGTCCAAAGGGTGGACTTAAGGCGGGCCTTTCGGACCCCTGATTAGCGATCTCCGATATCGGAGTCAGGGGCAGGAAATCGATGATGTCGGAGAGTTGTCTATGCAATCAGTGATCATATCAGTGATGTCAACACTTTTAAAACGATGATGTCGGCATCGGCAGATCGAAGTCAGTGGAACCCAAAGGCTGAGGGCCAGGACCCTTGTATATCAGCGATTGCTATTAGTGATCACCGATATCAGTGATCGGAATGATCGCCGATTGGCGTCGGAGGATGTCGAAGGAAGGACCCCAGGCTGAAACAATAGCGATAAGCGATTAGGCACGGACCCGATGGGCATTATAAGCCCGATTTTATAAAATTTGAAATCCAAACTTTCAGATTTTTCAATGTTTTTCAGAGTTTTCTGGGTTTTTGTATTATTGTTGTAAAATGATAAAAAGGCTATTTTCTTAAGGTTGTTGCACCCGCCGATTTTTCTACACAAACGGCTTCTATTATTAAGCAACAGGCCTCCGATTTTGAAGCGCTCTTGTCCCAAACATGTTATAAAACACGATGGGTGACAGAGAGATGGGGGGGTTGGAAACAGAGAAAGCCTACATGCCAGAGAGTGCCCGAGAGCCCAAAACCTGTGCTAAAGTTCTGAGAGCATGGTGTTAGAGAGCCCCGAGAGCCTGAAGTGCTAGAGAGCCATAAGGAGGTTACACCCGATGAATAGTCGCAGATTGAGGCTATGCAGAGATAGCTAGAATGTGCTACGGATTATGCAAAGAAACTTGAAGCCAAAGCTGCACTTGAGATGCGTAGAGCCACAAAGTTTGAACTTCAGGCAAATTGCTGAGCTGTAGTGACAGAACCAAATAGCCAGCAAGCTACAGAGCTGAGATTCCAGAGCAGTTCTTCTCTAAGATCGATTCATCTTTTAAGTAATGCTTCTTTGATTATTTATTTTGATCGATTCATCTCTTGATCATTTCTTATTATATGATCAATGCTGTGAGATCGATGTTTCAATGAAAGTCAGCGCTTTGACAGTTTGCTTTAGATGCTTGCTTCTTCATATGGCCATTCGTAATGAGGTCGTAACAGATTGGTAGCGGACTGTGCCTGCGCAAAGATGATGTGAACAGATGTTTGTTGTGGATCGTTTTATCCACTTCTTCATTCATATCTTCAGATGGCTCATGGTTGGTATGATGTATATGATTATTTCACATATTTCTTCTTTCACATTATGCTGCAGATCCTAGATTGATATTGATACAGGATATTCTTTATTTTCATGTTGTCATGATTCCTTGCTTCATGTTATGAGAAATCTTCATATGATGTACTTTATGCTTTGAGATCCCTTTGTATGTTTCTGGGATACTCTTGTTGTCGTTGTGCATGTGTTTTGCTTTGACATCCCTTTTGTGCCTTATTGGCGAGATGTGCACCATGCATGTTTTTGGTCATACTGATAGGAGTTTTGATTGAGAGTTCTAGTTGTAGAATATCTCTTAGAGCCACTCCTGCGTGAGGGCCTTCTTCCTTGTATGATTGAGACAACAAACGCTTGTGTACATCACTTTTATTGAGAGCACCTAATGCAACAGCCTACACCACCTTGATTGAGGCCCGGAGACATAGTCCCTCATGGACGAACTCTGTTAACAACGGCTTTTGTTTTCATGTGTTGATGATTGCTATGCTCCTCTTCTTTTTCGTGTGCACTTGTATTCCTTAATGTTCTCTTAAAAGGGCAATTTTAACACATCACGAAAGTAAAAGGTCTTGGTAAGGTCCTTCTTCACACCCTGATCTTGGATCACATCTCTTATGTAGATTTCGGTCCCAGTAACAGAACCATTTGTTGGCTTGTGGGGGCCTGACCCAGGTTCAATGTTAGTTAGCCAAACAAATCCCTACACTACTGGCCCTTTCGGCATCAGCCCGCGGAGCGCGGACTGAAGTCTCACCCGAAGTAGTATGGGGAGATGCTGGAACCAAGTATCCGCACTCTTGAGATGGATGTGATGTCGTTTTATTCCAGTTATACCTACCTTCGCGCAGGTTGCTTAATCCTCTGTTTCACCCTTCAGTACCTTCGCGAAAGGGTACAATCGTCTTCCGCGCAGCCGTAACCAGGGGCTGAAGTCCTTTCGTGCTACCAGGGCAGCAAACTATGGTATCTTCCTAACTAGGCTAAGTGTATTTATTATTAGATCATAGTTAGCTTCACGTAAACCAATGTTCCTACTTGCGGTCACTTATCCAACAAAATTACATACATTCGCGCATCATATAAGAATTATAAGTGAAATTTATACCCAATATAACAGATGCATAAACAGGAAACAAAAACATAGAAATTTTAGAATACTTCTCTTTATTGATAATTCCGAACAATTACAAACTTGACCCGCCCTGCACACTCAGCTGTAGGGGTCCGTGCACTCAGTTGCGGACTTCTAGGCCTCTGCGCACTCAGCTACAGAGCCTCTACCTATGCTACGACCCAAAACTTAGACTTCTACTCAGAGCTATCTCTCATACATCATATCTTTCTTGATTCCATTATTCAACTAATTCAATAATGTCTCTAACTACTTAGAGCTTATCTCTATACATTACATTTCCAAATAAGGGCAGACAACCTTATGACTCTTTAACATCTATGCGCTCCATGACCAAAAAATGCGAAGTCTTTACATTTGGATTACAAAATTGGACCAAAATCTGGGCTTTAAGCCCCAAAACTGCCCTTGGGGGATCTTGCGCCCAACACAATGACAGTATATAGAATTCCAAAAAACATTGATCTAGGAGTATAAACTCTAACTTGATTTCCACAAGTGACAAAAAGATTTAAGTCAAAACTTCACTGAGATTATAAGCAAAGGTTGGACAACAAGTAGAGCCAAAGGTAAACTTTGGAAGCATAATCTCAAAAAAAAAACTAATAGACTTTAGCATTGATTGGGATTCCTGTTAATATCCACAGATGCCTTTAATTGAACCATCTTTCTTATCGTTCAGGGTGCCCCTCTGCCGAGAGACAATGTACATTGGAGAAGACCGCAGCCAAAAAGAAACCATCCCGCTACTTGTCTAGTGGTAAGAAAGCAAAGACCAAAGGAAGCACTTCAATCAGAAATAATCACTAGAGAGAGATGCAATCTGTTTGACTGTGGAGGGATAGCATTTAGTGGACCATTGATGGAAACAATAGGGCCAAGTTTAAGCTGTGGAGCATTGGAATTTGGTTGACTATTAATGATTGCAGGAGGCTCAATAGAGTCATCTGAAAGATCCCCCTAACACCTTTTTGGGTGGGAGCTCACAATCTTTGGATAGATACTTCCACCATATACTGCAGCTAAATAGGACCTGCAAGCTCTGTAGCATACAGGAGCCAAATAAATAAATGCACCTAATCAGAATCAAATACAACATAATTCTCCACTCTTTGTAGCCGAGATAGGATATCATCTAAATAGAAACGAACAAACCTTAAGAGGCGCTTAATGTCGTCTTACCCCGCAAAGATTTGATAGTTGTCAACTTGTTTGTATCTAAGAACAAGACACAAAAGAGTATTCAGTTGCTGATAAATTGCCATGGAGTGTAAAAAATATAATCTTTGTCTCCTGGATTTCCCAAGATATGGAATCCACTTGAGATCTTCAACACCAACCTCTGAATCCGAGCAATATATCATGTCACCATATCTCATAACGTAGTTGAAACTTAAAATATGAAATGTCTTATATGTCAATATTCCATTTGAGTTTTTAATTCTAACCTTTTCATCGTATAAATACCAAGCATTGCAAAGTATATTGACAACAACATAAGACATTATAACATATATAAAAATATAATATAATAATCTAGAAAACAATAATAACTATACTCATGAGATAATCATTAAATAATAATAATAATTATTATTATCCAATTTTAAGCTCACGACCAAGCCAGACACCAAATTGGTGTATGAGACCCCCTTTTTTGTGGGACAAGGGACCCACCTCCGTGCAACGATTTGACTTCTAAGTCTACAAATGCATATATACTCTACCCCCTCTGATTTTGAACCTGTGACCTCTTAAGAATAAACACATGATCTTAACCATTAAACCCACTCAAATTGTATAAACACATGCCAAAACAATATCAAACATATATTATCAACCTGTACTATTGAAAACACAAATAAACATATCCAATTTTAAAACATATATTATCACCATAAAATATTAAAAGTACACATATAAAACCAATGGGATGAAATATGCAAAATTAAGCTCTCACAACATGAACCTGAACGTCATCACAATTTAAAACTCCAATATCGCAATGCCCTATTACTATCAATGTTATACCTCTTAAAAATGGGATCTCCTTGATTTTCTTATAAGTAATGGATCTCATCGGAAGGTAAAAATTGCACATTTCTTATATAGGGTGTTCATCAAGAAAGTCACAATCATAGAACCTTCTTATATTTATTTCCAAATGATGGTTTAAATTAGTAGGATTTATATAATTTTCATGTGTTTCTCTTTGTGCTCAAGTAATTTCATGTATGAGATTTTGAAAAAAGATCAAATGACATGAAATTCCAGTTGCATACTCATACTAGCATAATATTTACGATATACATTATTTTTAATTAAAAAAAAATATTTAAAAAAATTAAGATTTATTTTTTATTAAAACAATTATGAATATAATGATAATAAAAAATAAAAATAGTTTTTAAGAATAAAGTAAATATTTAAATAATACAAATATAGTCAAAATTCTAGAAAAATATTGATGGCATGGTTTAATTTTTATCATTTTATTAAATTTAGGAGGAAATGATTTTAATTTTTTATCATTTAATCAATATAGTTTCCTTGATGTCCAAATTTAATATATTTAATTAGATATTTTCAAAATCAATGTATATGATATGAAAAAAATACGTTTAAATTGTCAATATATGATGCAACAATAAGAGTGCTCCTATCCAAAATTTCCCTTTGATATCAATGTAGCACCTTAATGCCCAATCTTAGTACATTTGTTTACATATTTTCAAGTCAATGTGTATGATATGAAAAAAAAATACTTTTAAATTATTAATATATGATAAATCAATAAGAGTGTACCTATCCAAAATTTCTTATTGGTATATCTCGTGCTACCCATGCCTTCCTATGTGGAAAGAAACAAAAGTAGTAAATTATTTCAGACAATTAGCTTTAATGTTAATTTGGCTTGACATTAAGTTATTGTGAAGACACTAAATTTAGAGAAAGTATTATTCAAACAAGGCAATCCTTTACTCTAATTATAAAAGAAAAAACTTACTTCTAACCAATTTGAAATATTTTGAAAACTTGATTTATTAGGACCACAACCTTTCTCAATATGTGTTTTTCATTCTTTCCTACTTATGTTCTCTTTCTTGCTCTATTATTCTCTTCATTTTGTGCATTCAAAAGAAAGATGAATAACAAAAACTTTTTTTCGCTTTCATGTGCACTCTTTGATAATAAAAAAATTGGTATCACAACTAAACACACTAATATGTCATCAATATCATCATCATTAGTTCCATCATAAGATATATCATTAGAGACAAAAAATCCTTGGGGTCAAAGAAGTCAAAAGTGTATTATTGGTTACAATGTATAGTGTTTATGTGGTCACAATAGCTAAGGATTATAATGTATTAGGGGTCACATGCTTAGACATAGTATATTACAGGTCATAGTGTGCTGGGAGAGTGATTGCAATAGAGCTATGAGCAAGGGTTGAGTGGGTTAAGTTTATTAACATGCTCAAGATGGTCAGCCATAGTCAATAAAATCAATGGTGATAAAGTATGTTCAAACATTATTAATATGGCCTAATATGGTTAGTGCAATTAATATAGTCAAGATGGTTGACCATAGTCCATATGATCAATGACGGTGAACCAAGAGAAAGGATCAATATCTAGTTGTACCTATTGGATTTTGATTATTTATATTGATTGGAAATCAACATTAGTTAACATAAGTCAATCTAGGGTAAAGGGATATGGGTTGGTGGGTAATTACTAGAGATAGTAGGTTAATATTAGTATAATAAGGGATTACGGTTAATGAGTCAATGTGACCAATAAGGTAAACCATATCCAATCATAGTCAATATGGTTAGTCAGGGTCAATAAGTTTTAGGGGTTATATTGTATTTTCAGGTGAGTGTGTTTGATGTTAAAGTATATTAAAGGGTTAGAATGTTAGGGGTTTAAAGTATTCATGGTCATAAAACATTAGGGGAAATTACTTCAAGTGTTATTGGGGTTAATCACCATAGTGTATTAGGGGTTTAACATGTTTAAGGGCGTTGTGTGTTAGCGAACAATTATGTTCTAAGTCATAGGGGTTAAGTGTCATAGTGTATTATAGGGATAATGGGTTAAGGTGTTAGTAGGTTAGGGGCTAGAGGATAATAGGATTGATTATTAGGAAGTTATAGGGTCGAGATTGTTAAGATGGTCCACCATGGTATGGTAAAAATGATTTAAAAATGATCATAGGTTATATGCTAGTGGTTCCAATTGAATTATTATGACTTATTGTCCACATTAATAAATTGCATATTCCCATATGCTTTAATGGGCTAGTGGGTTATTCGATTAGGGATTAAGTGTTAGAGTGTCAATGTCTTCACATGGTAAACATTGGTCATTATGACCAAGTATGAACAATCCTTATTAAGGGTTTAATGTTTTTTGGGTTTAGAGTATTTAGGATCATAATGTGTTAGGGCGTGAAAGCATCATGGGTCATAATGTATTGTTGGTTAATGTGGATGGGGATGACTAGTCATAAATGACAATGATTAAGGGTCATAATGTATTAGATTGTTAGTATTTGGCTTGCAAGGGATATTATTAGAACCCTAAATATTGTGCCAAAATTTATTCATTTTGACATCCTTAAGATATGTAGTGTTCTAGTGACTTGGTCATCCTAGGTTGCTTCATCCAGACTATGCCTTCTCGTATATGACTCAACCAAAAATGCTTAGTTAATGTTAGTAGTTATATAACCATGAATATCAAGGGATAAAATTCCAAACTGTCATCTCCAAAGCATCTCAAATAATGCACATATACTACTTAGCCATTAAAGCACAACTTAGAATCCTTCCACCAAAAGTAAACCATAATGCAAGATATGGGTGGTGTCCTAGCCGAGCACTTAAAATTTTATTAGAATAAATATTCAAGATGAGTCATACAAAATAAAGCTTAGCCACATGCTACAATCCTATAGAAGTAAAAATAAGCACAAGGATTTACTAAGACTCACAACCCTTGAATTCATAATTTCCTCCTAAAGAACCTATGGGATTTCCTCTTGTAGGTAATATTTATTCCATTGAACAGGCCACCAACTTTTTTAGGTCACATAACTTGCTACAACCCCTTACTTGTACCCCTTTATCACATAATGGTTCATTCTTCCATTTGAAAATGATTCCTTTGCGACCCATGACATTCACTTTATATATGTTGAAGAGAGTTCAATAATTGATATTAAACCAAGCATATTTCTCCACCTTCCACCTTAAAAGAGGACCCAAAACCCTTCAACTTCTCAATTCTACTTGATAGTTTCAACCATCCTCTTGAAGGTAGGTGTGGTAATACAAGCAATGCCTTGGTTGGCAGACCTTTCTACATTGCATGCCCATGTGGAATACTCCTAAAACTTCCTCAAACATGTTAACAACTACAACACTCTTTAGGGCATCCACAAAACATCATCCACTCACTTGTTAAGACCACTCTTTCTTTGAACACACCCTCACAACTGAGCATCCCAAAATAGTAATGTTATGAACAAGTATATAGATTATCTATCCATTTCCTTGGATTTTGTATTTTACAACTTGTTATACCAAAAACCCATATCCAATCCCTATAAAACTTGGGGCATTGTTTTTTGTTAACTTTGATGCACCTTGAGCACTTTTGCAAGGAACCATATTACTTTACACATCACTTCAATGAAGGAAACCACCTTGCTTATCAGTTGGTCACTCTCCCACACTCCTCTATTCAATTTTGATCTATGGGATTCGAATAATTGTATGTCTATATTTTTCTTACCATGATGCTTGTAATTGTGGCTCTCTATCTAGTGATTCACTTCATGCAACTAACATCTAACGTACAACCTCCACATCATAGGCTTTTACCACTCAACCATAGATGAAATCCATTTAAACTGGTATGGGGATTCCTTTCATAGGATTTACATTATCTCCCACTAAGTTGTTACCATCCTAGTAAAATCTAGTCAAGGTCCACCTGATGCATCAAGTCCCTTTCCTTGAACTCACAGTTTTTGTCTTCATATTGCCATAATGACTGCATCCTCTCTTTTTTTCCAACAAAGAAATAACTTTTCTTCACCTTACCAAATCCAATAGTCTTGTGAATAATCAATTTCTCCCATTCATGATTAGTTTTGGTTTTAAATACAATAGGTGCCTTGGATGAACCAACTTTACTAAGATAAATTGCATTAATCATCCAAGGTTGAAGCTTACTTACATGAAATACTAGGTGATAGGAATTCAAGTGGGGTAAAAGTTTCAATTTGTAAGCCATATTTCCTACCATGCTAATCAATAGAAATGACCCCTAAAAATTCCTTAAAGATAACCTAGAAATGCATATTAGATTCTTGGGCAACTTAGATATTTAACCTAAGTAAGACTATGTCCCACAATTGGAACTCTAATTCCCTTCTCACTTAGTTCACCTAAAAACTCACATGTTTAGTCACCTCCATAAAATATATGTGTGCCTTTTCCACTTTGTCTTACCACCATTTATATAATTGAAGTGTTGGAGGATTATTCTCATATATCCCTATCAACATGGTGTGGGTTCCATCAACTACTACTCAAATGGACAACTCAACTAGGTTATGCCTAGACTCCAAACATGTTTTTAGATTCAAAATAAACTAGGTTGAGTCCAACAACTTTTGCCAATTTTATTAGCCTTCCCATACAAAATTCCAAAGTTAATTCTCCAAAAGGCATTGCCTAAATTCAGTCAAGGAATGATAACTTTGGCTCATCAATAATTTAATCTTAATAAGCTTGAACAACTCTATTCAAACTTTAATGGTAAATTCTTGACACAATATTCAATGTAGGACCCCAATACTTAACAATATGCTTGAAGAACAACTTTGTAACTTCCTCCACTTCGCAAGTAAACTTCCTTAGAATGAAGGTCACATAGTTAACAAATCAATTCACTGTGACTATTATAACATTGTTACTTTACAATTAGCATAGCTAAAATATGAACTCCATGGAGACACTCACCCATGGTCCCATTAGAATGTGCAAAGGTTCCAATGGTCCTACCTATATTCTATTATTTTCCTTCTCTCACTATTTGATCAAAATATTTTAAATATATCGCTCTACGTCCTACTTAATATTCTCCCAATAAAAGGCTTATCCATAAGTGCAAACTTCTTTCCTATTTATGGAGAGAAATATAATCAAGAACCCTATCCACTTATCCCTATCCTAGGAAACCATATCCTCTGACTTGTAGCCATATTTGTAACGGTTTTCTACATTTTTGGAGTTAAGAGGGGAGTGTGTGAGTTATTTCTTTATTTCTCATTTATTTTTGGTTCATCTTATCCTTAGTCAACTCTATAATTGAATCTATCTCTATTTTAAAACCTCAAACTCCGTTTTCCCTTAGTTAACTGGAACTGAGGGAGAGTTGTTTTCCTATTGGTTGTTCATGCATAAGGAACCATACTTAGTGTGCATTAGTCCTCTCCATGAGATTTTTATTTAATTAAACTCAAATCAAGCAATTCAAAGAATGCGAATAAAAGTAAATTTGAATTGGTCTTATAGTCTCTTAGTCTAAAGAGTTCTATTTTATTTCCTTTTATCTATTTTTGTGTGGCTAATTACTAGTATAGTTTTTTGTCATAACTATATTCTTATGCTTGTGCTTAGAATACTACATCATATCATAGTTTTTATGATGTTAAGGATTATAAAAAATTTAACATGGCATCAAAGCATTTGAGGATTTTGTGAGGAATATACTCATATTTGTAGGTTATACAAGAATGAATAGCTCAAATAGAGTGGATCAACCCATTATTGTGATTCTTACTCCATTCAACTACTTTGAGTGGAATACCAAAATCATATTTCTACTATGAAGTAAGGGAATTTATATAATTATAAGAAGTAGAGCCCAATTCAACTATACATAAGTTAAAATAATTTAATAGGATGGATTATGCCTATGGGATTCTATGCTTTTCCATTTCTCCAAATTTTATCTTTCATCTTGAAACTTGTTCAACTACCAATGAAGTATGGACTAAGTTGGAGGGTCTGGTTGTCTAGCTAGATGAGTTGAGATGATATCAACTTGAGAATAACATCATAGCATTGATTCAAGGAAAATTTGAGACCCTACAAGACTTATTCTCTAGATTCAAGACTTTGCTTCAACATTTAAAATATTGTAGCATTGATAGAAAGGAAGAGTGGCTCATCCTCTCAATTCTTTCAAATCTAGGACCCGAATATTCAATGTTTGTTTCTTCTTTCACACTACTAAACCTTCCAAGTGAAAATATTGAAAGATGAATTCCTTGGATGAATTAAGAGATTCACTAATTCATGAGAAAAATAAGCTCATTCAAACAGGGGGTTTCAATATATCCAAGGGCCATGCTCTTGTAGTGTAGGATGATAGAAAGAAGAACAAGAAGAAATCAAAGGATCTTGATCACATAGATGGAGAAAGCATTGAATCCACCAAGGAGAGTTCAAACCCAAAGGGAGGAAAGTATAAGAGGGGGAGAACAAATTTCATCTATTGTAATAATGGTTTTCATCCAGAGAATTCATGTATGGTGAAGAATTGATCTTATGGTGCAAGTACTTCATCAACACAATCTTGCAGATTACATATTTTACAATGTAAATAAAATGTTTGAATATATGCCACCGAAGGATCAATGTAATGTTGATGTTATGACTATTATTGCTTCATATTTAATATAATTATCTTAGACTTAGGTTCCTCTAATCATATGCCTGCATCAAAGCATTATTTTTCTTCCTTGGTATCTTTCACTAGACCTCCTATGTTGTTGGGAGAAAAAAAAATCTATGAGTGTGTGCAATGAAGGGAGTCTGTACCTTGATTATGGAATCTTTTAGAATTTGTTACATGTTATAAATATCTCCATGAATCTCCTCTCTAATTACTAGATTATATACAAAATTATAGGCACGAGTGTTGAGTTCATTCCATATTCAACAATAAGTTTTGAGATGATAGATGGTTCCAGAGTTGTAGTTGGTGAGGTGGATCATTATTCAAAGTAGAATACCTTCTCTCATTGCATTTTTTAATCATATTATGTTTCTCTTCTAACCCATGCACAGGAAGAAAGTAGATAAATTTCATATCACAAGTTTGATGAAGGTCCCTTGCATGCATTCTAGGATGAACTAGTTGCACCATTAACTTCGCTTCTACCTTGAGGTAAATATTTGAGATGTTTCTACACACTCTTCAGATTAGGTTTCATATACTTATTTAGAATTCCATGAGAATCGTATTGGAAATCTAGATTATAAGTCACAGAGGGCACATCATACATTATAAGCAGTTAGTAAGCTAGTGGGTGATATTGCCAAGACACAAAGAACTATATCTTAGTTTCATGGTACTCCGCAAACAATCATCACTATTGTAAGAATGTATAAAACCCAATGACAATATAAGGGCTTCTCATGTGATTGGATAAGGAAAATAAGAGGATAGATCCATGATGGGTTTGTTGATTAGCAACACCATCCTTTTTCATAACAATTTCATAGTAGACATATTATGAATTTTGAGGGGGGTTTTCCTCTCATTGGGATTTTCCCTCTTTACCTCACCTTTGTCATATGTGTTTTGCAAAAGTTGTTTTGTATATGAGTACTTAACATGGTTGCAAATTGTCAAGGCTCAATTTTTTTGTACTTGGTTACCTAACATGGTTGAAAATTACTAGGAAGAATTGTTGAGCACATACCAGTTGTGGTTCAAGGGAGGTATTGGTGTACATGAAAATTACCTACCTAAATTTTCTACCATTTAGGATGTTTCATTTTTATTAGTTACTATTTATAGTATGCCTATTTTTAGTAGGGATTGCCATTTAAGCTAACATGTGGCAGTGATTGGGCATTGACAGAGCAGTGACATGGCTATATCTTATCTATTAATGCACACTTTCTTATCCTTATACACCTTATCCACAAGCCACTTCCTTCATATTTCTAGAGACAAATCTTATCCATAAACCTATCCACTTATACCTTTATCCTAGGAAACCTTGTCCTATTACTTTTAGTCCTATTGTTGAGGTTTTTCTATATTTTTGGTGTTAGGAGTTGAGTGTGTGAATTCATTATTTATTTGTCACTTATTTTGTCTCCTCTTATTCCATAGTCAACTCTATTATTGAATCTAACTCTATTTTAAACCTTACAACTCAAATTTTGGCCTCGTTAACTGGAACTAAGGGAGAGTTACTTTACTACTAGTTGTGCATGCATAAGGAACCACACTTAGTGCACATTACTTTCTTGGTCTAAAGAATGATCATTTATTCTCTTTTCTCTCATTTTGTCTTGCAAATTTCTAGTGCATTTTTTGTCACAACTAGATTTTTGTCCTTGTGCTTAAAATCATACATGGTACAAAATATTTTATGACAATAGAGATTAAAGGATATAACATGAGGCACTTCAAAAATTCTAATAGTTTCAACATGCCTATTGACACAAATATACGCTTCAACTCATACAACAATACTTGACACCTTTCAAACCACTTTTAGGGTCTATTGTTCTTCAAAAGAGTGTTAAGTGGTGCTGAAATCCATGCAACCCTTAACAAATCTTTAGTAGTAGTTTTCCAACCCTACCAAACTTCTCACCTCATGGATTATTTGTGGTTTTTCCTAGTCTTCAATGGCCTTAATATTCATAGGGTCTATGTGAATGAGTCCTTGGCATATCTAATGGTTCAAGAAAGAGATTTTGGATTACCCATAGACACACTTATACCATTTCAAGTAAATTTGGTTCTCTTGAAACACATTGAAAACTTTGACTAAGAACCTCTCATGGTCTTCCATGTTCTCACTAAACACCATTATGTGATCTAGTTAGGTGACCATCAACTTTTTCAATAATGGTATAAAAACATAATTAATTAGTGTAAAAGGTGGTTGGGGAACTTCATGAGATAAAGGGCATGATTGGGAACTCACTGATTTCCCTACCTTGTCACACAAAGTCATCTTCCCCTCATCTTCATCTACCATCCTTACTTGATAATACCTTGTCTTAGGTCCACTGTTTAGAACACCTTAAATTTAGCCATTTTATCAAAATAATATTTTTGTAATGGTAGGGGTACCCTTTTTTATGGTTTAGATGTTCAAAGCGTGATAGTGAAGCACTCCTCAACTTAGGTGTGTACTTTGTATTGAAGAGGAAAAAAGTACCATAGGGAGCCTTAGAAAGTTGTATTAAACTAATGTTGATAAGCTTGACCAAATTTTTCTTCAACTCCTCCAACTCTAGTCTTAATAGTCTAAATGGAGCTTTTCCTTATGGTTAAGATCCAAACTCAATCTCAATCAGATGGTCAACTACATGTTGCAATTGTATTTCTTTTGGCAAAGTCTCTGGCAACTTATTTTAGTATTTTCCAACTCATCAATAACTGCAGGTAGCATAAGTATCCCCAAAGTATCCTTCCACTTTTCCAAACATTGTCGTAATGCAAAGCTACTCATCATGGAATTGAGAAATGCTCTCCATGATATATGTAGAAACCAAGTTCACTCTTTCTTATGAAATCCATATTGTTATGCTGACAACACAAGGTGTCTCACAATTTGTCATCCCATAATATACACAATAATAGAACCATCTTGATTATTGTAATGAATTCCTATCCAAGAATAATTGAAATCCATACCAATTGAGAGAATAGAAAAAACAATAGAAAATGTAATGAGACACAACGTAATAAGACGGCAGAAAATCCATAATCCACTTCAATGATATTCATACTAGTCATGATACAAATATATTGCACATGGATATAACTACCTCTTAAACTAGATTTTCTCTCGCATTGAAACATCATTAGGGGATAAGGATATGAAGTGGAAAAATAGGATCTAATAAAAATTTAGGGTAAAAACTATATCATATAATGTGAAATACATAAGAGGTGATATGGGAATTTATAATTGTATAGGAATCCATATACTAAGAACTTCACTACTACATTTTTTTCATTTCTTCCACTTATCCAATTTAACTAAAACCTTGGAAACATTAACCTAGTATAGTCCAACTCTAAGCTCGAGTTCCCACGACAAATCCTTCAAGAAGTTGTGGGAGGCATTGGTTCCCACCAATTTTGAACTCACCTTCCACTCAACACTAACCCCACATAACTTAGTTGCTTGTTGGGCATGGAATCCCCCCACAACATGTTTTGGGGCTCAAAGCCCAAGTTTTGGACAAATAATGTTGTAAGACTCTGCGAATTGTGGGCACAGAGCGCGAAATGTATGTTGAGTCATAAGGTTGTCTGCCCTAAGTTTTGTAATGTAATGTCAGCCTACCCATGGTCTGTGGACCATGGGATTTTATAAATAGAGCGAGACTCTAAGTTGTAAAGAGAAAGAGAGATAGAAGAAAAGAAATGGAGTCTAGAGGATAGAGATCATAGAGGAAAGGTCTAAGTGTCTTCGGTCGTAGTAGTAGGAAGAGGCTCTGTAGCTGAGTGCACAGAGGCCTAGTAGAGTCCGCAGCTGAGTGCACGGACCCCTGCAGCTGAGTGCACAGAGGCCTAGTAGAGTCCGCAGCTAAGTGCACGGACCCCTGCAGCTGAGTGCACAGGGCGAAGTCGAGTCTATAACCCAAGAAGAAGAATAATAAAGAGAAGTTTGATTCCAAATACTGTGTAATTGCTTTTGTATTACTTTCTATGCATTTATACTGTTTTGTTTATCGTGCGCACTTATATGAATACTGAACAGTGTTAAGTATAATTGGGCTCATACAAATAAGTTAATTCATCGGATAATATCAGATTAATAGTAAGGAACTTGGGTAATAACATGGTTCACGCCTTGAGAAGGGCTACATGAAGGCAACATTACAGGCTGTGAGGTACTGATAGATGCGTGTAATGACGTGCGCGCAAGGTCAAACCACGAACCACCGAAAACCCATCAAACATCTCTAGGGTGCAGAAACCAGGTTCTAGCACCCTCGCATACTACTTCGGGTGAGACCTCAGTCTGCGCTCCACAAACTATTGCTGAAAGGGCCAGTAGTACCAGGATTTGTTTGGCTAAATCATCTCTGAACCTAGGTTAGGCCCATATAAGCCAACAAATGGTTATGTTTCCAGGACCGGGATCTGCATAAGGGATGTCTGATGTCGTGTCACTAGAATCCAACAAAGAAAGAAATTGAAGGGTGGTTGGACAAGAAGATTCATGAGTTCGCGATGCAAGAAAACAGGAATCTGTGAGTATCTAAGGAATAGTGGTTGGAGCGCTACTTATATACAGAAATCCACGAAATTTTCTTTGCATCCTTTCCTTCTGAGTTGTATGAATGGATCGCGAAGCTAGCAGACAATCAGGGAAGGTGTAGGCTTGACAAACCAATCATGTGGACTCTAGAATTAGTGCGCAGACTAGAAGCATCAGGAGATAAGATCACGCGAGCTGTGGACCATTGGCTTGATCAAATTATAGGAGGATTTATCACTGAGTTCGTGGTAGATACGACCGTTAGCTACAGTGAGGCGGAATGACGCTTCCTCAAGGGACCACAAGGTAAGTATATTAAATCTTTGTACACTTCGATTAAGATGCTATTGTGTGAAAAGCGGGTTATGCAAATAAATTAATGTTTGGGACTACACGAAGTGGGAAGATCTACAGAAGCGGAGGTAGTGAAGAATTAGAAACTAGTCCCTTAATTTCACCCTCGCAGGAAAGCGAAGAAGAGCTCACGAAAGTTTCTCTGAGAAGTGCGCTCAGTTTGATAAGGCAGCGAATTCCCTGCTTACCATCTCCACCTACACCGCCACCCATCTCACCCTCTTCACCTCCATCTCCACCCACCCCACCTCTGCCACCACCACAGTTTAGTATGGCGAGTGCGATCACACTATCGGTATTTAGAGGAGTAGGGAATGAAGATCCGGACCAATTCTAGTTCGTGGTAAGGGCGGTATGGGAAGCACAAGGAGTCATGGATGACAATGTCAAGAAGGCTACACTAGTAAGCGCATTGTAGAATCACACATTAACATGGTACGTCAAGAATTCTAAAGACCATCCAAACTCAGGAATCGCAGAAATCCAGACCGCGCTAAACAAGGAATTTAGCAAGCCAAAGTCGAGGCACAATCAATTATCGGATTTAAGTAGATCGCAATGTTCCTGGGCGAGACCCCTTGGGATTTGGACCAAAGACTGAAGAGTATGATTCACGAAGCCAATATTACTTTGATGGATGGACAACACTGCGCATGGTTTGTAGTGTCACTAACACCGCATTTAAAAACGATGCTGTCACAACAAAAGCTTTCCACCCAGGCCGAAGCTTTGGATATAGCAATGAGATTGCATGAGACCCCTATACAAGACCTTGGTCTAGGAGTCCAACAAATCCACGTGCAACTGCAAAATCTGTGTCTAGAGATGCAGAGTTTGAAACAGGACAGGACACCTCGACCAAAGGTGCACGAGGAGGTATGGTGCATAAAATGCAAAGGCCAGGGCATGACAAGGACCACTGTCTAGTGTTCCCGAATTACTTGGCAAGAGGAGGGCCAATGCCGTTAAGACCTAAGGCACAAGCAAGACCAAGCACGATGCCTTCACTATGGTGTGCGATCTGTCAGATAGGAGGAGAACACAGTACGGATAATTGTCACCTATTGCAGAAGTATATGCAGATGTCCCAGCAATTGTTTTGTAATTTATGCAGGTTGGTAGGCCATGATGAAAGCACTTGCAAAAGCTACGAAATAATGATGGATCAGAATCCTACCTACAGGGTGCAAACCGAAATGCAAGCCCTCAACCCAAATACAGGAATGGTGCTTGCTGGATTTCAAGGGCGTGGACGAGGTCAAGGTGGAATGAGACTAGGAAGGGGTCGCAGACAACTAATTTGTTACAATTGCGGAGGGCTAGGGCACTATGCTTGTGATTGTACAAACCTGAAAAGAACATCATGTTTGTACTGTACTCAGTTTGATCATGAGGCAAAAGACTACCCTACATTGATAGCGAGGCTGCATGAAAAAGGGGTACTCTAGCCTCCTTTGACTCAAAATTTTCAGATGATGAGGTCTGAGCCGCGTGAAGAAGACCCGAATGTAAACATAGTACTCAGGAGCGTATGACCACTGGCGATGATAAAGGTAAGTAGTCAGAAGAAAGTGCATGGGTTCGCAAGGCTCCTATAAAGGAACCAGAATTTGATTTAGAATGCGTGAAGGAGACATTCATGGAAGCTAAGAAGAGCTTCATGGAGGCATCCACTTCAGGTAGTAAGGATCAACTAGAACCAGGGATGGATCCTTCAATGCTCGCTACCTTTCTAGAGACATGCATGAAACTACTACGCGATAGCAAGGTAGTAAAATGACTACAGGAACTTATCACTAGGTGCGCAGGGTTAGGAGAACCGCGTGTGGTCTGGAAACATGGAAAGCATGCATTGCACACAGGAAGGGAAATGAGGTTGACTGCGCAAATTGGCAAGTATGAAATGGATCAGGTAATCCTGGATCTCAGATTGAACACAAATGTACTACCGAAACAAACATGGGAATACATGGGTAGACCCATGCTACAATGGTCTCCTATTCAGTTGCGAATGGCAAACCAATAAGAGATCTTGACCATGGGAAGATTGCAAGGGGTAACAGTGGATATTGAAGGTGCCAGCACATAGGCGGATTTTGAAGTAATAGAGATTTTCGACGACAGCAATCCTTATCCCACGCTACTAGGGATAGTCTGGGCCACCGAAATGAATGGAGTCATAAATATGAAGAAGTGCAAAATGATCTTTGAGAAAAAGTCACTACGTGTAGTAGTATCGCTAAATCCAGTCGAAGGAGTGTGATACACTGAACCGGTGCGCAACGATGATAGCAATGACGATATCAACTGCATCTACAAGATAATCGCATGAGGACAGGATTGGGTAAACCTGATTGTAGATGGTAGGATTTCGTGGGAATGCGAAAGCTCCTACACTTCGGATTTAGACGAAGAAATAGAGCGATGGCAGAATCGGCTGCACGAAGTAACAACGCTTAATTGCAACATGATGGTTAGATCATTGCGCTGCGTGACAATAGAGATAAGGGATCTACCTACATATGACGGGTTGACAGTGGTGGATGAATTCCTAAACAAATTTGAAGGTGTAGTACCAGAACAACAACGGTTCGATGCTCTAAAATGGGCACTACGCGCAACACACGCAAGATGGTGGGGTACACATCAGGGAAGTTTTGAGGACTGGTGCAGATGCAAGAGGATGATGCGCCTATGATTTGGAAAACCCCAGCTAAGGATGAGAGCCGGTTACCAAGGGCAGAACAACTTGCGCGCCCACCTTTCCCAATGGGTATAGACATATGACATGCAACCCGCACAAGTGCACACCACTCCTAAAATAGAGAATCAGAACAAAACGCAGCAGCAAGAAAGGTGAAGCACGCCAAGGACTATCCATGGAGAAGCATTTGACAGGGTGTGTGAAGTGTTGAACAGGGTTCACCAAGTGAAACGCACTGACTGGGACCTGCACGTACCAGCGGTTCGATGGGCCTATAGGACCATGTACAAAACCCTGACCACGAAAACAATTCTAAGGTTGAGGAATAGGGTAGGGACTGTAATTTCTGAGGGGCATGCAATGATGAATCCACACATAATAGCACCTGCAGGTGTGATAGTGCACGAAGCCCAGGACGAAGAAATCACACAGCTACGCGAGGTAGAACACATAAGGCTTCAAGAAGCCATTCGGCAAGGGAACCTTAGACTTCGTGAACTCGAAAAAGATCGAGTACGACTAAGGAAGAAAAGCATTTTTATGGAAGCAGAGGTCAAGAGGCTGGAAAATGAGATCAAGCAAGCATGTCTCGTCGATAAACCAAGGATGGCAAAGGCCCGGTGCGGATGATCATACCAATGAATTAGAAGACTATTGCCAAGAATTGATTAGTCTGCTGCCATGGCTAGGACCACATATCACCAAACGCAGTAACCAGGGGAACGCATTGCATACAGTAGAGCGCGCAATGCCAAATGTTGCGAGGGAAATTGAGGGTTTTTCGCGGACTATCCTAAGGGGCGAAATGGAGCCCTACACAGGTGGTGCGACCACCTGACTAGTTGTCGAAAGAACAGTCTCAGCGCTCCAGGCAGTTGAAAGGGAGCGTGGGACTATAAAAGAATCTGCTTGGGAGCTGCGCAATAAGGGAGGTGCACGCAGAGTTAGCATGTCACAAGGTTTGCGTCCGCGTACAGAGAGTTTTGTTGTCACACGGTTAGGCTGGGAAGTGACTGTTGGTGTCATTGTTCATGACGGGATGTCTGGATTGAGGCCAAATGGAGCGGGCGGTGGACATTTAAGACAATAATTATGGGCAATATTTCAGAAAATCTACCACCAAGAAAGAATTGATGGCCCGAAATTGGGGGGAATGGTCGAATTTGAATTCAAAAGGCGCTATAAAACTCCAAGGGCTAGCCACGAGGCAACACTTGTTCACTTGAGACTTGAGCGGTTGAATAGAGCACATAGAGTTGAGCACCGAGCGATATTTGAGCCCCTGAGTTCACGAAAGACTGCATACAATACAGACAAGATGAAGGCTACCAGGGGAGGTTTGGGCTTTGAAGAAGGAACCACTAACGAGACCGCGTTGACCCATACGGTACACGATGTTCCTAAAGGTATTGGGGTTGCGCCAGAAATCCTGAAATCACCTCGGACGCCGAGACTAAAAAAAGATAAGCAGGAAATGGGACCAGTCCGCATGTCCTCGAGAAATCCACGGTTTGGTAAGTTATCAATGGAGGAAAAGGGAAAGGCTGTCGCCATTGAGACAGATGAAGAGGAGGAGGACTTACAGGCTCTGATTGCTGCGGTAGAGGAAGAAGAAGACGTGGAGGAAGACATCCAACCAATGTGCTCTGCAGCAAAATTGCCCAAGTATGTCAATCTGCGAAAAGGGAAATCTAAGGTACCAAAGGATCTAGATGCAACAAAGAGTGCACTCCAGACCCCGCTCCTCCCCGATGGAATTACCTTTGAGGGTCCACTCCTAGGATGTGTGCCTACCCTGAAATTTGAAGATTGGGACCTCACGGACAATGAGAAGTTCTCGTACTTAGAGATAGTGAGCCTAATGAAACAGAATACGAAGGGGCTAGTGATAACATTGGAGCCGCGAAAATGGTTGCACGGTGTGGAGAAGGCCGGGTTGCTTCATCTACTATGGATACCACACTTTCATCACATGCCCATCACCATTTTCTTCATCAGGCAGCTGCTTTTTCTGGTGCATGATGGGTACTTATGGCTGGAGGAGCCTATTCCGATCACGGAGGATCTCATCCATAGAATTTCTTGGCTTCCCTGTAAGGGAAAGGACCCCACGATGATAGCAGGAAAAAGTAGTGCTTTGGCTCTTATGAAAGCCATGAAGAAAAAATATAAGCTCGAGAAGAAAAAGAGGGGTTACGCTATCACCAGTATCAAGGATAAAGGGGTGCACATAGCCACCCAACTCCTGGTCGGTAAAGTAATGAGAAAACACTGTGGCGATGAAGTACCAGTGCCAGTAGTTGCATTGGCCAAACAGAGTGTGGAAGGGGTCTAGTTCAACTAGGCTGAGTTCCTCTGCGAAGAATTTTTTCTCAACTTCCAGGAGGCCCAGGAACAGGGTAAGACCTTCCACTATGCGTGGTTTCTCTTATCCATCTTGCTGGTAGCAGGGGAACGTGGTTGCTCTTATCCATCTTGCTGGTAGCAGGGGAACTACCGGAGGATAGCCAGTTCCTGAGCATCGACAAAGACATACTAGAGGCTACAAAGTACGCTTCACTCTAGGCCACCAAGGACGCGAAATGGATTCACGATAACAAGATTTTCTGGGTGCTCATGGAGGCGAGCATCCGAATGTGGATTAATAGGAGGCTGCGCCTGTCCCCCACGGTGCACAACAGTCTGCAAAGTTTTGCAGACTTCAAGGTAGACATGCACAACATTTACATTAGGGCGCAAAAGGATCCGGCGCAGCAGTGGACAAAGATCCCATTCATAGCCACTGACGACACTATCTTTATAGTGTTAGAGACATGGCCTCCCGAGTGGCGTGCCCCAGATTTGGTAGAGTTGGAAAAGGCGGCCGCACAGAAAAGGAAGGATGAGGCCAAGCTGCGCGTCACACAGCTGGTCGAGAAAAGGTGCAACGAAAAAATGGCAGCCGAGGTAAGGGCAGTCCGTGAAGCAGCACAGGCATCTGCAGAGCAAAAGAAGGCCATCGAAGCAGTAGTAGCAGTGCAGACAACAAAGGCCGCAACAATGTAGGCAGAGGAGGGCCAGGAAGCATCTGCAGGATAGGAGGTAGAGGACACAGACCTTGCAGAAGAGGGTGCAAACCTAGGAACCACTTTGACCCAACTCAAACGGTTCTGCATCACAGAGATATCGGGTCCATAGAAAAAGGTCAAGGCCTCGAAGCTAGCCATTAAGCTGATCACATTAACTGAAGGAGACCTATACAACATCAGAAAGATGGTTCGCGAGGTCACCAAGGAAGCGCTCCAAGAAGTTATGACGGAGCAGTAGACTATGTTGGGGGCCTAAGGGTGTAGCTACAGGAGTTACAGGTGTGGCCCCTGCAGGAGGGTACCTTGTCTACCCATGTCGCAGAAGGTACATTGGTAGCAGAACAAATGCTACACGTGGAAATGGCCAATATGATAACATTGCCAGATGGAGCGCTAGTCTCAGAAAACACAATGGAGTGGGTGATGCTTAATACAATGAAAGGCGTTGGCCGTAACTGGTTGCCCTTCCCTGCGACACACTTTATCAGCTGTAGGATGGGATAACAGTAGAACTCATGCCACAGTGAGTCGCACAATCCAAGTTCTGAGCGAGCAGAAGATTAATATAGAACAGCGTAGCTTACAGCGTGACGAGTTGGTATCGCAGAACAAACAATTGGTATAGATAGTCGACGATGCTTGCCGGCGCATCCTAGAGTTTTCTATTGCAGTGGACCTACCAACAGAAGTGTGGATCCACTGTTTGGCAAGTGGAGTCCGTGATGCACGTGAGGAAATAACAAGAGTGCAGCTAGAGCTAAATCTCCAGATTACCGAGTTGCGGCTGAAGGTGCAGCCTTCCACTCCCCCAGAGGTCAGAGAACAGTGCACCAGCGCTATTGCAGTAGGGATGGAAGAGATTG
This sequence comes from Pinus tabuliformis, assembly GCA_031772625.1. Taxonomy (NCBI): domain Eukaryota; kingdom Viridiplantae; phylum Streptophyta; class Pinopsida; order Pinales; family Pinaceae; genus Pinus; species Pinus tabuliformis. The sequence goes on along the minus strand of CM062804.1, from coordinate 135,199,649 downwards.
GAGGTGCAGTCCACGACTGTACCAACATGTTGGAGCAGGTGCTGGAGGTCCTCACTACATTGTAGGAGGACCCCAACATTCAACGACTAGAGATCGAGGCACGCGAACTCCATCAACAATATGATAGCATTAGAGGGATTGTGCAAAGAGTAGTCCTTACTCAGCGGCTTACAAGGATGCAGCAGGCCAAGGCCTTAAAAGAGAAGGTGGACGCAGCATGCCATAAAGAAGCAGTTCTAAAAGCACATGTCTAGTCATGGATTGATGAAGCCTTCACAATCACGGCGGATATTGAAGGAAATCTTGCGCAAATTCAAGGAATGCATGCACAGATGCAGCACAACACACCAGAAATAGAGGGTTTAGACGCAAGAATGCAACAGGTTCAACAGGCAGCAGCGCAGTGCACTACAGACATCCAGGCCGTTCGGGACCAGTTGGAGGGACTCCGCGCCAAGATTGTTGTGCTGATAGGTGACTTGAGGGCGAGTCACGATGTTTGTGTTGGGGGCCTATTGGGCATGGAATCCCCCCACAGTATGTTTTGGGGCTCAAAGCCCAAGTTTTGGTCAAATAATGTTGTAAGACTCCATGAATTGTGGGCACGGAGCGCGAAATGTATGTTGAGTCATAGGGTTGTCCGCCCTAAGTTTGGTCAAATAATGTAATGAGCGAGGCTCTAAGTTGTAAAGAGAAGGAGAGAGAAGAAAAGAAATGGGGTCTAGAAGATAGAGAGCATAGAGGAAAAGTCTAAGTGTCTTGGGTCGTAGTAGTAGGAAGAGGCTCTGCAGCTGAATGTGCAGAGGCCTAATAGAGTTTGTAGCTGAGTGCGCGAACCCATGTAGCTGAGTGCATAGGGCGAAGTCAAGTCTGTAACCCAAGAAGAAGAATAATAAAGAGAAGTTTGATTCCAAATACTATGTATCTACTTTCGTATTACTTTCTATGCATTTATATTGTTTTGTTTATCATGTGCACTTATATGAATATTGAACACTGTTAAGTATAATTGGGCTCATACAGATAAGTTAAGTAATCAGATAATATTGGGTTAATAGTAAGGAACATAGGTAATAACACGGATCGCGTCTTGAACAGGGCTGCACGAAGGCAACTGGTGGGCTCTAGTATTGCAGAAATAATGCTGCAACTCCTAGGGATCCCTTCTTTACTTTTATCAAGCCGGTAGTTCATAACAAACTTGGAAGCGATGGTGCTATATGCACAAGTACTAGCTCTTTCTGCGGCTATCACTGGATCAGCTGGCACAAGTCCGCTTAGGATCTTAAGCCAACTTCTATGAGCTCTTAGAAGAAGCTTTTAAATATGATGGACAAAAGCTAACTCAAAGGAGGCTAATCTACTTGCAAAAAGAAGCGGAAAGCTGAAAGGAAATGCAAACCCTAGCAAACCCTAGTTTTACCAACTAACCCTACTGGTGCAAGTAAAAGGATGAAAGCTACAGAAATGGATGCCATTGACTTCTAGAAAGGTAAAATGCATGTGACTAAGCTACTTCTGAAGAGAAATATGAAGAAAACATCTTTTTTCATTTTTGAGTAATTTCGCAGAGTTATTATGCATGTGCTTTGACTATTTTTTCTGTGCAAAGGTTGATTGGCAAAAGGAAATGCTTGTAGGAGGTTGGGAAGGTGAGAAGAGGGCCTAAGGGGTCCCTAGCACCCTTCCAGAGAGTTTCACAGTGATCGGATCTCAAGAAACCGCTTTCGTGAGCTTCTACAGGAAGTCTGCAGGGGTTCTACAGGATGTACTGTAGCTTCTACAGGATGTTTCGAAAGGGAATTTTGAAGGGCTGATGGTGGAAAAAAAGTGAAGAAGTGGGTATGGAGGTGAGATAAGAGTGTGAGGAGGTATAGGACTTGGTGAATGAGGATGAGGAGTGGTTAAGGCAATCGGATTTGGTTCAAGGATGGAGGGAGCAAGGTTGCACAAAGATATGGGAATTAGGTCAAATTGGAAAAGGGGTGGCAAATGAAAGGGAGGAATTTGAGTTAGGGGGTTGGAGCAAGTTTTCTAATGGAGGGAAGGTAGGCAGGAAGGCATCACAGGTGTTCTACACATTATTTTCCAAAACTAATCAACAAAGATTAAGAAAACCAAAGATCTAGCTATTTTGACCTAATTTGACCTAGAAACCATAAGCATGATGAACAGAAGTTTATTGGCAGCAAATCATGTAAGATAACTATGAAAGCTAAGCAAGAATAGATTCTAAACATGCAAGTACAAATGGTATCAACTTTCCTAACTAAAAATCTAACACTAGCAATTTCATGAAGAAGCAAGAACAATGTTTTTATGGCAACAAGGACACCTTGGTCTCAGCTCATGGTCCCGAGGAGGGAGAGGTGAGATCAAGGGTTGCTTGATGGCCTTTTTCGAAGATATTTTCTGCTACCAACCTATCAAATCAACCTGAACATGAAAAGCTATTTCAATCATCAAAAGCAACCTAAATAACAAAACAAGATTTTAACCTAAATAACAGATTTTATTCTAAGAATGTAGCAAAGACACATCAAAGTACACAAAGGAGGTACTGGGCACTTGAGTTGGGCCCAACCCCAAGAGCTACAGCCTCCTAAGGAAGATTAGAGCTGGTGCAAAGCTGGATTCATCTTTATTGATCAAAAGAATAGTTACATCCCAAAAACTATCTACAAGAAAAAGCTCGAAAATGTGCTGAAATGCAGAGCTAACCTACTGACTAAAATCTAACTAACAAATGACTAAAAACCGACTAAAAAATGACTAACATTGAACTACAAACTGGCTAAAAACTGACTAAAAAATGACTAACTGAAATGAGGCCCTAAGCCTTCTTATTTATACAAATTGAGGACCCCAACAGCCCTCCTAAACTTTAGGGACTCGGCTGCCAAAACTTGCAGTTAACAACAATCCTACTTGACTTGCTTGGCTGCCCCTTTTGCTCCGAGTTTTTTGATGGAGAATTCGAGGTAAGGCCTCATAAATTAAGGGGACACCTTCCTACGAACCCTCTCCCTTGTTCTTCCACGAATTTGGCTACCAAGTGCGCATTTAAACCTTTGATTTTGTCTCAAAATTGACCAAAAATCTGCATAAAGCACACATTATACTTGTTGGCATAATGACTAACCCAATTCACTCTATTAGCATAAATATAATCAAAAACATGCAATAAACTAATGGGAATGGTGGATTAAGTCGAATTAGGAGGCTGAATGAGCCCATATAATTACTCATTTCTGGGGCTCATCATCACCCCCCTACTGAAAGTGTTGCTCATCCTCTGAGCAACTAATCTATCTCTTCATCTTTGATTGCTTTGACTGCCTCTCTCACATCCCAGGCTTCTGAGGTGATGTCCTCTTCTCGGTCATGAAACCCTGCTTTTCTCTCTACTTCCTCTCACTGCCTGTGCTCCTTTTCCTGTAGCAGTTTTGTTAAAGCCTCAACCTCAGCCTGCAGCTTGTCCTCTCTCTGTTGTTCATCAGATGTTTCCTTGTCTGTTGGAGGCCCTTCTTGCTGCTGCTGTTCTGCCAAAATGGAGGGCCTATCTTCGTTATGATTTCCCTGTAGCTGTAACTGCTGTTTCAGCAGCTCATTCTCCTCCTGTAGTTTGGTCCTTTGACTGCTTCCCACATGCCTTACCATGGCCAATTCCTTTCTTGATTCCTTGAGTTGTTCTTCCAGGTGACCTATGTCTGCCACACCCTTGGACTTGGAAATCCTCATCCAAGTGTGAGTCCTCACCCTTTCTTGTTCTAGTGCAAAGAAGAGTGGTACCGCAAATTTCTGAGGAATTATCTTCCCAGCTTCTAACAGGTTGTAGTATGAGCCCAAGCTAGGCTGAGGGCTTGGTTCCAGTATCTCTTTGGTATTTTCTTCTCCTTGTGATTGTTTGGCCGCCTTCTCCTCCAATTTCTCGGTCTCTTTTAACTTAGCTAGAGTTTCCTGTAGAACCGTCTCAGCTTCCTGTAGAGCTGTCTTTGAGTCCATCATCCTAATTCTCTCTCTCCAGGTGGAGGTTTTTGGGCTTCCTCGTTCATAGGTGATGGATATCTTTGAAGGGGACTTCTCCTTTTGTTTAGCTGTGGTGTCCTCAATGATAATTGGCTCCTTTGACTGTGGCTGGGGTCTGCCCACTTTGATCCTTGTGCCTCTCCTTGCTTTAAAGTACATGGAGGTTTGCCTCTTTCTCTTCCCTTTTTGTTTTGGAGGTGTGCTTAAGGCAGCAAGCACAACTGCTGCCTCCCTTGCCAATATCTCAGGTGATTTCTCCTCTTGCTGTTCTTTTTCCTTGCTTCCTGTAGAAATCCCTGTGTCAACTGTTTCTGTCTTTGGTGCTGCTATTTTAGGTTGTTTCTTTCCCTTTTGTTTCTGTGTGTCTGCTTTGGCTGTGACAGCTTTCATTTGGGCTTTCTTGGCCTTTTTCTTCCCAACCTTTTTCCTTTTTCGCCTTCTCTGTTTTTGTTGTTGTCTCCTTTTCTGTCTCATGCTCAGCGGTCATGTCAAATTCCTCTTTTTCCTTTTGTTCTTCCTCTGTTTTGCCCTCTGCTTGAATGTCCTATGCTCCCTCATCAATGTTCTTCTCACTTTATTCAATTGGCATGGTGTTGAGTTTGTGTTGTAACCAGAAAAGAAAATGCTCAAGTGGGAAAAAAACACAGTCAATCACTAAAGTAGAGGATGACTGAATTCGGTTTTTTTTTAACCCAAGAAGGAATTTTTCATGTGTCCAATATCAACTAGCAACAATTCCCTTGTTTTAAGACTGTTGTCACCCAGAACTCGACTGTTTGCTTATAAAAGGAAGAATTTTGTTTTTATAGGTAGAGCACAGAGATCAAATTTTATTCTCAGCACACAGACAGATATGAAAATTCAAAATTTTTCACATACAAGCTGGCCTCCACAGCTGCATATATCTTCCCTATGGAAAATTTTGAAAAAGGAAATGTGGAGGAGAATTTTGATGCATAAAAACTGGGACACTCAGTGCAATACACAGGCAAACATTTTACTTCCAATACATAGGTAGATTTTTTACTGATTTTCCAATCCGATGCCATGTTTAATTCACCACCTTGCACAAACAAATCGTGCACAAAGAAGTTTTCCTGAGCCTACCTCATTTTGAGCTTGAAATTTGCCGAAAATCCTAGGTTTTCTTTCTTCATGGCTATTTTCTGCCTTTCCTGTAGAACAAAACTACGCTTCCTGTAGAGCCCGATAGGCGGGAGATTTTTTAAAAAACGGCAGAAATCTCAAAAAATCAGGCAGGAATCTTGTAGAGGAGCACTGGTTAGCTGATCTGGAAGTGGTGGATGCGTGCTTTAGTTGTGAATGTCGTGAAAGCGCAATGAACAAAGAGTGGTGAGAGTTTCAGCCCAGCATCGTTTAACTGCAGTGTGATTCATGTGAGAAGATGAGGTGGCAGAAATGTGTGTTGCCATTATTCGAACCGTTTGTCCCTACTGCAGTGTCATCATGGGACTAGATGTTTTCTGCCTGTAATCCCTTACCATTAGTTGCGCTGGAGTTCAACATCTGCCACCACTTGTTTTTTTTTTTTTTAATTTCCCGTGAATGACTATACACGTGCTGGGTGACCTCTGGATGAGTGCAATCGGATTGGCTAAGGGTGTCGGGTTAACTTGCTAGCTTCCTGGCTTAATCCCACCATTTCATTTGTTTATGCACTTTCGAATCATACAGATGCAAATAGAGGAATTGGTTTAGACACTTACCTGTAAGTCGACGTGCTGCTTGGTCCTTTTTGCTGCTGCATGCTCATATTCTGTGGATGCATGCTAGTCTGTTTGCTGATACATGGCTTATTTTCTGGTGTAGGTATCCTCTGGTTGGATCTACGCTATAGGAGCCTGCTTCAACGTTCAGATTTGCACCCTCATGCTGTTGATGCTGAATTTTTACAAGACAACAACTTGTTTTCTCCATAGCTCCCAAACGATAGATTGGATTGACCTGAAACTTTCTGAGCATGCTTCTATCATCGTTATGCACCTCCCATAGCAAAATTGTGGTCAATGGATGTACATATTTCGAGAAAAACTGAAAATGGCTGAAGATTACAGAGGTCAATTTCTCAGAAACCGTGCATCGGAATTGGCTGAAACTGCTTGGGTAGGTTACTATCACCTATATGCATCTCCCCATGAAACAGGTTTTGAAATGGATGCACGGATATGGAGAAAATGCAAAAATGGCTAAAGGTGATGGAGGCTAATTTCTTGGAAACCGTGCACTGGAATTGGCTGAAATTGCTCGGGCATGTTGCCATCATCCCTATACAACTCCCCGTAAAATGGTTTTGTAAATGGATGCACGGTTTTCACGTGAGGGAAAAAACAAATTCCAGCACTATGTATTTTTGTTTCAAAGCATTCTGCAGTTTTTTGCATAGTAAGAAAAAATGAGCTTGGGCTATAATGCAGACTTGGAATTGATGGGAGAGAGGTTTGAGGATTGTAGGAGGACTTATGAACCCTTTAGGAAGCTATCATGTTCGCCAAACTGCCTTTTAAAATCCATTTCTAGCTTCCTGTAATTTCTACAGGAACTTCTTGTAGAACACACAGTTTTTAGGAAAGAAGCACAATGAGATGGAAAAAATAATGGAGAAGGGTGAGGGATGGAAACATGGATGTGTGCAGGCCTCATGGACATATTCCCAGCCTTCGGGTCCTCTTCGGAGATCAATTTTGGCTTGTTTGTAGGCTTCCTGTAGAAGACACAGAACTTCCTCTGTCTTTGCTTTGAGTGATCCTCCTAACCTGCAATGTCCTTGCTGCAACCTGCAATTATTCAATGGAAATTAGGTTTATTTTTATTTTTCTCTTGTCTTCTTTTTTTTTCTCTTTTTTATGAAAACAACTAGGGCACCTCATGGAGGTTTTCACCCTAATTTCCTGCCCTGGGTGCCTCCAAGGGAGGTTTTCACCCAAGGATCTCATTCTTTTTTCTTTTCTCTTTTTTTCCAACCCATTGACTGCCTCATGGAGGTTTTCAATCAATGAGCCAATCTGAGGCACCTCCGAGGAGGTTTTCACCTTAGTTTTTTTTTTTTCTACCCTACCCTACTTGAAAAACAAAATCATTTTCAAGTATAAGAATACTTCCAATGGAGCCATGTGCACATCAAGTTAGAGACAAAATGATGTGGAGGCTTGAAATGCATGCTTTGACAAGTATCCAGTTTTCAGAGACCAAATGATTTGACTTTGAAGGGATCAAACATAGCTGAGGAAGAGAGTACTGCTGCAACTTAGTGACTGTCTGGAACCATATCTCAATATAGCTCTGATATCCTTGGTCCTTTTGCTGATCTGGATCATTCTTCATGTCACCTTCTATCATGACCTTCACATCTTCCTCTTTTTGCTGATTTTTCTCTTGACTACATGGAGGATTTGATGGTAACCATGAGGGAGCTCTCTCGATCTCTAATTCTGATGTCTTCTCTTCATCAAGTGCAACCCATGGTTCTTTGATCTCCTCTTTTGAATATTCTTTTGCTGGATGTGATCCTTCAGTGCTGTCAATATAATCTCTTTTCTCCAATACTCTTCCTGAGCTATGGTGAATATCATTGAGCTCAAGAGGAGTTGTTTGGAAGTGTTGTACCTCAGCTTTGCAATTGGGTTGAGCTACTCCAATGGGCAGGTTTGGAAATGGTGGTACGGGTAGTTGAGTGGGGGTGTATATTTGAGATGGATGTGGATGGGGTTGTGGTTGGGCAGGTGGTGGAGGAAAAGGAGCGGGAGGAGTGTTGTACTGGGGCCTCCACCCCTGATGAGGTGCATTCCACTGAGGCTATGGCTGAGCGTAGGGTTGAAATGGATGAGTAGCTGGTTGAGCATGATATTGAGATGGATACAACCAAGGAGGGGGTGTGGACCAGGAAGGATGAGTAGGGGGACCCCAAGAAGGCATGGAAGTGGTTTGATAGGGGTCGTAATAGGTCTGGGATGTCCCTTGCATTCCCTGCTGGTAAGGTGTGGGTCCATGTGGCCTCCTTTGGTTCATATAATAGAGTGGTTCAGTGGCTCCTTTGGCCCTTTGATATGCAGCTTTGAGTCCAGGTAAGGAAGGGCATTGGTTCGTAGGATGGTATTCTTCACAGACAAAACACACTTTTATGGAGTGCAATGGACATTCGTTCCTAGGATGCTTTCTAGTGCACATAGGACAAAAGATGGCCAAAGCCCTCTCTGCTTCCTCTCGATATCTTTTGATATGCATGGCAAGCATTTGCCTCACCTCGCTTTTGCAATCTTCCCATGTGTCTCTAATTTCACCCTCAATGGATGAGTTGGAAGAAAAGGTACTGCACCCAACATTTCTGTTTTTATCCATTTGCTCCAGAGGGATGGTTTCTTCTTCTTCTCCCCCTAGGGGTTCTTCAAAATATGTCTTTCTGTCCACCTAGGGGTTCTTCTTAATCATAGCCATCGAAGAAGAGAGAAGGTTGGTTGTGTGAAGTAGTGGGGGTGTTGTGCAAACATTTTTCTGACTTATCTCTACTCCTACAAGGCATGAAAGGAAATATTTTTGGTTGATTTTTGTTTCTTTTTCTGCTTGTACCTGCAATAACTAAAATAGATTGAACTGCAACTAACTAAAATCTATCTTGCTGAAATGAAAATGCAAAATTGAAATGAAATCAGGAAAGGACTAATCTATGTTTCTGAAATGAAATTGTAGGAATGAAATGCTAAGCTACGCTTGTAGAATGGAAATTGCGGAATTGAAATGCTAATCTACGCTTGCATAATTGAAATTCTAATCTATGAAAGCGGGAAATTTCTAATCTATGCTTGCTAAAATGAAATGAAAGCAGGAAATGTCTAATCTACTTTTGCAGAAATGAAATTGCAGAATGGAAATGAAACAACTACTCTACTCTTGCAGAAATAAACTACTTAGTAGAAGGTTGTAGTAGAAAATAGAAGAAAAGCAGCAATCACCAATACTCTGACGCTTCCTCAGAAACGGTGCCAAAAAGATGGTGGGCTCCAGTATTGCAGCAATAATGCTGCAACTCCTAGGGCTCCCTTCTTTACTTTTATCAACCTGATAGTTCGTAACAAACTTGGAAGCAACGGTGCTATATGCACAAGTACTAGCTCTTGCCGTGGCTGTCACTGGATCAGCTGGCACAAGTCTGCTTAGGAGCTTAAGCCAACTTCTATGAGCTCTTAGAAGAAGCTTTTAAATATGATGGATGAAAGCTAACTCAAAGGAGGCTAATCTACTTGCAAAAAGAAGCGGGAAGCTGAAAGGAAATGTAAACCCTGGCAAACCCTAGTTTTACCGACTAACCCTATTGGTGCAAGTAAAAGGATGAAAGCTATAAAAATGGATGCCATTGACTTCTAGAGAGGTAAAATGCATGTGAATAAGCTACTTCTGAAGAGAAATATGAAGAAAACATATTTTTTCATTTTTGAGTAATTTTGCAAAGTTATTATGCATGTGCTTTGACTATTTTTTCTGTGCAGAGGTTGATTGGTGAAAGGAAATGCTTGCAGGAGGTTGGGAAGGTGAGAAGAGGGCCTAAGGGGTCCCTAGCACCCTTCCAAAGAGTTTCATAGTGATCGGATCTCAAGAAACCGCTTTCGTGAGCTTCTACAGGAAGTCTGCAGGGGTTCTACAGGATGTACTGTAGCTTCTACAGGATGTTTCTACAGGATGTTCCGAAAGGGAATTTTGAAGGGATGATGGTGGAAAAAAGGTGAAGAAGTGGGTATGGAGGTGAGATAAGGGTGTGAGGAGGTCTAGGACTTGGTGAATGAGGATGAGGAGTGGTTAAGGCAATCGGATTTGGTTCAAGGATGGAGGGAGCAAGGTTGCACAAAGATATGGGAATTAGGTCAAATTGGAAAAGGGGTGGAAAATGAAAGGGAGGAATCTAAGTTAGGGGGTTGGAGCAGGTTTTCTGATGGGGGGAAGGTAGGCAGGAAGGCATCACAGGTGTTCTGCACATTATTTTCCAAAACTAATCAACAAAGATTAAGAAAACCAAAGATCTAGCTATTTTGACCTAATTTGACCTAGAAACCATAAGCATGATGAACAGAAGTTTATTGGCAGCAAATCATGTAAGATAACTATGAAATCTAAGCAAGAACAGATTCTAAACATGCAAGTACAACTGGTATCAACTTTCCTAACTAAAAATCTAACACTAGCAATTGCATGAAGAAGCAAGAACAGTGTTTTTATGGCAACAAGGACACCTTGGTCTCAGCTCATGGTCCCGAGGAGGGAGAGGTGAGATCAAGGGTTGCTTTATGGCCTTTTTTGAAGATATTTTCTACTACCAACCTATCAAATCAACTTGAACATGAAAAGCTATTTCAATCATCAAAAGCAACCTAAATAAAAAAACAAGATTTTAACCTAAATAACATATTTTATTCTAAGAATGCAACAAAGACACATCAAAGTACACAAAGGAGGTACTGGGCACTTGAGTTGGGCCCAACCCCAAGAGCTACAGCCTCCTAAGGAATATTAAAGCTAGTGCAAAGCTGGATTCATCTTTATTGATCAAAAGAATAGTTACATCCCAAAAACTGTCTACAAGAAAAAGCTTGAAAATGCGTTGAAATGCAGAGCTAACCTGCTGACTAGAATCTAACTAACATATGACTAAAAAACGACTAAAAAATGACTAACATCAAACTACAAACTGGCTAAAAGCTTACTAAAAAATGACTAACTGAAATGAGGCCCTAAGCCTTCTTATTTATACAAATTGAGGACCCCAATAGCCCTCCTAAACTTTAGGGACTCGACTGCCAAAACTTGCAGTTAACAGCAGTCCTACTTGACTTTCTTGGCTGCCCCTTGTGCTCCGAGTTTTTTGATGGAGAATTCGAGGTAAGGCCTCATAAATGAATGGGACACCTTCCTACAAATCCTCTCCCTTTTTCTTCCATGAATTTGGCTGCCAGGTGCTCATTTAAACCTTTGATTTTGTCTCAAAATTGACCAAAAATCTGCATAAAGCACACATTAGACTTGTTGGCATAATGACTAACCCAATTCACTCTATTAGCATAAATATAATAAAAAACATGCAATAAACTAATGGGAATGGTGGATTAATTCGAATTAGGAGGTTGAATGAGCCCATATAATTACTCATTTCTGGGGCTCATCAGCAACATTGCAGGCTGTGAGGTACTGATAGATGCGCATAACGACATGCACGCACATTGAAATCGCAGACCATTAAAAACCCATTAGACATCTCTAGGGTGCGTAAACCTAGTTTTAGCACCCTCCCATACTACTTCGGGTGAGACCTCATTCTGTGCTCCGTGGACTGTTGTCGAAAGGGCCAGTAGTACCAGGATTTGTTTGGCTAAATCATCTCTAAACCTGGGTCAGGCCCATATAAGCCAACATTGTTGTTGGTTCTAATTTTGGCCATGTTGTAGCTGCTACAACCCCCTCTAGAATTTTACCTATATTCAAATTTTGGAGCCTCCTATTGATTACATGAATTGTTGTTTTGAGTTATTAAATTCATCCTTAGCCTTACTTTCCTAAGTGTTCAAGTTTTCATTTAGAAATCCTAAATGTTATCTTCCATGCATTCACAAGTCTAAGTGTTGTTCCCTTCACAAGCACACTTTTGAAGGTAAGAATTGCACAATTCTTAGTGATAGTGAAGCACACTTCCCAATGACAGTAACTGTGTGCTTCCTATCAACAATCATTGTGCACTTTGTGGGAAAAAGCTAACACATGCCTTGATGATTGCACAGTTTATTGAATTAGTGATTACACAGTCTCTACAAACAATGATTGCACAGTCTCTAGCAATATTGATTACACAGTCTCTAGAAACAATCAATGCATAATGCCTAGTGACAGTAGATTCACAATTCTCGTGGGCAATGAATGCACACTTTCCTAAATTATCTTTGTCACAAGTTGCAGTTGAACTTATCCTAACTCTTAGTTTCCCGCCATGTGTTGAACACACTCATAAACCCTAACCCTAATTGCATTTGTTCTCTTCTTATATAATTAGTCTGACCTAGAGCTCATTCTCACATACACCATTTACTTTGAGCTTTGTGCATTCCTTGAGCACTAGGAGCATTCTTGGTTATAAGTGTGACAAATTTTGGGTAAGTTTCTCGATTTTCGCTTTTTTTCTTTAAGTTTTCCATGTGTCACTTTTTCTTTTGCATGTGTCGTTTTTGTCCGATTTTTCCATTGCAAGTATCACTTTTTCATATTTTATCTCTTGCATGCATCGTTTCTCTTTTTCATGTGTCATTTCTAGTGTCTTGTTGCATTCCATGAGCTTTTGCATTCCAGTTATGATTTCTATTGTATATAGGAATGCATGCATGGATCTTTTCCTTATTCTTGTCTAACACTTAGTCTTTTTCAAGCTGATCTTTACCTCCCTTCTCTCAATTTCACATTTCTCTCTTCCAAGCAGAAAGACCTCACATCTTTCTCACTACTGATTTGACACATGCACACCACAAGGACTTATCTCTCATCAATCGTGCATTATCACATTCCTAGTTAGCAATGTTGGCCTCCTTTCTCACTGTGCCCAACCTAGCCCTCTATCATGAATTGCACACTCCTAGTCATTAGCATGCAACCCTATGTCATATAATAATGTAATTTTTGCAATAGGAGAATCCCTCTTTTCCTCAATTTAGCATTGCGTAGTTCCAAGACCCAGGACCCAAGCCTTTTCCTCTTGCGGATATGACATGCACATTGCCTCAACCTTTCTCCCTTTCCATTGAGAAGAGCACACTTCTAGTTGCTAGTAAAGCCACCTTACCTCAACCTTGCATGCATGTGCTTAGAAATTACACAATTCTCTCTCATAGTGATTGTTTCTTTCATTGGTAAGATAAGTGATTTTGGGAACTGGTTTTGATTTTCTAAGAGTGAAATTATAATTACAGGTGTTGCCAATCCAGAGCTTATTATTCTCTCATCTTCCACTGACATGATGCCTCCAGTTACAAGAAAAGCACCAATTAAGGAGGCTACCGAAAGCAATACCGAAGGTATTGTGGAGAGTTTTAAACCAAGAGTACCTATTATTGCAAATACCAAATGTTTCATTAACAATTCCACCACCGTCATATGGAAAATGATAAACAAGGATTTTATTGAGAAAGAGTTCCCACAAGATTTGGAATACAAAGAAGTTTACATTAATATAAAGAGATCTAGGTTCCACAAATTTCTTTCAAATATCTGGTGTTACCATGTCCAAAAGAAATAGGATGGATACTACAGGGTATAGACTCCAAGAACATGATTCTCAATAGTGTAATCGGGCAAGAGCTCACAACATTTCAGCCATATGATCTTCACTCATACTACAAGATGTCGAGTCTTGAAGAGTATCTAAATGTTGGGTGATTTAATTGTGAGTTAAATCCTTGTCATTAAATTGTCAACCGAGGGTTCGTGAACTTATAAGGTATACATGTACTATATGTACTAGGTGATTATTTCTCAGAATAGATTAATCTAATGCAAAAAACTTGAAACTAATTACAAATCAAATTAAATCAATCCAATCCAATCTAATCCAAACATAAAGAAATTAAATCAATCTTAACAAAACAACATGAATCAAAATAACATAAAAGAAATTAAACTAAACTTGCATAAATGAAACCACATTTGCTTGAAATGAAACCGCACTTGCTTAAAATGACAATCACAATTGTTGAATTGAAAATCACACTTTCTAAATTGAAAATCACACTTGCTTAAAATGAAAATCACACTTGCTGAATTGAAAATCACACTTGCTTAAAATGAAAATAAATGAAATAACATAATTACACAATGTTACCAATATGTACAACAAGTCAAAATGGTGTGCAAACTATGGTTGATGGGAGCCCTCCACTCCTCAACAAGCACATTGAATGATTATCAAATCTTGGAGATCAAAGCAGCAATATGTATTCCATGAAATGAAGTTGGAGAAAAGCTCCAAAGATATTACTATAATTTAACTTTCTTCCTCTCTATCCTCACCTTACAAATTACATATATTGTGTTATCACAAAATCTAACCCTGATAGGCTACTGATCAAGTAGACTCTGAGTAACTCTTTCAAACCAATATTTTGGTTGAGGCTTAGCCTCATCAACCTGAGAGGGTTCTCTTAATAGGTTTAAGATTTTTTATTAATGATTAGATGGCTAACTCTAGGAACAAAAATGGACAAATGTATAGTTGGTTGACTGGTTGAATCAAAGATTAGCAAACATCTATTGGGCTATGGAGTCAAGATAGTCTTCAACAAAACAACATGACCAGCAAAACATGGAAGTCATGGCACTTGGAGTTTAGGTTTATAAGTAAAACAGTAACACAGTGAATTAACATAGTTTACAAGCATGTGAAGGAAGTTATAGCACTTTCCAATGAATTCTAAGTATCACAAGCTCATACCACTGCAAATAAGTAATTGAAAAAGGCCATGAGAACATCAAACACATAAACCCCTTGTGAATCTTGAGTAGTCAAACTGATCTCTATATTAAGTTTGAAAAACCATAATTTCTTACAATAACACAACTTTTCTTTGCTAATGAAATTACCAACCCTGAGGAATTCGATTCTCATGCTTTATATAGAGTTTTTACAACCTTTGATTCTATGATCCATCTTTAGGATAATTTGAATTCCTAACATTGACACCTATCTATTCATAAAACAAACTACTTAATTACAACTTGACAGCTAGCTGTCTTTAAGAGTCCTAATACAAATAGGAATGAAACTCCTAAAACATGCTTTCAACAACCTTATCTATGACTTAAATACACTCTTTAATCAGCTGCTAATCCATGTCTTCGAGCTTTATGATGTCTCTAGTATTGTTGTAAGCCCTGCTGAGTCATGACCTAACTGTCCTGAAAACAAGGAGACAGAGTTCCTGCCTTTAAAGCCCTTGATCCTTTATGCCTATCTTTGAGCAGTTTTGCTGGTGTATATGTGGCATATATTAGTAATCCATTAAAACTGTATTTTCCACTTGTGAAAAAAGGAAACCTCGAACATATGGAAAAGAGGATGAAAGATGACTGTGCTACAAAAATAGTCTATTTTCGTAGCACATCTTTTATCACTTATGGAATACTTCTTGGGACCTTTCTTTCTACATCACTGCCATCTGAAACTTCATCTATGATCCTCATATGTCTACCAGCAACATCAAAACTTGGAATTTATCAGACCTTACCTTCAAAATGCATCTATAAAGTGCGAAAAGGTCACCTTCAGCAGTTTTGTAGCGCGCTACGAAACTGCTGTGTATGCTCTTTTTCCAATACAGTTTTCAAAAATCTGCAGTTTGGGAATTTCCAAAATTTCATAAAGACTAATATGATCACCAAAAATCAAAACAACTTACCCTTATAATATGTTCTTCTTCACAGATGACCTTCTCAAAACTGTTTTAAGATATATCCTTCACTGCCCTTTTTCATCACCCTATTTCATTATTGTTGTAGCCTTTTCTTCAGATTTTGTTAACTATATTTCTAGGTCTTCAATCTGTCTCTTCAATCTCCTGTTAGTAGCTCTCAACTGAGCATTCATCCTCCTTACAAATCTGGCTTCTTTGATTGCAGGAACAGTCCAAGTGAAGTATTGAGCTTCACTGCTGATTATTTCTGGTTTGGAAACCTTTTCAACTTCCCAGAGGGCCTTTATCCTTTTGAAATATGTCTTCTCAACAGCATGCCTTCTTGATCTCATCCTTAATCTAGCAATTTCATTATTGCCTGCTCTTAACCTTTCTCCCATTTCTTCATAACTGACTTTTATGTTTGAGTGGAAAAAATTCTGTTTTTGTCACCTTCAAGTATTGGTGATGAAAGGTCTATCAACTCTTCCTGACTAGTGGAAGCCTCTTCTACTTTTCCTAACTCAACATTAGACTCTTGTATCTTTTTAGACTGTCTGGTTAAGGGCTTTCTGGGCTTGAACACAAATGCTATAACATCATCCTTGAATTTCAATTTCTTAGAGGATTTCATCTTCTTCGACTTTCCTTTATCAAATTCTATGACATCTGCCTGCACCAAAGGGGATTCTGCAATATCAATGGATTTTAAAATATCACTTAAATTACCCTTCAAACTTGGACTTTCTCCCGAGATCATTTATTTACCATTCTCCTTAGTAATTTGACTTCTATTCAATCTCCTTTGAACTAGTTTGGTAGCTGACTATTCTTGTGTCCTTTATTTAACTTCACCTATCTTTTATTTTGTGGATTTAGGAGTCTCAGGAACAACCACTAATGTTTTGGTCACTTGCTCTTTCACCTGCTTTCTAGGTTTCAGCTTGACAAATCTCTTTACCCTGGACATTACAAACTTGCTGGTTTCTGCTGATGGAGTTTCTTTAACCTTAGGGCTAATTCTTGTATCTTGATTTTCCCCTCCAAAACCACATAGAAACAAAAATGAAGACCATTCTCTATTGATCCTTTTAATTTCATGTAAAACTATCAGTTTAATTAGACAATGATGAAACAAGGAAGTTTCATGTCCTTGAGATTTCATTTGCACTTTATCTGCCATCTTAGCTATACTTCAATACAGGAAGAAAGGCAAATCTAAAGAAATCATACCAGTAAAATGCAACAGGAGTTTAAAATGATATGAATAAACCTTATGATATCTGCCCTCACAGGTAAAATAACATTGAATGTTGAAGAGCAAGTTGGCATAGGTGTCTTTGATATAGTTCCTTGGAATTTCCTTGTTTAAATCTGTTTCTGCAAACTTTGGCTTTAGGAACACTTTACATGGTTCCATGTCAAATATAAAATTTTTGAACCATACATCTTGCCCCCTAGGAATCTCTGTCACCAAAGCTATGATCTCTGGAGAAATTTGCAAGTTTAGGATTCCAATCTTGGTGTTTGTGCCAGTAAAATGTAGTGCAAACTCCTTTGTCACCTGAGTATGTCCTGCCTGCAATTTTTTACAGTACTTCCAACATCATGCTTTCTTAAAGGTTTCTACAACTGATTTATCTTTGACTAAGACCTCGGTGCTTTCAGGCTCTGTTCTTAAACAATGACTAGACCTGTCACTTTTTTTCTCTTCTATCATCTTTGCTCCTAAATTCGTGTAACAAACCAGCCTCGCTTGAAATTCTGTTGATCAGTCTCGCTTGCTTATGGTGGTCAGCCTCGCTTGAATTGTGGATGAGAGAAACCTTGGTAAGAAATTACCATAGCTTACCATTCGAAAAACAATCTGTTTGAGGATTTGCATGCAAACTATAAAAAGAAACTAGCTAGCCCTTTTCGAATTTGAAATTTCTTATCATGTTGACCCCTAAATTCGAAATGATGAGTTTTGTATGGCGGGATGCTTAAGAACCGACTCCTAGCTGACACCTAATAATGAAAATTTAACGGAATCTTAACAGATTGATACAAGACTGCCTACGAATCTGTGCTTTCATAGCACGTAGGGAAAAGTGCTACGAAAAGAGCAGCGTTTTCGTAGTGCAAAACATACATTTTACACTTTCTGCACTACGAAAACGTGGTTTCGGGGCTAATTCCAAAAATTTTCAAAATGGTTTAAGATATGAGTTTCTTAACAGAATGTGAGACTTATGAGGCATGGAATAAGGTTGTTAGACTTTATTTGGATATGAAAAATGAGGCCTTTGAGACTCCTAACCTATCACCTACCCATTAAAACATAGGATGATTTGACACTTATCTAAGACCATGACTAGGAACAATGTAAACTCTTATTTTGGTGATAACATATTGTATGGAACTTAGAACTTGGAACTCTTTTGTATGAAGGATGCACTCCTATTTATACAAAAACTTAAGATAACTAATCAATAAATATAGATCCTCAAATCTCTCCTAAATCCACATTTATCTCTTGTGGTTACAACCAATCACCTAAAAATATGAGATACAAATCCTCTCAAAATTCTCTCCTAGTTTTGATAGGAGACACATATCAAAACATCCATGATTTTTCTCCTTTGAATGTGCTTAGTCAATGATCCAAATCTTCTACAATTATTCCACAAATCTTTATGAGTTGGAATTGAAATTCAAATTTTTGGTTGAGTAGCCAAATAAGACCCTTCTAGAATCTTCAAATAGGCCTATAATATCATAAAACTCATACCACTTATATATCTATATATATATATATATATATATATATATATATATATATATATATATATATATATATATATCTGTATCTGTATATGTATATGTATGTATGTATGTATATGAAAACATGTTAATTTCCTAATATTTAATCATAAATTCTCTTAAAATACTTAAAATAAATGACTTGGAAAATAATAATGATAAACCCATATGATCATGAAAATGGTTATTAATGTAGGGTTATGGAGCTACAAAATATGGTAAAGAGTTATGGAATATGGTAAAATGATGGAAATGAGGGTAAAAGAGGATGACATTTTGGAGGCCCAACATTTCCCCCCAACTGAAGATGTTGCATGTCCTCATGCAACTTTGCATTGATTCCCTTAATCATAAGTTGATATTCTTGAAATGTTTTTCTTCTATATGAACTTTGGCTTTGTATTGATTCTCTTTTAACTTTGCATAATCATATCATTTGATAACTTATTCTCTTTGGAAAGTGTTCTTTCAAATACATTTGATTGCAACATATTTTTTATGGTTGGTTCTTGTGTGACAACCAACAATTTATGAGTATTGGTTCTTGTGTAACAATATTTTACTTATTTTTGTTGCATCAAAATACTTGAAAACATTGAGAATTCATTTTTAAGGCTCTATAATGGTTGTCAAACATTTAATGTGCTTATCAATTGATCATTGCAAAACATATAAAATTTTGGAATCAAAATGTAATAATAGTCGATTGGGACAAAAATGTTGGTTAGGATGAAATGAAATGTGACATGTGAATATGAATTGATATCCCTTCCCCACAACTAAAGGTGTTTTCAATTTTTGGCAAATGAGAAAGGGAATACAAATGTTGTGAGGGATATTCCAAAATCATAATTTTAGCATTTAATAAACTACATGATTAAAGATTAGAAAATAACATACCTTCACCTACCTGAAAAGTGGACAAGCTATATATATAGAAGAGTGTGGTTGTTGTTGTTGGATCATGGAATGTGAAGTAAAAGAATTTGATTTGCTTTTTCTTTCTCTTGTTTGTATGAATATAGGTTGAATGTGATCTAAATTGGAATCTTTATTGCTAGGACAATGCTATGACTGTTGAATTCTAAGTTGGCTCTTGTTGCAAGCTGCTGGAATCATATAGGCTTCATTCATTCCCACTCAGTGGCATAATTCTTATCTATGTGAATATATGTGCCAATGTCGAACATAGAAAAAAAATTGTTGGATTACTGGCTATTAATGAATGTAATTAACCAACATGAGACTACTCACCATTGATGTCAATGAGAGTCAAGATGTCTAAGTACATCTTACTAGGTACGAATAAATGTGTCGTAGTCGAGTCACCTAGAAGATCCGACAAACAGGGGACATTGATGTATTCCCATTGTTTATTGGTGAGAGAACTTGCCATTAAGGCATGCAAGCCTCAAGGTACTTGAAAGATCTCTAGTCTTGATCCCAGATGATGTGTCAGAGTCAATGGGTCAAGACTTGTTAGAAGGGAGGCCTTAATGAATCCTCCATCATCTAACGCAAGTATAAAATAATAATTTGAAGGACCATAGATGAAAGATTTGCATTATGAAGCAAGTTTTATTTGACAGAAAGGAAGAGGAAAATGGGGTGACTCAACTTTGTAAGGGAGTTGAATGACTTTATTTTTGGGTTAAGGGTGAGTGAAAATGAGGCAGGAAAGTATGAAGATTGCAAAGGGAAAATGAGTTTTGACATCATGGTTTGACAGTAGGGAGATGGAAATTTATGGATCAATTGTAGGCTTAGAATGAGTAGAAATGGTAAAATTGGTATTTGAGAGGCCTTGTTTAGTAGCAATGGTGTAATGGATCTAATTTGACATGGAATGAACATGCTCTTCTGAAAGAAACTTGGTCTTTAAAAGGCACTCGTGCATATAGTGATCTTCTTTCATTGTCTTGGAACCTGCAAAAACTTAACACTTTTCTGCAATAAAATGTAAGACTATTGAGAGAGAGATGATTAGTCTCTCTTCATCTGATATATACACAAAAAAATTAGAAATAGTACTAATAAAACAAATTCAAGGAAGAAAAATTAAATGCACTTTTACCTATTTGGAAAGTGGTACCTTGGACTACCTGTTGGTGTTTTGTTGGTAACTTCTTCAATTTTTTATTGTTTCAAATGTTGATGAAAACTCTCTCATCGTGTAGATCTTGTCGAGATATTTCCAACGATGTTTGAATCATCGAAAACTGATGTCATATGAAAGAGTTATGATTGTTTGAAGTTTTTATGAAACAGGAAAAAAATTGTGCATGGGTGCCACGTGGCAACACCAGGGAGTGCCACGTGGATGCTGAAGTGGGTAGATGACATGGCATGCAAACGTGGCGAGCTGACTGTTCAAGGTGACATGGTGGACAACGGGGCAATGACTGTGTAATGTTGACCAATAATATGCAGCCATGTGGACCAATCCAATGTCGCCACATGGTAGTGAAATTGTTAGATGATCCAAAAATAAAGTTTTATCATAGGTTATTAATAATTATTATTCTAGAATATTTAATTATTTAATGGAGACATTTAGAATTAGTATATTGTTGTAACAAGATATGACTCTACAAATGTGTCGTATCTTAGGCTCTATTTTAGGAGATTTGTTAGCAAGTTGTTTAAATAGCATTTATTGTAAGTGGACACTTGTTATTTAATAAGTGATCCATAATTAGAGGTAGTTAGGACATTTTAGCTTATAAATAGCTCATTGCAAGAGTGTTTGGTTGTTCGGGTGTAAACTCTTGCAAAATCAATATGTAATTGTTTTTTTCTGATTAATAAAATTACGTGTCTGAGGACACTTCTGCCATTATTGTGGTATCAGAGCTCCAGTAATGCTGCAGTGGATGTGAGGAGGATATTCCAGCTCAACAAAGTCCTGGAAAAATCCATTGAATTGATCAGCAAATGATGGGTATGAAAATTGTCCAGTTTATATTTTAGTTTAATTTCAGTTTTTTATAAAAAACTAGATCATTTGAGGTTTTCATCAAAATAAAGTGTTTACCACACCAATCTATCCTGTATCGATTTGGATAAATGGAATGTAGCACTGTTGACAATTCACAAAATCACAACCGTTGGAATAACGCATCGTAAGGAGGAGTTTCCACGAGTCTTGCTGCAATACTAACAGTGAAGACGAATCAATTGAAGTCCGTTAAAGTTGCACTTGCCATTATTTTTTTGTTATTGTTTTGTGTGGTGTGTCCATTGATTTCAGCGGTGAACAGGAGACTCTGCTTTTTAGTGGGATTCAATGTTGAGTCTCACCTGCAAATGAATATCTGCGCCCATTACTACTAGCCACAACCACATTTCTCCATCACTGCTAAAATATCAGGCTGGTCTGTAAAACCCATTCTACAACTCTACCAAGCATTTCAATATTCTCAAACAATACAATCAAATCCCTACCTCAGCCATGCCAGAGCAAGCTTCCAGGCAATCAAATCCTTACCTCAGCTGTGCCAGGGCAAGATTCCATGCAATCTTCCCGTTCGCTTCAAACCCACAAATCCGCCATTAAAATTATTTACAGTACTTGAATCAATAGCAGTTTCATGGTAGTATTTGGGGTAGTTTAATTGATTATGGCTATATAAATGATATGATTCTAGATTCAAATTTCTATGGCTATAAAAGTTTAAAGTTCAAATTATTGGTTCAATCTGACAAACCATAGGCAACGTGAATCCAGCCAGCAAGCAGGGTGAAAAAGCCACGGAAAGATGAGACATTGTAGTGATTCGTGGGTATTCGAACGTTTGACCTTGCACTAGAAGCAAAAATGGTGGAAGTCAAGGTTGTAGCTCTGGCCAGTGCAGAAGCCATGGAACTTGACAATAGAAAAACCGAGAAGTGATGAAGGTAGAAGCGACCGATGTGGTCTCTAAGTTCAATTGAGAGAAGAGGGTACTTCATTTCACCTCTATTCTATTCACCGTCATCTCCGCCGAGAACAACCAGCACTCCAATATCTGGTGCACGGTGCACAGTGCGTTATCCTCTCTGTTGCCCTGTGCAATTGTGTTCGCTTGAGAGAACAAACATAGCTTGAGAGAGCAAGCCAGCGTGAGCCAACAAGAAACCAGTGTGAGCCAGCCAGCAGACAAGGTCAACAAGTGTAAGGAAAAATTCGATCTTCTTAAAGTGTTTTTTTCAAGAAAGTTTAAAGTTGAATTGAAGAGTGAAGAAGCGGAGAGATAAGGAATATTTTTTAATTTTGTAAATTTTTTGTTGAGAGATAAGGAATATTGTATTTTGGAGAGATATGGTGAGTTTTTGAATTTTGGGAATTTATTGTTTGTGGAGTAATAAGGTCATTTGTAAATTTTTGGAGTAATAAGGAGATTTTATTTGTAATTTTTTATTTGGAGAGATAAGTGTGACATTGTAACTCAAAGTAATTTTACTTTGAGGGGGCGTAACATTTTTTTTTTACTAGGATTTGCAAGAGAATCATTGTAAAAGTCAAATTTTGAAAGTTACCTTGTAAATTTTTGAGAAATTGACTAGAGCCAAGTGCAAAGCTCAGTCATTTTTCTCCTATTTCAACAACTATACGAGGGTCAAGGCCAAGCCCCGATAGATCATTTTTTCTTTTTGCGTAGTGTGTTGCATGTTGTGTTTCCTATCTTGATATTCTTTTCTGAGCCTGATTCTTGGCGCGAAGCTTCAACACTATAATGTCAAAGTTGATTAATTTGTTTTCTGATTCCGACAAACTTGAAGGTACAAAATCTTATAAAACATGGCAACGCCTCATCGAAAGCACTCTCATTTATAATGAATTATGGCAGGGTATATGTGATGGTGATATTAAGCGAAATAAACCCACAGATGCAGCTGCACTAGAAAAATGGGAAGTTAAGAATTCCAAAGCATTGGCTCTCATTAAATCTTCTGTCAATGATGAAATGTATGTCCATATAGAAAATGCTACAGATGCATGGTTTGCTTTGAAAAATTTTAAAGACTTCTTTGATACTCAACCTGAATCAAAGAAATTTTATCTACAATTAAATTGTTGCAACAAAAAATGACTGAAGGAGGTGATGTTCTTGAATATATCTCAAGACATAAGAATATTAGGCGGGAAATCATTAATGTTGGGTTTCTAGCAATGGATGATAGTTTTATGGTCACAATTTTAATTGCTGGACTTCCTTCTTCCTACACACATTTTTTGGAGACTCTACAATTAACTGGAAAGTTAGAGAAATTAAAGTTTGATGAGCTCTGTGAAATGTTGACCCAACATAATAAAACCTTTGGGAAGAAAAAGAAAGTTGGTGAAGATGTCTTTTTCACAGAGGCTAGTACTAGTAAATCATCGACTGACAGTTCTAGAAACAGAGGCAGAGAGAATTTCAATCAAAATCAAGCAGCACACAATGTACAAAGTCGAGGTCAAATCCAAAGCAGAGGAAACAACTTTAATAGAGGCAACAGTTCAGGCAGGAGTAATTTTCAAGGTAGAGGAAACAATCAAGGAAGAGGCTATTTTGAAGGACAAGGAAATAATAATCAAGGTAGAGGACAACCTCAAAATAGAAGTCAAACCAGAGGTAGAGGACAATCTTTAGGAAGAGGAAGAGACTTAAGTCAAATTGTGTGTCGCAGATGTAACAAAGTTGGACATTATGCTGAAGATTGTCGAACTTCTATTAATAAAGCTGCCAAGTTTCATCAGCACTCAGCACAATTTGCAAATGATCAAGATGATGATAACTCAGAATATGTTTTTGCTTCCTCACCGGCATTACAACTTTCATCCCATCTTACTTAGCACATGACTTGTCGACGTGATTTGTTTTGGAATTTTTAAGATTGCCAACTTAATTCCATTTTTCTTGCAAACGATACAAAACATACTGCTTATGGAAAAGGAACAGTTAAAGTTTTTCTCCCTGGCATCGGAGAAAAAATGATTTCCAATGTATGGTATGTACCAACCTTTAATAAAAATTTGTTGTCTTTAGTCACGATTCGACAAGAAGGACATCAGGTAATTATGGAAGATGGCCTAGTTAAGATTAATTTAGTCAAACAGAGCTTGAAAACTGTGATGACAGGTTATGAAGATGGAAAACTGTTAAGGATGAAAGGGACAGTTATTCCAAGGCATTCTGATTTTGTAGGAGTAGTGACTACAATAATTTCACCTATAAGATTATGGCATGTAAGATATGGACATTTAAATTTTGATAGTCTTTCTCAATTGCAGAAACAAGGGATGGTTAAAGGACTTCCCACTTTCAAAAAGGAAAATGAAAAATGTGAAGCTTGCATTTATGGAAAACAAAGTCGAGAAAGCTTTCCAACAAGTTCATGGCGTGCAAACAGGCGGCTACAACTAGTTCACAGTGATGTTTGTGGACCATTACAGACTTCATTCGGTGGTTGAAAATATTTATTACTATTCATTGATGATTTTAGTAGAATGACTTGGGTTTATTTCTTAAAGCAAAAGTCAGAAGCATTTGAAAAGTTTAAAATTTTTCGCCAACTTGTTGAAAATGAAGTCAAAGAAAATATAGGTACTCTCAAGACAGATAATGGGGGAGAATTCACTTCAAATGAATTCAAAAATTATAGCAGTTATAATGGCATAAAACGACATATTACCAATGTTTACACTCCACAACAAAATGGAGTAGTAGAAAGAATGAATCGCACCTTGTTAGGAATGGCGAGATCTATGTTAACTTTTAAAAGGTTAAGTCCAACATATTGGGCATAAGCAATTCATACAGTTGTCTACTTAAGAAATAGATCTCCAACTGCTTCTTTAGACGGAATCAAACCTTATGAAGCTTGGTTTGGTTTCAAACCTCCAGTTAAACATCTTAGAGTTTTTGGATTAGTATGTTATGCCTTAGTTCCAAAAGAAAAATGAACTATTCTTGACTCAAGAAGTTTAAAATGCACAATGATTTGCTATTCTGATGAGAAGAAAGGGTACTGTCTTTTGACCAATGGAAAATTTATTGTGAGCAGGGATGTAATTTTTGATAAAACAGAGAGTAAGAGTGCTGAAGAAATCGAAAGACTTCTTCAAAATTTAGAAACTAAAGGAAGTCAAAGAAAAGGAAATACACAAAGTCAACCAAATTGGTATGAAATTGATTTTCCTTCATCTAAAGATGATTCATCGAGTCCATCTACTTCAACAACACCATTTGGATCTTCTAGCAGTTCATCCACATCTCCAAGCAGCAACAAATCTTCTGACAGTGATTCTCCACCTCCAGATGAGCAGAATAAAAAAAGCAGAAGAAGGTCACACAGAAGTGAAGGAAATTTTGCCTTGACAGCACATGATTTTACTAAACCTTCCACCTAAAAAGAAGCAGTAAAACATAAATAATGGCAACAGGCTATGATTGAAGAATATCGAGCAGTAATTGATAACAACACTTGGAAACTTGTTGATTGTCCTCAAAATGTTAAACCCATAGGGTGCAAATGGGTTTACAGAATTAAGTATAACCAAAAGGGTGAACTTGAAAAGCATAAAGCAAGACTTGTCACTAAAGGTTTTGTGCAGCAGGAAGGCATTGATTATGAGAAAACTTTTGCTCCTACAGCTAAATGGAACACCATCCAATTAACACTTCATTGGCCACTCAGAAAATATGGAAAGTTCATCAAATGGATGTGAAAAGTGCTTTTCTCGATGGAGATTTACAGAAAGATGTGTATATGACACAACCACCAGGTTTTGAAATTGAAGGGCAAGAACATAAAGTCTGCAAATTGATCAAGGCTTTATATGGGTTAAAACAAGCTCCTCGAGCTTGGTATGCAAAAATGGATGAATACCTTAGGAAAGTTGGTTTTCAAAGAAGTGAATCTGATGATACTTTGTATGTGCGACAACAGGGCAAATATCTGGCGCTTCTTGTTATGTATGTAGATGATTTGATCATTACTGGAAACAATGATGATCATATTGCACAGGTGAAAAAGGAGTTACATGCAGGGTTTAAGATGACCAATTTGGGATTACTTCACTACTATCTTGGAGTTGAAGTCTTCGAACGTCCACATCATATTTTCATTTCTCAGAGTAATTATGTAGCAGAGGTTCTTCAATGATTTGGAATGCAGGATTGCAAGCCCATTCTTACCCCGATGGAGTAAAACTTGAAACTTTCAAAATTTGAAGGGGGGGGGGGAAGGTGGACAGTACTACTTACAGACAATTGATTGGCAGCTTGATTTATTTGACAAATACTCGCCCTGATCTATCTTATGCAGTCAGTATTCTTTCACGTTTTATGCAGGAACCACAAGACGGCCACTGGAATGCAACCAAAAGAGTTCTTTGATATATCCAAGGAACAAAAGATTTTGGTCTTCTTTACACAAAGACTAAAAACTTTGTACTTGGTGGATATTCAGATGTCAACCTTGCTGGAAGTATTGATGATCGAGCATCAACATCAAGTTATTTAATGAACATGGGGTCAGCAGTAGTATCTTGGAGTTGTAAGAAACAAGCTACAGTGGCCACTTCTTTAGCAGAAGCAGAGTACATTTCAGCATGGGAAGCAGCATGTGAAATTGTTTGGTTGCATAGAATTTTGCAGGACTTGGGCATTTCTTAGGCAGAAGCTACATCATTATTCATTGATAGCTAGTAAGCCATTAAACTTGCCAAGAACCCAGTGTTTCATTCAATGACAAAGCATGTGGACACCAAGTATCATTATATCAAATCTCTCATTGCCAAAGATGTCCTCAAGACAATTTTTTGTCCTTCAAAAGATCAAATCTCCGACATTTTCACGAAACCACTTGGCAGAATAAAAAAAATTAAGTTCAAGGATGAACTTGGTATCTGTTGTAATGTATCTTTGGATCATAGGGGGGAATGTTAGATGATCCAAAAATAAAATTTTATCATAGGTTATAAAGTTGGAATAAAATAATTATTAATTTAAGATATTAAATTAATAATTATTATTCTAGAATATTTAATTATTTAATTGAGACATTTAGAATTAGTATATTGTTGTAACAAGATATGACTCTCCAAATGTGTCGTATCTTAGGCTCTATTTTAGGAGATTTGTTAGCAAGTTGTTTAAATAGCATTTATTGTAAGTGGACACTTGTTATTTAATAATTGATCCATAATTAGAGGTAGTTAGGACATTTTAGCTTATAAATAGCTCATTGCAAGAGTGTTTGGTTGTTCGGGTGTAAATTCTTGCAAAATCAATTTGTAATTTATTTATTTATTTATTTTATTTTTTTTCTAATTAATAAAATTACGTGTCTGAGGACACTTCTGCCATTAGAAACTATTGCCTAGTTAAGGATTGTCAAAATTTTAGAATGGTTAACAACTTAGGGCTTTTATTGGATTTGAACTCATGACCTCTCTTTTACAAATCCAAATATTTACTAATAAGACAAAATTCAAATTTGTGAAATAAAAACCATAAAAATGTTAATTAAAGTTAAAAATATTAATCATTCTACAAATTTGTATAACGAGGCAACAATTTGACAAATGCCCAACAATACAAAATTCAAGATTTTTAGGAGAAAATCAAGTGTCTAAGTGCACTTGTCAATCAATTTCTGTTAGGATATTCCGACACATAGGAAATAGTTAAGTAAAACTTGGTCTAGTGTAGAGTTAGGTAAAGTGTGTTTCTTTACTATGTACTTTTGTAACTTACAATCTGATGGTCACAATATGTTCTAGACATGAAGTGATCCAACAGTTCATTCTCTTCTCGGTATTACCGACACTTGATCTGTGGTTTAACACTCGATTGGTCCATGATCTCTATTTAAAAAGCATGAGGGTTTTTGTAGGTTAACCGCTCATGAGAGAAGCTTATGTAAATTTTCATTTTTTATTAATAAATTGCCTGAAGTGGTCACGTTGGATTAGGCCGTGGACGGTTTCCCTCTTTGAGGGTTTTAACCACGTCAAGAATACTGGTGTATTGATATGTGATCTCTTTGTGAGTGGTGTCCTTTGATGTTCTATCTGAGGAACTTACCTTGTAAATTCCTACATGGTACCAGAGCTATTTGAGGGTCGCATCTGCTGGTGATCCAAATCTGAAGCTGGTAGAATTGTATTCGATTGTCGTTTCCTAGATCTACTGTTTTTTACTGCTTTCGGGCCGAGAAGACTGCTCTATTGTGTTAGGAGCATCTGGTCTAGTGAGGAACCCCTTTTGTTTGATGCGAAAAGGTTTCCGGTAGCTCATTTTTAAGATCTGGAGGTATATAGTCTTTATTTGTAGTTCTAGCTATTCATCTCTCTATTTATTTCAGTTTATTTCGCTCTCTGCTTTTTTTATTACCGAATGCTCTTTGCCCTACAACTCTATGTGATTTAGGAAAATCAGAAACAGAAAGGAAGGATTTTTCTCATGCGTATGCTCTTTTCCGCCGCGCCTTAGTGTGATCTCGGAAAATCAGAAACATTGAGGAAAATATTTAGTTTTCGACTAAAACTAACTTCAAGCTGTAAGGTTTGTTTGTTTTGTATGTCCGTGTTGGGTTTTGTAGTTTTTGTTTTGTAGGCAAAAAATAACTTTTTCAAGTAAGCATGCACCCCAAAGCTTCGGTGACCAAAAAAAAAAAAACCTTCCTCTTTTCCAAAAATTACTAACCTTTTAAACTAGCTCACTTGGTCCAAAGTTACTTTATGAGAATAAAGGTCTTGAGTTCAAGTCTTTCTTTTTGTTGAGATACTTTTTCAAAAAGCACACATAACTTATGTTTTAAAGTTACTTTATGTAAAAGTGTTCTCACCCATTATAAAAAGTGAGTCACTTATAATTCTAAAGTCTCTTTATCTTTTATTCAAGTTACAATTTAGAGGGTAGCTCATAAAGTTGTAAAAGTGACTTTCACTTATTTATAAAAGTGAGTCACATAATTCTTTTCTAAAGTGAGCTAATTAGATTAAGTTTGGAAAGGGGGCAGATTTTTTTTAAATATAACATTATCATTCATTTTCGCACATTCACGCACTTCATTGGCAACTTCAACAACTTTTCTTCAAAAAGCCATAACTTCTTCCTCCGGAAGCCATCTTCAGAGCCATTTTTTTTAATCAGTCTAATTTTTCGAGATATGTCCATTGGAATACTTAGTTTCAGCGTCTACAACTTTAGTTTCTGTTAAAATGGAAAGTCCATGCCAAGTTATTATTGACAGCACCAACTACTTCCAATGGCGGTCCTACATTGTGGATTTAATTAGAAGTAAAGGTCTTTACAGAATAGCCTTAGGCCAAAAAACCAAACCTCAAGATGAAGATAAAGTAGCCAAATTGGAAAATAGGCAAGATCAAGCATGTGGGTTGATAGGGATGTCTATTTCTCCAGAACTTAGATTCCATATCGTAGAACTTGATACTCCTAATGAACCAATGAAACAACTCACTAAAGTTTTTGGAATTAAAAATGAAATTAGAGCTCATCAACTCGAAAATGAGTTGCTTACATTGGACCCCAATAATTTTTCTTCCATTGAAGATTTTTTGTCCAAGTTCAAGACCCTTAGACTTCTCTTAGAAAGTGTTAAGGTTAAGAAAGAAGATGGTAGCCTTATCTATTCCATTCTTACTATGTTGGGACCAACATACTCTGTGTTTGTTTCCACCTTCCATTCTACTATAGAAGCCTTTATTTCTCAAGGACAAGACTACAAGTCCCCCTCTTTTGATTCCTTTTGTGATTCTTTAATAAGAGAACAAGAAAATATATTATATCTTGGTCTTCTTAATCTTGGAAATTCTTCTAAGAAAGTGTTAGCCACCCAACGGCAACCAAATTCAAAGAATCCTAAGAAGCAGTATCCTAAAAAGAATGGTCCTAAACCAAACAGGGGTCCTAAGCAATTTCAACCTCAAAATTAAAAATCATTTCAACAAAATGATAAGGCAAATAAAACTAAAGGAAAGAAGACTAATAGACATTGCCACTTTTGTAATCGAGATGGCCACTTAGAATCCAAATTCTTTAAAAAGATGGAAGCCTTGGAAGCAGTAATGAAGAAGCATAACATCCATTTGGAGCACTCTTCTACTTCAACTTCATCTTCAAGAATAGCACTTTCTGCATGTGGTTGTCAAGCATCTCGATCTGGTTATGCACTAAATGTATCTTCTTCTTCTCATTCTCATGAGTGGCTCATTGATTATGGAGCTTCTTATCACATGGCCAAAAAAAAGCCATGTTTTCTTCTTTAAATGATTGTAACACCAAAAATATATATGTTGGTGATGATAGATCTCTTAGTGTTGTAGGGACAGGAACTGTTCATCTAGACAGTGGTCAATTTAATGATGTATTATGTGTTCCAAGCTTATCCTACAACCTTCTATCTGTATATCAAATAACTCATTCAAGTGAAGGTAAAATCATTGAATTTTCACCTCAAGATGTTGTAATTAAGGACCTAAGAGATCCTAAACAGATTTTAGCTATTGGCATTGATGATGATTCTACAAGGTTGTATAATTTTAACAACTTTGGGTCATCAAATATTCCCTCAGTATTTGTTGCTCATAATGATGAAGTGAGCAAACTTTGGCATGAGCGATTTGGTCACTTAAACTATCGCTCCCTTTAGAATCTATGTAAAGAAAATATGGTGACAAGTCTTCCAATGGTATCTTGCGGAGATGGTGTTTGTTCTGGATGTGTACTCGGAAAAAATCATTGGGATAGTTTTGAAAAATGTGCCTCTTGGCATGCCTCAGCCCCTTTACAGCTTGTGCATAGTGATTTATGTGGTCCACTTCCAGTTGTTTCATTCTCTGGCTACAAGTATTTCTTAACTTTCATTGATGATTTCTCCAGACACACTTGGGTATACTTCTTAAAACTCAAGAGTGAAGTATTTAACATGTTCTTGGCCTTTAAGGCCTTTGTTGAAAAACAATCTGGACATCAAATTTTTAAGCTAAGATCTGATAATGGCAGAGAATATGTTAACAACAAATTCATCAAATTTTGCACTGAGAATGGAATTCAAATGCAATATATTGTTCCATATATGCCACAACAAAATGGTGTAGCTGAAAGGAAGAAACACACCTTAAAGGAAATGGCTAACTGTATGCTTCAATCTAAAAGACTTAGTCTTAGTTTTTGGGCATAAGCAATTAACTGTGCAAATTACATAGTAAATTGCACTCCTACTAAGGTTTTAAAGAATATCACTCTAGAAGAAGCATGGAGCTCAATTAAACTAGATGTAAGTCACTTTCGTGTTTTTGGAAGTGAAGCATGGGCCCATATTCTAGATGAGAAACATAAAGCTTTAAAACCTAAGAGTGAAAAATGTATTTTTGTTGGATATTCTGAAGATGTCAAAGGATATAGACTTATTCCACTTAAGTCAAAAAATGTTATCATTAGAATAGATGTAAAGTTTGCTGAAAATGTATCAGCCTACAAGCCTAGTTCGGCGGATGTGCCACCTCTCTCTATTCTTTCTATTTCTAAAAATATTTCTTCTTCAGATGATGACAGCGAGGATGAAAATCCTCCCCCACCTTCTCAAGATCCTCCTTCAGTTCCTCAGCTTTGAAAATGGGTTCGTACTACACGGGATGCAATAGGTGCTCTTGTTGGTGATCCTACAGATCAGCGACGCACACGTTCTCAGTTTGATAGAGCCTCTTCTTTATTGGCTCAAGATTTAGTGAATTATGATCCTGACACCTTTGCAGAAGCTTCAGGCCATCCAAATTGGGACGCGGTGATGAATGAAGAATATCATTCATTATTGGAAAATGATACATGGGTTCTTGTTCCTCTTCCAAAGGGATGAAAACTTGTTAAATGCAAATGGGTTTACAGAACCAAGTATGGACCAGATGGAAAAGTTGATAAACATAAAGCTCGTCTAGTTGCTAAGGGATTTTCACAAGTTGAAGGCATTGACTATACTGAAACCTTATCCCCTGTTGCCAAAATGAACTCTATCCGTCTTGTTCTTTCCCTTGTTGCCTCTTTCAAATCAGAAGTCCATCAAATGTATGTTAAATCTGCCTTCTTGCATGGGGACTTGCATGAAGAAATATATATGGAACAACCTACTGCATTTATACAAACAGACTCCAACCTTGTATGTCGGCTTAATAAATCCCTTTATGGTCTCAAGCAAGACCCTCGGGCTTGGTATGCCAAAATGGATAGCTTTCTTTTATAAACTGGCTTTTCTAGGCGTCATTTTAACAATACTGTCTACACCAAGAAAGTGGGCAAGTCTCTTATCATTATTGTTCTTTATGTTGATGATCTTATCCTTACTGGTAGTGATCCCAACCTTATAAACCATGTGAAATCCAACCTTAAAAATAAGTTTGAAATGACAGACTTAGGACACTTGCATTATTTTTTTGGTCTTCAAGTCCTGCAATCCAAGGAAGGTATTTCCCTTTCCCAGTCCAAGTACACCTGTGATCTTCTACGCCATTTTCACATGGAAGACTGTAAGCTAGCCCCTTCTCCCTTTCAGTCTAGAGCCAAACTTTCAGTCACTTGCACTTCACCTGAAGTTGATGCTACCTTATACTGTCAACTTGTAGGAAAAATTTTGTATTTGACCCATACTCGTCTTGACCTTTCCTTTGATGTTGGCCTTATTGCTCAGTTTATGAAAAACCCACATGAAAGTCATTGGAAAGCAGCGAAAATAATACTTCATTATGTTCTAGGTACAGTTCAGTTTGGGATTCATTACAGTGCAGAAGCTTCTCCTCTATTGGTTGGTTTCACTGATTCCAAACGGGCTGGTAACCCTGATGATCAGAATTCTACTATGGGTTATGTGTTCACTCTTGGTGCAGGACCTATTACATGGGCTTGCAAGAAACAAAGTGTCATTTCTCTTTCTTCAGCAAAAGAAGAGTATCATGGTGCCATAGAAGCTAGTAAGAAAGCCTTGTGGCTTCGTCAGATCCTATCAGAGTTTGGCTTTCAGTAGCAGCATCGCACTACACTTTGGTGTGATAATCAAAGTTCCATTCAACTATGCAAAGATCCAGTCCAACATCAACACAGCAAACACATTGAACTGCACATGCACTTCATCAGAAAGCTCATTCATGACCATGTTATTGAAGTGCAATATTGTTCAATAGATGATCAAGTTGCAGACATCTTTACAAAGGCTCTCACAGAGGCGAAGTTTACTAAACTTCGATTTATGGTTGGAGTTCAAGACGCTGTCACTAAGGGGGGATAGGCTCTACTGCTTCCTTCCTTCTCCTATTGTGTCATATTTGTACATCCTTCAATCCTATCCCAAGTTGTTCTTAAGGGGGGATGTTAGGATATTCCGACACATAGGAAATGGTTAAGTATAACTTGGTCTGTGTAGAGTTAGGTAAAGTGTGTTTCTTTACTATGTACTTTTGTAACTTACAATCCGAAAATTACGATATGTTCTAGACATGAAGTGATCTGATGGTTCATTCTCTTCTTGGTATTACCGACACTTGATCCTTGGCTTAACACCCTATTGGTCTGATCTCTATTTAAAGAGCATGGAGAGTCATTTGTAGGTTAACCGTTCATGAGATAAGCTTATGTAAATTTTCATTCTTTTATTAATAAATTGCCTAAAGTGGCCACATTGGCTCAAGCTGTGGACTATTTCGCTCTTTGAGGGTTTTAACCACGTCAAGAATACTAGTGTATTGATCTGTGATCTATTTGTGAGCAGTGTCCTTTGGTGTTCTGTCTGAGGAAATTACCCTGTAAATTCCTTTCATGCCACCAAAATATTTGATTTTCATTTGAACTCATCCTATTGCCAAAAAGAATGGATCTCATAACCAATTTATTCTATAAAAATTGGGAAAACATTGAAGCTACAACTCAAAAATTTTATTTTTTATTTTTTATTTTTGTTGCAGGTTGCTACAAGATGTGTTATAGCAAAATTCGTGGGTCATTTTCTCACAAACTATCTATTGGATTTTGCTCAAATTTTGTGGACATGTTCATGTTGTTCTAATGTTTATGTACATTAAAAATCAACACCATCAAATGTATGGATTTCGAGATATAATCGAAATTGTTATAAATTTCAGAAATGCTTTTCTCACAAACTGCAGATTGGATTGACCTGAAATTTTGTAGGAAGATTCCTATGGTCCCAATGTGTCTGCGCACCAAAAATCCGATCGATTCAATGCACGGATCTTGAGAAATAAGTGAAATGGCTAAAAGTGATGATACTTATTTTCTCAAAAATCATGAAGCAGATTGGGCTAAAATTTACAGGGATTGGTCATCATAATATTATGCACTTCTTGTCCAAAAATTACGAAAACTCAGTTCCTAGTTTGTGAGATATCTTCAGTTTAATTTATGCACTTTGTATTTTTTTATTTGAAAAATCTAATTGTTTGTTTTTTTTTTTTATTCAAAAGTAAAGACTTTATTTAAAAAATAAATTGAGAAAAGTTTAGCAAATTTTGAGATAGATCTAATTGAAATTTGGAGATTAAATTTTGAGTATTTTTAGAATGAATAATGAATTTAGATCTCCTATCCAATTTTTAGATCTATGAGTTTTATTGCAAAATTTCAAAGCTAACTTTATTCAATTTTCCTTTCTGATCTTCCAAGTCGCACAAGGCACAAGAAGAGAGCATACTTAGGAAATTTTGTCAACTATTTTATTCTTTTGAAATCTAAAATTTAAAAAACAAAGTAAAAATGATTCGATCTCTAACTTCAAATTTTGGCTCTCAAAACTCTGTTTGTTCTCCTCTCTTTCTAGATTTTCCTGCAAAATGATTAGTAAGTGAGGTGGCTCTTATTGCACCACCAAAAATAAAATTGCAAATAAAATAAAATCTAACTTAACAAAAAAAACTTAAAAACATCACCAAACTTGGTTTTATTTATTGATTTTGTCCTACTCTACTGGAAATAGAAAAATTGATTCAAGTGTATGCATATTTCCAGTGTAACCATGTCCATAACAAAAGTAAAAAGATATTCATGCTTAGGTTTGAAAATATGCATTAAATTACGTCAAAGCATGAAAACCAATTGTTTTGATAATGCAATCAGGAAGTAAGGAAGAATGAAAGAGTGGTGTGATTTGATCCCTGATTGGAACCACCTTTCAATAAATCTATGGCATTCCTGATTCCTTTCTTGGTTTAGATCACATTGAATATCCTCCTTTATTATGCATTCCTCAATCTTAGATTTTAGTAGTTTCTCCCCATCAAAAGTATTCCATGATTCTTTAGTCTCTTCAACAAATTGACAAGAGGAATCAAAAGAGACTTGAAGATCGTCTTGTGGAGGCAAAGTGATAGACAAGTTTCTAGATGTAGTTAAAATATACTCTTATTGAGAGGCAGGTATCCCAGCTGTTGCTAGGATTCAAGGAAGTTATTGGAAGGACATTCCTCAAATTCTTAATTGTCTATGAATTACTCCAATTGGTTGATAATTCCTGTCTTGCACATAGATTAGTACAAAATATTGAAAAATTATTGAATATGCATCATAAATGATTTTAATATGATTTTAACCATGCATCTAAGAATGAATGCAACTATCATGAGTTGTCTAAACTTTCAAAATAATCACCTATGTATACTTCCCTAGCAATGATGCCAAAATGTTGGGTGATTTAATTGTGAGTTAAATCTTTGTCATTAAATTGTCAACCCGGGGTTTGTGAACTAATGAGGTATACGTGTAATATATGTACTAGGTGATTATTTCTTAGAATAGATTAATCTAATGCAAGAAAATTTAAACTAATTACAAAGAAAATTAAATCAATCCAATCCAATCTAATCCAATCCAAACATAAAGAAATTGATTCAATCTTAACAAAACAATATGAATCAAAATAACATAAAAGAAACTAAACTAAAATTGCATAAATGAAACCACACTTGCTTGAAATGAAACCACACTTGCTTAAAATGACAATCACACTTTCTAAATTAAAAATCACACTTGCTTAAAATTATAAGCACACTCGCTGAATTGAAAATCACACTTGCTTAAAATGAAAATCACACTTGGTGAATTGAAAATAACACTTGCTTAAAATGAAAATAAATGAAATAATATAATTACACAATGTTACCAATATGTACAACAAATGAAAAAGGTGTGAAAATTGTGGTTGATGGGGGTCCTCCACTCCTCAGCAAGCACACCGAACGATTATCAAAGCTTGGAGATCAAAGCAACAATATGTATTCCATAAAATGAAGTTGGAGAAAATTTCCAAAGATATTACAATAATTCAACTCTCTTCCTCTCTATCCTCGCTTTATAAATTACATATCTTGTATGGAACTTAGAACTTGGAACTCTTTTGTATGAATGATGCACTCCTATTTATACAAAAACTTAAGATAAATAATCAGTAAATATAGATCCTCAAATCTCTCCTAAATCCACATTTATCTCTTATGGTTACAACTAATCACCTAAAAATATGAGATACAAATCCTCTCAAAATTCTCTCCTAGTTTTTATAGGAGACACATATCAAAACATCCATGATTCTTCTCCTTTGAATGTGCTTAGTCAATGATCCAAATATTCTACAATTATTCCACAAATCTTCATGAGTTGGAATTGAAATTCGAATTTGTGGTTGAGTAGCCAAATAGGACCCTTCTAGAATCTTCAAATAGGCCTACAATATCATAAAACTCATACCACTTTTAGATATATATGAAAACATGTTAATTTCCTAATATTTAATCATAAATTCTCTTAAAATACTTAAAATAAATGACTTGGAAAATAATAATGATAAACCCATATGATCATGAAAATGGTTATTAATGTAGGGTTATGGAGCTATAGAATATGGTAAAGAGTTATGGAATATGGTAAAATGATGGAAATGAGGGTAAAATAGGATGACATTTTGGAGGCCCAACAGTAAATTCAAAGTTTTATGCAGCTCAGTCTCATTTGAGTACAAAGGATGTGATCAAGACATGGTGGCAGGAACCAACTAAATTTCGCTAAAATCTAGAGGAAATCTATAGGGCAATATCATTAAAGAAATTCTACCAATACCTCATGGCCATGTGTTGCAAATTGTATGGTAAATAAATCACTGAGTTCTCTAAAGAAGGATGGATTTACATGCTTTCCCCAGTTGTTATAGAAGGAAAGATATTTAACTGCCCAGATATCTTAGCCCAACAACTATAGATAAATGTGTCAAAGGAGAAAACTGATACACAAGGTGAGCAACCTTAATTCTATATGTTCACATACCTACTTGATGGAATATGTGCTAGAAATGAGTTTCCAAGTCTAGAGTGGAAATGGACCTAACAACTACCCTTTGTTAATGTTCATTACAAGCTACTTTAAGACGTTAGTTGCAAGGGAGTTTATGAAAAAATTGTTGAGCACTTCTTTGTCAAACTTTTTCAGATGATCTTTGAATTTGAGGCATCTTACATGATTGGCCAAGCCAAAGAATTTGTTATCAAAGTAGAATATTGGTTCACTTCTTCTCAGGGCACATATATTAGAGTCCTCGGATCCCAAAAGTTGCCACACATTTTGGCGAAGTATGTGATCAATAAGGTGGTCATGTAGGAGATTGGTTATTAGCTTTGCTTAGGATTGTCACAACAATTACAAAAGAAGAAGAAGTAACCTTGGCTAACCTCCCCTCTACAAGTGGAGTCATATGAGCTAAAGAGTATGAAGGAAACAAAAGTTTGTAGAACTTAGTCGCCTCATATTTGGAGAAATGAGCTTTCATCGATATGACCCTAGGGGAGTATACAAGCGACACTGTGTAGAGATGCATTTCACCTATCCATATGTATCATACTCTTGGGAAGATGAAGAGAATATTAAGAATTGGTATAATGCTTCCTAAGCAGATCAACCAGGTGATGATGCAAACCCTTCTCATAAAACTCACATACCAGATACAGATCTAGAAGAGACCCAACAAGAATTTTCCACTCAAGTTGATGTTGGGCCAAAGAGGAAATTGAGTCATGATACTGAAGAGGAAAATAGAAAGAAATTCAAAGCAAATCCAAATACCAAGGGCACGATTGAAGCTGAAAGGAAAATAAAGGAGTGGGAATAAGAAAGGAGGAAGAAGGAGGAAGAAGAGCGTAAACAAGAAGAAGAAGGAAGAATTGAAGAATAAAAGAGAAGAGGAAGCACAGAAGAATCAATGAAAAGAAGAAATTATGAACAAAAGGGTAGAAGAAGAATGACAAAAGTTACTAGCAGAGGAAGAAAATAGAAGGAAACATGAGAAAGAGTTTTCCAGAAAATTGGAGGAAGATATATTGGCCCAGGATGTGGAAGAAAAATATGAGGAGGATGATGAGGTGATGGATATAAAGTTGATTATAGGACAACCAAGAACCAAACCCTCACCTCCTATGATTGGTGGCCATTTCCCTTCAATGAAATGGGAATACAGCCTCCACCTAATGATAGGGTCATGGATGTTTCTAACTTCACCTTCAATGAGTTCAAGAATAATATCATGCAGCAAAGACAAAGGTACTTTCCCAATGACATTGATCATCATGTTTCCATTAACATGGAGAAGGTGATTGTGTCAAACACCAAGAATAATCTCAAAACAACCACTTCGACCAACACAGTTTTTGCAGTGGTAGCAAAAAATAATACAAATTTCCTGATGGAAAGGAATCAATAGTTAGAGAACTAGGTAACTAATGCAAAGTGGCAGATTGATAACCTCATGACCGAGAATTAGAAAATGTCTTCCACTAATGTTAGTAGAGAAGGATTTAAGGAAATAATACTTGAAGAACTCAAGTCGCTGGAAGACACCATGAAGCAATTGTATGAGGAGATGATCACTCTACATGAGGCATTTGTGCTCTTGCATGAAGTAGAAAAAGGATCATAAGAATGGTGAAAATATTGAAGACATTGTATGCATCCATAGATGCAATCCAAGAATGGGGCACCAAGTATTTGGATGTATATGCGATGTTGGCTAGGAAAGGAAGAAAAAATGTTGAAATGGATAGGGAAACAATCAAAATGCTTACACAAGTCTATGAGCATCTCAATACTTTTGTAATCAACACCATATCAACATATTCATGACTATACCATGGATTGGATGCCTTGGTGAGAATGCACAAGATACCTTTTGTTGGTGCATTCATGGAAGTGAAAAGTAAGGATGAAATACGGAAGGACATAGAACATTTCTTGAGCAGTATTAGATAGATGACCACTCAAGATGAGAGTCTCTTCTGTAATATGCAGTTGAGCCAGCCAAGATACACATGAAATCAATCATGTTGTAGAACAACATTCATACAAGATACAAGGCTATGTATCTATATGCATTGGATGGTACAATCAAATATAATCTAGATCTATCGCTAAAGATTGAGCACATAGCAGCAAAGTATAAATCTTGGTATCAACATCCTACAATGGAGCTACATGTCATAGTCGTCGAGTTACAATTTACTTAAGTTAAACATGATGTATTATTTTGTCCCATGGCTATGGCCACATTTTGTCATATGTAATTTTGTATTTTGAAAAAGAATCAGAAAATGTAAAATTTATAAGTGGAAGTCCAAGAGTCATATGAGGAATATGAAGAGTCATTAGGTAGTCCAAAGGCCTTAGAGAAGCTCAAAATAAATATAGAAGCTCAAGATTCACAAGAGAGATCAAGAGTCATAAGGGGAGGTGAAAGGTCACCTCACTTGTTATAAATAAACCCTCGTAACTCAAGCAAAGGGCTTGGACTTGAATATTCTTCACCTTGGGTTCTATAGCTTAGCATAGGAGAGAATATCATTATTTGGAGGAGCAATTGGTAGCTTCATGTTCCACTATTGGGGCTAGTGT
Source organism: Pinus tabuliformis (assembly GCA_031772625.1). Lineage (NCBI taxonomy): Eukaryota > Viridiplantae > Streptophyta > Pinopsida > Pinales > Pinaceae > Pinus > Pinus tabuliformis. Next base: position 135,159,466 of record CM062804.1, on the reverse strand, counting down.
TGCATCATTGTAATTGTGTACTTGGAACTTTAACTTAATGTCTTAGAGCTCTCAGAGTCGATACACTTTCATGAATGTATCATGGATGTTGTAAGACTATTCTTTTAGTTTTAGTGGTATATGTTTCTAGTCATACATACTAAAGAAAATGAATTATTTCTTTGTATCTGGTATACATGTTATTGAATATGTGTTGTTACTTGATTTTATGATCATTGTTATGTTGTGAACTACTTTGTAGGTTGACTAATGATTTTTTCTATGCTCGTATGTGTCTTTATTAGTATAGTACTATTCCTTTTCTTCTAAAGGTTCACTCTCTTTCTTCTTGTTTATGAAAGAAATTTTTATGCATTGCAATTGGTGTCCCACAAAGATGATTCATTTGCTTATCTCATGTTATGTGCATATTCTCTTGTGTTTTCAATTGTACTTAAGGCTAATCTTTAAGATCAACATAATGGTTTCCGGGCCAAATTTTGAGATGGGGCTTCTACTCCAAATAGTGTGAAGTCTATTTGGGACTTCATATCGGGGAGACCCCTTGTATGTTGGTGGTTTCTAGCACTGTCAACATTCTATGGCTAGAAGGAGGGCCAAATGACAAGCCGAGCTTGTGAAGTTTGGTTTTAATCTTTCATCGTAAATGACTTCTTCCCAAATCATAATCCGGAGATGTTTTGTGAAAGTGTGAATTTTAAAATCCCCGCATAAATAATCAATGACTTGGCACAATTGAAGTTTAATGGTGAGGGTGGAGCATCCATTATTGAGCATAAACTTAAGTTTCTTAAATTATGTGATTCTTATGAGGTGAATTGTGAATATGCTACTATAGAGTATCCACCCTCATACTTGGAGGTTGTGGTAAGCAATGGTGTCTCACCTTACCTGTTGATTCGATTCATTCGTTTGAACAACTTTTCAAGGATATTCATCAAGCCTTTGACAAGTATAATTATCAAAATTTCTATAAACAAATTAATCAACTTAGAATGAAATCGGATGAATCTTTGTTGGATTTTGTGGAAATATTTCTTCATATTTGTTATGAGTTTTTTGAAGAATATGTGAATTGTGATTTCATGATTGAAATGTTTCAATGTTTGGTTAAGGCCTCTTTGGAAGAATCAAAATTTGAATCATCTCCAAATCTCATTACAAATTATGTTTTACAGTGTCTTCCTACTCATGGGATACCTCAAATATCAAAGGAGGATTTTATCCCTTTCATTTCTCCTCCTCATCCTTTTCCTTTACCAAATAAAGTGACCTCATGTGTCGATGTTGAAATTGGGAGACTTGAAAATCAAATTGTTATCCACCCTCCATCTCCTTCTCATGATAAAGATCTCAAGTTACATATTGAATCTGATTCAATTAATGATATTTTTGTTACGAAGAATACCTTTGATACTGTATCATTTAAATATTACGACCATCAGTGTCTTGATTCACCGTCACTTCTCTTGATTTCCAATTTTCTGATTCCCATGGCAGTCAAGTAGAAGATGACTACATTTCACACTTAGAAAACCATAAGGGTGAAGATATTTTCCATGATAATCCATTGTTTTCACAAAGTCATACCATTGTTCAGGATTCATATTTTGAATCAAATTCAATTGACCATTTCCCATCTAAATCTTTCATTTTTCCTTCACCTTTCACACACTATTCATTGTACCCTGATGTGTTTGATGAATTTGTTCCATTTGGTTTGAGTCACAATTAGGTATGGGATGGTGTTAAGAATAAGATGAGAATGTGGAATTTTTTTTTTCTTGATAAGTTTCATTTCTCATCCTCTATAGGTGAGGAGAAAGGAATATCAACCTTGAATGATCAAGGAAGTCCTCTATTTGATTCATATAGATATTTTATTCTTAAAGAGTCTCATGAGTTAAATGTCGAATCCGATCAAGTTAGCAACATCGATAATGTTTTCAATGATGAATCTAATGATGGTTATGCAAATCTACCGCTTGATCTTTATAAGCCACCCAAATTTGATGATTCATCATTTGAGAGTTTAGAAACTTGTCAATGATTCAAGGCACTTCAGCCTTTGTTGATGGTTATGTCAGGTTCTCGTGATCTTGGCAAGGTTTCTGAAAAAGATCAAATCAACTTTCCTTTGCAAGGCTATTGCTATAATTTGAATGTGTTGATTGAAGCTTTAGCCTCTCCTGAACTTCAAGATTTTCAATTGAGTTGTTTTGAATATCATGATCTGGTTGTCAAATGGCATGAAGGATCCTACTTAGCAAGTTTTTTTTACCCATAATAAGCTTTCAACTTTCTTGATGTTTGCTAAGTTTGATAACAATGACAAATGTACATGATTGTATGATTATCAACTAGGAAGAATTGCAGATTTGGTAAAGGAAGCATTCATGTCATATTTTTCTTCTCATAGGTCATACCTTCAATTTCATGTGCAAACCTTTTATGCAAATATTTTCATTTATGCAAAATATCTTGCGATGCTACTCATTGATCTTACCCCCATGTCTATAGATCAGCAACCACTTTTGTGGTTGCACTGGAAATTTAATTTTACGTAGTCCTAACATTCCATTTGTTAGTTTAGGTGTAGGTTTAGCTGTGTTTTCTTTCTTGCACTATTTTAGTTTCACATTTTCTTTTATTTTCATTTTAGTTTTGTCTTTCACACCCTCTTTTAACATTGTATATAAATAAGGTTTTGTTTGAAATCTGTTTTGTTTGTCTCTGATGAAATGTGGAAAAGTATAAAAGGGCATTGTGATGACTAACAATGCTTGGTTAATATTCAATCCTATTCTTTGTTTAGGCCTATATATTTTTAAGAGTCGATGATGCTTAGATAGAAAATATGGCTTTTTCCTAATGAAAGCCTTAGTGAATCTACGATGCTCGCACCCATAATAAGATCTTATTTCTTCGAATCAACCTTTTATATTTTTTGGTTTTAATGTGTGGACTCAATCACGTAGAGAAGGGAAAGGAGAAACTGAAGTGAGAAAATTAATTTTAGGGGTATATATACAAGAGTCTCTGCAAAACAAGGAACAACCTCTCTTTCTCATAGAATAATTCAAGATCCCTCTTCTTCCCATGATGATATAAACACTGATAAATTGGCAATGAGGATAAAGCAATAAAATACATAAAGGGTTAAAAAAGAGAAAGGCTTCCTGAGTAGAGTGGTGGAGCAAACAACTTCATCGAGGTATTAAACAGGCTCACTGGTAGTGAAGCAATGCTTGTGATTCCTTGAAGTGACTTCGTCGAGGTACTGTACAGGCCTAGTGGCAGCAGAGAAACACCAAAGATTACAAGAAAATTCTGACATCTTAAACTAACGTAATTTACATACTCCTAATCCTTGATTGAAACAACTAAAGTTAACTAGTTTTGTGAAGTGTTAAGCCGGAAAGAGGAACAAAAGAGACTACATGTATAACTTGGCTAACTAAGGAAGCTACAATGATCTATAGGATGTGACAATACTTCTCAAAATCTAGATCGTGTTCATAAAGTTAGATCTAAAGAAATAAGTTTGGGTTCTTCTAGTTAATCACCAAGTGTTGTAGCTACTACAACCCCCTCCAAAATTTTGGCTATATTCAAATTTTGGAACCTCTTATTGATTACATGAACTGCCATTTTAAGTTATTAAATTCATCCTTGGTGTTACTTTTCTAAGTTTTCAAGTGTTCTTATAGAAACCCTAAGTGTCATATTTCATGCATTCACAAATTTAAGTGTCGTTTCCTTCACATGCACACTTTTCAAGGTAAGCATTGCACACTTCTTAGTAACAGTGATTGTCCAGTCCCTATGAATAGTGATTGTGCAATCTCTAGCAACAGTGAGTGAAAAATTCCCAATGACAGTTGATGCAAAATTCTTGTGGATAGTGAATGCAAACTTTCCTAAATTATCTCTATCACAAGTGGAAATTGAACTTATCCTTACCTCCTAGTTTCCCACCATGTGTTGAGCGCACTCATAAACCCTAACCTTAATTTCTTATGTGATATTATTAAATAAGGAGTCTTACTTAGAGCTCATTCTCAAATTCATTATTTTCTTTGAGCTCTACCAGTCCTTGAGCACTAGGAGCATTCTTGGTTACAAGTGCGACAATTTTCGGGTAAGTTTCTTGACTGTCACTTTTGCTTGTTTTAACTTTTGCATGTGTCACTTTTGCATATTTTGTTTTTGCCTCATTTTTTCATTGCAACTGTTGATTTTTATTATTTTATCTCTTGCATGCATCACTTCTCTTATGCATGTCTAATTTCTAGTGTTGCCTTGCATTCCATGACCTTTTGCATTCCAGTTATGATTTCTATTGTATATAGGAATGCATGCATGGCTATTTTCCTTGTTATTTTCTAACACTTAGTCATTTTCAAGCTTATCTTTGTTTCCCTTCCCTCAAATGCACTATTTTCTCTTCCAAGCAGCAAGTCCTCACATCTTTCTCACTACTGATCTGACATAGCCACACCACAGAGACTTCTCTCTCATCAACTGTGCATTGCACATTCCTATTCAATAGTGTTGGACTCCTTTATCATTTTCCTTGATCACTGTGCCCAACCTGGTCCTCTATTACACATTGTGCACTCCAATTCACTAGCATGAAACAATAGGAGAATGCCTCCCTTCCTCAATTGTGCATTGTGCAATTCCAAGACATAGGAACCAAACCTTTTCCTCTTGCTGATCCAATGTGCATTGCCTTGACCTCTCTCCCTTTCCATTGCACATAGTGAACTTCTAGTATCTGGTAGAGACACCTTGTCTCAACCTTGCATGCATGTGCTCATAAATTGCACAATTATCCCTCATAGTGATTTTCTCCTACATTGGTAAGATAAGTGATTTTGGGAACTGATTTTGATTTTCCATGATTGAAATTCTACTTGCAGATGTTTCCAATCCAAAGGTTATTATTCTCTCATCTTCCACTGACACGATTCCTCCAGTTATAAGACAAGCACCAACTAAGGAAGCTACCAAAAGCAACACCAGAGGTGTTGTGGAGAGTTGTAAACCAAGAGTACCTATTATGTCAGATACCAAATGTTTCATTGAAAATACCACCATCGTCACATGGAAAATGATAAATAAAGGCTTTGATTGAGAAAGAGTTCCCGGAAGATTTGGAATATAGAGAAGTTGACATTTAAATCAAGAGATCCAAGTTCTATAGAATTGCTTGCAAATATCCAGGGCTACGATGTGCAGAAGAAATAAGATGGATATTGCAGGGTCTAGACTCTAAGAACATGATTCTCAATAGTGCAAGTGGGCAAGATCTTGCAACATTTCAACCATATGATCTTCACTCATACTACAAGATACTGAGTCCTAAATAGTATCTAAATTCAAATTTTTCTGTAGCTTGGTCTCATTTGAATACATGGTGGCAAGAAGCAGTTGAATTTATCCAAAAGGCAGAGATAATATACAAGACAAAATCATTAAGCAAAGTATACCAATACCTCATGGCCATGTGATGCAGATTGTATGAGTGGGAAAGCAATAATCTCTATGAGGAAGGATGGATTTACATGTTTTACCTGGTTGTTATCTAAGGAATAATGTTTAACTGGTCAAATATCTTAGCCCAACAACTGTAAATAAATGTGTCATAGGAAAAAAAGGCTACACAAGGCGATACCTGCTTGATGGAATCTGTGCTAGAAATGAGTTTAAACAATGTAAACTTTGAAACGGGAACTATAAACTAAAAATGGGAACTCTAGCCAAAAACCCCCAAAAAAACATGAAAAACAGTGCTAAAAACAAAAAGTGTGTATACTAGAACGATGTTTTTTTAGGGTTAATTTTCAACATATTTAAAAAATGGCAGTAAAACCAATTTTTTTTGTGCAAAAAAAATTGTTTTTTAGGAACAAAACATACTAATGTTTTTGGTAGAATAAAATTTTTCTTTTCCAGATATAATTTCAACATTTTTTGGTAATGGTGATAAAAATAAAATAATGGGATCCAAAACACATTAAAATTCCATTAGTTTTCATCCATGTTGTTAAACATAAAATAACATGACACTAAAGATTGCTAAAATTATAATTGTTTTCACCATAACATCAAAGATACAAAAAATGGAAAATTTCCAACCATAGAATTAAAAAAATCTAGGTTTTCAACACATTTAAACCATGACATTATGAACAAATTACATGACTAAATTAATCAAAATGTCAATACTTGTAGATTGAATGAAACATAAATTATATCTCTAAGTTATTGTTGCATTGTAGATATTCTAAACAATAAAAATCATCATAATTAAAACATATAATCCAACAAACATAAAAATGACTCATAACTTCATTTAACACCATATTGAAATCAAAATTTTTATTTCAAGATAGATGCAAACTTCAGTTATATAAACTGTCTTAGACAATTATTCAAAATCACTCATATTTTCTTGCACACCATCAGAATTCACATCTTCAGATGAATAACTGGATGCAGATGAAGATGTTCCATATTCTTCTCTTTCATCAACTACTTCCCCGTCTGAGTCCATGTGCCTGCCCACCATTTTAGGTTTCAAAATTATTCTGGATCTACGATTGGTTTTAGTAGACTCCCATATCAACATTGTTCCTTCTGGTAACAAGCTCTTCAGAATCTCTATCGTCTTGAAGCGAAGAGTTCCTCTCTTTGTTAAATTGAAGTCATAAACAAGTATGTCAACATCCTCCAATTTTAAGAGGTCTGTGTGGTGATGATTTATATTTGTACCCTTTCTTTTTCTTTTTCCACCAATTTTTTTATCAACTACCATCTCTGGCATGTACACACCATTGAATGGGTGTGTATTTTTGGCATACCAATGTACTTCAACACCTACAACATCTTCATTTTTTATAATGACCTTTATAACCCTAGCAACTGAGAATGGATAGCCATTGGGATCTCCATCTGCTAGCACTGTGATCATGCAACCCTCCTTAATATCCTATACTGAACCCCTGTAAAAGTCTTCCATGGCTTCACATTGTGCACAAGATCTTATGGAACCAATATACATTTCTCTTTCCTCTACCTGGAAGAATTAATAATACCTTGAGATTGTTCTTGTTCAACAATTTTTCTTACCTCATGTTCATTTGAGACATTTTGTAGCTAAATAAATGGAGTTTTCAAAGGTATATCTTCATTTATTGTTCTTGAAATTATATCACTTTAATTATTGAAAAAATACTCCCACCAAACTGAATCAACAATATCAAAGTACTCATATGTATATCTAATACATCTTTTAATTTCTTCCACGCAATCAAAATAATTTATATCTCTATTCTGCCTGCATGCATTATGAACTTCAGCAACTGATTGTAATAACAATATATTTGACGAAAATATTGGATGATCTAGAATGAACTTAAAAATTCTAAACCTGATGATGATGCCCATTCTGCAGTAGCTGAATACTTCTTGCCCCATATTAGTGTTTTCCCATCAATTTTTTTGATAAGAAATTGATGTTGGAAGCTAATGTCATTAAGTTATTCAATAGATTTCTCCTTACCATGTGATCCCAGAATAAACCTTCGCATGTCAACAGTTTCTTCCAACACATCAAAAAATGGCTCTCACATGTATGATTTCTTAATACATTCAATTAATGATTGCAAGCTCCCAACTTCCTTCCTCCTCAGTGTAACTGAAAAATGACTGAACATTTGATCAATGGTCATGAGTGTACCCAACAAGAAGGAAACCAACCTTTACCTTCTGAAAAATTCTCAATTCAACAAACATGTTTAGATATCCAAAAACAATTTGATTTTTGTTTTCACAACAAGTGTTGTCCAATTGTAGATACAAAAATTCAGGAAGATTACCAGACCAATGAGAAAGCACATCATGAATTATGGTTATTATCAGATTTGCATCATTATGAATATTTGGAGCTGTGAAGTATACCCTTGGCAACATTTTCCCATTGAAGACCATACAACTGACCAAGTGATACTGAATAAAATTTTCCTCTTGTAAATTTTTGGGTGTGCGAACAAAATGTGGTAGAAGTGTTTTCTTCTGGTCCATACCATCAATTATCAAACCCAAATATTTATTTGGATTATCATAACACTTCTTTCGATGCTTGTACAACTTTTTCCTTTCACTTGTTTGTTGTTTGTGATGCTCTTGAAGCGCTTTGACAATGGAATCTACACAACATAAAAGAAAGTCATTAATAAATACGTTTTCATAGTTGATGACTATACAATTTTAAAAATTAATGTTATGAATGCTTACCTATTTTTTCCCCTTCACATTTATCCCTTTTTTATTTAAGAGAAGCACATGTACTGCAAATCCCCATCCTTGTATTTTTAGGAATATGAATATTGTTGAATTCTTTCCTCCATATCTTCACAAAATATTGATATGTAATAAATCAACCATGTCATTTAGCACCTTCTGCATATTCTTTGTATAAGTTGTAAATTTCTCGTCTTGAGAAATTATCTGGAATATGTATTATTTCTCTATTTGGCATACACTCTCCATTCTTTGAAAAGAAGTCTTTCATCCATGACATTGTAGTATTTGATAATGGCCCAAACTGTCATTTATGACATACTTCTAAATAAAATGTGGGATCCTTTTCCAAATTTTCTTGGATTCTGGACAAACGAAACTTACCCATTGAAGGAAACATTTTGAAAGCATTTCTATAGATAAATAAAGACCCAATATGATAATCATAACCTGACAATGTAGATTGCATGCACCCCACTAAATATGAATTTTGCATGCTTTTATTCATTGACAAATATCTCTTCACTTTCTCCTATGCAAACTTGAAATCCATATGTTTAAACAATATTTTTGACAACATTCACTTGAAATGATAGCATTGATAGAACTTCTTCTCATCAGATATTCTACTCTACCCCTTGTATAACTAAAACATATTGGATTGATACGAAAATGTTTGCTTCTACTCCTTGATATAATATTTGCTGGTAACATCTCCACCATTGGATCATCATATGTATAAGCATTTTCATCATCATTATGAGGAATATTATCCTCACTATGACCATATGTGCTTTTAAAATACTGACTTGGAGGATATTATTCATATTTCCCTTCTTTAGTGCTACCCTCATAGTCCTTAGAATTAAGACTAAATGGAAAATTTGACTCGATGTTTATTGGATATTATTCATCATGTGCATTGTCAGTGCTGATCTCATAGTCCATAGGATTAGGACTACGTGGAAAATGTGACTCTTTACTTACTTGAAATTCTTCATCTTGCCTTTCGTCACTGCTACTCTCATAGTCCTTACAATTAGGACTAAGTGCTTCATCCTGCCCTTTGTCACTACTTCTCTCATAGTCCTTAGGATTAGGACTAGGTGGAAAATGTGACTCTCGATTTATTGGAATTCTTCATCACTGTTGCTCTCATAGTCCATAGGATTAGGACTAAGTGGACACTGTGACTATCTATTCACTTGAAATTCTTCATCATGCTCTTCATCATTGTTGCTCTCATAGTCCATAGGATTAGGACTAAGTGGAAACCGCGACTCTTTATTTATTTGAAAATATTCATCATTCTCTTCATCACTACTACTCTCATAGTCCATAGGATTAGGACTAAGTGGAAACTGTGACTCTTTATTTATTTGAAATTATTCATCATGCCCTTCATCAGTGCTGCTCTCATAATCCTTAGGATTAGGACTAAGTGGAAGATTTGACTCTCTATTCATAGTGGAAGAATTTCCGTTATATTCATCAATATGAATAGAGTTGTTATGCAACGAAGATGTTGATGCTTCACAAAGTGAAACTTCACTATCAAAAGAATCCATGCCTTTCATAAAGAAGAGGTTGAATGATACAAATGAACTCTCTCCTAATGATAATATATAGCTTAAAGAATGAAAAATTCCCTCCAAAGTTTCCCTCTAAAAATTTTTCCCTCCAAAAATTTCATTTCATGTAATTTCCTCCATAATTTTCTTCAACAATTTATTGAAAAATTTTACCTAAAATTTTCTTATGAAATTAATATTTTAAACCATATAACATTTACTAGACAATTGAATGTTTTTTTAATTTTTATTATATCTTCTATCACACATTTAAAATAAATTTCTATATCACCATAACACGATTTATATGTTAAGTTTTTATAAAAAAAAATTAATACCACATTCACCATGTGGTAAAACAATTTTGTAATGTTCGCTTTATCATAATTTACTATATCGCCATAACAAGATTTATATGTTAAAGTTTTTATAAAAAAAATTAATCCCACATTCACCGTACAGTAAAACAATTTCGTAATGTTCATTTTATCACCATAACAAAATTTATATGTTAAATTTTTTATAAAAAAAAAAATCTCACATTAACCGTGCAGTAAAAGAATTCTGTAATATCCATTATATCATAAATTTCATTATCAATATTCCTCACATCACATCAAGGCTTTTCGAGGTTCGTTAAAAGACTTGGAGCGATTTTTTGGAGTAGCTACATTGTTATCAACAACATATTCAACGGAAGATTATCACATTTGAAAGGTTAGTTTCCCTTTTGTTGTGTGCAAGTTTTAAAATTCAATAGGTTTATTAGTAGTTATGTGTCAGTTGGGTTGTTATTTTCATGTAAAATACCTGAACAAAACATATTCCAATAAAATAATACTTAATTTTTTATTAATGAATTTTAGATTTTTTTACAAATTAAAAATTTCGATGAGTCTTGACAACCCCATGGCAGGCAGAAGGCCACTACATCCGCAGTGGATGTGGTGGGCCCAGTCGTGCCTACTGGCGACACCCACCCCCGTGGCCCAGCCCGCCAAGGGTGAGGGATGATTCATGTAACCCCCTCCTACCCCTCCCCCGCGGCCCAACGGGCCCGTCAGGGTGGAGGCCCATTGGAGACCTATGGGGGTGGCGGCCCGATTATGAGAATCAGGCCTCCACCCCCACAAGCTTGATGGGTCGCAGGGGTGGGGTGGGAGGGGCCTGCATTTTTTTAATTTTTTATTTAATTTTTTTAAATGTTATGTTTTTACAAAATTATTTATGATTTATGATTATTTATGGTTTTTATATTTTGTTTCGTTTTGTTTGTTTATTTAAGTTTTTTTTTGTAATTTATCAATTTGTATATATGTGTGTGTGTGTTTTGCAGTAAAATGGCATCAAAGAAGATTTTTGTGAATCTTTATGGACCAAAAACTGCTAAAATTAAAGGTGGATCCTCAAAAAATACTATTGAGAAAACCAAACCTGAGCTAATAACTGAAAAATATATCAAGTCAAGTGCCTAAAATGATAAGAAGACAATTTCATACTGGAAGAAATTAAAACAAGTGAAGCTTACAGAAAATGTATGGTATGTGAAAGATAGAGAAGGTGAACAACAGGTGCAGATATATCTATATGTTGATATCCCTAATGATAGTGGAATTTATGAGGTGCTGGGAAAATTCATAGACATATGTTTGATACCAGACACTAAAGTTGTTTATGTACTTACAAAACCTCCCAAGTCACATGACAAGATTAAATATCAGTTATCATTGTCATTGTATGACACGACAGAGGAATCTACAAAGTTGTGTAAACAAATTATAAATGACATTGCACAAGATATGGTAAGTATTGTTATTTATATTTTTGTTTTGCGTTATTGTAACTGTATCATTATATTTTTATAACTTAGTTTTTATTGACATATGATATTTTGTTTGACAGAATTTTATTGAAAATATTTCAATTATGTTGGGAGGCATTCATTTCATAGAGCAAGATATTATGAATGTTGTTAGCAGTTTCTACTTAGGGTCAAAAGAAGATATGACAAAGAAGCAAAAAATAGTAATTCATGATGCTACAAAACTACATCCAAGGGATCAACAAAGAATCTCTATAGTGGATAAATCTAGCAAAGGTAGACAAGTTACTTTTGAAGATGAGGAAGTTGAAACTAACACTGAAGAATATGTTGCCATTACTAAGGATGACATTAGAACTTATGTTAGAAAGGAGAAGAGCTATAAAAGACCAAAAATAACAATGCCCAAGAATGTCTCTATTCTAGTTAATGATGAGAATGTTAGGATGAAGAAAATGAAAGTTGAACATTCTCAAGTAGTCAATGCCAACAGTGAAGATCCTAGTGAAAATTCAAAAGAAAGCAGGGAAATCACTGCACGAGGAGATGATTTAGAGGATGGCGTTATTAAAACAAAACAAAATTCCATTCGACATAACTTTACAAAGACAAGCTTAATTGAGGTCAGTCGTACATTTCAACTTAATGTAAGACAAATCTATAAGCCAAGTGAAGGACAATTTAAATATCAAATCAGAAATCCACACCACTCGCATGTTCACAACTTGAAGACATTCATGAGGTACAATCCACATGCTCATGTGGTTAATTATGTGCTTCTTGTTGATCCAGTTCAAGTTCCCAACAAATAAGCATTCAATAAGTCAAAATGTTTTGAATACAGTTATTTTCCTTGGGGGGAATCATTTTGTAAAAGCTCAAAGGAAATTGATGAAGTAATATCCCAATAACCCATGTTTTGAAACAATGAAATGTATCATTTATGTTGGTTTATCGGATACAAAAGCAAAGTTATTAGCATGGGATCATAATACAGATTGTTGGGTGTGGGATCCCCCAAGGGAAGTTTTGGGACTTAAAGCCCAGATTTTGACAAAATCTGATGTAAAGACTTCGTGTTTTGTGGGCGCAGAGCGCGAGCTTGTAAATGAGTCATAGGGTTTTCCACCCTCATTTTTGTAATGTAATGTCAGCTTTAGAGATCTACCCATGGTCCATGGACCATGGGATTGTATAAATAGAGCGAGGCTCTAAGTTGTAAAAAAGGAAGTAAGAGAATGATGATGGAATAGAAGGATAGCGGAAGATCTAAGTGTAGAGTCAAGTCTTTGGGTCGTAGAGTAGGAGAAGGCTCTACAGCTGAGTGTGTAGAGGCCTAGTAGTCCGCAGCTAAGTGTGCGGACCCTTGCAGCTGAGTGTGCAGGGCAGGTTGAGTCTGTAACCGATTGAAGCATTAATAAATAGAAGTTTTATACCATTCCTATGTATTTATTTATTGTTTTCTGCATTGAATGTATTGGGTATAAATTACATTTCTGTTGTTTATATGATGCGCAAACTTATATGATTGTGTTGATTAAGTGAATATAAGATAAAGTATCTATTTACGCGAAGTTAACTAACAGTTATAAGAAGATAAGTAAGATCTGTGGTGTAACTTGGGGAAATAGCACAGATCGCTACCTTAGCAGCGCAAAAGCATCTCAATCCCTGGTCAGGGTTGTGCGAAGGTGGTTATAACAGATTTTGAGGGTCTCGTACATCAATCCACAATTGGACTAAATCAACCCCTCAGACATCTCGAGGGTGCGGAAACTTGGTTCCAGCATCCCCCCATACTGCTTCGGGTGAGACCTCAGTCCACACTCCACGGGCTGTTACCGAAATGGATAATAGTGTAGGGATTTGTTTGGCTAATTAACTCCAAAATTGGGTGAGGCCCCCTCAAGCCAAAAAATGGTTTCGTTGCCGAGACTAGAATCTGCATAGAGATGTTTGATGTCGTATCATTGGAATCCAACTAAGAAAGAAATTGAAGGTTGGTTGGATAGGAGAATTCATGAGTTCGCGGCGCAAGAGAACAGGAATCTATGACTAACAAAAGAAGAGTGGTTAGACTACTACTTGTACACAGAGATCCACGAGATCTTTTTCGTATGTTTCCCTACTGAGCTATACGAGTGGATCGAAAAGCTAGCAGATAGCCAAGGAAGGTGGAAACTCGACGGTCCTATTGTGTGGACCCCAGATTTTGTGTGCATATTGGAAGCATCAGAGGATAAGATTGCGTGCACTGTTGATCACTGGCTCGATCGGATTATAAGAGGATTCATTACTGAGTTCATTGTAGATACTTGATTCAGCTATAGTGAGGCAGAGCGATGCTTTCTCAAAGGACCGCAAGGTAAGTATGTAAAGTCTCTTAATACTTGGATTAAAATGCTATTGTGTGAAAAGAGGGTTATGAAATTACCTTGATGTTCGGAGCTACGCGAAGTGAAAAAACCTACAGAAACGAAGGAAGTAAGGGACTAGAGAATAACCCTTTGATTTCACCTCCGTGAGGGGATGAGGAAGAGCTCACGAAGGTCTCTCCGTGAAGTGTGATCCATTTGATAAGGCAGAGGATTCCATGCATACCACCACCACCAGCTTCACCACCATCGCCTCCATCTTCACCCGTACCACCTCCACCACCACCGCGAGTCAATATGGCAAGCACGATAAAGTTGCCTGTGTTCAAGGGAGTAGGAAATGAGGATCTGGACCAATTTTGGTTCATGATAAGATCTATATGGGAAGCGCAGGGAGTTACAGGTGACAATATAAAGAAAGGGACATTGGTTAGCGCCCTACAGGACCGCACGTTGACCTGGTATATTAAGCATTATAATGACAATCCGAATGCGAGGATCGCAGATATCTAAATTGCGCTAAATAAGGAATTTAACAGGCCAAAGTTAGAGGTGCAGTCGATCACTAGATTCAAAGAGATCACAATGCTACCAGGAAAGACTCCTTGGGAGCTGGATGAGAGGTTGAAGTGCAAGATTCATGAAGCTAATATGAATTTGACAGATGGACAGCACCGCGAATGGTTTGTAGCATCGCTAATGCCACACCTGAGGAGCCCGTTATCACAACAGAAGTTAATGACTCAGGCAAAGGCCTTAGAGATCGCGATGAGGCTACATGAAATCCCAATTGAGGATCATAACTTGGGAGTTCAGTAGATACATGCGCATTTGAAAAACTTATGTCTTGAGATGTAGTTTCTGAAACAGGACACGACAGCTCGACTAGAAGTGCGTGAAGAAGTGTGGTGCATAAAATGCAAGGGTCAGGGTCATGATAAGGACCATTGTCCAGTGTTCCTGAATTACCTTGCGAGATGAGGACCGATGCCATTAAGACCGGAGCCACAAGAAAGATCTAGCGCAACGCCTACTTTGTGGTGCGCGATTTGTCAAATAGGAGGGAAACACACTACGGAAAACTGCCATTTGTTACAGAAGTATACTCAAAATTCGCACCAATTGTTCTATAAATTTTGCAGATCAGTGGGACACGACGAACATACTTGTAGAAGCTATGAGCTAATGATGGATAGAACTCCCTCCTACAGAGTTTAGGCTGAATTGCAGCCCCTAGAACCAAATGCAGGAGTGGCGTGAACTAGATTTCAGCAGTGTGGACGAGGCCGAGGTGGAGGAGGACCTAGAAGAGGTTGCGTACAACTGATATGCTACAATTGCGGAGGGCCAGGACATTATTCCTGTGATTTTACGAACCCAACGTGTCCATCATATCTATATTGTACCTTGTTTGATCATGAGATGGAAGATTGTCCTATGGTGATAGCTAGGATATGCAACAAGGGAGCACTACCACCTGCCCCGACTCAAAACTTGCAGATGATGAGGTTTGAGCCACATGAGGAAGATCCAAATGTAACATTGTGCTCCGAAGTGGAATTGCAATGAGAGATGATAAAGGCAAACAACCCAAAGATAGTACTTGGGTTTGCAAGGCTCCAATGAAGAAAGCAGAGTTTTATTTGGAGCGCACTAAGGAAACCTTCATGGAAGCTAAGAAGAACTTCACTGATGCCTCCACTTCAGGAAGCAAAGATAGACCAGAGCCGGAAATGGACCCATTTATGCTTACAATGTTCCTGGAAACTTGCATGGAGTTACCGCGCGATAGTAAGGCTGTAAAGGGACTACAGGAACTCATTAACAGATGTGTTGGGACCATGCCAGGAGAACTGCACATAGTCCGGAAGATTGGAAAGCATATGATGAGGATAGGAAGAGAAATGAGGCTAACCACAGAGATTGGAGAATATGAGATGGACCAAGTAATTCTGGATTTAGGATCGAACGTGAACGTTCTGTCGAAGCAAACATGGCAGTGCATGGGGAGGCCTACACTGCAATGGTCTCCTATTCAGCTGCGAATGGAAAACCAGCGGAAGATAATACCTATGGGGAGATTGCAGGGAATCAATGTGGATATTGAGGGAGTGAGTGCACTAGCAGACTTTGAAGTAATAGAGATTTTTTATGATAGCAATCCCTATCCCATGCTGTTAGGAATCGATTGGGCCACTGACATGAATGAGGTGATTAATCTGAAGAAGCGCAAGATTATTTTTGAGAAAAGGTCTCTGTGAGTAGTTATACCCTTGGACCCTACTGAAGGATTGCGCTATACAGAGCCGGTGCGTGACTATGAAAGTGACGATGATTTGGACTGCATCTATAAAATAACCACGCGAGAGCAAGATTGGGTAAATCCCACCGCGGACAGATGGATCTCATGGGAGCATGAAAGCTCCTGTATGTCGGATTTTGATGAGGAGATAGAGTGATGGAAGAACCAGTTACACGAGGTAACCACGCTGAACTGTAATATGATGACAAGATCATTGCATTGTGTATCGACGAAAGTAAGGGATCTGCCTACTTATTATGGGTTAAGTGAGGAAGATACATTGCTAGATAACTTTGAAAGCGAGGTACCCGAAAAGCAACGTTTCCAGGCCTTGAATTAGGTTTTGTGTGCTACGCCCGCAAGGTGGTGGGGTACGCACAAAGGAAGCTTTGAAGACTGGTGCGAATGCAAGAGAATGATGCGCACACACTTTGGGAAGCCTAATATGCGACTAATAGAAAAGTATGATGGACAGGATGATCCGTGCACGCATTTGGCCAAGTGGATGTCGACATATGGAAAACAACCCATGAATATACGCAGGAACTCTGCGCTGAGAGGTATGGTCAATAAACTTGTGTTGGGGGGGGGGTAGATGTGAATTTCGCTCTTAAGGTTGGATAGACAGTATGTGGAAAGAGAAATCATGCAAAAGGCTATCAACGCGGAAGCAGTTGATAAGGTGTGCAACACGCTGAACAAGGTAAGCAACATGTAGCAAAGTGGTTGGGACCTGCATAACTAGGCAAACACCTTTTTAGTTGGTCGATAAAGTAGAAGTCGTAATGCCTACGAAGTCTGTCATGTCTAGTCTGCGCACAGTAGCGCTCACAAGGGTAACGGACTGCGGAGCCCTGGAATAAAGGCTCGCGCAGTTGAAAGAGCTTGAAGAAGAATGGTTGGGACTTGATGAAGAGATCTAGTAGGGTGATCTTAGGCTCCAAGAACTCATGAATGAAAGAGTTCAGTTGAGGGAGAAAAATATCAGGGTGGAAGCAGAAGTGAAGAAGCTTGAGGAAGGAATACAGAAGGACTTCCTTGATAAAAAGACCGTGGTGATAAAGCAGGAGGAGCTCGGTTACGTTGACGAACTTAGGGACTACCACTGAAAGTTTATCAGCTTGATGCATGGGATGGGACCATATGTTATTAAGGTCACAGATGGTGGCGCAGTGTAGTTGGTGAAGTTAAATGGTGAACTCTTTCCAGGAAAAGTAAACGGTAGTCGGTTGAATCCGTATCCAGGCAGATCGGCCACCTGACTAGCCATGGGAAGCATAGTCTTACCACTCCAGGTAGCTGAAAGGAGGCGTGGGACTATAAACTACTCTACCCAAGAGCTGTGCAAAGTAGCGAGGTGTCACAAGGTCCACGACTATGTAAGGGTAGCTGCGCTGCCGGTGGGTCAGCTAGGAAGTGGCCGTTGCAGTCACTATTCATGATGTGATGCTTGGTTTGAGACCAAATGGAGCGGGAGACAAGCATTTAAGGCAAACTTTATGGGCTAGATTTGGAAAAATCTATAGCCAAGGGAGCATTAATGGACCGAATTTGGGAGGAACAGTCGAATTCGAATTCAAAAGGTGTTATAAAGTGTAAAGGGCTGCCCAGAAAACAACACTTGGCCATTTGAGAATTGAGTTATTGCACGTCCTGAGATTTGGTAACTCTGATCTGTTTGATTCTTTGAACTTGAAGGCATTATTTGAGCACCTACCTGAACCATTGAGATATTTGTGGAAAAGCAGTATGACCATGCCAGAGGAAGCCATGGATATTGGCAATATGACCGTTGAAGAGGCCGCACAAGCCATGATGATAGGAACACCCCATAAAGCACCGAGATAGTTGCAAAAATCCCTAAATCACCAAATACACCGAGGCCCATGAAAGACAAGCAGCCCATGGTACCAATGTGCGTGTCCCCTAGAAACCCACCAAGAACTAAATTGACCATGGAAGAAAAGGGGAAAGTGATTAATGTGGAAATCGATGAAGAGGAGGAAGACCTTGAGGAAATCTTGGTTGAAGAGGAGGAGGACGAAGAAATGGAGGAAGAAACCCAGGGTGCAGACCCTCTAACCAGGTTGCCCACGTATGTTCCTCTATGGAAAGGGAAGGCAAGGGTGCCCAAGGACGTTGATGAGAGCAAGAGCTCTCTAAAGACTCCGCTGCTACCCAATGATATCGTTTTTTAAGGAGTGCACTTAGGAAGGGTGTCGGATCTAAAGTTTGAAGACTGGGATCTCCCAGACCACGATAAATTCCCACACTTTGCAACCGTACAGCTAATGCAGCCGAAGAAAAACAGAGCAGCAGGAGTCATAGATTTGGTGCTGCACAAGTGGTTGCAAGGAGTAGAGAAAGCAGGGTTGTTAAACCTACTCTGGGTGCCGCAGTGACTGCCTTTGTCATCAGGTAGCTGCTCTACTTGGTGCATGATGGGTGCTTGTGGCTGGAGGAGACCATCCCCATCACGGACCACCTAATTCATAGAATTACCCGACTCCCTTGCAAAGGGGAGGACCTAGCAGATACTTCAGAGGGTAAGAGCAACGATTTGGCCATCACAGAGGCTATTAAGAAAAAATTCAAGCTGGAGAAGAAGAAGAGGGGTTACGCGATCTCTAGTATCAAAAATAATGTATTCATAGTTGTGACCCAGATACTGGTGGGCAAGGTTATGCGGAAGTGCCGCATGGATGAGGTGCCCACACCGGTGGTAGCACTTGCCGCACAGTGCGCAAAGGGGGTCCAGTTTAACTGGTTGGAGTACTTGTGCAAGGAGTTCATGGAGAATTGTTGCGAGGCACAAGAATAGGGGAAGACTTTCCACTATGCATGGCTTCTACTGTCCATAGCGTTGGTGGCTTGGGAATTGCTTGAGGACAGCCAGTTCCACACGATTGTGAAGGATCTTCCAGAGGCAGCAAAGTACGCTTCGTTGTGGGAAACTAAAGACGCACAGAGCATTAGAGACAACAAAATATTTTGGGTGTTCATGGAGATGAACATCAAAATGGGGATTAACCACAAGCTACATTTATCACCCACTATCTATAATAGTCTGCAGAGCTTCATAGAGTTCAAGGCAGACTTCCATCACGTATATATATGGGTGTGCAAGGACCCTGTGAAGAAATGGAATGAGCTCCCCTACCTGGCCACAAACGATTTCATCTTCGTCGTGCTGGAGTCATGGCTACTAGAGTGGCGCGCTCCAGTGATCTCCGCGGTGGAATCAGAGAATTCCACTGCACAGAGGAAAAAGGAGGAGGCAAAACTGCAGATGGCATAGTTGGTAGAGAAGAGAAAGAACGAAGCAGCAGCGGCCAAGGCACAGGAGGTGTGGGACGCTGCAAAGGCAGCAGTAGGATAGCAGCAGGCAGTTGAGAAGGAGCGCGAAGGCCAGAAGTCACCCTCACCTGAACAGGAGCCCGAAATAGAGGAAGGTAGCGTGAACCCACTGACAACGTCCACACAATTAAAGCGGAAGCAGCCGAGAGAGCAGGTGGGGCAACGAAAGAAGTCAAAAGCCTCCAAGAATTCTTTTGACCAGATCACCCTCACTGAGGGGGATCTGCATGAAATAGGGGAGACGGTGCATGATGTCACCGCAGAGGCCCTCCAGCAATTCATGGAGGAAAATCAGATGGTGTTGGGGGCCCTCTGGACATAGATACAAGAGTTGCATGTGCGCACTCCTCAGGCTGGTACTCTATCGACCAGCCTCACATTAGGCACGGCTGCGGCTGAGGAAATGTTGCGCGCCCGCATGACCAACACTATAGTGCTACTAGAGGGGGTGCTGGTTATAGAAAATGAGGCCGATGGGCCCATGGTTAGCGCGCTAAAGGGAGTTTGGATAAACATGATTGCACTCCCGCGGGAGATGCTCTATGTTATGCAGGATGGAGTGACTGGAGAGCTGCAGGCCAGGGAGAATTGTGCGCTCCAGGTAATGAGAGAACAACGAATTAACATGGAACAATTAAGCCTGTCATGCGACGAGGTAGTGGCACAGAGCTGGTAGATTGTACAGGTGGTTGAAGAAGCCTACCAAATGGTCCCTGAATTGGTCATCCCAGCAGAGGCGCGCATTCGGAGGCAGCAGCAGAGGTGCGTGAGGCGAAGGAGAAAAATGGCTAAGGTTTAGCTAGAGCTTAACCTTTAGATAGCTGAGCTATAGTTAAAGGCGTGGCCTTAAACTCCACCAGAGGTGAGGGAACAGCGTGCCAGCGCCATTACAACGGGAATAGAGGAGATCAGCAGTGCAGTGAAGGACTGCATCAAATTATTTGAAGAGTCGTTCGAGGTCCTCACCACTCTGCAGGAGGACCTGAACATACAACACTTAGAAATAGAGACGTGTGAGCTGCAGTAAAAGTACGATGATATAAAAGGGATCGCGCAGATGGTGGCCCTTACACAGAGGCTCGTATGGATGCAACAAGAAAAAGCGCTCATGAAGCAGGTAGACACGGCACAACATAAAGAATCAGTTTTGAATGCACGTGTACAACCTTGGAGCGATGAGGCATTCATCATTATAGCCTCGATCGAAGCCAAGCTTGTGCAGATGCAGGGAACGCAAGAGTAGATGCAGGGAAGTAGTTCAGCGACAATGGTCTCTGAACAGCACATCCAAGAGGTACAACAAGCAACCGCTCAGTGCATTGCCAACCTTGCCACAGTCCAGCCAGAGTTGGGAGGTCTTCGTGCGAAGATCTTGACACCGACAGAGTGACTCGAGGGTGAGTCACGATGTTTGTGTTGGGGGCCTGTTGGGCGTGGGATCCCCCAAGGGAAGTTTTGGGGCTTAAAGCCCAGATTTTGACTAAATCCGATGTAAAGACTCTATGTTTTGTGGGCGTGGAGCACGAGCTTGTAAATGAGTCATAGGGTTGTCCGCCCTCATTTTTGTAATGTAATGTTGGCTTTAGAGATCTACCCATGGTTCGCGGACCATGGGATTGTATAAATAGAGCAAGGCTCTAAGTTATAAATAAGGAATTAAGAGAATGATGATGGAATAGAAGGATAGTGGAAGATCTAAGTGTAGAGTCAAGTCTTTGGGCTGTAGAGTAGGAGAAGGCTCTGCAGCTGAGTGTGTAGAGGCCTAGTAGTCCGCAGCTAAGTGCGCGGACCCCTGCAGCTAAGTGCACAGGGTAGGTTGAGTTTGTAACCAATTGAATCATTAATAAAGAGAAGTTTTATACCATTCCTGTGTATTTATTGATTGTTTTCAGCATTTAATGTATTGAGCATAAATTACATTTTTGTTGTTTATATGATGCGCAAACTTATATGATTGTGTTGATTAAGTGAATATAAGATAAAGTATCTGTTTACGCGAAGTTAACTAACAGTTATAAGAAGATAAGTAATATTCATTGTGTAACTTGTGGAAATAGCGTAGATCGCTGCCTTAGTAATGTGAAAGCAACTCAGCCCCTGGTTAGGGTTGCGCGAAGGTGGTTATAACAGATCGTGAGGGTCTCGCAGGTTAGGACAGTGCGCAAAGTGACCTGCGCAAAGGTATTCACAGTTGGACTAAACTGACCCCTCAGACATCTCCAGGGTGCGGAAACTTGGTTCCAACATCCCCCCATACTACTTCGGGTGAGACCTCAGTCCGCACTCCGTGGGCTATTGCCAAAAGGGCCAGTAGTGTATGGATTTGTTTGGATATTTAACTCTGAACTTGGGTCAGGCCCCCTCATGCCAACACAGATGATGAATATAGGATGTGTATGACTTTCATCCAAAGGGTTAGATTTATTAATAATGAATTTGAAGAAAAATGTGGTGGGGATAAGATAAATGTTACTCTAGTATTCTGAAAGGAATGTTGTATGGAAATAGGCTATCAAATCAAGAAGAAAATCAATTCGAAAGGCAACAAAGTAAATTATGATATTTTCATTAGTATTGATAACATTTTCTAGTTCGCATTTAGAACTAGAGAGATATGGGAATTGATTAATGATATTTTTAGCATGTGGGAGAACATTGTCATTAAAAACT
Organism: Pinus tabuliformis; assembly: GCA_031772625.1. Taxonomy (NCBI): domain Eukaryota; kingdom Viridiplantae; phylum Streptophyta; class Pinopsida; order Pinales; family Pinaceae; genus Pinus; species Pinus tabuliformis. Next base: position 135,137,059 of record CM062804.1, on the reverse strand, counting down.
AGAAGGTCAAAAAGTCTAAACCATTGATATGTAGTAGTAGTAAATCAGGTCTTGAAATGAAGTAGCTTCCAGAAGATATGACTATCACACCTTGGAGAGAATTGCAAGGAGTGAAGGATGAAAAACTTGTCAAAGCAATATTATCTCATGTAAAGTCATGGGAATTATCATTGGAGGAAATGTTTGAGGAATTTCAAAAGTAAGTTTGTTGAATTATTTTTACTTATTTCTAGATTATAATTTTCTTTTAAATATAACATATTGTTCTTGGTAGTATTTGTTATACATATCATTATATTAACTTTTTTTACTTTATCTATTCAGTCACAAAGTTTACATGAAAATACAAGAACAAATGGTTAAATTGTTGAATGAAGATAGTTGGGATGATGTTGTACGCAACTATCCAGATTCAAGTTCTACATCAACACTAAAAGATTTTTATCTTGCATTTAAAAATGTATGTTGATTTATACATTCATTTTTATTCATCTGTATACTATTTTTATTTTATAACTTATACATATATTTGTTTATTTTATTAAAGATGAGGAAGGATGCAAATGGAGCACCAGATAGTTTCAAAAGCTTTATTGAAAAAATTAAGATCGAAAGGTTGAAAAAGCAGCGTCTTAGGAATGTTGAACTTGATCCAACTCTTACTCATTTCATTTGGAATGGGCTTGAAACTATTCAATATCAAGTAATACAAGGTGATTGTGAAGACATTGCTAAACTCATACCTAAAAGGGATTATTCCCTAGTTATTGCAGATATTCCTCATGGTTTCAATATCCCAAACATTGATTATGATAGTGACCCTTATATTTATCAAGCTCTTAGTAAAGTGGTTGCGGGATTTGTAGAAGTCACATCATCACCATTATGGAGATTTGTGACATTTCATTCAAACACACAATTGACAATGTTATTGACAAGCTTCAAGGGGAAAACAAACTCAAGGATGCAACTTACATGGTAAGACGTTGAAAATGTATGTTTGATTAATGTTAAAAAATTCATTTATGTACAAGTTAATTGAAATTTTACTATTTCATGTTACAGGAAAAAGTCAAATCTTCTTAATAGTGAAAATCAACCAATTATAAATTATTATGAGTTCATCCATATTGATAGTTGGACAAAATATGATAGCTATATGTCTATGCTTTTTAATTGGGTAGATGGAAAGAGTCATAGCCAAGTATTGGTTTATGATGTTGTTGTGAAAAAACTAACATATGAAGATAAAGAAGAAAAATGAGAGATAGTTAACATTTATCAAAAACCACAGTCATTGATTAACTATCTTATAGACTTATGTTCAAATGAAGGAGATTGGGTTCTAGATTTATTTTCAGGCTCAGGTAAGTTTTCTTATATAGAATTAAATTTTAATATCTTCTTTCTTAATTTATATGTCATTATACTAATTTACTTTATTATTTCTTTTGCGCTTAATAATTAGGTACAACACTAGCATGTTTCCTACAAAAAGGAAGAAATTGCATTGCCATTGAAAAAGATCCAGTACAGTGCAAATTTATTCAGCAAAGAATTAATGCTTTTCAATTTCTTCTAGATGCAATGCAAGAAATTGGGTTGAAGAAAGGGGATTTTAGTGAATCATGTCTGGAAAAAAGGCAAAGGAACCTCAACCACCATTACATGGAATGATTGGAAAGGCATACAGTGGGAGATTTGCAGACATCAAAAATACATTAGAAGAGGAAAATGAGCAAAATGAAGCAAAAAATATTGTGGAAGAAGACAATGATGAAACTCTCGAGGATGAAGAGTTTGGATTACGTGATATTGTTGATTAAATTTAAGCTATGCTTGGAAATCAAACTCCTTTTTTGCAACTATTAATTAGTTATACTTGTAATGTTTTGACTTTGACATTCTATGAGAAGAATAAGCATTCAATTAATGTTGTTATATGTTCAATATTTGTATTATGTGATTTTCGCTTTAATTTGTATGTGAATCATTATTTTTTGAAAAAAACAATGATTAATATTATTTTTTGACATGAACTTCATAAAAAAGAAAAAGCTATTATTTAACCATTTTTTGTTAAACTTTTCCTATAAAACTTGTGATTTTGACATGTCATTTCTAGCAAAAAATTATGAAAATGTATAATTTTTTAGTTATATTTATGTTCAAAATGTTTATTTTTATGTCAATTGTTAGAAATTATTGTTTTTTAGAGACAATTATTTGATATGCATTGAAAAATTAATTAACGATATATAAATATGTAGAATATCGAAACTTTAAAATATCGACCTTCTTCTTTAACTATGCAAAAATATAAAGATCTCACTACAAAAAAAAATAAAATTAAAGAAAAACAAGAAAATATGAAGAAAAAGACCACTTCAAAAATTGTTAAATTTTGAAAATAATTATTCACATTTAATACATTAAAAAATTTAAAGTCAAAAAATAAGTCTTTTAGAAAAAGGGCCTGATGCAGAATCAACACTTTTTAAAATCAGCATGCAAATCACTAACATTCTAAAAACTAATGTACATGAAAAAAATTAAAGTGTCAAAAGCTATGCTATATATGTGTGTGTGTGTGTGTGTGTGTGTGTATTCTGCATCACCAATTTTCAAATCTGACTTTTTTTTCTACCTCAACGAAACGGGTAATCATATCAGTTCTCGTTTCAAAACTTACATTATTTTTCAAGGTCTAGAGTGAAAATGAACCTGACAACTACCCTCTATCAACATCCATTGCAAGCTACTTTTAGAAGTCAGTTGTAGGAGATTTTATGATAAATTAGTCGAGCACTTCTTTGTAGTACTTTATCAGATGATCTTTGAAGTTGAGGAACCTTGCATGACCGACCAAGCCAAAGAAGATGTTATCGAAGTAGAATATTGGTTCACTTCTTCTTAGGGCATATATATCAGAGTCTTTAGATCCCAAAATACACCACACATTTTTCAAAAGTATGTGACCGATAAGGTGGTCATGCATGAGATTGATTTTTATCTTTGCTCAGGATTGTTGCAACAGTTGCAGAAGAAGAAGAAGTCACCTTGGAAAACCTTCCCTTTGCAAGTGGGCTCATATGA